>CM024758.1:56048863-56544794 GCA_014218235.1 Colocasia esculenta
CAGAGACCTGCACATACTTAAAGCTTGAACAATGGATAGCTAAGCTGTCTCTTGTTGTCAGTCAACGTTAGATTGATTTTATACAGAAGTAGAAGTTACATTCTGTTCTTCTAAAAAGATATTTACAGAATAAGCATGAGAATGGAAGATATTGTCTGCATGCATGCAGTGATACGTACTATCGTAATAAATGCACAGCTGTCAGAAAGATATGTGTGAAGACTTTGACTTTTCAACGTATTCAAAAATTAGCTCGAAAATCAAATCGTTATATTTCATGAAATCGTTATATGCATGACTTATGAAATCATTGTGCAAATGAGTGAATCGTTATGCAATCATAAGTAAATAGATGTATACACAAATCGTTATATATATTAATAATCCAATCGTTGTAAGCGAATCGTTGTGAAATGTATCGAATCGTTACAGCGACCAAGTCGTTATGTAACTTGATGAATTGTTACAGTGACAGAGCCATTATGTAACTTAGTGAATCGTTATGATTGCAAATCGTTGTGATCACTTAACAAATCGTCATGATCACTTATGAAATTGATATGGGACCAAATCGTTATGATCACTTAACGAAATTGACGTGAGACCAAATCGTTATGATCACTTAAGAAATCGATATGAGACCAAATCGTTGTGATCACTTAACAAAATCGATGTGATAAGAAAATGGATGTGATTACTAGAGAAATCGTTATGATAGCAAATCGTTACGATCACTAAAGAAATCATAACGAGGACAAATCGTTGCGATCACTTATCGAATTGTTATGACAACTAAAGAAATCGTTATGACAGCAAATTGTTATGATCACTAAAGAAATTGTTACGAATACTTAACAAATCGATGTGAGGGCAAATCGTTGCGATCACTTATCGAATCGTTGTGAGGGAAATTCATTGCGATCACTTAACGAATTGTTATGAGGGCAAATCATTGCGATCACTTATCGAATCGTTGTGAGGGCAAATCGTTGCGATCACTTATCGAATCGTTTTGAGGGCAAATCATTACGATCACTTATCGAATCGTTTTTAGGGAAAATCATTGAAATCGTTGTGACTTAGAGAGAATCGATGTGGACTTAGACAAATATTGATGCTTTGAACTCTTACTGTTGTAGTGTGATGATACTTACTTGATTGGCTTGTTTTCCCTTGGTATATTTCATGTGTTTAGAGTTCATAGAAAGTATGTTAGTAACCTTTATCATAGTTTTGTTAATCACCAAAATAGATATGTAATTTATTTAAATTACATGGGGTTAAACTGATCATCAACATCAGCTTTCAGGAAGAGCGGGTCAGGATCAGGCAACATGCTTTCGATGCTGACCCTACTCCTGGGAATCGGTCTGCTTTGGGAGAAGCAAATGCTAACCTCAGGAATGCTATTAATTGTGTTGAGCTGTTTTGGTCTAAAAAGGCTATGTTGCAATGGCTGGAAAATGGGGACAGAAACACTGCATTTTATCATGCGGTGGTTAACAGGAATAGAAGGTGTAATGCTATCCAAAGGCTCTTGGTTAATGGGTCTTGGACTGAAGACCAAGAAGTCCTTAAGCAGGAAGCGATTAATTTCTTCAGCTCGCTACTTAAACCTTCTGATCATGTTGTTGATGAGTCCCTTCTACATGCCATCCTTTCTTTAGTTTCTAATGACCAGAATGTTGCCTTAACTAGAGTCCCGTCTAAGGAAGATATAAAGGAGGCAGTGTGGAGTTTAAATGCTAATGGGGCTCTGGGCCCGGATGGATTCACTGGACACTTCTTCATTACCTGCTGGGAGATTATACATAAGGAGGTGGTGGATGCAGTTGTAAGTTTCTTTGATGGTTTTCTGTTGCCTAAAGGGGTTACATCTACTTTAATCGCCCTAATTCCTAAGATTGAGAACCTTGCATCTTTTGGAGACTATCGACCGGTTAGTCTATGTAACTTCTGCTACAAAATTGTGTCTAGGATTATTTGTGACAGGTTGACCAAGGTATTTCCAAACATTATCTCTCAAGAACAAGGGGCTTTTGTCAAAGGTAGACTGATCACTAAAATGTTTTGATAGCCAGACAGCTGATTTGGGACATGGGTAGAAAGGATAGAGGTAACAAAGTGGTCTTGAAACTAGACATTAAAAAAGCTTATGACAGTATGGAGTGGCACTTTCTTTTTTCGATTTTGAAAAAATTTGGTTTTTCCAACAGATTCATCTCTTATATAGGCATGCTGATAAGCAATTGTTGGTTTTCTGTACTGTTCAATGGGTCGCCTTCTGGGTTCTTCCGCTCCACCCGAGGTCTTCATCAAGAGGATCCTATCGCCCCAGCCCTTTTTATTATCATGGAGGAGGCTCTTAGTAGAGGCATTAAGGAACTAGTTCACATACGTTATGTACGTCCTTTTTATGGTCGAAGAGGTTGCCCCGCCATATCTCATCTCCTATATGCTGATGATACCCTCATATTCCTCAATGGGGGATTCAGAATGTGATGTTTCTAGTCAATTTCCTCATCAAGTACTCTTCTTCATCTGGGCAGCAAATAAACAAGGTGAAGAGCAGCTTCATGATCTCTGAAAAGGCTGCTATTCATAGGGTCACAGGATAAAGGAGGAAACTGGTTTCAAAAGGTAAAGGGGTCCTCTCATTTATCTTGGAGTTCCTCTGCGCCCTGGAAGGGTCCTTGCTTCAGATTTTGCTCCACTGATTCAGAAGTTAAATGGTAAGTTAGCCTCCTGGAAGCCTAGATTTATCTCCCAACCTGGTAGGGTCACTCTTATCAATTCGGTTATGACCTCTATACCGGTCTACATGGCTGCTTCCTCTTCTTTGCCTGCTAGTATTTTGAGGTACTTTGATAAACTCTGTGCTGCCTTCTTTTGGAATAATTCTGATGGAATGAGGAAGCAGCATTGGGTGGCTTGGACTATCATCCAACATCCTATTTCAGAAGGTGGGTTGGGGGTCTGCAACATCAAACATGTTCAAATTGCTCTTGCTGTGAAGACTTTGTGGAATACGTAACAAGGTGTTTCTTGCTGGGCATTGTATGCAAGGAGTCGCCATAAAACATGTTTTTTTCTAGAGACATGGGTTTCTCTTATAGAATATGGGCTGCTGCTCAGGATATTATTCAACATCACACAAGGTGGATTCATGGGAATGGTCACAATATTGATGTGTTAGCTGATGTTTGGAGGGGGACCGACCTCTTGCTAAGCTGCTGACTACGCCTTATGAGGGTGAAAGGATTTCACTTAGGGAAGCAATCGTAAATTTAGAACATCCGATCCATCAGGTTTTGCATGCTGATGCTTTAAATGGGGTTGTTCTTAATGAAGCAGATGACAAGAGAGTTTGGGGGCCTTCCCAGGATGGGGAATTTTCCGTCAAGTCTGCTTATAACTTAATTCGTTCGATGGGGGTGAAAAGAAATGGGTTGAATAAAATGTGGCATAGTCGCTTTTATAGAAGAGCATCGCTATTATGTTGGAAACTCCTTCATAGGGCGGTGCCTGTTGATCAACGAATCGCCGAAGCTGGCATCCCCATGGTTTCCTGCTACTCATGTTGTGCATCTCCAACGGTTGAGGATGATAACCATCTTTTTATCTTGAGTGACCTAGCGGTTTCTCTGTGGCAGTGGTTTTCGCCGCTTATCAGTCCCAATGTTCATCTTCACAGTCATATTTCGGTAAGAATTTTGAGTTTCCTTTCATCAGTTCACATTTCCTCTCTTGTAGGCTTTGTGGCTATACATTGCCTTCTTCTCCTTCTGTGGGAGATTTGGAATGGCGATGTAAATCCAGATTTGAGCAAAAGCAGTCCTCAGTTCGATCTGTCATTAATAGCACCAAGTTCATGGTCGTACACTCCCTTGCTAGCATCCACTTTAAGGTGGAACCTTCAGCTACTGATTTGTTGATTCTTCAGCATTTTGGCTTCTCCCCAAAATTTTCCAGCAAGCATATAAAGCTAATTCATTGGATACCTCCTTTAAATGATTTATGTTTGAATGTGGATGGAGCTTGTGAAGGAAATCCAGGTGAATGTGGGGAGGGGGATGTATCAAAGATAGATGGGGCTCTGTGTTGGTGGCTTTTGAACATATTTATGGTCAGGGGAACAGTATCATCGCTGAAACTAGATCTTTGTGTGATGGCCTACGAGTGGCCAACTTTCTGGGCATCCGGCTGTTAGTCGTCTACTCTGATTCCTATGTCTTGGTAAATTCCTTCAAATCTATGAACTGCCCTTCATGGCAGGCTCTCAGGTGGTGGCGGGAAGCTGATGAACAAGTGAAAGCAAGATTTTTGATCGTCTAACATTGTTACCGTGAAACAAACAATGTGGCACACTCTTTGGAAAATTTTGGTTGCGGGTCAAAGGAAAACAAGTTATTATGGGGATCCTATGACATCCCCCATATTTGTAAAGGCCCTATATTTCTAGATAAAACCGGTCTACATCATGTTAGATTAGTACCACCTCTCTTCATATATATGATTTCAGCCCAGGTTTAGTCTGGTAGAGTGAGAACATTCTCTCTCTCTGAGGGAGGGTGCACTCTCCTAGCATTAATCCTGAGGAAATTAAAAAAAAAAAAAAAACTTTTGAATAAGTAGTTTGCAGGATGGCCTTGGAGCATCAGGAACAAAGGATGCTCAAGGCATTGGTGGCTGCCAGCTCTTCATCCAACTCACATCTGAAGAGGGAGTAGTCACATATTTGTTTCTAAATTTATACTAACAACTGTTTGAAAGTCTCATTCAAGGGGAGCACATATTAAGGGGGAGCTACTCATTTTTGTCAAAAATTGTTGAACCCCTCTCACACATCATACTAGTAAGAAATATTCACAAAAAGGGGAGAAACTGCAATGGTAAGATCCTTCCTTTTTGGTTAGTGACAAAAAGGGGGAGAGTATGTAAAATCTTTGAATTTTCTGTATTTTCTATGTTTTAAATAATTTTTTCAGAAAATTCTCATAAGTTTTGTCATCACCAAAAAGGGGGAGATTGTTGAACCACTCTTATTTTTTTCACCCTTATATTTTGGTGATAACAAAACTCATGATCAATTAAAGATTATAAATATATTTAATATCATGTTTTCCTAAATAAATATAAACTTATGGCACTATCGCTTTGTGATCTGCACTGAAAAGGCAAATCGATGGTTGTTCAATACACATCGATTACTGACTAAGTGCCACAACGATTTCCATACATAAACATCGATTTTGTTCAACATCGATTTCACTTAAACATCTACTCGGTTAACACCGATTTCATTAAAACATCGACTCCATGCAAACATCAATTTTGTTCAACATCGATTTCACTTAAACATCAACTCTCTGTTGAACACCGATTTCATTAAAACATCGACTCCATGCAAACATCGATTTCATAAACATCGATTTTCTTCAACATCAATTTCACTTAAACATCGACTTTGTTGAACACCGATTTCATTAAAACATCGACGCCATGCAAACATCAAATTCATAAACATCGAGTTTGCTCAACATTGATTTCGCTCAAACATCGACTCTGTTGAATACCGATTTCATCAAAACATCGACTCCATGTAAACATCGATTTCATGTAAACATCGATTTCAATGAAACAACGATTATAGTGAAACATCGATTGTCTTTCACATCGACTCTATTTCACTTAAACATCAATTTCCTCTATATTTCAAACATTTCAAATTGACTTTGGGCGCCTAATGAAATCTCAAATACATTTAATATGTGTAACCTACTGCCTCTCTGACAGAAATTCTTTTTGCTTATCTCATAGGATATCTTCCCTCCTGTTAGACAAAAAGAGCTTACCTACCACATCTGGGTGACAGCAGGAAACACAGAGGTATGAGCCTTCTAACAGAAACACTCTTTGGTTTAAATATTTTCTTCTATGCTTGTAGACCTCAAAAACCACCAAGTGGCTGACAGTTAGAAGAAGAAGAACAGGATGATCAACAACGACTAGAAGAGTTCCAACGGATCTATTCAAAGCTGCTTCATATAAAAGATGAAGCAAGGCTAAAGAACTGAAGAGAGAGCTTTCCTGAAGATCTTTAAAGGAGTGTACATCCTGTGAGGAACATTAACTCCATATACACTCAAAGAAAGAGAGAAGAGCTCAAGCCCAATCAAGAGAAGCTTTTCATAGTAGAAGTTTTCAAAGCTTTCAAGCCTTCCACTCTTCACTCTCTTTTTGTGGTCATTGTAATTCTTGGGGAAAGTTCTTTGCAGAGAGTTTTTGGGTTAGAGTCCTCTCTTGTAAAACTCTCAGCTTTGTTCTATCTTTTCTAAGAAAGATTTATGTCCAACTGTAGGACTGTATGCAGTGAGTCTCTATATGTGTGAAGAGTTGGTCAGTGTAGTTGCTGGCATTTTCTGTTCAGCTGAGGGATTGTACTCAGTGTAGAACCTAGCTGGGGGTTTAAGCCTAGCAGAACCGCACTGGGGTTTGTACCAGGAGGTTGGCTTCTTGACCTGTAAGAGAAGTGGGCTGCCTTCTTGCTCGGGAAAGAGAAGAAGACCAATTGGGGTGCTAGGTGTTGTATTGTCCTTGAGGGGGACTGTACCCTTGGTTAGTAATATCCCAAAAGATTGCTTCGGGACTGGACGTAGGACATCCATGTGGGAAGGGCCAAACCAGGATAAATTCCTTGTGTTCTTTGTGTGGTTGTTCATTTGCCTCCGCACTGCTACTCTCTATCACACTCAACTAACCAAACTTTCAAGTGATAATTTTTTGTGTTTAAGTTTCTATTATAGATTTCAGAAAACCTATTCACCCCCCCCCTCTAGATTAGCTTGCTGCCGTACCAAAAGGGACAATACCAAAGGGTTAGTCCATTCTGACTCTGAGCGTGAGTACGTGGAGGCTTAGTTCTTTATCTTGGAAGTGTGTTTGAGTGAATATGTAAGTGAGAATAAATTGTAATTTGAAGATTATATTATTTATGGACTTGTGAACTGTTATCACAATGAACTATTATAGTTTCTTCTTTTATGCTCTAGACTTGGTATTTGAATACAATGTTGATGAAGATGCTCTGCGTCGGGTTTAGGTTTCCTTTGTTAGAGAGAGAAGGTAGAGAGAGAAGCTCTGTGACAGGTTTAGGTGTTCTACCCCCGCCGCTCCTCTTGGGGCTATCGGCCGCCTAGGTCGGCCTCCTTATGGCGCTCCCTATTCCAGGTGATGCTCCCGGTCCATCTGCTGGGCGCTTGTCTTATGCCCAGATGATAGCTTCGTCAAAACCTCACCGAAGATATCCATTGGAGTGAAACCCGCAACATTTACTGGCCAAGGCGATCCGGCGGGTTTCTTTTCTAAGGATGAGTTGATGTTTTCCACAAAGCCGTTGCAGATGGCGATTATCGCTAGATGTTTCTATGGCTGATGTTCTATCCCAGAAATCAAAGCTTGCCTCACCCAACGTCTTGATCTAAAGAAGGAATTTATTGTGAGCACGTTGCACCAACGACATCTTTTATTCAGGTTTGAAGATCAGGAAGATTTGTTAAAGGTGATTCTGAGGAGTTTATGATGATCAATTCTTCCCCATATAATTTGATGATTTATATATCAATTTTGGTGATTAACAAAACTTCAATAAAGTGTCTTCTAACAAGTTTTCATGAAGCTTAGGCACAGGAAATAAATCAGGCAAAATCAAAAAAATATGTAACTATTTCTTACTTTACAGCATTTAAAATACAAAGTAGGAAATTTCTCTAAGTACACATCGACTCTCTATATGCTACAACGATTTGATAAGTGAGAACAACGATTTACTCTCACAACAATTTGGTTTCTCATAACAATTTGATAAGTGAGAACAATGATTTGCTTTCACAACGATTCGGTTTCTCATAACGATTTGATAAGTGAGAACAACGATTTGCTCTCACAAAAATTTGGTTTCTCATAACGATTTGATAAGTGAGAACAATGATTTACTCTCACAATGATTCGGTTTCTCATAACGATTTGATAAGTGAGAACAACGATTTACTCTCACAACAATTCAGTTTCTCATAATGATTTGATAAGTGAGAACAACGATTTCCTCTCACAAAGATTTAGTTTCTCACAACGATTTGATAACTGAGAACAACGATTTGCTCTCATAATAATTCGGCTTCACATCGTTTTGGCATGTAAGAACAACGACTTGGTCTCACAACGATTCGATAAGTTCCACAACGATTTGGTATTTATAACGATTCAACAAGTTACAACAACGACTTGGTCATTATAACGACTCGATAAGTTACACAACGATTTGCTTGCTATAACGATTTGATAAGTCACAACAACGACTTGGTCTATGTAACGATTCGATAAAACAAAACAACGATTTGATCACTCATCGACTCGATAAGTAAGACAACGATTTGGTTATAATGACTTGTTCATAAAGATTTGCTTATACTCTCATAACGATTTGTCTGTACAACGATTTGGTTATGATCGTATAACGATTTATGTTCACATCGATTTACTTACACATGTGTAATGATTTATATAAACAATGACTCATTCACACAACGATTTCATAAGTCATACTTACAACGATTTCATGAGCTATAACGACTTGATATTTAAACATATTTCAAATATTTTGAATGTCAAAGTCTTCCCTCGCTTTTCTCCGATATCCATAAATTTATTATGACTGAATATTTCACTGCACGATGCATGCACATATATCTTCTATTCCAATGCTTATATTGGAAACATCTTTTTGAAAACCAAAATGGCATTTCTATTTTGATGTATATTCGTTCTAATGTTGACTGACAGCAAGAGACAGCGTAGCTGTCTATCATTCAGCATTTATTGTGTGCAGGTCTCTGACAAGCACAACCATTTACAGCATTGGACAAAATGAAAGATAAATGATATCGAGAAGGATCTTCTCTTTGCATACATGGAACGTAAAGGACCGTTGATTGGAAGCTCTACAATACCATGTAGTCTAACGTATACCAGAGCATAGAGAAAACGGACATATCAATGGCTACTTCCTCAAGAGAAGATATATATTCAAGTCCGAAGACTCTAAGCAATACAACTTTTGAAAAGAGCAATCTTTCACGAAGAAAAAGAGTCTCAATAGAAGAGCGTTTTTCATTCCCAACTCTATGTAGCTCTTAGCTCTTTGCGTCCATTGCTTAGCTTTGAGAGAGCACAAGTGTACTGAGAGACTCCTTCATTGTAGATTTTTCTCACTCAGTCTTGCTTCAGATCAAGCATTGTTCTATGAGCTTGGTCTAGGGGCTTGTCCTCTCTTTCACACATTTTTTGTGTTGTTCCTCTTCGGGTTGAAGAGAAGACCTGTAGGTAATAGGTGGTTTTATTCCCTTCGGGTTGAAGGAAGACCTGGGTTCCATGGTTTTGTATTCCTCTTTGGGTTGTGAAGGGAAGGCCAGCTGCGGCTGGATGTGCAAATGTCCTTGAGGGGGACTGTACCCTTGGGTAGTGGAATCCTGAGTTGTTGCTCAGGGACTGGACGTAGGACTCCTGTGAAGAGGAGGTCCGAAACAGAATAAAATCCTTATGTAGTGTGATTGTTTGTTTGTGATTTGGCGTTTTCTTTACTACTAACACTAATAGTCAAACGTAGTGTTTTTGTGTGAATGTTTTTGTTGACAAGTTTAGATAATAAAAGTTTAAGAATCCCATTATCTGCCCCTTCTGGGCTTGCTAGCAGGGCAACAAGTGGTATCAGAGCTAGTCTCTTCGACAAAGAAGATCCAACGATCTGAAGAGAAAAGATCAAATGGCAGCCCAAAGTCACATTGAAGGTCAGTCGGTCAATAGGCCACCATTGTTCGATGGTGAAGACTATACATACTGGAAAACAAGAATGGGGTTCTTTCTACAAGGACTAGATTATCAGATTTGGTGCATTATTGAAGAAGGAGATCTTCTGGTCACATACGAGAAAGACAAATGGACAGAAGATGACAAGAAAAAGAACTCTCTCAACTGCAAGGCCAAAAGCATATTGTGTTGCGCTCTTAGAAAGAAAGAGTTCAATCGTATATCTGCCTGCAAATCCGCAATGGAGATGTGGGAGAAGTTGAGGATCACGTATGAAGGTACTGACAAAGTCAAAGAAACCAGAATAGATATTCTGGTGACACAGTACGAGAGATTCCAGATGCAGCCAGGAGAAACATTTACACAGATGTACAGCAGATTCACCGATATTACAAATGGATTGGCTAGTCTTGGAAAGACATATGAAATCGGAGATATGGTCAGAAAAATATTAAGATCCTTACCAGCCTCGTGGACTCTTAAAGTGACAGCAATAGAAGAGGCTAATGATCTAAAGAGAATTTCACTAGAGAAACTCATTGGGTCCCTAATGGCCCATAAGATCAACATGGAAAGGTTGGGAGAGTCGTCAAGCAGAAAGAAACATTCCAACGCTCTCAAGGCAGAAGAAGTTCCATCAGAAGAATCTTCAGATGATAATGAAAGCATAAGAAGTAGTGAAGGTGAGGAAGCTCCCTCTCTAGAACACTACAAAGGATACTTGCTAAAATGAAGTACCAGTCCAGAAGGAGATACTTTAACAAAAACAAAGATTTTAAGAAGCCAGAAGGAAATGACTCAAAGAAAGCTGAGCCCATTTGTTATGAATGCAAGAAGCCCATACATATCAAGGCAGAATGTCCGAAGCTAAAGAAAACTGAGATTAGAAAGAAAGACAGTTCTAGGAAGTTCAAAAGATACAAGAAGAATGCCATGGCAGCAGCTTGGGACAACAGCAACGGCTCTGACAGTGAGTCGAGCTCAAGTGGAGATGAAGAAGAAAAGGCCAACATGGCCATCATGGCTAACATCGATGATAAGGTATCATCTGACTCATCTTTTTCTTCATGCAATGAATCTGAATCCGATAGTTTAGAAGATGCTTTTAACGAACTATATAGTAAATACAAGGATGTGTGTAAATTGCTAAAAATCAGTAAGAAAAATCATGCTTGCTTGGAAAACACTAATTCAGATGTAAAATATGAAAACAAACAATTGGAAAATAATTTCTGAGCTAAAATGAAGAAATGATTTATTGTGTGAAGACTTGAAAAGTAAAAATGAACAAATAGCAAAAATTGAAAATCATGAAATCATAAGTAGATTAAACAAAGAAATCAATACATTAACAAAAGAAAATGAACAACTGTCCAGTACATTAGAAAAATTTACAAATGGTAAAATAACATTAATACTAAAAGGAGCTAGAAGATCAGGCAAAAAGAAATATGGATTAGGATACATCCCTCCTGATAATAAAGAAGCCATAATTTGTAGCCGAACAAGACACTGCATACAAGTCAAACTTTAAATACACTCCAACTAAAAAGGTAAGTAGAATATCTTGTTGTAATCACTGCAACAAATTAGGTCATATTAAAATAACATGTCCAACTAAACATAAAAAATGGGTAATTAAGAGGAAATTGATGATACTAACCAATCAGGACCCAAAAGAACTTGGGTAACTAAAGCTTAGTGTTTTCATTACAAGGAAGCCTTCGAGCATCTAAGTGGTACATGGACAGCGGGTGCTCAAGGCATATGACAGGGAATAGAAAGTTGTTCTCCCATCTCGAAGCTGAGGAAGGCACAGTAACATATGGAGATAATGGAAAAGGGACAATCATTGGATGTAGAACAATTGGTAGTCAGGTAGGACTCTCATGGAGGATGTTCTATGCATAAAAGGACTCAAGCATAATCTAATCAGCATCAGCCAGCTATGCGACAAAGACCATCAAATGAAGTTTCAAGAATCAAGATGCAGCATTATAAAAGATGATAAAACTATGTTTGAAGCCTGCAGAGAGAAGAAACTCTATGTACTCCACTTGGAAGAATTAAAAGATCAGGATGTGTGCCTTGCCACAACCAAGAATCATTCAGTGGAACTTTGGCACAGAAGATTGGGGTATTGTAGCTTACATGGAATAAGAAAGCTAATCAAGAGAAACTTAGTGGAAGGTCTGCCTAAAGTAAGCACTAGGATGGAAGGCGTCTGTGAGCCGTGTGCAAAAGCAAAGCACACTAAATCATCCTTTAAGTCAAAGACTGTCGTATCAACCTCAAAACCTTTAGAACTACTGCATATGGATCTATTTAAGCCGATGAGGACCACAAGTCTCAGTGGAAAGAACTTCGGATTCTTCATAGTGGATGATTTCTCCAGATTTACATGGGTATCTTTTTTGGAGCACAAGGATGACACATTTGACAGTTTTGTCAGCTTCAGTAAGAGAGTTCAGAAAGACAAGAAGTATACCATTGTCAGCATTCGATCAGATCATGGAGGAGAATTTCAGAATGATAGATTTGCAAAGTTCTGTGATGATCAAGGAATAGAACATAATTTCTCAGCACCAAGGACACCGCAAGAAAATGGAGTTGCTGAGAGAAAGAACAGAACCTTATTAGATATGGCAAGGACTATGTTGTCAGAATATAATTTACCAAGGTATTTTTGGGCCGAAGCCATCAACACAGCATGCTATATAATCAACAGAGTGATGATCAGGCCATTCCTGAAAAAGACTGCATTCGAGCTTTACATGCAGAAGAAGCCAAAGATCAGTCACTTCAGAACATTTGGATGTCCATGCTTTATTCACAACAATGGAAAAAGAGACATTGGTAAGCTGGACTCAAAATCTGATGAAGGTATATTTATGGGGTATGCTTCTCAATCTAAAGGATATAAAGTATTTAATAAGCATAGTTTATTAATTGAACAAACAGTGCATGTTATTTTTTATGAAACTAACCCTTCCTTAAGAAAGGAAGTAGACAGTGATGTTGATAATGAAGATGAATTGCCCAAGAAGTTAAAGAATACATCCATTGAGGACAAGGAAGATCCACCCATGGAAGATCTACAACAAAAGATATTTCGCATAATAATCTTCCAAAGGAATGGAGATACAAGAAAGATCATCCGTTGGATAACATTATTGGAGATCCATTGGTTGGGGTAAGAACTAGAGGTAACGTAATCCAATGTGATTATTTAGCCTTTGTATCTCAAATAGAGCCGAAGATAGTCAATGAAGCACTATCTGATGAATCTTGGATATTAGCTATGCAAGATGAACTTAATCAGTTCAAGAGAAACTAAGTATGGTCCCTTGTTCCTAGACCATCAGATCATCCTGTGATTGGCAGCAAATGGGTGTTTAGGAACAAAATGGATGAAGCTGGTGTGATCACTAAAAACAAGGCCAGATTGGTTGCACAAGGGTATTCTCAAGAGGAAGGCATAGATTTCGATGAAACCTATGCACCAGTAGCCAGACTTGAGGCAATTAGTATTTTACTTGCTTATGCATCAGCATTGGATTTGAAATTATTTCAAATGGATGTAAAATCAGCTTTTTTGAATGGTTACATAAAGGAGGAAGTTTATGTAGAACAACCTCATGGTTTTGATGATATTGATTTTCCAAATCATGTATTTAAATTGCACAAGGCTTTATATGGTTTGAAACAAGCACCGACAACATGGTATGAACGATTCAATGCATTTTTGTTAAACCATGGATTTATTAGAGGAAAAGTAGATAGCACATTATTCATTAAGTCTAAAGTTAAAAATGTGTTACTTGTTCAAATCTATGTTGATGATATAATATTTGGTTCTACTGATGAATCTTTTTGCAAATACTTTGAAAAGCTTATGTAGGGAGAATTTGAAATGAGCATGATGGGGGAACTTAATTAAGGAAAAGAAGGCTCCCACATTTGTCAAGCCAAGTACACCAAAAAGCTACTGAATAAATTTGGTTTTGAAAATGCCAAGCCACTATCAACACCAATGAGCACATCTACAAGGCTAGACAGTGACAAGGACGGTAAGAAAGTAGACCAAAAGCTCTACAGAGGTATGGTAGGTTAATTACTTTATTTGACAGCAGGTAGACCTGATATATTGTTTATTGTATGCATGTGTGCTAGGTATCAGGCAGATCGTAGAGAGTCTCACATAATTAGTGTCAAACGGATTTTTAAATATTTAGCTAGAACTCATGATCTAGGTCTGTGGTATACAAAATCTTGTGAAATTAATTTGGTAGGATATTTCGATGCTGATTACGTTGGATGCAAGATAGATAGAAAAAGCAGCAGTGGTTGTTGTCAATTCCTTGCAGGATGTCTAATTTCATGGTCCTCAAAGAAGCAAAATTCAGTAGCACTGTCAACAGCTGAAGCTGAGTACGTAGCTACTGGAAGCTGCTGTACACAACTCTTATGGATTAAACAACAACTTGAGGATTATGGGCTACACATCAAGACAATCCCCTTACTGTGTGACAACACCAATGCAATTAATCTCACCAAAAATCTAGTGCAGCACTCAAGGACAAAGCATATTAAGGTTAGATGCCATTTTATTCGTGATCATGTAGCCAATGGTAATATAGATATTTCCTTTATAGATACGCAAAATCAGTTAGCAGATATATTCAGAAAAACCTTACCTGAAGAGAGATTTACGTCTCTTAGAGAGGAATTAGGCATGGGTAATTTGTGATAGAGTTGTCTGTAAATAACTAAAATAATAATAATTTCAGAATTTCAATTATTCTCTCTCTCCTAAAATTAAGCTAAATCCTTAAAGATCGCTTGCATCTTAAAAATCTTTGACGGTTCAGTATTTTAAAAGTGTTCATTCTTCTCGAACCTGTCACCTTTGTCATTTTCTGCATTCATGGCACCATCTCCTCAAAAGGCACTTTATCTTTATTTTGATATAACCCAAAATCTACATCGTAACGATTCATCTCTCTCTCTCATCTCTTTCGACTTGCCTGAGACGATAAACCCTATTGACTCCGGCATTGACTTCGTGCTATTTCAAAGCTTCCATCCCTTCCCACGAAAAATCTCCTGAGGGTTTTTGCTCCAATCTTCCTTCCAACCATCCAGAACCTTTTCCCACTCAAAACCATGGCCGTGTCTGGAGTTTCCGGCACCGTCGGGGGCTATGGAGCTGCTTTCCTCACCACTGAGGAGCAGGAAAGGTTTACAACAGTGAAGATCAAGTTGTGCGGGAACAAAGCAGTGGACATTGCAGATTTGAAGAAGAATGTAATGCATAACATCGTAGCAACTATAGAAAGAATGAAATGGACAAAGATGGCAACTCTATCAGAGGTGAGTTATCTAGACCTGGTCAAGGCATTCTATGTCTGCTTAATGTCTGAAGAGGACGGGTCTTTGACATCCATGGTCAAAGGAACCAAGATTCGAATCATGTATGAGCTATTAGGGTCATTGTTTGGTGTGTCCACCTCCAGTCACAGTGGAGGACACACTGTTGACATTCAGGTGAAAGGCTTGGGGATTGTCAGTTCTGAGTTAAAACTGAAAGATGGGAAGATAGATATAAACCAATTGAATGCATTCAATCGTATTTTGCACTTTATAGTTTTTCAGATATTGGTTCCTAGGAGTGCTACCTTCTCTACATGTACCAAGGCGGACTCCGATAGGATGTTCTAGGCTATCCAGAATCAGAGTATAAATATGTCAGAGGTGATTTTGGAGAGAATAAAATTTGCAAATGCTCATGTTTTGGACAAGAAGAGTAAGTAAAATGTATCTCTTCCTTATGCCCATTTGCTAACAAAGATATTCTAGCACTTTGGAGTAAATTTGAATAGGGCAGTCTCAAAGAAGATGGGCCAAGCCATCCGGTCCAGGAATCTTAAGAAAAGTGGATTCTCTCTTGTTAGTGGTGTATGGAACAAGACCTCAGTAGCAGAGGGCAAAGCCATTATTAGTGAAGTCCTAGAGGTCCAAGAAGAGGCAGCAGCAGCAGCACCAGAAGTTCAAGTTGAGCAAGAGATTGCCAGGCCAGAAGTGCTAGTTGTCCAAGTGCAGCAAGAAGAAGTCAGGGCCGAAATTCCAGTGGTTCAAAAGGAACAAGCAACAGCAGCAGATATCCAAGGAAATGCTGCAGACATCAGAGTTGAAGACTTAGTTGTCACTAATAGAAAATTTGAGGACATTCCTCCAGAGGAAATTGAGCCCGTGGGGCAAGTTGTTGAGGCTGTACCTCCTTTATCTCGTATAGCCTCCGTACTCTAGGATGTATTAGACTCCATTCCCAACACTTAGGGGGAGCCAAAAATTGCCCGTGATCAAGAAGCAGAAGTAGTGGCACCCAGCCATGAAGACATCTTGATGGAGGATGCTTCTATTGAGGGGTAGCATTCAGTCAATTTGGAAACAAGTCAAGGGAAGCACACTGATAGTGTCCCTATTGATAATCAGTTTCAAGAAGGAAGTGTGGAAAGCACCTCAGATGAAGAGGAAAATGTTGATAATGTGGAGCCCATTGCTAGGGCAAATGTGGAGTTTCTTCCACTCCCATTCCTCCACCTCCTCCTCCTTTTGAGGTTCCTCCAGCCTCCTCATCAGCCGGGGCTTCCTCTTCTGGTCCTTCCTCCTGTGGACCAACTGATGTTCCTCCCACTACCCCTCACCCCTTCCATCATCCTCCTACTTCTCCCTCTTTTATCACCATTATTCCGGAGTGTGCTCAAATTGATGCCCATTTCCTTCAGGACATCAAAGATGAATTTGAAGTAGCTATCCTCCGTTCAATTTTAAAGGTTAGTACTCATGTTCATAGGACAGGTTCTTCTAGTCCTGTCCCTAAGAAAAGGAGACTAACTTCCACTCACTCCCTTTCTTCTAAACCTTTCTATCCACCCCTTTGGTTTTCTCTTACAGTAGATAATAAAAAAAAACCTCTGTATAGAGAATTCCATTAGAAAACTACCTTTGCCACACTCCTTGGCCTTCCACATCTCAACATAATAGACCACCTAAATATCATTCTCCCTCTCACTTCTCTTTCAAAATCTGAAAAATCCAAAATCTTCTCCGTGTCTGAGGCCAAAACAAAAGAGCAATGGGCTCGGGGCCACAAGATCTTGTACAATAAGTTTTTGAATGCCAGGTCAGCCAGGTTCCCTCCCTGGGATCATTCCTTGACTCTCATAGAATGGTTCCAAATTCTTCACAATGATACCTGGGCTCCATTTGTTCAAAAGGAGATCAAGATGATCAGATATTTTCAAATGTTCAATGACTATTGATATCTCAACCATTTACCTGAAATTCAGCTTGGCCAATTCCGGTAAGCTATTCTGTAATCTTTGTTCCCATGATGCTCATACGGAAGCCATCAAGGTCGATTTTGCTACACTCCAGTTGCCTGATGTAGTGTTTCTCCCTCCTCTTCATTCCTTGATTATGGACTCCGATGTTGGCTCCATCATTTTCGAGCATTTTGCCAGAGTCATGGGGAGAATACTTGTGTAGAATGGTAATCTTGTCGGTTTCAATCGGTTCTTGTGCAGAGAGTACCATCAGGGCAACATAAATGTAGATGTTCTTGCCCCTCTCTTGTCAGAATGTGAGAGGTTATCTCCAGCTGAGTGGGCTAGATTTTATCCTTATTCTGCTCAGTAGCTTGCAGATCTGAATGCTTCTCAAGCCAAAAATAGCAAGCCTCCTGTTTCAGCTGCTGATTTCTTGGACATGAACTCCATTCACCTTGTTTGAGATCCATTTGTAGTATGGGTTGAGAGGTACAAGGTTTATGTTGCCATGAGACTTGAACTGAAGTAGAAGCAGCTCTTCTATCCTATTTCAATTGATCAGTTCCTTTAGCATGCCAGTTTTGGCACCAGTTGCCTCCTCAAAATGTCTCTTGGTCAGAAAGCATACGGTCCCTTCCTTTTAGATCAGAGGAAACTGCACATCCAGAGGATGGCTCCTATCATGGGACCTTCCTAGTCTATTATGTTTGGAGCCTTTCAAGCTCACTTTTAAGAGCAGGAATGCCAGGCTTGGCCAATTATAACCCGCCTTGCCTCTCTTTTGTCTCCTGCTCACTATCTCCCTGTACCCCCTCAAGATTAATGTAAATCCCCTTCTTTGCTCTCTTATTTATCTTTTCTCTCTTTCTTTGTCTCATTATGGTATCTTTTTTCTTAATGACAAAAAGGGGGAGAAAAATTTGTGTTTCTAAAATACATTTCTAACTTAATTTCAGAAACTTTACTTAGATTTCTTTAAAATCATCTATGCTTTTGTGTTATGTTTTGTCATCACCAAAAAGGGGAGATTGAAGATCAGTTCATCCCTATATAATTTTATGATTTATATATCTATTTTGGTGATTAAAAAAATTGAATAAAGTGTCATCTAACAAGTTTTCATGAAGTTTAGGAACAAAAAATAAATCAGGCGAAATCAAGAAAATATGTAAGTATTTCTTACTTTCTAGCATTTAAAATATAAAGTAGGAAATTTCTCTAAGTACACAACGACTCTCTATATGCTACAACGATTTGATAAGTGAGAACAACAATTTGCTCTTACAACAATTCGGTTTCTCATAATGATTTGATAAGTGAGAACAAAGATTTGCTCTCACAACGATTTGGTTTCTCAGAAGGATTTGATAAGTGAGAATAATTATTTTCTCTCACAACGATTCAGTTTCTCATAACGATTTGATAAGTGAGAAAAATCATTTGCTCTCACAATGATTCGGTTTCTCATAACGATTTGATAAATGAGAACAACGATTTTCTCTCACAATGATTTAGTTTCTCATAATGATTTGATAAGTGAGAGCAACGACTTGCTCTCACAACGATTCGATTTCTCACAACGATTTGATAAGTGAGAACAACGATTTGCTCTCACAACGATTTGGCTTCACATCATTTTGGTATGTAAGAACAACGACTTGGTCTCACAACGATTTGTCTTTCATAACGATTCGATAAGTTCCACAATGATTTGGTATTTACAACGATTCGACAAGTTACAACAACGACTTGGTCATTATAACGACTCAATAAGTTACACAACGATTTGCTTGCTGTAACGATTCGATAAGTCACAAAAACGACTTAGTCCGTATAACGATTCGATAAAACAAAAGAACGATTTGATCACTCATCGACTTGGTTATAATGACTTGTTCATAACGATTTGCTTATACTCTCATAACAATTTGTCTCTACAACGATTTGGTTATGATTGTATAACGATTTATGTTTACATCGATTTACTTATACATATGCAATGATTTATATAAACAATGACTCATTCACACAACGATTTCATAAGTCGTACTTACAATGATTTCATGAGCTATAACGACTTGATATTTAAACATATTTCAAATATTTTGAATGTCAAAGTCTTCCCTCGCTTTTCTCCGATATCCATACATTTATTATGACTGAACATTTCACTGCACGATGCATGCACATATATCTTCTATTCGTATGCTTATATTGGAAACATCTTTTTAGAATGCAGAATGACATTTCTATTTTGATGTATATTCGTTCTAACGTTGACTGACAACAAGAGACAGCATAGCTGTCTATCATTCAGCATTTATTGTGTGCAGGTCTCTGACAAGCACAACCATTTACAACGTTGGACAAAATGAAAGATAAATGATATCAAGAAGGATCTTCTCTTTGCATACATGGAACGTAAAAGACCGTTGACAGGAAGGTCTACAATACCATGCAGTCTAACGTATACCAGAGCATAGAGACAACGGACATATCAATGGCTACTTCCTCAAGAGAAGACATATATTCAAGTCTGAAGACTCGAAGCAATACAACTTTTGAAAAGAGCAATCATTCACGCAAAAAAAGAGTGTCAATAGAAGAGCATTTTTCATTCCCAACTTTGTGTAGCTCTTAGCTCTCTGCATCCATTGCTTAGGTTTGAGAGAGCTCAAGTGTACTGAGAGACTCCTTCATTGTAGATTTTTCTCTCTCAGTCTTACTTCAGATCAAGCATTGTTCTATGAGCTTGGTCTAGGGGCTTGTCCTCTCTTTCACACATTGTTTGTGTTGTTCCTATTCGGATTGAAGAGAAGACCTGTAGGTAACAGGTGGTTTTATTCCATTCGGGTTGAAGGAAGACCTGGGTTCCAGGGTGTTGTATTCCTCTTTAGGTTTTGAAGGAAGGCCAGTTGCGGCTGGATGTGCAAGTGTCCTTGAGGGGGACCGTACCCTTAGGTAGTGCAATCCTGAGTTGTTGCTCAGGGACTGGACGTAGGACTCCTATGGAGAGGAGGTCCAAACCAGGATAAAATCCTTGTGTAGTGTGATTGTTTGTTTGTGATTGGCGTTTTCTTTACTACTAACACTAACAGTCAAACGTAGAATTTTTGTGTGAACATTTTTGTTGACAGGTTTAGATAATCAAAATTTAAGAATCCCATTCACCCCCCCTCTGGTCTTGCTAGCTGGGCAACAGTTTATTCATTAAAGGCCTTCTGTTCCGGTTCTTTAGATGGGAACCTTCTTTTGACTTTGAAGCAGATCCTATGTTGATCCTTGTATGGGTTGCTTTTAATTTTTATTATGATGATTACGTTAAGTCTATTGCTGGAAATCTTGGACATGTTCTACGTATTCATGATGCCACTAGTGCCTTAACCCAGATGCAAGAAGCTCTTGTTTGTGTGTAGATAGACATTAAGAATCCCAGACCTTACCGGATTTGGATTGGTTGTGAAAAAGATGGGTTTTGGAAACTGGTTAACTATCATCGTCTTCCTTCCTTATGTTCCTTATGCCACAAGCTTGGGCACGTTGAAGATGATTGCAACAAGAAATTGAAGAAGCCTACTCCAAAACTTAGCAACGAAGCCCCTGGTATAGATTCCTCGAAATCTGGTGAAGCGCTGCCTGCGATACAACTTTGGCGTAAGAAACCTCCAATTTCTCCTCCGGTTCGCATGGCCACGTCAAACAGATTTCAGAGCCTCGCTACTGAGGAGGAAGATGTCCAGCAGCCTGCTCAGGTTGATCTTACGCCTACCTTTGATCTGGCCTCTCCAGGAAGCGACGTCGACCATGCCTATTGTAACGTCGATCCTCCCGATGTGCATGCTACTGTTTCCCCTGTGCATGGTAATAACTGCAACGAAGGTAATTTGCATGAACCATCACGTACTCTTAATATGAGAAGTTAATTCCGCTTTGGCTGAGTAGTTAAACCCTGGAAATACTCTAACTTCGAATCCTTTCTACATCGACTACTTGATGACTGTTTCGAAGGACAAGGAATGTTTGCTCCCTAGTGAAGGCCAAAATAATATGGAAACGTCTTTGTCTAAAGGAATTTTTTTTATTAAAAGTATTGTTGCTGAACAAGCCAATGTTGACAATTTTTTGATGCCTGCGGTAGTTATATCAAAAGATGGTAGACTTGAACCTCCAGGGGGTGTTCGTACTAGATCTAAGGCTAAGGCTGATGGCTCCACCTTTGGTTATTGTTCCTCATGAACTGTTCAACTATCTTTTGGAATATCCAAGGTGTCTCTAATATTTCTTCTAGGCAACACCTTCGTCAACTTTGTCGAAACCATTGTCCTATGATTATAGCTATTTATGAACCTATGATTCCTTTTAGTCGTGCTGAAGCTCTGTGCAAATCTATTAATATGCATGATGTTGCTGGTAATGATGGTGATAATTATAAGATCTAGGTTATATGGAAGGAAGAGGCTAACCTAGAGGTTGCTGACTGTTCTAAACAGCATATTACTTTGGCTAATAAGAGCGGTGATGATATCCTTTACTATATTACTTTGTCTATGAGTCTTGCAGCTACAAGGAACGCAGATTTATGTTTGATGATCTGATGAACTTTGCTTCCTACACTACAAGAAAAAATGCATTTAGAGACCGACATTTTCGATCTCTATTCGCTCACTATTCGGTCACTAAAAGACTCAGAGACCAAATAGTGACCGAATAGAGACCGAATTCATCGGTGGAGAATTTCTGGTCACAAATTTGTGACTGAAGGGTTTTAGTCACTAATCGGTCACTATTGTGAACGATTAGTGACCGAATTCCATCGGTCACTGAAAGTCATTATTAGTGACCGAATTAATTCGGTCACTAATAGTGACCGATGGAATTCGGTGACTAATCAGTCACTAATTTAGGGACCGAATAGTGACCGAATTAATTCGGTCACTAATAGTGACCGATGGAATGCGGTCACTAATTCGGTCACTGATTTAGGGACTTAACAGTGACCGAATTAATTCGGTCACTAATCAGTCTCTATAATTTTTAATATTTTTTAAAAATATATATATATATATTTTTAGCAAATAACCTATGTAAATACAACAATGTCCACAACACAAATAATAAAATATCCCAACACAACAATAATAAAATGTCCACAACAATAATAAAATATCGACAATAATAATAAAAATGTCCACAACATCACAATAATAAAATGTCCATAACAATAATAATAATGAAATGAAAATCATGAATCCTCGTCCTCGTGCTCGTCTCCTCCTACGCCACTCGAAGAAGGAACCTACAATACATATATAACAATAATAAGTTAAAATTAAATACTATCATAAGTAATAAATTATTTTAAGTTAAAAGTAAATACTATTATAAGTAATAAATTATTTAAATTTTAAATTTTTATTCACTCACTTTAGGTCAATATTTTGGTCACACTATATATTTTGGTCACACTTAAGATGAATTTGAGCGTCGAACTCAAACTAGGAGTCCGAATTGAACTCCGTTAGTTTCCACAAGTCACAACCATCGCCCCGACCGTGCTGGAAGAAACCAGAGGCCAATCAGATTAGTATTTCTAATTTTGGACCCCCAAACCTAAGTTTTTTTATTTTTAAACTAAACTAACTTGCTTTATGTGAATTTGATCGTCGAGCTCAATCGGGAGTCAGAAATGAACTCAGTTAGTTTCCACAAGTCACACTCATTGCCCCGACCATGCTTGAACAAACCAGAGGCCAATCGGATGAATATTTCTAATTTTTGACCCTCAAACTAAGATAACTTCTTCCTTTTTTAACAAATAAAACTAAACTAACTTGCTTAATGTGAATTTGAGCGTCGAGCTCAAACCAGGAGTCGGAATTGAACTCTGTTAGTTTCCATAAGTGACACTCATCACCCTGGCCATGCTGAAACAAACTGGAGACCGATCGATTAGTATTCGAATTTTGGATTCTCCAAACCTAGCTAAGTTCTTCCTTTTTAAACTAACCTAACTTGCTTAAGAAGAAATTGAGCGTCGAGCTCAAACTAGGAGTCCAAACTGAACTCCATTAGTTTTCATAAGTCACAATCATTGCCCTGGCCATGCTGGAAAAAATCGAGGCCAATCGGATGAGTATTTCTAAGTTTGGACCCGCAAACCTAAGTTCTTCATTTCTAAATTACACTAACTTACTTAAGATGAATTTGAGTGTCGAACTCAAACTGGAAGTCCGAATTGAATTCCGTCAGTTTCCACTAGTCACAACCATCATCCTGATCGTGCTGGAAAAAATCGGAGGCCAATCGGATGAGTATTTTGAATTTTAGACCCCAAACCTAAGTTCTTCATTTTTAAACTAAACTAACTTGCTTAAGATGAATTTGAGTGTCGAGCTCAAACCGGGAGTCCGAATTGAGCTCCGTCAGTTTCAATAAGTCACAACCATCGCCATGGCAACACCACCCAAAAAATTAAATTAAATTAAATAAATAAAAGCTCATGTCATCCTGATGTTAATTAACAAATAAGCGAGCCAATCACAACAGGTAATCTACCGTGAGAAAAGCCCGGTAGACAAACATAAATTAGAACCTACTGGCAGTGATTGGATTTGCATACAGTACACTGGCTGAAGAAAGAAGAACTGTCTGCGCTCCAGACCACCTGCCTCGAAGAAAAAAAGGTTGAATTGAGAAAAATAGATACATATATAGGAAAAGAAACAACAGTTAATATAATATGTGACAGTGACATATAGTTAGGTTTAATTTAGTAGCATATAATATTTTAATGTAGTAGCATCTAATTTGAATGCATATGTCCTTTGTTTTGGTAGCATGTAAACAACATTAACATACAGATTAAAAAAGTAATCATCTTAGGCTCCTCTTTTTTTTTCTGATTGAACTTGTTTGGCAATTGTGTGCACAGAGAGTGTGTGAGACAGTGAAAAAAAATTGGATATATATCAGCTTAATCATGCGTTTCTGTAAAAAATTAAAAAGAAGAAGAAGAAAGATGAAGTGAAGTACGATTTTAGTGCACAGAGAGTGTGTGAGACACTGAAAAAAAATTCGAGACAGTGAACAGAGCGTGTATGTTAATTCATAAAGGCAATAACCAAAAGAATTGAAATGATCAATTAACCAAATAAAATAATTTAAATGACCAATTAAACAAAAAGTCCATATAAGAGACTATTGTGCATCCCCAACAACATTTTCTTAACCATTGATTTTTTGTTTAGATTTTTTGTTTTCTTGACCTGTTGTTTCCACACCAATTAAACTTTACTACACTTCTTCATAATTATAATAGACAGAAAAGCTATATAATAGACCAAATTTCATACTTTTGTTAAATATTGATCACTTTAAATTCTGGAACCCTTTCACGTATCTTTCAACTATGATAAATTTGTTCCTATGGAAAATAATAGTTGGGAGACTCCCTACTAGAAACCAAAAAATAATAATAAACTACCTGCTATGATCAAAAGTAATGATTTCATTTGCAAGAATCAAAGTGTGCTAGCTGTGGCACTTTGGAGAAAAATATTGTTTACTTTAAATTCTGCATATCATTATTTATTGATGTTTGGTGTTATATCTGCAAGATTCTTTTACACCTTCAGCTTCATAAACTTGGGATCTTCGTTTGGCTTCCTTTCATGAAATTACTTCCCCATAGTACTCAATTACAAATTGCCCAGTCTAGATCAATGTCACATGATTATTGAAAAAACTTACCAAATAAACAAACATTAAAGGAACACAAACATTACAATGTTGCAAATAGAAACCATTTCTACATATGCTGAATACACACAAGTAAAAAGAAAGCCACAAAAAAGCATCTTGTTTGTGTAAGAAAACTTCTTCCTTTTGAACACACAAAAAATATATAGGCTCTCAAAGCCTAGATAACATGAAATCATGGTTAATAGCAAACTCAATCAGACAATCCATTTAAAGGAAGACTAAAAGTTATATAAAACCTAAAATAACCATCCAAGTAAAAAATTAATAGGGCTGCAAACCACCAGTCGACACATCCAACTGTATATCTGCACCTTAGGTTGAACAACTGCAACAAATCATGGAAACAAAAAATTCCCCTGGGCAAAACTAACATATTTGGAATACTAGTTTTCCCAAAACTACAAATGAGAAACAATCTTTTTAATCATCAGACTTGAAGAACAATCTTCACAGTCACTTACCATGATGTCCTCATCTGCAAGAAGACCCCAACCACGACCTTCAGTTTTAAACAGGTTTAACTTTGGATATTCACATTTTTTAAATTTCTGTCAACATATACAGTCAATAATTAGAAAAAGGAAAGATAATGGATTCAATAAGACATTGTTGGCCTTTCGGTGTGGCAGAAAGGTAACCTAGAGGGGGGGTGAATAGGTTTTTCTGAAATCTAAAATCAAAACGTGAACACTTAAAAGTTTGGTTAGTGTTAGTGTGATGAAGAGTAGCAGTGCGGAAGCAAAAGAACAATCACACAAAAGGACACAAGAGATTTATCCTGGTTCGGCCCTTACCACATGGAAGTCCTACGTCTAGTCCCCAAGCAAACTCTTAGGATTTCACTAACTGAACGTACAGTCCCCTTCAAGGACACTACAACACCTTGGATACCCCACCAGGTCTTCTTCTCTTTCCCGGGCAAGAAGGCAGCCCACTTCTTTTCTAGGCTCAGAAGCAAACCTACTTCTTTTACAGGTTCAGAAGTAAACCTCCTGGAAGAAACCCCAGTGCGGTTCTGCCACACTTAAACCCCCAGCTAGTCCTGTTGGTACAAACCCCAACACGGTTCTGCTAGACACTAACCTCTAGCTAGGTTACACACTGTATATAGTCCTACAGCTGGATAGAAATCTTTCTTAGAAAAGAAAGATCAGACTGAGAGCTATTACAAGATGACGCTCAGGACTTAGCTCACAGTCACAGACTCTCCCCAAGATTACAATGAGCACAGGAGAATGGAAGAGAAGAAGGCTTGAAGGCGATGAAGACTTCTGCTTTGAAAGCTTCTGTAGATTTTTGGCTCGAGCTCTTCTCTCTTTCTTTGAGTGTTTGTGGCGTGAAGGTTCTTCTCACAGTTGTACACTCCTTGAAGGATTTTTAGGAAAGCTCTCCCTTCATCTTTAGCAATGCTCCATCTTTTATATGAGCAGCTTGAATAGATCCGTTGAAGAGATCTGTTGGAGTTCTAACCGTTGCTCATCTCCTCTTCATTTGTCTTAATCAGACTCTGATGGTCTTCGAGGTCTGTGAGCATGGAAGAAAGTGTTAGCATAAAAGAGTGTTTATGATAAACGATGCATAGTACTGTGCTTCTGCTAACATACTGAAAATAGTAGGTCAAATCTTTTTTTGACAAGATTATGCATGTAGCTTTTTTCTGTTAGACATATTTGACTTTTCAATGAGCACCAAAACACTTTCAAATATTCAAGAGAAATCGTTGTTCATTTACAAGTAAATCGTTGCAAGTTTATGAACAAATCGATGTGAAAGACAAGTCGTTATGATCATTGAATAAATCGTTATGAGCATGACTTATGAAATCGTTATGTGAACTATTTCTTAACAAATCGTTGTGAAGGCAAGTCGATGCGTTCACTTAAGAAATCGTTACGGTTTAAAGAAATCGTTATGAGCATGACTTATGAAATCGTTTTGTGAACGATTTCTTAAAATCGTTGTGAAGGCAAATCGTTGTCTCACTTAAGAAGTCGATGTGATCACATATGAAATCGTTATGGGAACCAAGCCGATGTGATCACTTATGAAATCGTTATGGAACCAAGCCGATGTGATCACATATGAAATCGTTATGCAAGGAAATCGATATGAGGGCAAATCGTTGTGGCTATAAAAGGAATCGTTCTGAGATCGATTTCTTAACAAATCGTTATGGCCACTTAGCGAAGTCGTTGTAGTGCTTTAAAAAAACATTAATTAAAAGAAAATCATTGTAGCGCTTATTAATTTTGGCACTTAAACTGAAATCGATGTATATTGATTAAACATCGATTTTATCATTTTAGTGCGCCATATTGCATCAATGTGAGACTCAGCATTTTGCTATGAGATTGATGCGACACAGATGAAACAAAATATTCAATTTAAGTTACATCATAAATTTTACTATCACCAAAATTCAGAACAATAGAGAGTGGTTCAACAACTTGATTATGTATAATTTATTTTGTTTGGTTATATAAGTCAAACGTATGATAGAGCACCTAATCTTTTGGATACACACTGACACATCTACATATATAGTTCATTTGTCAAGTTTATGACAAGAAAGCACTACTTGTTATCTACTCTCTCAACTCATATACAAAAGTTAACTACCATGCCAAATTCAAGATGATCTATACATTGATTCTTCATGTGTTTATCGATAATGCAAGTATACTCACATACACATAAATTATATGTAATATGTATTCACGTTGAACAACTACTTATAACCAGGCAGTTACATTACCATGATTATTTTGGTATACAAAAGCAAACATTTGTTAAACAAAAAGATAGCTGAACATGACTTGAACTAACCTGATTCTTGCAATTATCACCGCAAGGACAGTAGCCAAGAGTGCACTCCATGCTAGTCAGCACATTCAAACACCTCTCCCCGCATGCACTGTCAGGATCATCAGCATCAAATTTGCATACACAGACAGCTATATCCTCGTCTTTCTGCTTCCTGTGCCTGGAGAAGACAATATGATATGCACTAAAAACATAAGACACCTCTTTCAAGCAGATGCGACCCTCTTCATCAATGTCTCATCCAACTAAAGTCGGATTAACCCTCTCCCCACACCCCTCTTCAAGCAGATAAAAAACATAAAGTAAACACGCAATCTTTACAGAAGCAACACTCCTCCCGAAGTAACCCACAAATTACATACATGGAAGACTATATCACAAACAACATACTTTCGATATGCAAACTCATTTCTTTCAATGTGCTTGTACAGAGGTGGTCCTTCACCTTGCTGATCCTACAGAACAAATATCTCCCTTTGTCAATCTTCCTCCCTGACATGTAGCCAAGACTAAACCATGTAGGATAATCCTACTCCCTAAACAATATAGGCAGATCCATATCATGCTGACATGTTCCTTGATTGTTGAGCCAGGATGCACTCATCAGTGTTGGAAGAAATCTCAAAGTGGAAGTTTATATGGTTTGAAGCTGAAACTTTTGTATCTTTGCATGGATTCATCATTGATTCCTTTACTGTAACCTCCACAGGCTCCAATCTAAATCTAACTGGCCTAGTTAAATTTTGAGTGTTTTGGTGCAAAAGGAAGCAAGGACATGTGCCCCTACCTAGTACATGAAACTTATGGTAGACACCTTCAAATGGTTAAGAACACAATGTCATATGTAATGATACTGTTGAGGAAGGTGCTATTTCTGATTGGCAGATAAATCTTTTGGCTAGATGCGCAGCCCCATCCTGGTAAATCTATACTTCACTTAACTAACATTGAAATCTATACGTAGGAAAATGAAGCTGGATGGCTAGATTGTTATGTATGTCTGGATGCAAGACACAAATCCATTATATTTATCAAAAAATCATTTTTATGATAGTTCTAAATAACTAAGATATTTTTATGATAGTTCTAAATAACTAAGATAGACTTGTCATCAGCTCACTTGAATTTATCATAAACTCAAACCAATCTTGATGAGCAATTTATCACAAACTAAAACTAATCACATGAAGTTGCCACACAATGATTGGATAAATATTAATAGTTTTGTCCACTCCCCTTGTTTGTTTATGCTTTTTCCCATTTTTATCGCTACATAGAATCCTTTATTTCTGCACCAATCTATTTGTTATGTGTTTTGGACTCCCACATCTCCAATATATCCCAGTTAGCTCTTAGAAACCTTGCAGATTCGGAGAAGATATAGGGGAAGGCACGAAGGGCAGAGCTAGCAGACAAGGGACAAAAATTTATGGCAATGGAGGGTGTTCCACACATCCATACATGGTACATCGAACACCAGGGCAGAGAAAACTCACCAAGGTTGGTGTCCTTAGAAAGCCCGCCAACGAATATCTTGTTGCAATACAGAAAGAAACCAACAACAAGAAGACAAACACATCATGGAAGAATGGGAAGCTGACGGGAGCCAAAATAAAACGCGACAAATCGAACTAGAAACGGAGAAGGTGGAGCAAACTCGAGGCTGGCGCCATCCTCTGAAGAATTCCTGGCATCCGCCTTCGATCTGGCGCGGAGGCAGATAACTAGGGTAGAGGTTGCCGGCTTGGACAGCTTGGGCAGAGGTGGACCGCGCGGAGAGCCAGCGGGAGGGCCAGCAGCAGACAGAGGTGACCGGCGGCAGAGCGGGGTGGGGAGATCACCGCGCAGGCGAGGGTTCGGGCCAGACGGAGATCAGTCAGGAGCCGCCAGTAGTGGAGGGGGCCGACGATGGAGGCGGTCGAAGACGCAGGCGACCGATGACGGAGCGGGGTGGGGAAACACCGAGCGCAGGGGATGGCTCTGCGTGTGGAGGGCGAGGTGGGGAGATCTCCGGGCCGGAGATAGACAGTGGGGAGGGTTCTGCTTGTGGAGGGCGAGGGGGTAGGGTTGGGAATATGTCAGCGCCCAATGGGCTGATGACATAATTAATTATATAATTAGATATATATGTATTTAAATATTGTTAGATATATATGACTAAATATACACCATACTTGAATATATCTATAACATACATAAAATAATTATTTACATATATTAGAATATATATTTATATATGTTTATTAGTATAAAAGTTACATTTAAATATACGACGGAGAGGGTGTTGTGCATGCGTGTATTAAGTATTTATGATATTTGTTGACCTAAGTTAGATAAAATACATACCATATTTAAGTATATATTTTTAAATATCAACAAATAATTATCAATTTTTTATAATATCTTTTAGATAGATGAAATATATTTGAGCATATTTTAAGTTTAAATTACATACCAGTATAGTTAATTTTTATTTCTATAGTATTTTAATTATTATTGAAATATAAACATACATGTTTAAAAGTAAATAAAAAATATGCCACATGCAAGTGCATGTGCCGATAATATTGATTTGGTATCATGATATTACCAACGTCTGACAACATCGAAGATAAACTTTTGGAGATGGGAAGCAGAGGTGCATCTACATTGGATAGATAATCAAACTGCATGAAAAGTGGTGACGTCGCAGTGTGCATAGAAGGAAAACTTCCTACCACAAGTGGAGAGCTAGGCCTCTTCGTCGGTTCTTATAGCCAAAAAATGGAGCGTCAATACATGTGGATGTAGTCTGAAAACTGTAGATCAAAATGAAGATGGCATGTTAAAATCTCCATTATATATGATAGTCAGTGTTCCTCTTCGATCCTCAGTGATCGAACAAGGACGTATATATAGGTTGGTGACATAGCAGCATCAGACGGCAAGTTAGCGGGTTGCCACGGCAGTAGGGGCGAAGCACCTTATGCATCTAAAAGTCATCTAAATTGCCACTGATCTACAGGAGGGTCTTGTCAGGGAAGAACTGACTAGGGTAGGAGAGAGCTAGCAGAGAGATGAGAAATTAAATATATGTCTGCGGTTCAAAAAGTCGTTGACAAATTATGTTAATTTGTCAGCGGCTTAATCCACTGACAAAAACTAAACATATGTCGATCGCTAACACCAGCCATTGACATATAGTTGTTACATCAACGGCTAAACGCAGTCATTGACAAAAGTCTAACTTATCTCAGCGGACAACAAGAGCCACTGACAAGTACTAAAACATATGTACTTAACTGCTAAAATTAGTCGCTGACATATAGTTGTTACATCAACGACTACTCGTTGTCGTTGACAAATATGTGTCTTATGTCAGCGGCCAATCTTAGCCGTTTATATAATGAACATTTGGCAACGGCTTTTTCAACGGCTAATTTATCCGTTGACAAAAGCTTCATATGTCAACAGTTGTTTTTTAGCCGTTGACAAAATGACATATGGTAGAGGATATTTGTAGCCGTTGATCGATGACAAATGCTATTTTAAGAGAAAACAGGAGATGTTAGGGCATTAGCAACCGATTAGCGACCACTATATATCGGGTCTCTAATCGGTTGCTACCGATTAGCAATGGAATAAATTTGGTCGCTGAATAAATGCGACCGATATAATAGCCGTCGCTATTCAGTCGCTAGTTGCGATAGATTACCGACTGATAATATCAGTTGCAAATAGACTGATTTATTTCAGTCACTATTCGGTCACTGTATATAGTCATTGAAATTAATCAGTCACAAAATTTTCTCCATCTTTGAGAATTTGTGACTGAAACAAAATCAGTCACCATTCGGTCCCTAAATAGTGACCGAATAGTGATTGAACTTAATCGGTCCCAAAGATAGAGGCCAAAAATATTAGTCTCTATTCGGTCTCTAAAATAGAGACTAATTTATTTCAGTCACTATTCGGTGAGTATTGTGTGACCGAATTGTGACCGAATTTTATCGGTCCCAAAAATTTTGGTCACTATTTTTTGGACCGAATAGTGACTGAATTTAATCGGTCCCAAAATATAGAGACTGATAATTTCAGTCACAATTCGGTCACTATTTTGCGACCAAATTGTGACCGAATTTAATCGGTCCCAAAATATAGAGACCGAAAATTTCAGTCACTATTCGGTCCCAAAAATAGTGACCGAATTTAATCGGTCCCAAAATAAAGAGACCGAAAATTTCGGTCACTTTTTTTTGGACCAAATAGTGACTGAATTCAATCGGTCCCAAAATATACAGACTGATAATTTCAGTCACAATTTCGGTCACTATTCGGTCACTATTTTTGCGATCGAATAGTGACTGAAATTTTCGGTCTCTATATTTTGGGAACGATTAAATGCAGTAGTGACCGAATAGTGACTATTTTTGAATCGCTCTCTAAAATATTTATTTAGCGACTGATTAATTTAAGTCACAATTCGGTCTCTATTTTGTGACCGAATAGTGACCGAAATTTACGGTCTGTATATCGGTCTCTAAAAGCCCTTTTTCTTATATTGTTATATCTCATTTCCTTGGCATTAGGTGGTGATTTTAACTGCATATCTCAGCCATCGAAGAAAAGTGGTGTTGTCACGCCCCGCCAATTTAGCAGCGGAATAAATCGGGGAGACATGAACCAAGTACATAGTCAACTAAAATGTACAACAATTGAATAATTCAGAGCATCATTTGAATAATAAATTGAATAAAAATTCTTCATTTAATTATAAATCACTAAGACTATTACATTCACTAATTCAGAGCCACACATACGACTCAATGACATCACTACATTGGAAAGAAATTTAAAACAATAACTACTAGACTCCATGGCACAAAGGTAACTTCATGAGTGACTCTTGGTCGCTCATCACTCTGGTCCCGTCCCATTGGTGTGTGTGAGGTCAAAGTCTGACTTACCTGAGGCACACAATACAAATAACGAAGGGTGAGCGATAATGCCCAGTAGGACTTAAATCACAGGTTCAAGCAGTCTTTAAATAATTAATGCATTAAATGGCAGAGTAACTAAAAATAGAAAACGAGAAAGTCAAGTATCGTAAAAGATAACATGATAGCACGTGATTGGAATAGCACAAGTCACCTGGTTCAGATAGCACTTGAATCAAGTACAGTACGAGGATAAAAGTTAAGTCACGAAAGAAAACGATAACAACGCAATAGTAAATAACGACATTGTCAAACAATAGCAAGTAACATGTATAGCAAGGAGTGAGAAGTAGTTGGCCATATAGAGAGTAAATTGCACTTTTGATTGATTTACTTATCAATCGAAATAGTATAGCACTTTTGATTAACATTCGTCAATCAAAATAGTATTGCACTTTGGTTATCCGTAGATGGCCGAGAGAGAATATAGCACTTTTGTCGTCAATAGACAACGAGAGAATATAGCACTTTGTGTTGATTGTCTTAGATTAATCTTGATAGTATGGCACTTGGATGTAATGCCGACATCCTTATCATTTAACTCCCATGAGCAAATGGCACTTCCCAGCACTCTCCCCAGGACCAGATCGGGCCCTATTGCGCTGGCATTGGTTATATTGTTTACCTTTACACAATCTGTTAATGGACAATAGAGAGTACCAAGAAATAGATAAGAGCACTAGATGAATAGACGAGATAATAGAGTGAACGTGAATAGATGAGCGAGTAGAGTATAGATGAGAGCTAAGGGACAATGCACATAACACATCGAGTAGCAGGTGATAGTAACAGTTGCACAACACGCACTATTAGTGTTGGCATCCAGGTGAAATTCACTACCTTTCCGCTGGCCATGTTATACACAGGTCCAGAGATCCGGTGTGATTCAAGGTAAGAGCGAACTTCTAATAGCCGTTTGGATCATGCTGATCCCTAAAGGTTATCATAGGTGCAAGGGTACAACCAGCTCGTCGACCATGTGGGAATCCATGGACAGAGGAGACTTATGAAGGCCTTGGTCAAGGGGTCACTAGTCCGGCGAAAGGAATATCCATCGGAGAGTTCACCACAAGCCAAGAAGGGGCTTTTCTATCATGCTAGAGTGTATGCGCATGCCGCGCGTGAGAATCACTCCAGTGCGTATGTGAATCCGATTATGGAAATTGTAGTTATAAAAACTTCATTTATATAAACTTCATTTTTGGAAGCGCTATATATGGCAAGTATCATGAGTACTAAAACATGCATGATGAATTTTTAGGGTGTAACTATGCATTTATAGCAAGTTCGATAACAAGGCAAGAAGTAGATAATCGACAAGTAGAGAATATGATCATGAACTTAAGATCAATAAAACAATAATCATGTGAACATGTTTTAACTTTCATATGGGTTGTTAAATGCATGTTAAGACTTTCTAGAACCTTTCTAGAATTGATGAACTCACACATGCAAAGAACGATACAAAACGATGGAAACCAAGATCTACGCCCTTTAGAAGGCAAATGTAGTCCCATCCTTTCACTTCCTTATCTCACACATGAATATAATTGAAGCCCTTTCAATGAAGAAACCATCAAAGAAAATGTCTCGTCAATCCGAGGTCTATATAAAAAGTTATGGCTGATTAAGTGGACATAGGCAGAAGGTAACACATTGCCTATCGCCTTCACAACATGAAGGCAACCATCATCTTGCCACCTGAATATGACGTTTGGGTTGCTTTTTCTACCTATTTCCAACTCCGACTTGGATTGTGTTTGACACCTGTGGGTTTGAAAAATCAAAACAAATGCTAGGGTGAAACAACCTTTGTTAGTTAGATTACATCTAATACTTTGTACATTAGAAATTAATCATGACACAAAGGTTGTTTGACTGGGTAATAAATGTATAATTACTGACTACATGAATCTGACATAATGATCATGTTTGGGATAAAACTCTTGGTACGATAAAGTAAAATTAGCGAAACAAGTGTCAAATGAAAATAGGCTCATAGGGTAACATGTTCTATGTTGAACACTTGGTCTAAAAACGACTTCACAAAGAGGTATGGAACTTGTGACACAAGTCAAGGTTAAATCATGATAGTACCTCGTCGAGATCATCCAAGATTTAATTTGTGACGTAGGATGGATTAAAATTAGGGCTTCTGGAGGCAAAAGATGCCTAACATCCATCAGTAACTCCAGTTAAAATTTCATGGCATGGGGTCGAGTATTCATGGAGATCTAGAATTAAGATGATGGTTCGGGGTCATTCTAGGTGCAGAACTTCAAAAATTAAGAGGAAAAGATTGGCTCGATGAAAAATTATGAGACAAGCGGGGTTTTGTTCCTGAGGGTTGGAACAATGTACAGACGAAATTAACAAGGTTTTGCTCGTGAGAATGCCTACCTTGACTCGATTTCCTCTTCTAGGGCTAGACCATGAAGAACTTCGGGTAGAAGCTTTAAGAGATCTTCTCCCCACGAATTCTCCTCCTCTTTGGCTCCTCTCCACGTCTAGTAATCCCTTGGCACGAGCTAGGGCAGGCCATGAGGGTTTTACTAGAGTATTTAAGCTTCTCCTCTTTCTATTTCCTATTTGGACTATAACTCCTATTAATTCTGAATTTCCTATTTTCTCTTCCCTCTCTAAGCATGAAAACTTCTATTTGGGTTAGGATGGGAGCTAAATTTGTGGCCAAGCAACTATGGTAGGTTTAGGAATCTAATTCTAACTCAAATTACTTATTTAATGCATTAAATGCCTCTTTTCTATTTAAGTAATATTTAAGTTTCGAATTTAGGATATTTTCCCATTATTCTTCTTTTAAAAATATTTATTTTAGCCCACTAAATTTTAAAGGGTCCATTTAATAAGGCCCATTACTTATTTTCATTTAATGGGGTTTATTTAATTCTCTTTTTCTTTGATTTTCTATTTAATTTAATTAATTTTTCTTACTTTAATTTATTCATGGGCTATGGGAGGTCCATTGGTCGAATTCTAATAATGGGTAATCATTACATGATGTTGGAAGTCTCTCCGACATGTTCGTTTAATTTATGGATGCGTTATTTTTCCGTGTTAACGATTTTCTGACTTAGTTTCCTAATTTAGATAATTAGTCACATTGTGACAAACACTTGGCCAATCGGATTTTTCGTTACTTGAATTCCTTAGTAGAACACTTAGAAATAATGTCTATGGTTGATTTATAATTTTTACGAAAGTTTTCGATGTATTCTTGCACATACGATAGTGGTACGTATCTTTCTATTATTTTGATTTAAAGAAATTATTATCTCCAATTTTTGAAGTATTAATTTTTTTCCGGGTTGCTACATCCTACCCCACTTAAAAAGAATTTGGTCCCCAAATTCCACGACTCCTTTGGTCACATATGAATCATTCATTGTAAAAAGGCATTAATCATTGTTTGTTCAGAGGTACCTTCCCCATTTCCCACTTCTAGATTTGAGTAGAGTCGCACCAAGGCTTCCAGTGTATCTTGCTCATGATGTTGGTTCTCTAATTGTGGGCAGTCTCTCATATTGTCGTCCAAGTTACCACATCGCAAACATTTTCCTTGTTTCCACCAACAATCCTCCGATGTGTGGCCCCTCCTATCGCATCGCCGACATCGTCCCTTGCGAGCAAGGGCTAATTGTATGTCATTCCTCTTATTCTTTTTTATCTTTCTCTTATCATTGTTTGGTTGGTTCCCTTTTGTCATAGAGTTGAGATCTTTCGTGTTAATGGATGATTCCTTTAGAAGAGGACAGTCTTGTAGCTGATGCCTCGAGTCTCCACAACGTAGGCATGCACCAATTTTCCACCAACACTCCCTACCCACATGACCTGGCTTGTGACAATGAAGGCAGATGATTCGGGAGAACACCTTGTTACATTTCTATTGTTGGTTTGTCTCCTTGCCAGGGTTATATCTTCTCTTCCCATTCTAATTGGTCTCCTTTTTAAATCTCTTGGTCGCTTCCAAAGCTTCTTCTAGTAGTTGGGCGGCTTGCTGCCATGCTAGAACTAGCCTCTGAGTTGGTCTCATGTCGGCGTCCATTAAGAGTTCCTTCAAAAATAAGGTTGTCATTAGGATGCTAAAGTAATATTAAGCCGATACATATAGATGATTGTATTCAAATCTTAACAATGGTTCTACCCAATCCTCGCATAGGTAGGGTGGTTGACTTAGACACGTGACATGGCAGTTCACCTAGAACATCCTAGGACCTAAAATATCCTAATAAGGACATCCTAGGCTCTGATACCAACTGTTACGCCCCGCTAATTTAGCAGTGAAATAAATCAGGGAGACGTAAACCAAGTACATAGTCGAGTAAAATGTACAACAGTTGAATAATTCAGAGCATCTATTGGACAATAAATTGAATAAAAACTCTTCAATTCATTATAAAATCACTAAGACTATTACAACCACTAATTCAGAGCCACGCATACGGCTCAATGACATCACTACATTGGAGAGAAATTTAAAACAATAACTACTAGACTCCATGGTACTACGGTAACTTCATGAGTTGACTCTAGGTCGCTCATCACTCTGGTCCTGTCCCATTGGTGTGTGTGACGTCAATGTCTGACTTACCTGTGGCACATAAGACAAATAACGAAGGGTGAGCGATAACGCCCAGTAGGACTTAAATCTCAGGCTCAAGCAGGCTTTAAATAATTAATGCATTAAATGATAGAGTAACTAAAAATAGTGAGCGAGAGAGTCAAGTATCGTAAAAGATAGCATGATAGCACATGATTGGAATAGCACAAGTCACGTGGTTCAGATAGCAGATGAATCAAGTATAGCACGAGGATAAAAGTTAAGTCACGATAGAAAACGATAACAACGCAATGGTAAATAATGACATTGTCAAACAATAGCAAGTAACATGTATAGCAAGGAGAGAGAAGTAGTTGGCTATATAGAGAGTAAATTGCACTTTTGATTGATTTTCTTATCAATCGAAATAGTATAGCACTTTTGATTAACTTTCGTCAATCAAAATAGTATTGCAGTTTGGTTATCCGTAGATGGCCGAGAGAGAATATAGCACTTTTATCTCAATAGACAACGAGAGAATATAACACTTTGTGTTGATTGTCTTAGATTAATCTTGATAGTATGGCACATGGATGTAATGCCTTCATCCTGATCATTTAACTCCCACAGGCAAATGGCACTTTCGGGCGCTCTCCCAGGACCAGATCGGGCCTATTGTGCTGGCATTAGTTATGTTGTTTATCTTTAGAAAATCAGTTAATGGCCAATAGAGAGTACCAAGAAATAGATAAGTGCACTAGATGAATAGACGAGATAATAGAGTGAATGTGAATAGATGAGCGAGTAGAGTATAGATGAGAGCTAAGGGACAATGCACGTAACACATTGAGTAGCAGGTGATAGTAACCGTTGCACAACACAAGCTATTGGTGTTGGCAACCAGGTAAAATTCACTACCTTTCCGCTGGCCATGTTATGCACGGGTCCAGAGATCTGGCGTGATTCAAGGTAAGAGCGAACTTCTAATAGCCGTTTGGATCATGTTGATCCCTAAAGGGTATCATAGGTGTTACGGTAAAACCAGCTCGTCGACCATGTGGGAATCCATTGACAGAGGAGACATACGGAGGCCTTGGTCAAGGGGTTAATAGTCTGGTGAAAGGAATATCCGACGGAGAGTTCACCGCAAGCCAAGAAGGGGCTTTTCTATCGTGCTAGAGTGTATGCGCATGCCCCGCGTGAGAATCGCTCTAGTGCGTGTGTGAATCCGATTATGGAAACTCTAGTTATAAAAACTTCGTTTATGGAAACATCATTTTTGGAAACTCTATATATGGCAAGTATCATGAGTACTAAAACATGCATGACCAATTTTTAGCAAGTGACTATGCATTTTTAGCAAGTTTGATAACAAGGCAAGAAGTAGATAATCGACAAGTAGAGAATATGATCATGAACTTAAGATCAATAAAAAACAAAATCATGTGAACATGTTTTAACTTTCATATGGGTTTTTAAATGCATGTTAAGATTTTCTAGAACCTTCCTAGAATTGATCAAACTCACATATGCAAAGAACGACACAAAACTATGGAAACCAAGATGTACGCCCTTAGAAGGCAAATGCATTCCCATCCCTTCACTTCCTTAGGTCATAAATCATTGATTTTGTATTCAAATATCAGACATGAATATACCATCTTGAATCCCTTTGAATGAAGAAACCAGTAAAGGAAAAGGCTCGTCAATCCGAGGTCTATATAAAATGTTATGGCCGATTAAGTGGACATAGGCAGAAGGCGACACATTGCCTGTTGCCTTCAGAACATGAAGGCGACCATCATCTTGTCGCCTTCTAGTAAAGAACATGAAGCTGTCTGATTTTTGGTATGGGTCACGACCATGATGTTGTCGCATTCTCGTAGCGACATGTCGACTTGTCGCCACCTGCATATGACGTTTGGGTTGCTTTTTCTACCTATTTCCAACTCTGACTTGGATTAGGGTTGACACCTGTGGGTTTGAAAAATAAAAACAAATCAGGTGAAACCACCTTTGTTAGTTACATTACTGTAATCACAGGGATTGTGCTTCCCCTCGACACGGACATGAATATCAAATATGATGGCATGGAAAATAGAAAAAAGTGATCGCCACCTAGATAAGTTGCCTTATGATGCAGAAAGACAATGGCTAACTTAAACTAGGAAAAAGGAAGAGAACAGGAAGACTAACCTGGTGTCGCGGTCGTCATGGCCGCCGCGTCTCTGTTATCGCGTCAGTGGGAATCGACGCGTCTTTGTCGCGTCACCCGAGGCCGTCGCGTTCTCTGAATGCGGGAGATTTGTTGTAGTGACCTTCTTCTAGTCCTCCAGCCGGCCAGAGTACCAGAGCTTCTCGTAGACCTTGTTTGCTTGCCTGCCAATCAAAATAAAACACAAAGAAAAGACCCTATTAGAACGTGTAAAGTGTAGCATCTATTCTAAAAGACAAAATGAGACGGGGGATCATGGTGGGAACGCACCTGGGGTGGTTTTAAACCCCTGTGGGTGTGGGAAAACGTGGGTGGATGATAGATGTGCTCTATTTAAAAAGAACATAAAAATGCATGTAGAAACAAGAAAGGGGGAGAGGGGAGATGATGTGCCCCATTAGGGCGACTTCCTGGCATGGATGCAGCTCTGATGATGTGCAAAAGGTCTAGGAGATTGCTGAAGTCGCCCTCTTCACGTTCCTTGCTCCATTGAAGGTGAAATGAGTGAATTGTGAGGAGTGGAATATGAAGGGAAATGAGTGGAATGAGTGGCTGCGTGGCTAAGGCTTTCTCAGAGGAAATTTTGGCAGCCCTTCGGGTGATCATGAGGCTCCCCTCGTCCATGAGGAGGGGCCTTGCTTATATAGAACTTGGAGTGAGAAAATTGGGTATTATCTCCTCAAAAAGATGTGGAAATTAAAAAAAGGGATAAGCTCTATCAAAATCGGATATAGAGTCCTTAGGGGAGCTTAGGAGAGTCCCTAGGGCCGAAAAAATGCTCAAGGGGTTGGGATAAACCTCTTGGACTGAGTCAAAGTGCATGGGAGGATAAATAGGATGTGGTTATGGAGGCCAGAGACCTCGGTCCTTGTCGCATCAGATCGCGGGGTCACGACTAGAGACGCGACGGTGCGGGGGGTCGCGACAGTATTCCCCACGTGCATGGATAATGCATGGGCTGTCGCGGCGGCCTAACCCGTCGCGACTAGAGTCGCGGCGCCACGATGCGTCGCGACAAGGAATCTGAATTATTTTGGATTATTCTCTCTAACCACATGATAAATAGGAGTCACACTCCCCTAGGGACTCTCACAAGTGATTGATTTCGAGATTTCAAGGCATGTTATGGATTAATCGGCTCAATTCAAGGCAAATGATGGCTCAAGGTGAGCGACCAATTAGGGGCCCACTAAGGTGGCAAGAAATGTGGTTCAACCCATTAGTCATAATCGGGTGTCTACAATTACATCTAATACTTTGTACAACAGAAATAATCGAGAAACAAAGGTTGTTTGACTGGGTAATAAAATGCATTATTACTGACTACATGAATCTGACATAATGATCATATTTCGGATAAAACTCTTGGTACGATAAAGTAAAATTAGAGAAACTCATGTCAAATGAAAATAAACTCATAGGGTAACAAGTTCTATGTGGAACACTTGGTCTAAAAACAACTTCAGAAAGAGGTATGGAATTTGTAACACAAGTTAAGGTTAAATCATGGCTGTACCTCGTCGAGATCATGCAAGATTTAATTTGTGATGTAGGATGGATGAAAATTAGGGCTTCTAGGGGCAAAAGATAACTAACATCCATCAGTCACTCCAGGTAAAATTTCATGGCATCGGGTCGAGTATTCATGGAGATCTAGTATTAAGATGATGGTTTGGGGTCATGCTAGTTGCAGAACTTCAAAAGTTAAGAGGAAAAGATTGGCTCGATGGAAAATTATGAGACAAGAACGGTTTTGTTCCTGAGGGTTGGAACAATCTACAGACAAAATTAATCAGGTTTTGCTCGTGAGAATGCCGACATTGACTCGATTTCCTCCTCTAGGGGTAGAACATGAAGAACTTCGGGTAGAAGCTTTAAGAGATCTTCTCCCCACGAATTCTCCACCTCCTTGGTTCCTCTCCACGTCCAGTAATCCCTTTGTTGGGTTCACATTCTAGATAATAAATACAACATGTTTTTGATGATGAACAATGATGAACAATGTAAACAAATGTGAACAATGTGAATTGAGTTTAATGCATGAGATCTTCGTACAAATGACTTGTCATAATAACTTGGTACAATGCTTGATTATATATGTTCATAATATCTCACTAACTATGTTCACTAATGTAGGAGATATACTATGCAAGACATGTGCCAACAACAAATATGAAAGATCAAGAAAAGTCAAAAGACAGTGTACCTGTCCACAACCATCAAGACCTTGTCGACAGATACCAACAGTCAGCAACATACATGTTCTGGAAAATAAGCCCTATCGACAACAACAAAGCCTCCTGTCGACAGAAGCATACAGTCATAAATCACAGTTCTGGAAAACATGTGCCTGTTGACAGCAACAAGGCACCTGTCGATAGACGTACAGAAGCTTCATATACGGGAAGTTTGAAAGTTACCAAACTTGGTGTTTCCTTCTACCACGTCTCTTCATATGTAAACACCAATATATAAACATCCTTTTGAAGCAAATCTTGTACACAAGCAGCCTCTAAGCAAGAACACTAAAGAGTTCTCAAGAGAAGTCTTGTTCTGCTGCTCTGCTTCAACCTACCGCCCAGAACCAAGAAGAGAAGTCTCTCCAGCAGAAGGTGAAGCCTGAACGTTGTGGATTCAAGTGTCTCCATCAACTTGTGATCATCAAGACGATGCTTGAAGTCCAGCCAGCATTTACCGAAGAGTTTACGAATTTGGATTTGTTCTTCAACTCTCAAACTCTTCTTTATTTCTACTTTTTCATATCTGTGTGTGTGTGTTGTGTTTCAAGCAGTCCTTGTGCTTGATACACGTGTGTGGGTGTTGATATGACCGTGGTTTCACATCAGATAACATGTGTGTGTGAGTTGTAGTTTGTGAACTAGCTCATAAGCAAATTGTTCTACATGTGTGTGTGGCCCGTGGATGTAGGATACACGAGTTGTTTTCTCCGAACCACGTAAATCTGCGTGTCTCGTGGTTTGAACGCTTTTACGCTAGATGTTTGGTAGGCACGGCGTCTATACACACGTATTGTAGTTTGCTATCTATCTATCATCAAGTCACACACATCCACACATAGCTTCGAGTTTAATATTGTTTTGATAATCTGTGTTTTAAAGAAAAGAAGGTGATAAACTTTTTTAATCGATAGTAATCTATTCAACCCCCCTTCTAGATTACCATATAGGGAATTCTGCAACCCTTCAATTGGTATTAGTGCCGAGTTTCTCTAATTTACTGCTTTACTTATTTGATCTTACGATCAGGAGATTCACGGTCTAATGGAGTCTAACAAGGGGTATATGGCCGAGGGACACTCAGTGACCAAGCCACCCTTCTTTGATGGCACTGACTATCCGTATTGGAAAAATCGTATGCAGGTGTTTCTACGAGCACAAAATTTCGAACTATGGAAAATAGTCAGAAAAGGAGCATACGAATTGCCTGAGGACGAGGATACCTAGACTAAGGACCAGATCGCCAAGGGGACACTCAACTGGAGCACCCTCAACATGATGCAGTGCGCAGTCCACCCAAAGGTACTCAAGAGTCTCCACATGCACCTCAGCAAAGGAGATGTGGGACAAGCTTGAGTTGATCTATGAAGGTACGTCTGAGGTAAGAGAATCAAAGGTAAGCATGTTGGTTTCAAAATATGAAATGTTCAAAATGAATAGTGATGAAACCATCTCTGACATGTTTGCTAGATTCATGATAATTATAAATGGATTGAAAGGTCTTAAAAAGGAATACTCAGAGAGTGACTTGGTGAGGAAGATACTTCGGTCTCTTCCATCCTTATGGAACACCAAAGCCACTGTCATTGAGGATTCCAAGACCTCTCAAAAATGAAAGTAGATGAATTGATTGGTTCTCTGATGACTTATGAACTAATGTCAAAAGAAAGGAAACTGAAGAAAATCCTAGGAAGTCACTTGCTTTGAAGGCTTCCAGGAAGAGTTCTTCAGCTTCCAAAAAGGAGATAATTCAGGAAAGTGATGTGACTGAATCGTCTAGTGAGAGTGAAAATGACGAAATGGCTATGCTCACTAGACAATTCAAAAAATTCCTGAAACACAAGAGGAGAGTACAGGTAACTCTAAACCTTTCCAAAAGAAAGACTTTGCTAATAAATTTGATACTAACAAAAAGTTTGAGATTGTCTGTTATGAGTGCAAGAAGCAAGGGCACATGAGAGGAGAGTGCCTCGAGCTCAAAAAGAAGCTGAAGAAGGACAAATTCACTTTCAAGAAGGTCAAAGCAATGGTGGCCACTTGGAGTGATGAAGTTGAAGACGAGAATGGTCAAGCTACCTCGGAGATGAGGAAGTCCACTGTCTCATGGCTAGAAGTGATGACTCAAATGAGGTAAATTCTTCCTTTGAAAGCTATTCAGTTGATGAATGGGAAGAAGCTTATACTGTCTTATTTGAAAAGTTCTGTGAATTTAAGTCTGAAAATAAACCACTCAAGAAGAAAACACTTCCCCTGTTCATGAAACTAGCAATAATGAAGAAATGAATCCTTGAATAAGGTGATTGAAATGATGAAGCTTGATGAACAAACACACAGTGAAGAAATGGATAGCATGAAACTTAAAGTTCAAGAAGTTCAAAAGGAAAGAGATGATCTAATGAACTCTCTTGAAAATCTTCAAAGTGAGCATGAAAAGCTAAAGGAGAAATTGGAAAAAGGCTGAAAAAGACATAAAAGGTAAGTCTAAAGATTTATCTAGTTTTGTCAAAAGTAAACAGAATCTGGATGCAATTTTAGGTTCAAATGTTTTGTTGCAAGACATGGGATTGGGTTTCAAAATGCAAGGCCAAAGGAAATTGGCAAAAATCTGTTAACAGATTCATTGATTCCAGCCCAGTTCAAGTAAACAAACCCCTTCAAAGAATAAGAAAAATCCTTCAAAGGGTAAGAATCGAGAATCTAAAATGATCAAGTTTGTTCCTAGTCAATCTAAGGAATTTGCAACAAGCCCAAGACAGGACAACAACAACCTCCTAAAGCTAAACTAACAAGGCAACAAAAGGGTAAAATGCCTATGCATGCTCCTAAAAAGGTAAAGCCCACTGTTGTTCAAAAATCATCATCGTGCAAAATATGTAAAAAGGTTGGGCAAATGAAAAACAATGCTGGAATAGCCCAAACCAAATGAAAATCAAACAAGTTTGGATTCCTAAGCACTTGTTATTTGGCATGAATGATACATGGGACCAAAGTAATTTGGGTACCAAACCTCTTGTCTGATCCACATGTGCAGAATGCCTAGCAGCCCACAATCAAAACAAATGGTACTTGGACAGTGGTTGCTCGAGGCACATGACAGGGCGATAAAGGAAAATTTTGTTGCTCGTGGAAAAAGACGGAGGTCAAGTCATATTCGGAGGTAACAACAAAGGCCAGATCATCGGCTCAGGTAAGGTCGGTAAGTTTGCCTCTAACTCAATAGACAATGTTTGCTTGTTGATGGCCTTCATCACAATTTGCTTAGCATAAGTCAATTGTGTGATAAGGGTCATAAAATTGTCTTTGAGTCTGATTCATGTCAAATTCTTGATAAGGAAACAGGAAGTCTGAAGTTTTCTGGAAAAAGGATAAATAACAACTATATGGTCGACTTAGATGATCCAGAAAATAATGATTTGTGTCTTGTAGCAAACAAACAACGAGCTTACATTGTGGCATCGTAGTCTTGGTCATGCTAGTTATAATGTGTTGCACAAGATCATGAGGCTAAAACTGGTAAGTGGACTTCCTAAATTCCATTCAATAAAATGAAAATTTTTGTGATGCATGTGCACAGGGAAAACAAACCCGGAAATCCTTCAAATCAAAAGCACCGGTGAGTACTTCTAAAGCTTATGAACTGTTGCACATGGACCTATTTAGACCTACGAGAACACTAAGTCTTAATGGCAAGCGTTATGGTTTTGTCATTGTAGATGACTTCTCTGGGTTCACTTGGGTAAAATTTCTGGCTCACAAGAATGAAGCAATGAAGTATTTGAAGAATTTTTCAATAAAGTTGAGCATGGAAATGTCAACAAAATATGCTCCATCCGCACTGATCACGGGGGAGAATTTGACAATAACTCATTCTCTGATTTTTGCAGGAACCAAGGGATAGAACATTTGTTCTCCTCCCAAGAACTCCAGAACAAAATGGGGTTGTGGAGAGGAAGAATAGAACCTTGGTGGAGATGGCTCGCACGCTTCTGGTCGTGAATCAATTAGCAAGAACCTATTGGGCAGAAGCGGTAAACACGTCATGCTACATTCTTAATAGAGCCATGGTAAGACCGGTATTCAAGAAAACTCCCTACGAACTTCTGAAAGGTAAAAAACCCACCATTGGGTACTTTAGAGTTTTTGGTTCAAAAGTGTTCATACATAACAATGATAAAAATGATTTGGACAAGTTTGAAGCCAAGAGCGATCAAGGTATTTTTCTTGGATACTCAGAACACTCTAGAGCCTATAGGGTGTTTAATCTGAAAACTAGAATAGTGGAAGAAACTCCACATGTTCTATTTGATGAATCTCAAACCAAGCCTAACAGTTCTAATCTTTACAGGTTTGCAGATGAAACTGAAGATACAACACTTGGAGAACTACGAAGAAAACCAAATGCAATCTCTAAAACAACTCTCAAAACTAAAAGTGGATATCTTCGCAGGTACGATATGAAGATGATGGACATCTGTTCAGAAATGAAGAAGAAGTACCTGCACAAGATCCACAACAACAAGATCAACCTCAAGCTGAAAGTCCTCCAGCCACCCCTCCTCCAGAACAACCTCCTCAAATGCAAGATCAACCCGGACCTTCAATAGTCACTAATGTGAGGTATTCGAAAGCTCATCCACTTGAGAATGTCATAGGTGACATAAATGACTCAGTTCAAACTAGGTCTCAGGTTAATCAAATAGTTGAACAGGATCATTTAGCTTTTGTATCTCAAGTGGAACCTAAAAATGTTGAAGAAGCATTAAAATAAAACTCATGGATTGATTCTATGCATGAGGAGCTTGGGCAATTTCAATGAAATAATGTCTGGAGTTTAGTTCCTAGAACCCCTGAAATTTCTGTATTGGGACAAGATGGGTTTTTAGGAACAAACTCAATGAAGAGGGTAAAGTGGTAAGAAACAAGGCTAGATTGGTTCCAAAGGGATATAATCAGGAGTTTGGTGTGGACTTTGAAGAATCCTTTGCACCTGTAGCTAGGCTAGAAGTAGTTAGAATCTTGTTAGCATATGCATGCTCAAACAAGTTTAAATTGTTTCAAATGGATGTCAAAACTGCCTTCCTGAATGGCTACATAAAAGAGGAAGTCTATGTCTCTCAACCACCTGGCTTTGAGGATCATCATAAACCAAACCATGTATTTAAATTGCACAAAGCCTTTATGGTTTGAAATAGGCACCCCGAGCTTGGTACGACAGGCTAAGCACATTTCTGGTAAGCAAAAACTACTCAAGAGGTAAGGTGGACCAAACACTCTTTACAAAGAAAGTCCCCAATCATATCATAGTTGTTCAAGTTTATGTGTATGACATTATATTTGGTTCCACTAACCCTTCACTGTGTGAAGAATTCTCACAACACATGCACAGTGAATTTGAGATGAGCTTAATGGGGGAGCTTCAATTTTTCTTGGTTTGCAGGTTAAGCAGTTAGAAGACGGATTCTTCATCAACCAAGAGAAATATGTAAAAGAATTGCTCAAAAGATTCAGTTGGAACAAGCCAAGCCTGCCTCAACACCAATGAGCACAAGCATTAAGCTAGAAAGTGATGAGAAAGGTAAATCGGTAGATGCCAAACAATTCAGAGGTATGATTGGCTCACTCCTTTATCATACTGCAAGTAGACCGGACATACAATTCAGTGTTTGTCTTTGTGCTAGATACCAATCTAGTCCAAGGAAAGCCATTTAATTGCAGTCAAGAGAATTTTTAGATATCTCTCAAGTATGTATGAATTGGGCCTTTGGTATCCAGCAGGTAGTAGTTTTGAGTTGATTTCTTATTCTGATGCAGACTACGCTGGATGTAAAATTGACAGGAAAAGCACTAGTGGCTATTGCCAAATGCTTGGTGGTTTCATGATTTTGTGGGCATCCAAGAAGCAACACTCAGTAGCACTCTCAACTGCAGAGGCAGAATATGTTGGTGCAGGGAGTTGTGCGACACATGTGTTGTGGATAAAGAGTCAACTGTGTGACTATAACATCGATATTGGATGCACATCTATCCTATGTGACAACACTAGTGCAATCAATCTATCAAAGAATCCCATTCAACACTCTAGGACAAAACACATAGAGATTCGTCATCAATTCTTGAGAGATGAGGTAGCCAATAAAACATTGGAAATTAGCTTCATACTCACTGAAAAACAGTTGGCTGACATCTTTACCAAACCTCTGGCAGAAGATAGATTCACCACATTGAGAAGAGAATTGGGTTTATGCAAATTGCAATGAAACTTAACACAAATGTTAAGCATATGTCCCTTGTGTGCCCTAACTATAAGGTATATCAAATGGTGATGTGTGGAAAAACAAGTTATGCTTGTTTAGAAACTCTCATTATGCGTGAGAAAATATTCTCCGCTAAGTATCCATAGTCATGTGGCATGAAAGGGGCATGTACTCTACATATGGAATTAATTTCTTTACAATTATGCCCATTCAAATTTCTCTTTGAAAATGTGAAAACACTTGATGGTCTGTCTTACTACATGCTTGGTGTGCTTACTTGATTGGTCTATATGTGTAAATTTGTCTTTATGAACTTGAGTATCTTTCTACAAAATAGCACACATTATGGGGGAGCAAGATAAGGTTAGATGAATGCTAATGTGAAGGAAATCACTCAAATTTTGTCTATCTCAATTCCCTCACAACCTTTGATCAATTTTGTCTTTCATTCTATTCTTAAACTGCCTCTGTACAGGCATCTGTCGACAGCCTACAAGCACCCTGTCGACAGATCAGGCCAGACAGAACACTCTTTTTGTACACTATCTACATCTATCGACAAGTCCACTTTCCTCTGTCGACAGATATGTACAGTCTCTGCCTCCCAGAACCCTTAATCTTCTGTCTGTGTGATCCTGTCGACATGCCATTTCTCTCTATCGACAGACACACTGAAAGATGGAACTTCAAGCCCATTTCTTCACACATTCGGTGAGCAGCTTCATGTTTAACAAATAAGGTGTCTATTGTTGCCCAGTTGACGAGCCCAGAGGGGGGGTGAATGGGTATTTTTAAAAATAATCTAGACGATACCTGTAAATAAAAATATTCACAAAAATGTTCTTCGATGAAGATTAGTGACTGTTAGTTCAAATACCAATCAAACAAAGAAAACAATCACACGACACAAAGGATTATCCTGGTTCGGACCTCCTTTCCTTAGGAGTCCTACGTCCAGTCCCTGAGCAACCACTCAGGTTTTTACTAACTAGGGTACAGTCCCCCTAAGGACGCTACAGCACCCAGCTCGGCTGGTCTTCCTTCACACCAGAAGGGAATAACAACACCCTGGATACCCCACCAGGTCTTCCTTCACAACTGAAGGGAAACAGCACCTTGGATACCACCAGGTGTTCTTCACAACCGAAGGGAAACAACACAAAGAGAGTGGAATAAGATCAAGCCCCTAGATCAAGCTTTTTAAACAAGCCAAGATCTGAAGCGACTAGCACTGAGAGCAAAGAATCTATGCTAAGCACACTCTCAGAACTACACAAGCTCTCTCAAGATTTTCACTACAGTGAGGAGAGCAGAGAGCGAAAACTAAGTGGAATGAAGTTCATGGCTCTGGACTTCTTTCCGAAGAATTTGAATGCTTGAATACGAGATGCTTGTTCTCTACTTTGTTAGTTGTTCCATTCTTTTCTTCTGTCTTTGAATTTATATCTTCTATTTGAAATACGGCCAGTGAAGTAACCGTTGTCTCTTAGATTGATAGACGTTAGACTGCTTGACACTTGGAAGCTTCAACAATCTTTTATCTATTTGAGCACGCAAAGAGATAAGGTCTTCTGGCATCTATAGGTCCAACATTGTATGATAGAATGTCTTCGGACCCTGCACACATTAAATACTAGAATAGTAGACAACTTAAGCTGTCTCTTGTTGTCAGTATACGTTGATGTTAGTATACACTAGAATAGCAATCCCAAATAGCTTGTTTTAAAAGATGTATACAGAGTAAGCACAATAATGGACGATATTGTCTGCATGCAGAGATACGTTCAGATCTCATAAATGCAGAAGCGTCAGAGAGATATCTACATGGACTTTGACTAGTCAACGCTTTTAAGATGAATAAGATATCAAGATATGAAATCGATGGCTATATGACTTATGAAATCATTATGAATAAGTCAGATTGACCAAGTCGTTATGAGACATAGCAAATCATTCTGTTTATTGAAGAAATCATTGTGAAACACTTATCAAATCGTTATACAAAACAAATCGTTGTGTTTACTGAAGAAATCGTTGTGAAACACTTATCAAATAGTTATACAAAGCAAATCATTGTGTTTACTGAAGAAATCGTTGTAAAACACTTATCAAATCGTTATACAAAGCAAATCATTGTGTTCACTGAAGAAATCGTTGTGAAACACTTATCAAATCGTTATAGAAAGCAAATCGTTGTGTTTACTGAATAAATCATTGTGAAACACTTATCAAATCGTTATATAAAGCAAATCATTGTGTTTACTGAAGAAATCGTTGTGAAACACTTATCAAATCGTTATACAAAGTAAATCATTGTGTTCATTGAAGAAATCATTGTGAAACACTTATCAAATCGTTATGGAAAGCAAGTCGTTGTGTTCTAAAGAAATCGTTATGGTAACTTACGAAATCGTTACGATAGGCAAGTCGTTACGAGCTCTAAAGAAATCGTTACGGTGACATAGAATCGTTGCGACAGGCAAGTCGTTACGCGCTCTAAAGAAATCGTTACAGTGACTTATAGAATCGTTGCGACAGGCAAGTCGTTACGAGTTCTAAAGAAATCGTTACGGTGACTTATAGAATCGTTGCGATGGGCAAGTCGTTACGCTTTCTATAGAAATCATTGCGATGACTTATAGAATCGTTATGACAGGCAAGTCATTACGCTTTCTAAAGAAATCATTGTGATGACTTATAGAATCGTTATGACAGGCAAGTCGTTACGCTTTCTAAAGAAATTGTTGCGATAACTTATAGAATGTTATAGCATCGACTTGTTTGAAACAACATGACTTTTCAGTCTTGTAAGGAAATCGTTATGATCTTCAACAGAAATCGATATGGACTTAGAGAAATATCATGTTGAAAATATTAAAGCTTCAGAGAAGTAATGCATACCTTTATTGGCTTGTTTGACCTTGGTATTTTTCCTGTACTTAAGACTTATGAAATATTCATTAGATATTATTGATAAAATCTAGTTTAGTTTTGTTAATCACCAAATACATATGTAATTAATTAAAATTACATGGGGAGAGACTGATCATCAATCTTCCCCTTTTTGGTGATGACAAAACTGAACAATAAGTATGGATAAAAAATATCTGAAATCAGTCGGAAGATATGACATGCTAATTTTCTTCCTTAAAAAAATTATTGGAATGTATTTTAGACATGCTAATTTTCTCCCCCTTTATGTCACTGAGCAAAAAGACAATCTGAGACTAAGAAAGAAGAGAGAAAGAAAATAGGAGTACACAAAGAAGGAGATTTCATTAACTTTGCGGAGGTACAGGTAAATAGAAGGCAGGAGACAAGAGAGAGGCAAAATGGGAGATGGTTTCCCATGCCTGTGCTTCCTGCTGTTCAAATGAGTTTTAAAGACTCCCAAAAGACAAAGAGTAGGTTGGTCCCATGGAGGAAGCCATCCTTTTGAGATGAAGATCTAGGTGTTTGTAGAGAAGATCAACATAAGTCTCCTTATCCATAGTCATCTTTAGGAAATGACGAGTCCCAAAGTTGGCACAGTTAAGAAACTGATCCATGGACATAGGATAGTGATTGTGATTATCTCTGAGAGCTTTATGAGGAGCTACATATACCTTGTATCTTTCCTCCCAGACTTTGAAAGGGTCATTAACAAGATGTATAGAATTCATATCCATAAAAGTAGTTGGAGAGATAACTGGTTTGCCTTCCCTGGCCTGAGCTTCATTGAGTGCAAACAACTGCTGAGCTGACAAAGGGCAGAACTTGGACCATTCTGAGGATGTCAGCCTTTCACATTCAGACAGAATGGGGGCTAGAACTTCAGCACTTACATGCCCCTGGTGATATTCCCTAAATAGGAATCTAGGAAAAGCAACCAGACAGCCTTTCTGTACTCTAATTCTGCCCATTACTCTGGCAAAATGCTCAAAGATGATGGATCCTACAGAGGATTCCATAACTAGAAAATGGATTTGCGGAAGGGCTATCTCTTCAGGCACTTGGAGGGTAGCAAAATCTACCTGAACATCTGAAGTATGTGAGATATCCAGAGTCAGAGCTGAAATGGCCTTTCTGAATTGGCTAAGCTGAACCTCTGGAAGTCTATGGACATATCTGAAATTGTTGAATAGCATGAAATGTCTGATCATTTTGATTTCCTTTTGAATGTAGGGTGCCCAAAGTTCTCTATGATACAACCTGAACCATTCTGATAAGGTTAGGGAGTGGTCCCTTGGAGGGAATCTAGCAGATTTGTCAAGAATAAATTTCTTGAAGAGATCCTTGTGACCTTTGCCCCATTGGTCCTCTGATTTGGAGTGGGCAAGAGAGAAAATTTTGGATTTTTCTGATTTTGTAAGAGAAGTGTAGGGTAGAATGGTGTGCAAATGATCTGTGAGATTAAGAAAGGGAAGGTTAATGATAGTTGCAAGAACAACCTTTGAGAGAAATTCTCTATACAGTGGTTTATGTTTGTTGTCCATTGTGAGAGAAAACCACAAAGGTGGGTATTTAGGTTCAGAGGAAATGGAGGAAGTAGAAGTAAGTTTCCTCTTCTTGGGGGCAGGATTGGAAGAGTCTGCCCTATGGACATGTTCTCCAACCTTCAACACAGACCTGAGGATCCCTTCCTCAAACTCATCATTTATCTTTTCCATAACGGAAGAGTTAAGTTGGCCTCTTTCAGGTATGATAGTGATGAAAGAGGGTGGAGGAGTAGGATGATGAAAAGAATGTGAAGTAGTTGGGAGGTCATCAACTGGTCCAAGGGAGGGACCAGAGGAGGAGGAGGAGGCTCCAGCTGAGGATGCTGGAGGGGCCTCAAGGATACAAGAAGGAGAAGGAATTGTAGTAGAGGAGGCAGAAGATGAGGTGGAATGAGGAGGAAAAGGAGTGGGAGAGGAAATTGGTTTGGATTGAGGCTTCTTGAATGTTTGTGAAGCAGGAGGAGCTGTAGGAGCTGAGGGTGGAGTTGGAAGAATAGGTGTGTGAGAGGGAGAAGAGGGAGCTGGGGGCTTGGGTGCTAAGGACTCTTCTTCAGCCTCTGTCTGCATAGGTTCACTCTCCAATGGCCCTGTTGGCCCTGACACTTGCTCAGCTTGCCCTGGAGACCCTTCAACCTACTCAGCTGGGCCAGATGGCCTTTGCACATTTACTGTTGCCTCTGCTGGTGCTGTTGCTGCTTCTGGCCCTATTGGCCCTGCCTCTTGAACTGATGGCCTTGAAGGCCCTAACTCCAGAACCTGGGCTGCAGGAGGTGGAGGAGGAGAAAATTGAGCTCCAACCACCTTGAGAATTTCTCCCAGCAAATTTTTCATGGTGCCCATTTCCTGGTTAAACCACTTCATGGCATTTCTTATGTTGGAAATTTCCTTTGTAGCTGATGCTTGGCTCATGAAGATTGAATTAACATCTGATTGGAGAGAGCACATGATTGTGCCTTGAGCATCAAGCCTCTCAATCACAGGCTTCAAATTAATCACAATTTTCTGCTTCACTTGCCTTTCAAAAGGAGAGTCTGCTAACAACGGGACTCTGGATTCTACTTCTTTCCCTTTTTGCCTAGCCTCTGAAATTGGAGGAGGCTGATCATCATCTGAATCTAAGGAGCTGGCTGTCTCCCCTTCTCTGACATCATCCTGATCATGAGGTAGGTCTTCATCAACTGGTACATCACCCATTGGCTCATCATGGTGAGCTGCTTCTTCTGCTTGACCTCCTTGGATTGCTCCCCTGAGCAGGAGCATCTTTTTCCATTAATTCTTGCTCCCCCTAAATGGGAGCATCTTCCAAACAACACTTGTTAGAGCACTGGACTGCTCCTCTTGAACTGTTGCTTCCACTGATTCCTCAATGTGGCCTAATGCCACAACTTCTTCTGTAATTCCACCAGTCTCTTAGGTGATTGGAGTGGTGAGAACTTAATTTACTACATCTCTGAGAATGGAGGCAATAATGGAGGTGGGCAGATTATTTGCTGCACCTTCCACTGCTTCTTCTACAGGACCTTCTGGAGATTGTGAAACTATTTGGACAAGGGGTGACCCTACAGCCTCAACTGCTGCTTGGGTTTCTGCTGCTAATTCTGCTAGAAGTGAAGGTACTGCTGGCTCAATCTCTATTCTTTGTTCTACTGCTGCTTGGACTGCTGCTGGTTCTGCTGCTTCTGAAGGATCGATAAAAGGTGTGGACAAGATCTAGAAGGGGGGGTTGAATAGATCTATGCTAACTAATGCAAAAGCTAAACCAATTTTGAAAAACCTTTGAATCAGAGTTAGATTGAAAGCAAATTTTACAGATCTGAAGAGAGATTAAGTGAGTTAAGCAATTTGAGTGGTAAATAGGTTGATTAGAGGATTCAAACGATCCTATTCATTCATCTAACGAAGAGTGAATTTCAAACCACAAACAGACAAATGCACAGAGATTTTTAGGTGGTTCGGAAATCACACCACGTGACTCCTACATCCACCCCTCACACACAGTGAGGATCCACTAACAACCTGGGTAACACAACCCACACTGGAGCCTGACAACTCCACAACTGAGTTAGACAACTCACACACTACCTAGAGCAAGACTACTCTAGACTCTGAGCAAGACTGCTCAACCACACAACTTGAGTACGACGACTCAACAAACCTGAGCACAAAGGCTCATAATCACTTGCTAGAATAGAAACAACAAGATCCAGATCCTCTAGCAATGATCTGATCTATTAAGGCCAATTCAAGAAAATTGATGCAATCGATTATGCACAATTTCTAGAATAGCCAAGAAGAAACAAGAAAGACTCAAGACATGATGTTGACAGTTCTTGTTCTGCAAGAAAACTCCCTTGTAGAAGCAGAATTGGATGGATCTTGATCACTTGAAGTCCCTTGGCCGATGCTCTGCAACTTTGATCTCGGGATCTTCCTTGAGTGCTTCACAATTGCTGGCTTCTACTTGATCTGCTCCCTTGAAGTTGATCCTAGTGCTTCTTGTTGATCAATCCTCGATCCTTGTGCTTGGAGAAGGGTGAATTGTGGTGTGGAAGCACAAGAGGAGCAAAACAGGGAGGAGAGACTCTCTTGCCGCCACAACCAGGTTCTTGAGGCTCTGAGAAGATTCTCTTGTGGAAGGGTGCCCATTAGGAGGGTATTTATACCCTAAATATCCGAAAGATACCCTTGGGGTACGTGGGCACATGATCCAATGTTGATCCACCTTCTCCCTAGGGTGCCACATGTCCAGGAGGAATCTTAAGTCACAGAGATTCCGGAGTGTGTCGACCAGCCCATGAGGTGTGTCGACACACTCTCCCAGACTGGCAAATCAAATCCCTGGGAGAGGTCTCTAGTGTCGACCTGAGATGATTCAGTGTCGACCTCATGTCCCAGATAGCAAAACAGCCCTTCTGGGAAGACTCTCTAGTGTCGACCTAATCTCATCTCGTGTCGACCTGCTTTGGCCGTCTGAAAAACAGGCCTTCTGGGAGAGCCATCTAGTGTCGACCTGCCTACATTTGGTGTCGACCTGCTTTGGCTATCTGAACAACAGGCCTTCTGGGAAGGCTCTCTAGTATCGACCGGCTCTGGACTAGTGTCAACCTGAGAAGGACTTTTCTTCACATTTCTGCCTTTGTTCTGAACCATTGTGTCGACACCAAGGATGGTTGTGTCGACACTACCTTTGCAGAAAATGTTTGTCCCTGAGAAAATAAACACATAAATCATTAGTTAAATATATTATCATGAATATCAATGATAAATGTGCTTGGAAACATGCTTTTTGAATATTGTAATTTCAGGTGATGTATTTTGCATGTTCCAATGGTTATTCATTAAAATCACAACCTGTCATCATCAAAATGTGAGAAGAAATGTATTATATTCACACTCAACCCAACAATCTCCCCCTTTTTGATGATGGCAACATTAAGTTCATTTGGAATTGGAAATTTTCCCTGAAATGTGATTTTAATCATTTTCATTTTCTTTTATTTATACTTGTCAAGGACCTTTGAACAATTTTTAGTGACATTGAAATTTATACACATGATAGACACAATGTTACTAGAAATAAGCTATTTTCACACAAAGATCAAGCAGCTTGACAAGCATTCATCACATTCACATTTATTCAAAAGATTTGCAATCACATTTAAGGCACAAAAATGGGCACACAAATTTCTATTCATTTCATTTCATTCAAGATGTGAACATTACAATTTCAAACAAACTTCTCCCCCTTTGACATTATCAAAAAAATTACATTATTGGGGAGGAGGAGGAGGAGGAATGGGTAACAAAATAGTCTCAATATCCGTTAGCCTCTTTCCATTGAAGTTAGACTAAACTTCATCTGAGCTTGGATAGTTGAGAGTCTTGTGTGCAGAAGATGCTCCATTCTCTCTGTGTTTTCTGACATTGCAGCTTGAATTGCAGTGAATTCCTTAGACATTGGTTGTGATGAAGATGAAGATCCAGGTGACCAACCAGGCCTATTCAAGACTTTGAATTCTTTATTGAGTGTAGACATCTCTTCATCTATGTGAGCTAAGGGATTCTTCATACTCTCCAAGTCATCCACCATGTGAGCAAAAGATAGTCTTGTCTTGCTTATATGAGAAAGTGTCTCCTTTGTGTTGAAGACATCAGCTTGGGAATTTGCCAAAATTCCCTGAAGGACTATTTCCAACTCTTTTTGATGCTCTTTCAGTTCAACAGAGGCATCTGCCAAAGTGCCAATTAGTCTACTGAATCTCTGGGTGGCATGGTCTGAGGCTGCCTTCTGTTCAATAAACCTGGCAGACACTGAATTCTCCAACCTCTGAATCCTCAATTCAAAGTTTTTTAGCATGGATTGAATAGAGGTGTTCAAGGCATCAAACTTGTCATTTAGGAATGTGTACAACTCTGGTGGAATAGAAGGTCCACCAAAGGAAGAGATGCTTGAACTGAAGGTGGTGGAGAAAATGATGGGATTTTAGGTTCAATGTTCATGGAGGAGGGCTGAGGTTGAGGAGAGTGAGGGGCAATGAAAGGTTCCTCAACTTCATCTGCCACATGAGGCTAATCCTCATTTATAGGAGGCTGGTCCTCATGAACTTGAGGCTGATCCTCTGGAGCTAGAGGTTGTTCCTCTGGAACTGGAGGTTGTTCCTCTTGAATTGGAGGCTAATCCTCCTGAGCCACAGGGGCCTCTACTGCAGCTGGCCCTCTCCTTACCTGATCACCAACAATCCTAAAGCCCATGAATTTCTGAACATGCTTAAAGCAATAGATGTTGGACTTAGGAATCTTCTCAGATTTTTCATTCTCTAAAGACACACCAAAGTGTTTGAATACTTGAGTGAGATGGGCTGCATATGGAAGAGATCTATGCAAGTCCGCCCTAGTGGTCTCAGAGATAATTTGATACATGATGACATGAAGATTTATCTTGATGTCCTTGCTCATACAATACAACACAAACCTTTGAATATCTGTAAGCCTATCTCTCCCACCACCTTGAGGTGTGATGATGGTAGTGAGCATGTGATGAGCAAGCCTCAACACAGGGGGAAAGGTGTTGGTATTGAATTCTATGACATGGGTTTGCTTAGGATCAGATCATCTGCAGGCAAACCAGTCATTATGGTATAGGCTTCATGATGGTTGAATTCAAAATTGTGGTAGTCTTCACCTTCATCTGGAATCTTGAAGATTGTGGCTGCTAGGTCTGTTGTCATGTCTATGACAATCCCCTTGACCTTTGACTTGTACCCTTCTTCTGTGCATTCCAAATTCTGATAGAATTCTTGTACAAGTCTAGGGTAAATGATACAAAATTCTAATATGAAAGACTACCAAGACTGGAATTTGAAAAAGTTCAAGACTTCAGGAAATGCAGCTATGAGTTGATTGTCATCTAAATCCACTGCTCTGGGTTTCAGGATGGTCTTCCCGGCACTTAGGGTTTGGAAGGGGGTCTCCTAGTGGGCTGGAAGGACTCTGAGGAAGAGGATGAGGATGAGGACTTCTCAGAAATTTCCGGAGAAGAGTCCAGGGTTTTCCTCCTAGGGTACTTAGACCCTTGACCTCGACCAGAGGAGGATGTCCTACCTCTCTTAGCAGATGAAGATCCTGGCTGCTCTGCAGGATCATGGCGACATTTAGTTCTCCTCTCAGTGGGAGGAATCTCATCCGCCGGATTGGGCCTTGCCGAAGCCCTTGATTTTGCTCCACGGTGAGGAAGCTGCTTGGGTGCCATGGAAGCAGAGTGGAATCGGGGACGATGGAGAGAAAGGAATGAGAGAAGAGGAACAGGGAAGGGATAGAGAAGGGTAGAGGTGGAGATGGATTCGAAAATCCTACCGGAATTCAAGAAGAAACAGACCGTCGGGTCGACCTGGAGAAGAAAAGGGGGGTTTTTAAGGTGTGTACCCCGCAGGTACATCAAAGCCTTAACCGGCCCCCACGGTGAAAAAGAGTCTGGCAGGGGGCTCAGTGTCAACACTAGAGGAGGTTAGTGTCGACCTGAGTGAAAGTGTGTCGACACGAGATGAAGTAGTGTCGACCTGGCCTGATGAAAAATTTTGGATTTGAGTATGGAAAAATTGTGTGACTTTTGGGACATCTTTATAATGATAAGCAATGGGTGGAATAATCATTTCAAGGATATTTATGAGACTAAAAAATTCATTTGTTAAATTTTTCAAAAATTCAACACAATTCAAGTTTTACACAATATCCAACAGGATATGAGCATTCAGTGACTTGAGTCATTAAAATGATAATTTGAGGGATATAAAACATTTAACAATCAACTACACACTACCATATTCTTCAATTCCAAAGAGATAAAAAATCTTTTAGACTGAAGACAAGTGTGTTGACAGTAAACATTTTTTAAGAACAACTTGATGATGGATAAGAATGATTCTTTAAAACAAATTCTCCAATGACATATATATTTTGTTTTGAAACAAACTATCAAATGAGATATATCTTGTTCACTCAAGAACTAAAGCTTTTTACACACTATAGTCCCTGGATACTGAAGATTTATCCATTATCAAGTCTCAAAGGGGTAAATGATGACCTTTTGACATGAAAATATACTTTTTTAGATGCCAATATTTCCAGTTACTCAGTCATCATAAAAAATTGGGCATATTTATTTTGTTTTGCATTGATTTTTAATTTTTAATCCCCTTTGAACAGAGATAGCATTAGTGCCTCATGACATACATGACACTTCATTCATTGTGAAGGTGTGCAGTTTCTCAGCACATGTGCCATTGCTCTGTTGAATTGATAGATTTTGAAGAGTTTTTGACAAAAAGATATCATCTATATCCAACATCAATTGCAAACAAAAATATGTTTAAGATCAAGATACACATTATCCTTCAGTCTTAGAAAGAAATCTGAATTTCTATAGTTTTGAAGAATATACGTGAGAGTTGACAAACGAATGTAGTAGATCACTCAAAGGATCATTTTGAGACTCTAGACACCTGAATGAGGACATCATGCAAGGAAATTGATGTAATGCAAGAAAAGTTTTGAATTTTTCAAAATACATGACTTGTGAATTTCTAGCTCCCCCTGAGATGAGGATTTCAACCACTTTTCATCAGAATAAAGATATACAAGTTTTGAAATTAGAGATAGTTCTTTTTGAACAACAAAGCTCCCCCTCACTAATTGCATTTTCATTTTTTGGTACTTGGCGGAGACACATACTCTCGCATAGTGAAAGTGTCCAGACAAGCAGAACTTGTCCTTCTTCAAATCACCATTTGATATACCAAGAAGTTCAACACAATGTGAGTTGAAGAGTTCATTGTCAAAAGGAATAGAAGTGAAATAGAGAGAGATATAATGAATCAAGGAAGCAAATGAGTATGATAATGCAATGAACTCCCCCTCAGAAGATGCCTAACACTCAACCCAATCCCAATGGACATTTACAAAGACCAAGTTCTCTTCTTAAAGATGAGAATCTACTGTCAGGAAGGGGTTTAGTGAAAATGCCAGCAATTTACTTTTCAATTTCTATAAAGTAGAGTTCAAAAGATTTCTTTGCTACCTCATCTCTCAAGAAATGATGCCTAATTTCAATATGGTTGGTTCTGGAATGTTGAATGGGATTTTTAGACAGATTTATTACACTTGTGTTATCACAGAGGATGGGAACACAACCTAACTCTTGGTTGTAATCAAGAAGTTGATGTTTCACCCAAAGAATTTGGGTTCCACACCTACCAGGAGCAACATACTTAGCCTCTGCAGTTGACAGAGCAACTGAATGTTGCTTCTTAGAAGCCCAAGAGATTAGGCACCCACCTAGGTACAAACACAAGCCACTTGTGCTTTTCTATCTAATTTACAACCAGCATAATCAGCATAACAATAGGCAATCAATCTAACTTGGAATTAGCAGGATACCAAATTCCTAAATCACATGTTCCAACAAGATATTTGAAAATTCTTTTAACAGCTAGCATGTGACTTTCTTTAGGAATTGATTGAAATCTAGCACACAAACACACACTGAATTGAATATCAGGTCTAGAAGTTGTAAGATAAAGTAGAGAACCAATCATACCTCTATAGGTCTTTGGGTCTACTGACTTACCATTTGAGTCTTCTTCTACTTTAGCATTTATAGCAATTAGTGTGTTGGAGTGCTTGAGGTTCTGAAAGTCAAACCTTTTCAGAAGTTTTTTGACATATTTTGTAACGACCCTCTTCATACCGGTACGATTATACCAATCCCCATCGGTAAAAAGGGCGTCGTCACAGTGGGACATGTACCCAACACTGGTCAATAGGTTGATATGTACCTGGATAGCAATAGAGTACAACGGAATAAAATAAACAACTCAACTCTTAATCCATCACCAACACACATCCCACAATCTAAATAGCGAAATGGAAAGACAATGTCCACATTAATACAAAATAAAGAGAACTACAATGTCCAAATATTGTTCATACAATAATCCTTTTTGTGCAAAAGAAAAGTACAACTGGTAACAGCTCCACAAAATAGTCTTCTATATGATGATCCTCGTCACGCTTCCTTCTAGTGCACGATACCTGTCAACCTGTACGCCGAAGCAAGGGTGAGTCCAAAGACTCAGCAAACAACACTACCCATAACATACACATATAAGTCATAGGGGTTTTACATGCACATTTACAATTTTCAAAACATGGCATACTAGTCATTTCCAAGGTTTCAACCTATCATTAAAGTTTTACAAGTTTATACATGGATCATGCTTTCAGATTTTGTAGGAATAAAATTTACCTATCACATGCTCTCTATTCAATTTACTTATGAAACTTGTCTTTAAAGAACCAAGACATGAGGCTACTAGCATGAACATTGTGCACACATGAAAGGAAACACAACTAGCATGGATCTTACATGTTTTTAGACAAATACATAGACATTTCTACATGCTTTAGGTTGCTGATTTCACATGATTCAATGGCTGTAAACCTACACATGAGAGCTACAACGTTGCTTAAAACATATCATGTGAACAAACAATCATGCTATCTTGTACCCGTTTTCTCCAATTATCCCTAACATGGATCCTAGACATTTTTGCACATAATAACATGATGATAATAACATAAATTCACTGATTTCACATGATTTCAGATTTGTCTCACATGGGTTTCAATAACATATTCTCGCATTTTCAGTTTCACATGATTGCACACTTACTCGTTCGCATTGTTCGCTTTTACACATTTGACATGTACACATGTTCACACTTACACAATTTACTCATTTCTACATCATTTCCTCTTCCACTTTCACTTATCACATATCACGTCGATTGCACTTACCACGTGCATCTTGGGCACTTACCACGTGCCATGTTCACATAGTTCACACTTTATTCTTTTCTTATTACTTAAACGATTTGCTATGACATAGTCCTAACCACTAGTAGAGGACACTAACAAATATCTCATAGCTCGTGCTCATTCCTTAGCACAGCTCTCAACACAACTCATAACACAACACATGACACAACTCATACACATACTCACCACCTAGGCAATACAGCGGTGAATCTTGGTAACTGCGCAGACCGGGAGAAGCCCTCTCCACCCTATCCAGTGGTACTTGTCCACCTCCGGGGTTTTCCCAATGCCTTTGGGACAAACTTATATCACATGGAGCCTTCTATAGGGACTTTTCTATATACGGCCCCGATGCCTCTAGGGTAGCACTGTCACATAGGCACAACTTTTACACTTTACTCATATCGAGTTTTAACATGTGTTTTACACATAACACTCACATTCCTTCATTTTCTCATGCACAATGCGTCTTTGTTTTTCTCCTAATCATGCTACTACAGATTACAGGAGTTTAACACAGTAAATTCACCAATCAAGTTGGTTTTAGACAATAACTAATCACATTACGATAATGCACGCAGATTATCACATTTCACATGAAAATACATAACTTTTATTTACTGATCCGAACGACCTGAAATTTTAACCACATGCTGTCTTCGGGTTCAAGATCATACACTCAAATTTTCAGATTTTTCTGAGCTAAATCGGATTTACAGAAAATAAAATACCTAATTAGCATGCTATTAACAACTTAAGTTAACATGGGGTCTAACACATCTTGTAATTTAGCCACTTGCTGTTTAAATATAAGCTACTAACATATGCAGGAATTTAGGATACAAAATTACCCTAATTCATACATCTATGGATTGAACCCTACAAACCATTCTTGCATGCTTCTACTTTTACCGAACCGAGCTTATTTACAAATTGCACAAGCATGGATAAGTTACCAAAATTTGTAAACACAGATGCTGACCCACTGATCTTCATGATTAGACTAAAACCAAGGCATTCATACTAATTCAAATCATGAACAAGGATTTGCAAGATTATCTACAAGTCATGCTCACAAGTTTAAAAGATACCATTATCCCACATTCACCATCACACCACATTCATCCACACATCACAACGAACGATATACATAGAGTATAAGGTTTACCATATATCCTCATCACAGAAAATATACCGAAATTAATGCATAAGGAGGACAGAACAGCTCACTGTTCTATCCAGAGGAACTAGACGGCGGTCTCTGGCCGCTGACTCAGGGTCAGCGGCACGGTCGATGGACGCCAAGCTCATCACAGGCGTCCAGGGACCTTGCCGTCGAACCAGGTCTGTGCAGAAACACAGACCCGAGCTCTGAATCTTGGGTGAACAGGAGGGTCTAGGACTCGAGGAAAAATCCATAAAAATAGCAAAACCCACCTAGACTCATACGGGGACACCATAGATAGGTCACTTGCCTTTCACAAATTCCTCCAAGGGATTTATGGCTTGGTGAAGACCTCCTTGGGCAGTCCCAAGAAGTTGCAGAAACGCCCTCTAGATCGCCTTCCTTCGGGCTCCTGGGTGAGTTCCACAGCAGGGGGATGATGGGTAGGCCTTCTCCTTTGCTCCAGCTTCCTTCTTGTCGCAGTAGATGGCCGGATCAACCTCCAGGGGGGTCGGATTTGGGGGTGCTAAAAGGGGTTTTTCTCACAGACTTTCTCTAGGGTTTTTCTTTCTCTATTTCTCCTCTTGCAAGGTGAAGTGAGGAGTGGGGAGAGCCATTTCGGGTTCAGACTTAAGGGAGTCTCTCTCCCACTCACTAGGGTGATAGGACACCCTTCAGAGCCGTTGGGGAACATCCCCCAATGGTTGGCTTGCCTTGCTTCAGAAGCTTGCAGCTCTGCTGTGCATGCAGGTCAGAGATATTGACGTCCATATCTCTGGACGCCGGAGTTAGTGTTGGCGTCCATGTCTGGACGCTGACACTGGATCAACGGCCTGGGCTTGACGCCAATGTGCCTTCAGCCAGAACCCTAAGTTATGCAGAACCATGCTTAATCCACACATATAGGCACATGAAACCCATACTGTATAGTGTATACACCATTACACCAGGTAACCATCTAATATTTACTATTAATCCTATACATACATACATAGATACATCAAGATAATAATAATACGCACATAAATATCTACACACGCATACAACATCTAAGGTATAACATGTATCTTACTACACTTAACAAATCAATAACATTTATATCTAGACATGCCCATGCATACATAAGTACAGTTAAGATAAGATGTACGCCGGTACCTACCTATGCGTACATGAGTTTATAGAATTACAATATACACTACTAAACACACCTATCATACTTGCACTTGATATATATATATATATACGTGCAATGTACAAGGTACAATGTACACATTGACTACACCGTGCAAATGAACAACATTTATAACCAAGTATACTCATGCATACCTAAGTATACCAAGGTGTTACATATGTAAAATTAAGTACGCAATTATCACATGCATATGATAATCTACATACGTACATACACATTTGCACTTCATATATTCGCACACAATATTCATGAAATGGGCAATATAAGGTATACTTCAATATTTAGGTAGCACTTGCATAGTATTTAAATAGATACTTTATGCTCAAAATTAGCCAATTACTTATCTTTACGATAATAGTATACATCCTCGCATATACCCATGCAAAATTTATATCTATAATATGCACCATTTTCATGCACGCCCTTTATGCAAGAACAAGTAAACAACATATTCATAAATATAAGCGGGAACAGAACCTTATTTATATTTAATATAAACACATTGACGCTGATTGGCCCTTCGGCCAGAACTTAAAACATGCAGAAACTATGCTTACTCTACATATATACATACAATGTATAAGGTGTAACATGTATATTACCATACCAGGCAATCAATATCATTCATACTTGGGCATACACAAGCATACCTAAATACACTAAGATAGATGTACGTAGATATCTACCTATGCGTACATGATGTTTTACATAAGTGTGACTCAACACCCGGCAAAGTAAATGACAGGAATTATGAGGGCTTCGCAAATCATTAGGAGGTGATATGAATTATGTTAGCTAGGAATAATCTATTCGATAAAATAGTCCTCGTACACACACACTTGATTTGACATATATATAGTATACACACACGGGTGTAGCATACTTATGTACATTATGCTTGGAATAGATGGATACAACATGCGCACCGGTAATTAGATTAACTTACACAACTTTACCTAACATTGCTTAAGTACTATATGCATAGGATTCCTTAATATGTACTATATGCATAATTTAGCCCATTGACTATTCTCACCTAAATATCATAAAAATACATGCATGTTATTCTTGAGGAGTATAGAATTTCAATATAAACCACTAATTACACATGCCATGCTTGAACTCTTTATGCATATGCAATGTACGAAATACAATATTCACATTAGTTAAACCATGCAAATGAGCAACGCTCACAACTAATCATGCATACACAAATACACCAAGGTGTTATGCATGTAGAATTAGGTATAGAATTGTCACACGCACAAGATAACATACATACGTACATACACATATGTACTTCATACACTCTCGTACAAAATTCCATGAAATAGGTAGTATAGGATATTCTTCAATATTAAGATAGTACAAGCATAGTATTATTCAAGTATCCTAGGTCAGAGATTCTTGGTATTCATAATACACCTCTAATTAGCTAATTGTTTACTTCCACATTAATCATCATATACACCTATGTATACATATATAGATATTCGCACATGCTCATGTTCAGAAGAAAGATAAAACTTATAGTAGGCACAATGAACTACGCATGCTAAGCACACAACAACCGAACACCCAACACACCATTCACATACATACAGATATATAAAGAGAGTAAAAAAAAAAAAATCCGGGGTCTTACACCCTCCCCCTCTAGAAAAAGATCTTCGTCCTCGAAGATCGCATCGAGTACCTGTGGTGACGTCTCCGAGGTCATCACCAGTTACTCCTTGCTCCCTTATTACCATCGATGAAGCACCTCGTGGAGTAAACTTTGTCTTCAGGTTCGGGCACTCTTTAAGCCGATGATCTGTGCTTCCACATTTAAGACACCTTCCGTCCTTTCTCCAACATGCTTTCCCGCCATGACACTTCCCGCACTGGGTGCACTCGGGCTTCTCGATGCTTGAGGCCACAGTTGATTGTTGACCTTCCAAGGTTTTCTCCTTCTTCCTATCTTGCCTTTGGAATGGCTTGATCATATTCTCCTTTGGAGCTGCCTCCCCCTCTGGGAGAGATCCCGCTCCTTTCTCTTGCTGGGTGGTCACACCTAGAAGTTCTCCTAAGGTACGTGAATCGAGTTCCAGAAGCCTAACCCTCACTGATGGCTTAAGTCCTTTCACGAAAATCTTCAGCTTGCGGTTTTGCTCATACCTCCGAGACTGAGCACCACGTCTACCACGTCCAGCCATAGTCTGCAAAATAAACAACTCAATTAGAACCTAGGTTACTATATTCTAACTATTCTCCCTATTATCTTCCATCTACTATTAGTAGATTTTATATATATGGACAATTCCCTATGAAGACTTTGCAATGATGTGACGGTGATGGCCTATCCATGTACAGTCTCAACCTTAGTCTCTGATACCAATCGCTGTAACGACCCTCTTCATACCGGTACGATTATACCAATCCCCATCGGTAAAAAGGGCGTCGTCACAGTGGGACATGTACCCAACACTGGTCAATAGGTTGATATGTACCTGGATAGCAATAGAGTACAGCGGAATAAAATAAACAACTCAACTCTTAATCCATCACCAACACACAGCCCACAATCTAAATAGCGAAATGGAAAGACAATGTCCACATTAATACAAAATAAAGAGAACTACAATGTCCAAATATTGTTCATACAATAATCCTTTTTGTGCAAAAGAAAAGTACAACTGGTAACAGCTCCACAAAATAGTCTTCTATATGATGATCCTCGTCACGCTTCCTTCTAGTGCACGATACCTGTCAACCTGTACGCCGAAGCAAGGGTGAGTCCAAAGACTCAGCAAACAACACTACCCATAACATACACGTATAAGTCATAGGGGTTTTACATGCACATTTACAATTTTCAAAACATGGCATACTAGTCATTTCCAAGGTTTCAACCTATCATTAAAGTTTTACAAGTTTATACATGGATCATGCTTTCAGATTTTGTAGGAATAAAATTTACCTATCACATGCTCTCTATTCAATTTACTTATGAAACTTGTCTTTAAAGAACCAAGACATGAGGGCTACTAGCATGAACATTGTGCACACATGAAAGGAAACACAACTAGCATGGATCTTACATGTTTTTAGACAAATACATAGACATTTCTACATGCTTTAGGTTGCTGATTTCACATGATTCAATGGCTGTAAACCTACACATGAGAGCTACAACGTTGCTTAAAACATATCATGTGAACAAACAATCATGCTATCTTGTACCCGTTTTCTCCAATTATCCCTAACATGGATCCTAGACATTTTTGCACATAATAACATGATGATAATAACATAAATTCACTGATTTCACATGATTTCAGATTTGTCTCACATGGGTTTCAATAACATATTCTCGCATTTTCAGTTTCACATGATTGCACACTTACTCGTTCGCATTGTTCGCTTTTACACATTTGACATGTACACATGTTCACACTTACACAATTTACTCATTTCTACATCATTTCCTCTTCCACTTTCACTTATCACATATCACGTCGATTGCACTTACCACGTGCATCTTGGGCACTTACCACGTGCCATGTTCACATAGTTCACACTTTATTCTTTTCTTATTACTTAAACGATTTGCCATGACATATAGTCCTAACCACCAGTAGAGGACACTAACAAATATCTCATAGCTCGTGCTCATTCCTTAGCACAGCTCTCAACACAACTCATAACACAACACATGACACAACTCATACACATACTCACCACCTAGGCAATACAGCGGTGAATCTTGGTAACTGCGCAGACCGGGAGAAGCCCTCTCCACCCTATCCAGTGGTACTTGTCCACCTCCGGGGTTTTCCCAATGCCTTTGGGACAAACTTATATCACATGGAGCCTTCTATAGGGACTTTTCTATATACGGCCCCCGATGCCTCTAGGGTAGCACTGTCACATAGGCACAACTTTTACACTTTACTCATATCGAGTTTTAACATGTGTTTTACACATAACACTCACATTTCCTTCATTTTCTCATGCACAATGCGTCTTTGTTCTTCTCTTAATCATGCTACTACAGATTACAGGAGTTTAACACAGTAAATTCACCAATCAAGTTGGTTTTAGACAATAACTAATCACATTACGATAATGCACGCAGATTATCACATTTCACATGAAAATACATAACTTTTTATTTACTGATCCGAACGACCTGAAATTTTAACCACATGCTGTCTTCGGGTTCAAGATCATACACTCAAATTTTCATATTTTTCTGAGCTAAATCGGATTTACAGAAAATAAAATACCTAATTAGCATGCTATTAACAACTTAAGTTAACATGGGGTCTAACACATCTTGTAATTTAGCCACTTGCTGTTTAAATATAAGCTACTAACATATGCAGGAATTTAGGATACAAAATTACCCTAATTCATACATCTATGGATTGAACCCTACAAACCATTCTTGCATGCTTCTACTTTTACCGAACCGAGCTTATTTACAAATTGCACAAGCATGGATAAGTTACCAAAATTTGTAAACACAGATGCTGACCCACTGATCTTCATGATTAGACTAAAACCAAGGCATTCATACTAATTCAAATCATGAACAAGGATTTGCAAGATTATCTACAAGTCATGCTCACAAGTTTAAAAGATACCATTATCCCACATTCACCATCACACCACATTCATCCACACATCACAACGAACGATATACATAGAGTATAAGGTTTACCATATATCCTCATCACAGAAAATATACCGAAATTAATGCATAAGGAGGACAGAACAGCTCACTGTTCTGTCCAGAGGAACTAGACGGCGGTCTCTGGCCGCTGACTCAGGGTCAGCGGCACGGTCGATGGACGCCAAGCTCATCACAGGCGTCCAGGGACCTTGCCGTCGAACCAGGTCTGTGCAGAAACACAGACCCGAGCTCTGAATCTTGGGTGAACAGGAGGGTCTAGGACTCGAGGAAAAATCCATAAAAATAGCAAAACCCACCTAGACTCATACGGGGACACCATAGATAGGTCACTTGCCTTTCACAAATTCCTCCAAGGGATTTATGGCTTGGTGAAGACCTCCTTGGGCAGTCCCAAGAAGTTGCAGAAACGCCCTCTAGATCGCCTTCCTTCGGGCTCCTGGGTGAGTTCCACAGCAGGGGGATGATGGGTAGGCCTTCTCCTTTGCTCCAGCTTCCTTCTTGTCGCAGTAGATGGCCGGATCAACCTCCAGGGGGGTCGGATTTGGGGGTGCTAAAAGGGGTTTTTCTCACAGACTTTCTCTAGGGTTTTTCTTTCTCTATTTCTCCTCTTGCAAGGTGAAGTGAGGAGTGGGGAGAGCCATTTCGGGTTCAGACTTAAGGGAGTCTCTCTCCCACTCACTAGGGTGATAGGACACCCTTCAGAGCCGTTGGGGAACATCCCCCAATGGTTGGCTTGCCTTGCTTTAGAAGCTTGCAGCTCTGCTGTGCATGCAGGTCAGAGATATTGACGTCCATATCTCTGGACGCCGGAGTTAGTGTTGGCGTCCATGTCTGGACGCTGACACTGGATCAACGGCCTGGGCTTGACGCCAATGTGCCTTCAGCCAGAACCCTAAGTTATGCAGAACCATGCTTAATCCACACATATAGGCACATGAAACCCATACTGTATAGTGTATACACCATTACACCAGGTAACCATCTAATATTTACTATTAATCCTATACATACATACATAGATACATCAAGATAATAATAATACGCACATAAATATCTACACACGCATACAACATCTAAGGTATAACATGTATCTTACTACACTTAACAAATCAATAACATTTATATCTAGACATGCCCATGCATACATAAGTACAGTTAAGATAAGATGTACGCCGGTACCTACCTATGCGTACATGAGGTTTATAGAATTACAATATACACTACTAAACACACCTATCATACTTGCACTTGATATATATATATATATACGTGCAATGTACAAGGTACAATGTACACATTGACTACACCGTGCAAATGAACAACATTTATAACCAAGTATACTCATGCATACCTAAGTATACCAAGGTGTTACATATGTAAAATTAAGTACGCAATTATCACATGCATATGATAATCTACATACGTACATACACATTTGCACTTCATATATTCGCACACAATATTCATGAAATGGGCAATATAAGGTATACTTCAATATTTAGGTAGCACTTGCATAGTATTTAAATAGATACTTTATGCTCAAAATTAGCCAATTACTTATCTTTACGATAATAGTATACATCCTCGCATATACCCATGCAAATTTATATCTATAATATGCACCATTTTCATGCACGCCCTTTATGCAAGAACAAGTAAACAACATATTCATAAATATAAGCGGGAACAGAACCTTATTTATATTTAATATAAACACATTGACGCTGATTGGCCCTTCGGCCAGAACTTAAAACATGCAGAAACTATGCTTACTCTACATATATACATACAATGTATAAGGTGTAACATGTATATTACCATACCAGGCAATCAATATCATTCATACTTGGGCATACACAAGCATACCTAAATACACTAAGATAGATGTACGTAGATATCTACCTATGCGTACATGATGTTTTACATAAGTGTGACTCAACACCCGGCAAAGTAAATGACAGGAATTATGAGGGCTTCGCAAATCATTAGGAGGTGATATGAATTATGTTAGCTAGGAATAATCTATTCGATAAAATAGTCCTCGTACACACACACTTGATTTGACATATATATAGTATACACACACGGGTGTAGCATACTTATGTACATTATGCTTGGAATAGATGGATACAACATGCGCACCGGTAATTAGATTAACTTACACAACTTTACCTAACATTGCTTAAGTACTATATGCATAGGATTCCTTAATATGTACTATATGCATAATTTAGCCCATTGACTATTCTCACCTAAATATCATAAAAATACATGCATGTTATTCTTGAGGAGTATAGAATTTCAATATAAACCACTAATTACACATGCCATGCTTGAACTCTTTATGCATATGCAATGTACGAAATACAATATTCACATTAGTTAAACCATGCAAATGAGCAACGCTCACAACTAATCATGCATACACAAATACACCAAGGTGTTATGCATGTAGAATTAGGTATAGAATTGTCACACGCACAAGATAACATACATACGTACATACACATATGTACTTCATACACTCTCGTACAAAATTCCATGAAATAGGTAGTATAGGATATTCTTCAATATTAAGATAGTACAAGCATAGTATTATTCAAGTATCCTAGGTCAGAGATTCTTGGTATTCATAATACACCTCTAATTAGCTAATTGTTTACTTCCACATTAATCATCATATACACCTATGTATACATATATAGATATTCGCACATGCTCATGTTCAGAAGAAAGATAAAACTTATAGTAGGCACAATGAACTACGCATGCTAAGCACACAACAACCGAACACCCAACACACCATTCACATACATACAGATATATAAAGAGAGTAAAAAAAAAAAATCCGGGGTCTTACATATTTGGTTTGACTGATGAAAATCCCCTCATGTGTTTGGTTAACCTGTAATCCCAAGAAAAACTTTAGATCTCCCATTAAACTCATTTCAAATTCATTTTCATTTGATTGGAGAATTCATTGCACAAGCTTTTATTGGTTGATCCAAATATTATGTCATCGACATAAATTTAGACTACAATTATTTCCTTTTTGACTGTTTTTGTGAACAAAGTTTGATCAACATTACCTCTAGAATATCCTTTTTCAAGCAAAAAAGAACTCAAACGGTCATACTAAGCTCTTGGAGCTTGTTTAAGACCATAGAGAGTCTTATTAAGCTTGAAAACATGGTTAGGATGATTTTTATTTTCAAATCCAGGAGGTTGTTCAACAAAAATATTTTCCTTTATATATCCATTGAGAAATGCACTTTTAACATCCATTTGATAGATTTTAAATTTCATGGAGGATGCAAAAGCAAGGAAAATCCTAACTGCTCCTTGTCTAGCTACAGGGGCATAAGATTCTTCAAAGTCAATCCCAAATTCTTGATTATACCCCTTTGCAACTAGCCTAGCTTTATTTCTTATGACTTAACCATTTTCATTCAATTTATTTCTGAAAACCCATCTAGTGCCAATGACTGTTTGGTCACTAGGTCTAGGTACTAATTCCCAAACTTGATTTCTTTCAAATTGATGAAGTTCATCATGCATGGCATTAATCCAATCAGAACTTGATAAAGCTTCATCAATTGATTTTGGTTCAACTTGGGAAATTAGAGCTAGTGGGTCTTCTTCAAGAGCATGCAGGAATGAAGATCTAGTCCTAACTCTATCATGTAAATTACCAACTACATTATCCAAAGGGTGATCTCTCAAGATTCGATGTTCAGTAGTTACCTGTTGAGGGGTATTCAAATTTGGAGCAATGTTACCTGTTCCACTTGAAGATGGTGAATTGTTGTTCAAGTTCTCACCGCAGTCTTCAAGCTCCTCAACAGTTGGTGAAGAGTCCACAATGAAGTCATCCTCTTCACTGTCTTGTTTTTCCCTGCAAGATTTAGAAGTGTTAGTTGAAAATGAATTTTCAACAAATATAATATGAGAAGACTCTTCAACAGTTTTGTTTTTCAAAATGTATACTCTGAAAGCTCTTGACACTTCAGAATAGCCAAGGAAGATGGCTTCTTGACTTTTAGCTTCAAACTTGTCAACATTTTCTTTATTATTATTGTGTACATAACATTTGCACCCAAAGTTTTTGAAATAAGAAACAATTGGCTTTTTGTTTTTCAATAATTCATAGGGGTTTTTCTGATTTTTGGTCTGATCAAGACTCTATTTAGAATGTGATTTGCTGTGTTTACAGCTTCAGCCCAGAAGGATTTGGGCAACTTACTTTCTTAGAGCATGGATCTAGCCATCTCTACAAGAGTTTTATTCATTCTTTCCACAACTCCATTTTGTTCTGGAGTTCTTGGTGAAGAAAACTTGTGGAATATATGAAATTCAGCACACAAATCAGAAAAGATTGTTTTTCAAATTCACCCCATGATCAGTCAAAATATTTTTGATTTTATATGAATAATTTGTTAAGGCAGTGGTACAGAATTTCCTGAACTCAAGGCAAGAATCACTTTTGTGGGACAAAAAGATAACCCAAGTAAATCTAGTAAAATCATCAATGATTACGAACCCATATCTTTTGCCACTTAGACTTGGAACTCTTGTTGGTCCAAAAAGGTCCATGTGGAGTAGTTCTAGTGGCCTAGATGTGAGTACTTCATTGAAGGTCTTAAAAAATTTCCTTGTTTGTTTTCCTTGGGCACAGATCCCACAAACTTGACTTTCAATGTTAGAGAAAGATTCAGGAAGACCCTTAACCAAATTCAACCTTAACAATTTATTCATTGTTCTGAAACTTGCATAGCCAAGTCTTTTGTGCCAAGTCCATGCAATTTCATCTTTATTTGCAAGAAAGCAAAGATTTTCAGAAAAGTTTTTATTAAGGTCAATCATATAAACGTTGTTTTCCCTTTTTCCAAAAAAAATAATTTTATCAGTTGATGAATCAATTATTTTGCAAAAATCAGATTCAAACACAACTTTGTGACCTTTGTCACATAGTTGGCTGATACTGAGCAAGTTGTAATCAAGACCATCAACTAATAAAACACTATCAACAGAGTTTGAAGAAGTTTGACCAACCTTTCCAGATCCTATGATCTTTCCTTTATTTTTACCTCCAAATGTTACTGAACCTCCCTCCTTCTCTAGCAGGAAAGAAAATTTAGCTTTATCTCTTGTCATGTGTCGTGAACACCCACTATCAAGGAACCACATATTTGAATTGGGTGCACGACCTTCTTGCAAGATCAATCAATGAAGAGAAGATTTTGGTACCCAAACAGTGTTGGGACCATCAGAATGTTTGAACATTTTCATCAAATCTTTTCTTATCCAAATTTGGTTTGTTTTTTATTTTGGTTTTATGACATTGGTGTTCTCTAACTTTTTCATTTTCTTCTTTTCTTTAGGAGTGAAAACACCATAGTTTTTGGTAGGAGGGGTGTTTTTCATTTGAGCATGAGAATTCAGATTAGGAGGTGGAATCCAAGGATTTTTTTGGTACATCAGAAAGTTTGGATAGAAAAATTGAGGATGATACCAACATGGATTGTTATACCATTGGCTCCAAGAATTGGTCCAATCAGCTTGATATGCTGTCTTGGAGGTCCAAGGTTCTTCATGAATGACTTCCTTTGACTTTTTCTTATTTTTCAAATTTTTATTTGAATTTTTTATTTTGTTGTTTATCTTAGTTGGTGTTGAGCAGGTCGACCTCTCTTCGACTGGTGTCGACACTACAGCCACAGAAGCCTTATTCTTGTGGACTGGTGTCGATCTGTTAGGAGATTGTGTCGACCTAGTTGCCTTGTCTTTGTTCTGAGTTTTTGGACTTTTTCGTGTTTTGCTTGATTTTTGTTTGACTTCTGTATTTTCAAGACTAAGGCCCTTTACAAATTTGATTAGTGGTGCTTTATCCTTCTTTTCACCGGATTTGTCTTTCTTAGATTTTTGTTTATCAAACCCTAGTCTATGAGAGATTGATTTCATATTTGTTCCCAACAAGGCCTCCAAATTATCTTTGCCATTTGTGAATGTTTCAATGACTTCATCTTTTTGTCTTAGCTGGTTTTCCAATATTTTGATTTCTTCAATATTTTGTTGTTTATCTTGATTTTATTTTTCCAGCTTTTCAGATAAGTCTTTGAATTCATTGGTGGCCTTTTGAGAAGCTAGCTTAAGTTCATCAATCAGATTCAGAAGATTTTCTTTTTCTTCATTCAGTTCTGTTACTTCATTCTCTTGTTCACAATTCTTTTGTTTGAAGATTGGTTATGATAAATATTTTCAATTTTCTTTTTGAGATGCTTATTTTCTTTTCTCATTTCAAAATATATTTCTACTAATTTAGCATATGCATCCTGCCAATCTTCAACTAAAAAGTCTTCGAAAGATGTGCTTACCTTTCCATCTGAGCTGTTTGCCCTGAAGCAAATCTCCTCACTTCTAGAGCTTGAGGATTTTCTTCTTCTTCATTTTCACTTGTGTCCTCATTAGACCAAGTGGCTACCATGGCCTTCGGATTCTTGAATTTGTGAATTTTCTTGTGCTTCTCCTTCTTGTTCTCAGGACATTCTCCCTTCATATGCCCTGGCTTGTTGCACCTGTAGAAAATGACAATATCGTCAGATTTTTATTCTTGTTAGAGTTTGCATTAGAAAAGGATGTGTTTCTTTTACCTGAAGAGTATTTCTTTTTACCAGAAAATTTTCCTTTTCTATATTTCAAGAATTTTCTGAATTGCCTGGTCATGAGGACAATTTCATCCTCATTTGACTCAGACTCATCAGAACTGGTTTTATCCTGACTTTTGTCCTTGTTACTAGATGAGGCCTTTAATGCTACTGGCTTGGTTTTGATTATGTGCTCTTCATTTCTCATTAAGTTGATTTCATATGTCATTAAAGATCCTATTAATTCATCCAAAGAGATTTTGGACAAATCTTTAGAATCTTCAATAACAGTGGCCTTTGTGTGCCAAATTGAAGAGAGTGAGCGTAGAATCTTTCTTACCAAGTCAGCATCAGTGTAGTCCTTCCCTAAGGCCTTTAGTCCATTGACTATGATCAAGAACTTGGCAAACATTTCAGAGATTGTCTCATTAGACTTCATCATGAACAATTCATATTCAGAGACAAGTATATTAGCCTTGGTTTCTTTAACCTGAGATGTTACCATATAGAGTAACTCAAGTTTATCCCACATCTCTTTGGCAGATTTGCACATTGAAATTCTTGAGTACTCTTTGGGGTGAACAGCACATTGAATCATGTTCATGGCACTATAATTCAATGTAGCTCTTCTTATTTGTTCCCTAGTCCAGGTTTCTTCTTCTCCCTAGTTTTCATAGAAACCTACCTCCACTACTTTCCAGATTTCATAATTTTGGGCTCTTAGAAAAACTTGCATTCTATTTTTCCAATAAGAGTAGTCCGTTCCATTAAAGAATGGTGGCCTATTTATGGAATGACCCTCAGCTATGAATCCTCTGGAATCCATTTAATTAAACATATGGTGCAAGGAAGGAAACACTCAGCAAAACAAACAAGCAAGCAAACAAGCAACACAGAATACTCAGAAACTATTCAGATCAGATCAAGTGTAAACCCGCTCTGATACCAATTGAAGGGTCGATAAAAGGTGTGGACAAGATCTAGAAGGGGGGGTTGAATAGATCTATGCCAACTAATGCGGAAGCTAAACTAATTTTGAAAAACCTTTGAATCAGAGTTAGATTGAAAGCAAATTTCAATGATCTGAAGAGAGATTAAGTGAGTTAAGCAATTTGAGTGGTAAACAGGTTGATTAGATGGATTTAAACGATCCTATGCATTCATCTAACGAAGAGTGAATTTCAAACCACAAACAGACAAATGCACAGAGGTTTTTAGGTGGTTCGAAAATCACACCACGTGACTCCTACATCCACCCCTCACACACAGTAAGGATCCACTAACAACCTGGGTAACACAACCCACACTGGAGCCTGACAACTCCACAACTGAGTTAGACAACTCACACACTACCAGAGCAAGACTACTCTAGACTCTGAGCAAGACTGCTCAACCACACAAATTGAGTACGACGACTCAACAAACCTGAGCACAAAGGCTCACAATCACTTGCTAGATCAGAAACAACAACATCCAGATCCTCTAGCAATGATCTGATCTATTAAGGCCAATTCAAAAAATTGATGCAATCGATTATGCACAATTTCTAGAATAGCCAAGAAGAAAAAAGAAAGACTTAAGACATGAGGTTGACAGTTCTTGTTCTTCAAGAAAACTCCCTTGTAAAAGAATTGGATGGATCTTGATCACTTGAAGTCCCTTGGCCGATGCTCTACAACTTTGATCTCGGGATCTTCCTTGAGTGCTTCACAATTGCTGGCTTCTACTTGATCTGCTCCCTTGAAGTTGATCCTAGTGCTTCATGTTGATCAATCCTCGATCCTTGTGCTTGGAGAAGGGTGAATTGTGGTATGGACACACAAGAGGGAGCAAAACAGGGAGGAGAGACTCTCTTGCCGCCACAACCAGGTTCTGGAGGCTCTGAGAAGATTCTCTTGTGGAAGGGTGCCCATTAGGAGGGTATTTATACTCTAAATATCCGAAAGATACCCTTGGGGTACGTGGGCACATGATCTAATGTTGATCCACCTTCTCCCTAGGGTGCCACGTGTCTAGGAGGAATCTTAAGTCACAGAGATTCCGGAGTGTGTCGACCTGCCCATGAGGTGTGTCGACACACTCTCCCAGACTGGCAAATCAAATCCCTGGGAGACGTCTCTAGTGTCGACCTGAGATGATTCAATGTCAACCTCATGTCCCAGACAGCAAAACAACCCTTCTGGGAAGGCTCTCTAGTGTCGACCTGATCTCATCTCGTGTCGACCTACTTTGGTCGTCTAAAAAACAGGCCTTCTGGGAGAGCCATCTAGTGTCGACCTGCCTGCATTTGGTGTCGACCTGCTTTGGCTATCTGAACAACAGGCCTTCTGGGAAGGCTCTCTAGTGTCGACCTGCTCTGGACTAGTGTCGACTTGAGATGGACTTTTCTTCACATTTCTACCTTTGTTCTGAACCATTGTGTTTAGTATATTTTGTCATCATCAAAAAGGGGGAGATTGATGACCAAACTGTCCCCATAATAAATATCTCATTTATTTATTCATATATTAATTTTGATGATTAACAAAATAGTACTAATGGACTACTTGAGCTTTGAGAACAGGAAATAAAAGAAAAATGAAAGTTCAAGACAATCAGGTAAGACTCATCTCACATTCTGTCCAAGTCTTTGTATCGACTTCTTTGATAAGCAGAACGATTTTCTCTTTGACCGGAAAACTCAAAACAAATCGATACCACATCGACTTCTTTGATAAGCAGAACGATTTTCTCTTTGACCGGAAAACTCAAAACAAATCGATACCACATCGACTTCTTTGATAAGCAGAACGATTTCCTCTTTGACCGGAAAACTCAAAACAAATCGATACCGCATCGACTTCTTTGAGAAGCGTAACGATTTCTTTAGAACTCGCAACGACTCTCTGTCGTAACGATTTCTTTAGACCTCGTAACGATTTCTTTAGAACTCGCAACGACTCTCTGTCGTAACGATTTCTTTAGGCCTCGTAACGATTTCTTTAGAACTCGCAACGACTCTCTGTCGTAACGATTTCTTTAGGCCTCGTAACGATTTCTTTAGAACTCGCAACGACTCTCTGTCATAACGATTTCTTTAGACCTCGTAACGATTTCTTTAGAACTCGCAACGACTCTCTGTCATAACGATTTCTTTAGACCTCGTAACGATTTCTTTAGAACTCGCAACGACTCTCTGTCGTAACGATTTCTTTAGACCTCGTAACGATTTCTTTAGAACTCGCAACGACTCTCTAGCCGTAATGATTTCTTTAGAACTCGCAACGACTCTCTAGCCGTAACGATTTCTTTAGAACTCGCAACGACTCTATAGTCATAACGATTTCTTTAGAACTCGCAACGACTCTATAGTCATAACGATTTCTTTAGAGTTCATAACGATTTCTTTACAGTTCATAACGACTTCATAAGTGTTCATGATTCATAACGATTTCTTTAGAGTTCATAACGATTTCTTTACAGTTCATAACGACTTCATAAGTGTTCATGATTCATAACGATTTCTTTAGAGTTCATAACGATTTCTTTACAGTTCATAACGACTTCATAAGTGTTCATGATTCATAACGATTTCTTTAGAGTTCATAACGATTTCTTTACAGTTCATAACGACTTCATAAGTGTTCATGATTCATAACGATTTCTTTAGAGTTCATAACGATTTCTTTACAGTTCACAACGACTTCATAAGTGTTCATGATTCATAACGATTTCTTTAGAGTTCATAACGATTTCTTTGGACTTCATAACGATTTCCTTACTGTTCATAACGCCTTGCTTTGTATAACGATTTCTCGTAACGATTTCTTCAGAACTCGTAACGACTTGCTATAAGTCATAACGATTTCATAAGTTATGAAGTCAGCAAGATTCCTTTTATCGAATTTCTTGATGCATCAGTATAATGCCTTTTAATAGCGTTGAAAAGTCAAAGTCATATCTTGTCCGTTGACTGCTATGCATTCAATGCTCTCTGATCGTATCTCCCATGCATGCAGACAATATCTTCCATTTCTATGCTACTCTGTCTACGTACTTTTTTAGACAGAAAGGAGCCTTACTATATACTGCAATATCTGTTCCATCTCAACTAACAATAGACAGCAGCCTTAGCTGTCTTCTATTTATTGATGGTATGCTTCAGATATCTGACAAGACTCATCTGTACAACGTTGGATACAAGATACAAAGTTCTATGTCATCTCCTTGGCGTGTACACAAGGATAAAAGACTGACGATCAGAAGCTTCCTTTGTGACCAGTCTAACGTACACAAGGATAAGAGACAACGGACTCTTCAACGTTCGAATTTGAATCAGCAGTTTAAATAGAAGACTCAAGACGGAAAACAAAAAAAAAAAAAGCTAGCAATTTGAAAAGAAAGAAATCCATCTCCTCGAGTCTTCAGAAGATTGAAACAAGAGCGAAGCTTCCACTCCAACCTTGTTCTTAGCTCTTAGCTCTCTGCGATCAAAAAGAGTTTTTATTTGTGAGAGCTTGTGTAGTCCTTGGAGAGAAAACCTTGTTAAATCTCTTTCTCTCTCGGGCCTTGGTAGCTTCAGTGTGTAGCTGGTCAAGCTAGAGTCTGAAGCCTGTTCCCACACTTTTTTCTTATTAAGTTGTGTTCCCTTCTGGTCGAAGGAAGACCTGGTGGTATCCAGGGTGGTTGTTGTTCCCTTCAGGCTGAAGGAAGACCAGTTGAGGCTGGGTGTAAGGATCCTTAAGGGGGATTGTACCCTTGGTAGTAAATCCTGAGGTATTGCTCAGGGACTGGACGTAGGTCTCCTGTGGAGAGGAGTTCCGAACCAGGATAAAAATCCTTGTGTCTTGTGGATGTGTTTTGTGTGATTGTTGTCTTGTTTGCTCTAACTCTAACCTTGTTATTAAGTTGTGCAATCTTTTCAGTAAACAGGTTTCAATCAGAGATCGAGTTTTGTTTTAATAACCCATTCACCCCCCCCCTCTGGGCTAGCTAGCTGGGCAACAAGTGGTATCAGAGCCCGTCTCTTCGACAAAGAAGAAGATCCAACGATCTGAAGAGCAAAGATCAATGGCAGCCCAAAGCAACTTCGAAGGTCAGTCAGTCAACAGGCCTCCCTTGTTCGATGGAGAAGATTATACATACTGGAAGACTAGAATGGAATATTTTCTACAAGGTCATGATTACACAATCTGGTCCATTGTAGAAGAAGGCGATCTTTTGGTCACAAATGCTAAGGCTCAGTGGACAGATGATGATAGGAAACGAATATCCTTAAACTGCAAAGCCAAGAGCATGTTATGCTGTGCCCTAAGCAAGAAAGAGTTCAATAGAGTCTCAGCCTGCAAATCTGCAATGGAAATGTGGGAAAAGCTCAGAATTACCTATGAAGGGACAGACAAGGTAAAGGAGACAAGAATAGATATTCTAGTAGCTCAATATGAAAGATTCCAGATGCAGACAGGTGAAGCAATAACTCAGATGTTCAGCAGATTTACAGACATTACAAATGGTTTAGCTGGTTTGGGAAAGGTTTATGACGTACCAGATATGGTTAGAAAAGTCCTCAGATCTTTACCATCTTCTTGGACTCCAAAGGTAACAGCTATTGAAGAAGCCAATGATTTAAAATTAATGTCATTGCAGAAGCTAATAGGATCTCTCATGGCTCACGAGATAACATGGAGAGATTAGGAGAATCCTCCAGTAGAAGGAAACAATCAAATGCTCTCAAAGCAAGTGGAGATAATTCAGAAGAATCTTTGGATAATAGTGAGAGTAGCAAAGACAGTGATGATGAAGAAGCCATGTTATCTTGAAGACTTCAAAGGATTCTAGCAAAGAAAAAGAAATATCAGTCCGGGAGGAAATTTTTTAAGAAAAACAAAGACTTTAGAAAACCAGAAGTAAAGGATCAAAAGAAAGGAGAAGTGATCTGTTATGAATGCAAGAAGCCTGGACACATCAAGGCAGATTGTCCCATGATCAGAAAGAGTGATCACAAGAAGAAGGACAACTTCAGAAGATTTAAGAAGTACAAAAAGAAAGCAATGGCAGCTGCTTGGGAGAACAGCAGTGACTCAGACAGTGAGTCAAGCTCGAGCAGTGAAAGTGAAGAAGCCAACTTGGCTCTCATGGCCAACACCGAAGATAAGGTAACTTCTGACTCTTCTTTTGATTCATGCAATGATTCAGATTCTGATAATTTGGAAAATGCTTTTAATGAACTTTATGAAAAATACAAAGAAATATGCAAATTACTTAAAACTAGTAAGAAAAATAATCTGTTTAGAAAATACAAACTCAGACCTAAGAACAGAAAATGAAGAACTTGAAAAACAAATTACTGAACATAAAAGAAGAAATGAATTATTATGTGAAGATTTAAAAGAGAAAAATAATAAAATAAATCATCTAGAAAAACAAGAAGACTTAGGTGAACTTAAAATAGAAATAGAAAGACTAAATAAAGAAAATGATAATCTATCAGTACACTAGAAAAATTTACCAATGGTAAAACTCCTTAATATTAAAAGGTACTAGGAGATCGGGTAAAAAGAAAAATGGATTAGGATATACACCCCCAGATAATGAAGAAACCATAATATACCCTAAAACATATCCAACACCAAAATTTGTACCCAAACAAGATATAGCATACAAAGCTGATTTCAAATATATAGAAAAAGTACTAAGTTATCCTGCTGCAGTCACTGCAACAAGTTAGGACATATTAAAATAACATGCCCAACAAGACATAAAAAATGGATATTAAAAGGTAAAGTTGATGATACTAACCAATCAGGACCCAAAAGAACTTGGGTACCTAAAATTTAGTGTTTAATTTTCAGGGAAAATCAAAAGCATCCAAATGGTATTTGGATAGTGGATGCTCAAGGCACATGTCAGGGAACCAGAAGCTTTTTGTTAATCTCCAAGACCAAGAAGGAACAGTCACATATGGAGATAATGGAAAAGGCACAGTAGTAGGAAGTGGATCCGTAAACATCAACGGAAGATCAGTAATTGAAGATGTAATGCTGGTCAAAGGGTTAAAGCATAATCTCATAAGCATCAGCCAGTTGTGTGACAAAGGTCATCAGATTCAGTTCCAGGAATCAAAGTGCAGTATATTAAAGGATGGAGCAGTCATTTTTGAAGCCCATAGAGAAAGAAATCTGTATGTACTCTATCTAGAAGAACTCAAGGATCAAGATGTGTGTTTGGCAGCTAATAAAGATCAATCAACAGAGCTGTGGCACAGAAGATTGGGCCACTGCAGCTTGGACGGTTTGAATAAGCTTAGAAAAAGGAAGCTAGTTGAAGGATTGCCAAAGGTCAATTCTAGCTTGGACAGTATTTGCAAACCTTGTGCAAGAGGAAAGCACACCAAGAGCTCCTTCAAATCAAAGACTGTAGTAACCACCTCAAAGCCCTTAGAACTACTTCACATGGATTTATTTGGGCCAATGAGGACTACCAGTTTGGGAGGAAAGAATTTTGGATTTGTTATAGTTGATGATTATTCAAGATTCACTTGGGTATCCTTTTTAGAGCACAAAGATGATACATTTGATAATTTTGTCAGCTTCAGTAAGAAAGTTCAGAAAGATCAAAAATTCACAATTGTCTCTATCCGATCAGATCATGGTGGTGAGTTTCAGAATGAAAAGTTTACAAAGTTCTGTGATGATCAAGGAATTGAGCACAACTTTTCAGCTCCAAGAACACCTCAACAGAATGGAATTGCTGAGAGGAAAAACAGAACTCTTTTGGATATGGCAAGAACCATGTTGTCAGAATACGATTTGCCAAGATACTTCTGGGCTGAAGCTATCAACACTGCATGTTATATCATTAATAGAGTGATGATCAGGCCAATTCTGAAAAAGACTGCTTATGAACTTTACAAAGAAAAGAAGCCAAAGATTAGCCATTTCAGAATATTTGGATGTCCTTGCTTCGTCCATAACAATGGAAAAAGGGACATTGGTAAGTTGGATGCCAAATCAGATGAAGGCATCTTCATGGGGTACTCTTCTAAACCCAAAGGTTATAGAGTTTTCAATAAACGTTCCTTATTGATTGAACAATCAGTACATGTTATTTTTGATGAATCTAACCCTTCCTTGAAAAAGGAAGAAATTAGTGACATTGATGATGCAGATGACTTGTCCGAAAAATTAAAGAATACTTCAATTAAGGACAAGGATGATCCTCCTCTGGAAGAACTGCAGCAAACTGAAATTCAACATGAAAATCTTCCAAAAGAATGGAGACATCAGAAAGATCACCCTCCTGAAAACATTATTGGTGATCCATCTGTAGGGGTAAGAACAAGAGGTAATGTAATTCCTTGTGACTATTTAGCCTTTGTTTCTCAAATAGAGCCTAAGACAGTCAATGAAGCTTTATCTGATGAATCTTGGATATTAGCCATGCAAGATGAACTAAATCAGTTCAAGAGAAACCAAGTATGGTCACTTGTTCCTAGACCATCCAATCATTCAGTTATTGGCACCAAATGGGTGTTCAGAAATAAACTTGATGAGTCTGGAATAATCTTAAGGAACAAAGCCAGATTGGTAGCTCAAGGCTACTCTCAAGAGGAAGGCATAGATTTCGATGAAACCTATGCACCTGTAGCTAGACTTGAGGCTATTAGGATTTTACTTGCTTATGCATCTGCATTTGATTTAAAACTATTTCAAATGGATGTCAAATCAGCCTTTTTAAATGGTTTTATCAAGGAGGAAGTTTATGTTGAACAACCTCCAGGCTTTGATGATACCGAATTTCCAAATCATGTATTTAAACTTCATAAAGCTTTATATGGATTAAAGCAAGCACCTAGAGCTTGGTATGAGAGGCTCAGTACCTTCTTATTGGATCATGGTTTCACTAGAGGTAAAGTAGATAGTACATTATTTATAAAATCTAAAGTTAAAAATATACTTCTTGTGCAAATATATGTAGATGATATCATTTTTGGATCTACTGATGAATCTCTTTGCAAGTACTTTGAAAAGCTTATGCAGGGAGAATTCGAAATGAGCTTGATGGGGGAGCTAAGCTACTTCCTTGGATTGCAAATTAAGCAAGGGAAGGATGGCACTCATATCTGTCAAGCCAAGTACACCAAAGAGCTGTTAAAGAAATTTGGATTTGAAGGTGCAAAGCCATTATCAACTCCAATGAGCACATCAATCAGAATGGACAGTGATCAAAAAGGTAAAAAGGTAGATCAAAAGAATTATCGAGGTATGATAGGATCATTACTTTACTTAACTGCAAGTAGACCAGATATTTTGTTTAGTGTATGCATGTGTGCTAGATATCAGGCAGACCCTAGAGAGTCTCATTTAATTTCAGTAAAAAGAATATTTAGATATCTGGCTGGAACTCATGATTTAGGTCTCTGGTATCCTAGATCTTGTGAAATAGAATTAGTAGGATATTCAGATGCTGATTATGCTGGATGCAAAGTAGATAGAAAAAGCACCAGTGGTTCTTGTCAGTTTCTTGCAGGATGTTTAATATCATGGTCATCCAAGAAACAAAATTCAGTAGCTTTATCAACAGCTGAGGCAGAATATGTTGCTGCTGGAAGTTGCTGTACACAACTTCTTTGGATAAAGCAACAACTTGAGGATTTCGGAATTCACATCAAATCAATTCCGCTACTGTGTGATAATACAAGTGCCATCAACCTCACCAAAAATCCAGTTCAGCACTCAAGGACTAAGCACATTGAGGTAAGATATCATTTTATTCGAGACCACATAGCTAGTGGTAATTTAGAAATTTCCTTTATAGATACAAATGGTCAATTAGCAGACATCTTCACAAAAGCCCTACCTGAAGAGAGATTCACATCTCTTAGAAGGGAATTAGGGATGTGCAATGTGTGAAAAGATCTCTGTAATTTTATTGGCATAAAAATTTTTTTTTCAGATAGAAATGAAATTTTCCTTCTTTAACAATGAGCAAAATTCAGTTTGTCTACATTCCTTGACCGCTATCGCAGTAAAGGCCGTTTGACCCGTCAAACGATTTTGTCGTTTTCTGGCTTTACTGCCTCTGGCGCTTCACTTTTCGATAAAATAATAATAATTTATTCAAATCGTTCTGAGAACGACTCGTCTTCTACCTTTACCCTTTTATCCTCTATCCGTTCACCCAAAGCCGATGCCCTAACGATTTTGGGAACGACTCTCTGCAACTTTCGAAGCTTTCTCCTCTTCCCGCGAAGAATTCCTTCGAAAGCTTCCACCTCTTCTGTCATTTCCTTTCATCAGAATCTCCTTCTCCTCTAACCCATGGCCGCTCCGTTAATCTCCGGAAGTGTTGGGGGCTACAGTGCTGAGTATTTATCCCCAAAGGAGCAAGAAAGATTTACGTTTGTGAAGACGAAGATTTGCGGAAATAAGGCAGTAGATGTTCAGAATCTTGAGAAGAGTGGCATGGCCAGGCTAGTTGATACTCTAAGAAGATTGCAGTGGATGGATGTGGCCACCTTCAGTGAGGTAAGCTACCCAGACTTGGTGAAAGCCTTCTACATCTGTCTGAAGTCAGAAGCAGATGGGTCCCTTGTTTCCTCTGTCAAGGGCATCCAAATCAGAATAACCCAAGAGCTCTTGCATGATCTGTTTGGAGTAAAGACCTCTGGATTTAGTGGCATTCACTCTGTGAATGATGAAGTCAAAGGTCTAGGGATTATCGGTCCAGGATTTAAGTTGAAGGATGGGAAGCTTGATATTAATCAGATGTCCGCATTCAATAGACTACTTCACTTTATAGTCTGCCAAATCTTAGTACCTCGTAGTGCTACCTTTTCTTCATGCACTAGGGCAGATTCGGACATAATGTTCTGGGCCATCCAGAACAAAGAGATAAACCTGGCCGCAGTGATGATTGAGCGAATGATGTTTGCACACGCTCAGTTATGGGAAACAAAGAGCAAGTGGAATGTTTCCCTTCCGTATGCTCATCTACTGACCAAGGTCTTCAAGCACTTTGGAGTAGATTTGTCAGGAGCAGTAGCTGAAAAGATGGGCCAGTCAATCAGGTCCAGAAATCTAAAGAAAAGCGGTTTTTCAGTACAAGAAGGAGTTTGGTCAAAGTCCTCTGTGGCTGAAGGAGAAGCAGTTCTTGAAGATATTCCAGAAGTAGTAGCAGAGCAAGCAGCAGCAGCAGAAGAAGAAGCAGCAGCAGCAGAGCAAACGGCAGCAGCAGAAGAAGAAGTAGAAGCAGCAGCGGCAGTTATTCAGGCAGCAGCAGTTCCAGTTGTGTCCAGCCAGGCAGAAGGTTCAGTGTCACCTATTGGGGAGATTATCTCTCATTCTCCAGAAGTTCAGATGAAAGAAGGTGTAGCTGGTGTGGCAGACTCCTCGCCCACCACCTTAGTCGCCTCAATCTTAAAAGAGGTATTGGATTCCATTCCCTCCACCTCAGTTACTTCTAAAGAAGGTGGATGTGTTGAAGAAGAAGCTCCTGCTCAGGGGGAGCAAGAAAGTGTTGAACTCCCCGCTCCTATTCAGGGGGAGCAAGTAGGCATTGAGGAAATTCCACCTCCTGCCAGTATTCCTATTAGTGAAGGCCCTAGAGCAAGCAATATCAATCTTGAGGAGCCTGTCTTTCAGCAGGGGAAGCAAAAGAGAGTGGCTCACAAAAGGCCAAGAAAAAGTCACAGAAAAGTCAATCTGAAGCCTATTATGGCATTGTTGAAAGCTCAAGGAGAAGTCTTGTCATCTGTTCAGACAAGTGTTCAGGGCATTGTCTCTAATCAAGCCTCAACCTCCTCTGATCTATCCTCAATTCGAAATGCAATGAGGTGGTTCAATAAAGAGATGTCCGATATGAAGATTTTGCTGGCTAATCTTTCAAGGTCCAGTGGTGTCCCTCCTGCACCCACTCAGAGCAGTCCAGCTGAAGTTCCTAGGCCACCAGGGCCTCCAGCAGAAGTTCCTCGGCCATCAGGGCTACCAGTTCAGCCATCAGGGCCATCAGGGCCATCAGGGCAAGCTTCAGGGTCATCAGGACCCTCTTCAGTTGTCAGAGAAGCCAAAGGGAAAAAGCCTATGTCAGCTACTTCGGCTCCTGACACTTCAAGTCTTGCAACTCCAATTGTCCTCACCTACTTCTCTCTCTCTCACAGCCCCTCCTGCTCCACCAACTATAAAACACCCAGTACCTCGCACCCTACCATCATCCTCTATCCTCTCATCTCAACCTACCTTCTCTCCTACTCCTTCTCACACTTCAGCCTCATCATCCTTCTTACCCTCATCACCTCAAACTCAAACCACTCCAATTCAACCCACTTCATCCTTCAATCCAAAACACATTTTCTATCCTCCTACTCCTCCACCCTCTGTTACTTTAACTTCAGAACCACCTCCTCTACTTGGTGTCTTTGACACAAATTTGCCGGATGCTTTTGAGAGAAATACTCTTTCCACTATTCTTTTCACTGCCACTCATATTCACAGGACTGATCCTCCCAGTCCTGCCAAGAAAAAGAGGAAACAATCATCCTCTGTTTCCATCTCCTCCTCCTTATTTCCACCGCTTTGGTACTCTCTTACCCTTGAACCTCAGACAAAATTCCTTTATAAGGAATACCTTCAAAAGTGCATCCTCTCCACTATTTATGGTATTCCCTTCCTTAACCTTACTGAGCACCTAAATATTGTTCTTCCTCTTACCCAGTTATCCCACTTTCATAAATCCAAAATCTTTGAGGGGACTGAGTTCAAGACTGAAGATCAGTGGGCAAATGTCAAGGGCAACAAAGCTCAATACAACAAGTTCTTGACTGCCAGGGCCGAATCCATTTCGCATGGAGCTCATTCTCTCACTCTCTCTGAGTGGTTCTTTCTCAAGCATAAAAATTTGTGGGGTCCTTTCATCTTGAAAGAGATCCGCATTGCTAAATGCTTCCAGCAGTACAGTGACTTCTGCTTCCTGAACAAACTGCCAGAAGTCCAGTTCTATCAATTCCATTCAGCTATAGTAATGTTAAGATCCGAACGTCCAGTGAATATTCCCCTAACAGTGAACTTTGCTGATATCCGGATTGACTCTCCAGTCCTTTTGCCAAAGTTGCATTCCCTAGTTTTTGGTTCAGATGCAGGCTCCAATGCATTAGAAATGTTTGCCAGGCAGATGGGTAGAATGTCAGCCAAGCAGAGCAGACTGCCCTCCTTCCTGCGGTTTATCTTCAGAGAATATCACTCTGGCCGCATCTCCTCTCAGGTTTTGGCTCCACTCATTTCTGAGTGTGAAAGGCTTACACCCTCCGTGTGGGCAATCATCTACAGGGAAACCAACCTTCAGTTAGAAGCCATCAACAGTTCCTTGGTTAATCAAAATAAGCCCTCTCTCTCAGCCGAAGCCTTCATGGATCTCAACTCCATAAATCCTATTCAAGAGATTTATGTTCAGTGGGCAGCTCGATATACAGCCTTCTTTGCTCTGAAGCAGAATCTATTAGATCAGAAGCTCTTCTATCCAATCTCCTTGGATAGATTTCTCCATCGTGCCAGCTTCGGGAAAAGCACTTACTTCAGATTCATCCTGGATCCAGTTCAATATACAGAATTCTTGGATCAGCAACGGATTTTGTACATTCAAAGAGCCACCCAATCTATGGGTACCAACTTCTCAGTTGCTTCTGGGGTTTTCCAACAGACGTTTGAAGACCTTGAGATCAAGGCATGGGCTGTCATCTCACAGCATGCCTCCTTGTTATCTCCCTTGTACTACCTCTCTCATACTTAATACAAGGATCTCTCTTCTTTGTCTCTCAGCTTATCTTTTTGCTTATTGACAAAATGGGGGAGAAAACTAAGGTAAATCTGAAAAACATGTTTTATTTTTTTATGTTTAGTATATTTTGTCATCATCAAAAAGGGGGAGATTGATGACCAAACTGTCCCCATAATAAATATCTCATTTATTTATTCATATATTAATTTTGATGATTAACAAAATAGTACTAATGGACTACTTGAGCTTTGAGAACAGGAAATAAAAGAAAAATGAAAGTTCAAGACAATCAGGTAAGACTCATCTCACATTCTGTCCAAGTCTTTGTATCGACTTCTTTGATAAGCAGAACGATTTTCTCTTTGACCGGAAAACTCAAAACAAATCGATACCACATCGACTTCTTTGATAGCAAACGATTTTCTCTTTGACCGGAAAACTCAAAACAAATCGATACCACATCGACTTCTTTGATAAGCAGAACGATTTCCTCTTTGACCGGAAAACTCAAAACAAATCGATACCGCATCGACTTCTTTGAGAAGCGTAACGATTTCTTTAGAACTCGCAACGACTCTCTGTCGTAACGATTTCTTTAGACCTCGTAACGATTTCTTTAGAACTCGCAACGACTCTCTGTCGTAACGATTTCTTTAGACCTCGTAACGATTTCTTTAGAACTCGCAACGACTCTCTGTCGTAACGATTTCGTAACGATTTCTTTAGAACTCGCAACGACTCTCTGTCATAACGATTTCTTTAGACCTCGTAACGATTTCTTTAGAACTCGCAACGACTCTCTGTCATAACGATTTCTTTAGACCTCGTAACGATTTCTTTAGAACTCGCAACGACTCTCTGTCGTAACGATTTCTTTAGACCTCGTAACGATTTCTTTAGAACTCGCAACGACTCTCTAGCCGTAACGATTTCTTTAGAACTCGCAACGACTCTCTAGCCGTAACGATTTCTTTAGAACTCGCAACGACTCTATAGTCATAACGATTTCTTTAGAACTCGCAACGACTCTATAGTCATAACGATTTCTTTAGAGTTCATAACGATTTCTTTACAGTTCATAACGACTTCATAAGTGTTCATGATTCATAACGATTTCTTTAGAGTTCATAACGATTTCTTTACAGTTCATAACGACTTCATAAGTGTTCATGATTCATAACGATTTCTTTAGAGTTCATAACGATTTCTTTACAGTTCATAACGACTTCATAAGTGTTCATGATTCATAACGATTTCTTTAGAGTTCATAACGATTTCTTTACAGTTCATAACGACTTCATAAGTGTTCATGATTCATAACGATTTCTTTAGAGTTCATAACGATTTCTTTACAGTTCACAACGACTTCATAAGTGTTCATGATTCATAACGATTTCTTTAGAGTTCATAACGATTTCTTTGACTTCATAACGATTTCCTTACTGTTCATAACGCCTTGCTTTGTATAACGATTTCTCGTAACGATTTCTTCAGAACTCGTAACGACTTGCTATAAGTCATAACGATTTCATAAGTTATGAAGTCAGCAAGATTCCTTTTATCGAATTTCTTGATGCATCAGTATAATGCCTTTTAATAGCGTTGAAAAGTCAAAGTCATATCTTGTCCGTTGACTGCTATGCATTCAATGCTCTCTGATCGTATCTCCCATGCATGCAGACAATATCTTCCATTTCTATGCTACTCTGTCTACGTACTTTTTTAGACAGAAAGGAGCCTTACTATATACTGCAATATCTGTTCCATCTCAACTAACAATAGACAGCAGCCTTAGCTGTCTTCTATTTATTGATGGTATGCTTCAGATATCTGACAAGACTCATCTGTACAACGTTGGATACAAGATACAAAGTTCTATGTCATCTCCTTGGCGTGTACACAAGGATAAAAGACTGACGATCAGAAGCTTCCTTTGTGACCAGTCTAACGTACACAAGGATAAGAGACAACGGACTCTTCAACGTTCGAATTTGAATCAGCAGTTTAAATAGAAGACTCAAGACGGAAAACAAAAAAAAAAAAGGCTAGCAATTTGAAAAGAAAGAAATCCATCTCCTCGAGTCTTCAGAAGATTGAAACAAGAGCGAAGCTTCCACTCCAACCTTGTTCTTAGCTCTTAGCTCTCTGCGATCAAAAAGAGTTTTTATTTGTGAGAGCTTGTGTAGTCCTTGGAGAGAAAACCTTGTTAAATCTCTCTCTCTCGGGCCTTGGTAGCTTCAGTGTGTAGCTGGTCAAGCTAGAGTCTGAAGCCTGTTCCCACACTTTTTTCTTATTAAGTTGTGTTCCCTTCTGGTCGAAGGAAGACCTGGTGGTATCCAGGGTGGTTGTTGTTCCCTTCAGGCTGAAGGAAGACCAGTTGAGGCTGGGTGTAAGGATCCTTAAGGGGGATTGTACCCTTTGGTAGTAAAATCCTGAGGTATTGCTCAGGGACTGGACGTAGGTCTCCTGTGGAGAGGAGTTCCGAACCAGGATAAAAATCCTTGTGTCTTGTGGATGTGTTTTGTGTGATTGTTGTCTTGTTTGCTCTAACTCTAACCTTGTTATTAAGTTGTGCAATCTTTTCAGTAAACAGGTTTCAATCAGAGATCGAGTTTTGTTTTAATAACCCATTCACCCCCCCCCTCTGGGCTAGCTAGCTGGGCAACAGATCAATCCTCGATCCTTGTGCTTGGAGAAGGGTGAATTGTGGTATGGACACACAAGAGGGAGCAAAACAGGGAGGAGAGACTCTCTTGCCGCCACAACCAGGTTCTGGAGGCTCTGAGAAGATTCTCTTGTGGAGGGTGCCCATTAGGAGGGTATTTATACTCTAAATATCCGAAAGATACCCTTGGGGTACGTGGGCACATGATCTAATGTTGATCCACCTTCTCCCTAGGGTGCCACGTGTCTAGGAGGAATCTTAAGTCACAGAGATTCCGAGAGTGTCGACCTGCCCATGAGGTGTGTCGACACACTCTCCCAGACTGGCAATCAAATCCCTGGGAGACGTCTCTAGTGTCGACCTGAGATGATTCAATGTCAACCTCATGTCCCAGACAGCAAAACAACCCTTCTGGGAAGGCTCTCTAGTGTCGACCTGATCTCATCTCGTGTCGACCTACTTTGGTCGTCTAAAAACAGGCCTTCTGGGAGAGCCATCTAGTGTCGACCTGCCTGCATTTGGTGTCGACCTGCTTTGGCTATCTGAACAACAGGCCTTCTGGAAGGCTCTCTAGTGTCGACCTGCTCTGGACTAGTGTCGACTTGAGATGGACTTTTCTTCACATTTCTACCTTTGTTCTGAACCATTGTGTCGACACCAAGGATGGTTGTGTCAACACTACCTTTGCAGAAAATGTTTGTCCCTGAGAAAATAAACACATAAATCATTAGTTAAATATATATCATGATATCAATGATAAATGTGCTTGGAAACATGCTTTTTGAATATTGTAATTTCAGGTGATGTATTTTTGCATGTTCCAATGGTTATACATTAAAATCATAACTTGTTATCATCAAATGTGAGGAGAATGTATTATATTCACACTCAACCCAACAGCTTCTTCCTGAACATCAGAATATCACCTATGATGGCCTCTCCCTCGGCCACTGTGGTCTTAGACCAAACACCATCTATAACTGAAAAACCACTTTTCCTGAGATTTCTGGACCTAATTGATTGGCCCGATTTCTCAACAACTGCTCCTGCCAGATCAACCCAAGTGCTTGAAAACTTTGGTGAGCAGATGTGCATATGGCAAGGAAATTGAGCTTGATTTTTGTGTCCCAAATTTGATCTCTGGCAAATGTCATTCTTTCCATCATCACTGCGGCCATGTTGATTTCCTTGTTTGTATGGCCCAATACATCATGTCAGAATCTGCCTTTGAACAGGTGGACAATGTGGCGCTTCTTGGAACCAAAATCTGACACACTATGAAGTGAAGGAGGCGGTTGAACGCATTCAGTTGGTTGATGTCCAATTTACCATCTCTTAATCTGTATCCCGGCCCTACATGCCAAGACCCTTGACCTGGGCGTTCACGGAGTGAACCCCACTGTGCCCTGATGTTGTTACTCCAAACAACTCATGCAATAGCTCAGTATCTATCTTAATCTGGGTTCCCTTGATATATGAAACTAGGGACCCATCTTCTTGAGTCTTCAAGCATACATAGAAGGCCTTCACGAGGTCTGGATAACTTACCTCAGAGAAAGTTGTTACTCCCATCCATTGCATCCTGATCAAAGCTTCAACAACACTGTACATACCATTCTTTTCATGATCAGCAACGTCCACTGTCTTGTTCCCACACACTTTGGTCTTCACGAACTTGAACCTCTCCTACTGCTCAGGAGTGAGGAACTCGGCACTGTAGCCACCCAAACTCCCGGAAACGGCTGATGCGGCCATGGATCAAGTGTGGAGGTTTTCTGGAAGATTGAGAAGGAAGGGGGAGAGAGATCCCTCAAGAAATTTCGCGGGAAGAGGAGAGAAGCTTCAAAACTAGCAGTGAGTCGATGTCGAAATTGCTAGGGCATCGGCTTGAGCATCCAGACGAAAGAGTGAAAAAGGTTGAAGACGAGATATGAATCGTTATCTCATTCAATTTTTAGGAATAAATTAATGCGTTGTGAAAAGTGAGGCGCCAAAAGGTGGCAGAAGAAGACAAAAGAGTTTGACTATTCAAACCGACTTCAATGAGAGAGCGGTTCAAAGGATAATTTGAATTTCTTTTGCTTAAAGCCATGGAGGGAAAATTACTTAATTCTGAAATTTAATGTTCCAGTTTTAAACAAAACCTTTTTCACAAATTTCACATGCCTAATTCCCTTCTAAGAGATGTGAATCTCTCCTCGGGTAAGGCTTTTGTGAAAATGTCTGCTAACTGACCATTTGTATCAATAAACGATATTTCAATATTTCCATTTGCTACATGATCATGAATAAAATGATATCTAACCTCAATATGCTTTGTCCTTGAATGTTGAACTAGATTCTTGGTGATTATGGCACTGGTGTTGTCACACAACAGTGGAATCGATTTGATATTGAGTCCAAAATCCTCAAGTTGTTGCTTTATCCATAGGAGTTGTGTACAGCAACTTCCAGCAGCCACGTACTCAGCTTCAGCTGTAGATAGTGCCACAGAATTTTGTTTCTTTGAGACCAGGATATCAAGCATCTTGCAAGAAATTGACAACCACCACTGGTGCTTTTTCTATCTACTTTACATCCAACATAGTCAGCATCAGAATATCCTACAAAACTGATTTCACAACATTTTGGATACCACAGACCTAAGTCATGAGTTCTTGCTAAATATCTAAATATTCCTTTCACATAAATTAAATGTGATTCTTTAGGATCCGATTGATACCTAGCACACATGCATACAATAAATAAAATATCAGGTCTACTAGCTGTTAAATAAAGGAGTGAACCTATCATACCCTTGTAGATCTTATGATCTACTTTCTTACCATATTTATCACTGTCCATCCTTGTTGATGTACTCATTAGTGTCGACAGTGGTTTGGTATTATTGAATCCAAATTTCTTTAAGAGTTCTTTTGTGTACTTTGCTTGACAGATGTGAGTTCCTTCCTTTCCTTGTTTGATTTGTAGTCCAAGAAATAATTAAGTTCTCCCATGATGTTCATTTCAAATTCTCCCTGCATCAACTTTTCAAAGTACTTGCAATGGGATTCATCAGTAGAACCAAAATAATATCATCTACATAAATTTGAACTAGTAGAATGTGTTTGACCTTTGACTTTATGAAAAGAGTACTATCTACTTGACCTCTACTGAAACCATGGTTTAAAAGAAAAGAACTAAGCCTTTCATACCAGGCTCTAGGTGCTTGCTTTAAACCATATAATGCCTTGTGAAGTTTGAAAACATGATTAGGAAATTCTGTGACATCAAAACCCGGGTGTTGTTCCACATAAACTTCCTCTTTTATAAAACTATTTAAAAATATGGATTTAACATCCATTTGAAATAATGTAAATTCAAAGCTGATGCATATGCAAGTAATATTCTAATAGCCTCATGTCTAGCTACAGGTGCATAGGTTTCATCGAAATCTATGCCTTCCTCTTGAAATAGCCTTGAGCTACCAATCTGACCTTGTTTCTTAAAATTACACCAGTTTCATCCAGTTTATTTCTGAACACCCATTTGGTGCCAATGATTGGACGGTCTGATGGTCTATGAACAAGTGACCATACTTGGTTTCTCTTGAATTGATTTAATTCATCTTGCATGGCTATTATCCAAGATTCATCAGTAAGAGCTTCATTGACTGTCCTAGGCTCTATTTGAGAAACAAAAGCTAGGTAATCACAAGGAATAACATTACCTCTTGTTCTTACCCCTACGGATGGATCATCAATAATATTTTTGAGTGGGTGATCTTTCTTGTGTCTCCATTCCTTTGGAAGATTTTCATGTGTAATTTCCTTTTGTTGCATGTCTTCTAGAGGTGGATCATCCTTGTCCTCAATTGATGTATTCTTTAGTTTCTTGGACAGCTCATCTGTATCATCATTATCACTATCTTCTTCCTTTCTCAAGGAAGTGTTAGTTTCATAAAAATAATATGCACAGACTGTTCAATTAATAAAGTGTGTTTATTAAATACTCTATAGCCTTTGGGTTTAGAGGTGTACCCCATGAAGATAACTTCATCTGATTTAGCATCCAACTTACCAATGTCTCTTTTTCCATTGTTGTAGATGAAGCAAGGACATCCAAATGTCCTGAAGTGGCTGATCTTTGGTTTCTTTCCTTTGAACAGTTCATATGCAGTCTTCTTTAGGATTGGTCTGATGATTACTCTGTTGATAATGTAACTTACTGTGTTGACTGCTTCAGCTCAAAAATACCTTGGCAGATCATATTCTGATAACATTGTTCTTGCCATATCCAATAGAGTTCTATTCATTCTCTCAACAATTCCATTTTGCTGTGGTGTCCTTGGTGCTGAGAAATTATGCTCAATTCTCTGATCATCACAGAACTTAGCAAATTTTTCATTCTGAAATTCACCACCATGATCTGATCGGATAGAAACAATGCTGAACTTCTGATCCTTCTGAACTTTCTTGCTGAAACTGACAAAGTTATCAAATGTGTCATCTTTATGCTCTAGAAATGATACCCATGTGAATCTTGAGTAATCATCGACTATGACAAATCCAAATTCTTTCCTCCAAGACTGGTAGTCCTCATTGGCCCAATTAGATCCATATGAAGGAGCTCTAAGAGTTTTGAGGTGATTACCACCGTCTTTGACTTGAAGGAGCTTTTGGTGTGCTTTCCCTTAACACAAGGTCTATAGACACCTTCCATCTTTGTACTGACCTTTGGAAGACCTTCTACAAGATTTTTCTTCACTAATTTTCTCATACCATCTATGCTACAATGTCCTAGTCGTCTGTGCCATAATTCAGTAGATTTGTCCTTATTTGCTGCCAGACAGACATTTTGTTCTTTCAGTTCCTCAAGATACAACACATATAAGTTCTTTTCTCTATTTGCTTCAAAGATGACTGATCCATCTTTCAGTATGCTGCATTTTGATTCTTGAAACTGGATCTGATGGCCTCTGTCACACAGCTGGCTGATGCTAATGAGATTATGGTTTAACCCTTTGACAAGCAACACATCTTCTATAACTGTTCTTCCTTTACTATTCACAGAGCCACTGCCAATTACTGTTCCTTTCTCATTATCTCCATAAGTAACTATTCCTTCTTCAGCTTAGAGATGAGTGAATAACTTTGGTTTCCTGACATGTGCCTTGAGCACCCACTATCTAAGCACCATTTGGATGTTCGAGGGTTAACCGGAAATGAAATCATCAAGCTTTAGGTACCCAAATTCTTTGGGTCCTGATTGGTTAGTATCATTAATTTTACTTTTTATTATCCATTTCTTATGTCTTGTTAGGTATGTCGTTATGATATGTCCTAACTTGTTGCAGTGACTACAGCATGATAATTTGGTTACCTTTTCTATATATTTGAAATCAGCTTTGTATGCTATATCTTGTTCAGGTACAAATTTTAGTGTTGGATATGTTTTAGGATAAACTATAGTTTCTTCATTATCTGGGGGTGTATATCCTAATCCATTTTTTCTTCTTACCTGATCTTCTAGCACCTTTTAATATGAGGGAGTTTTTACCATTTGTGAATTTTTCTAACGTGCTAGATAAATTTATGTTTTCATCTATTAGAGTCTTGATTTCAGTTCTTAGTTCATCTACATTTTCCTGTTTTACTAATTCCATTATTTGTTTATTTTTATCTTTTAAGTCTTCACATAATAATTCATTTCTTCTTTTAAGTTTAGTTATTTGTTTTCTAACTCTTCATTTTCTATTTTCAGATCAGAGTTAGTGTTTTCTAAACAAGTACTATTTTTCTTACTGGCTTTTAATAGTTTAGTTACTTCTTTATATTTATTATATAGTTCATTAAATGCTTCCTCTAAATTATCTGAATCAGAATCATTGCATGAATCAAAAGAGGAGTCAGAAGTTACCTTATCTTCAGTATTTGCCATGAAAGCCAAATGAGCTTCTTCTTCATCGCTGCAGGAGTTTGACTCACTGTCTGAGTCGCTACTGTTTTCCCATGCTACTGCCATCGCCTTCTTCTTGTACTTTCTGAACTTCTTGGAGCTATCTTTCTTCCTGAATTCCGACTTCTTGATCTTTGGACACTCAGCTTTGATGTGTCCTGGCTTTTTACATTCATAGCAGATGTGTTCTCCTTTCTTCATGACACAAAGGATTATCCTGGTTCGGACCTCCTTTCCTTAGGAGTCCTACGTCCAGTCCCTGAGCAACCACTCAGGTTTTTACTAACTAGGGTACAGTCCCCCAAAGGACGCTACAGCACCCAGCTCAGCTGGTCTTCCTTCACACTAGAAGGGAATAACAACACCGTGGATACCCCACCAGGTCTTCCTTCACAACTGAAGGGAAACAACACCCTGGATACCACCAGGTCTTCCTTCACAACCGAAGGGAAACAACATAAAGAGAGTGGAATAAGATCAAGCCCCTAGATCAAGCTTTTTTAACAAGCCAAGATCTGAAGCGACTAGCACTGAGAGCAAAGAATCTATGCTAAGCACACTCTCAGAACTACACAAGCTCTATCAAGATTTTCACTACAGTGAGGAGAGCAAAGAGCGAAAGCTAAGTGGAATGAAGTTCTTGGCTCTGGACTTCTTGCCGAAGAAATTGAATGCTTCAATACGAGATGCTTGTTCTCTACTTCGTTAGTTGTTCCATTCTTTTCTTCTGTCTTTGAATTTATATCTTCTATTAAAATACGGCCGTTGAAGTAACCATTGTCTCTTAAATTGATAGACGTTAGACTGTTTGACACATGGAAGCTTCAACAATCTTTTATCTATTTGAGCACGCAAAGAGATAAGGTCTTCTGTCGTCTATAGGTCCAACGTTGTATGATAGAATGTCTTCGAGACCCTGCACACATTAAATGCTAGAACAGTAGACAACTTAAGCTGTCTCTTATTGTCAGTATACGTTGATGTTAGTATACACTAGAATAGCAATCCCAAATAGCTTGTTTTAAAAGATGTATACAGAGTAAGCACAATAATGGATGATATTGTCTGCATGCATGCAGAGATACGTTAAGATCTTATAAATGCAAAAGCGTCAGAGAGATATCTACGTGGACTTCGACTAGTCAACGCTTTTAAGATGAATAAGATATCAAGATATGAAATCGATGGCTATATGACTTATGAAATTTTTATGAATAAGTCAGATTGACCAAGTCGTTATAAGACATAGCAAATCGTTGTGCTTAATGAAGAAATCATTGTGAAACACTTATCAAATCGTTATACAAAGCAAATCGTTGTGTTTACTGAAGAAATCATTGTGAAACACTTATCAAATCATTATACAAAGCAAATCGTTGTGTTTACTGAAGAAATCATTGTGAAACACTTATCAAATCATTATACAAAGCAAATCGTTGTGTTCACTGAAGAAATCGTTGTGAAACACTTATCAAATCGTTATACAAAGCAAATCGTTGTGTTTATTGAAGAAATCGTTATGAAACACTTATCAAATCGTTATACAAAGCAATTCGTTGTGTTTACTAAAGAAATCGTTGTGAAACACTTTCAAATCATTATACAAAGCAAATCATTGTGTTCACTGAAGAAATCGTTGTGAAACTCTTATCAAATCGTTTGGAAAGCAAGTCGTTGTGTTCTAAAGAAATCGTTATGGTAACTTACGAAATCGTTACGAGCTCTAAAGAAATCGTTATGGTGACATAGAATCATTGCGACAGGCAAGTCGTTACGCACTCTAAAGAAATCGTTACGGTGACTTATAGAATCGTTGCGACAGGCAAGTCGTTACGTGCTCTAAAGAAATCATTACGGTGACTTATAGAATCGTTGCGACAGGCAAGTCGTTACGAGCTCAAAAGAAATCGTTACGGTGACTTATAGAATTGTTGCGACAGGCAAGTCGTTATGCTTTCTAAAGAAATCGTTGCGATGACTTATAGAATCGTTATGACAGGCAAGTCGTTACTCTTTCTAAAGAAATCGTTGCGATGACTTATGGAATCGTTATGACAGGAAGTCGTTACACTTTCTAAAGAAATCGTTGCGATAACTTATAGATCGTTATAGCATCGACTTGTTTGAAACAACATGACTTTTCAGTCTTGTAAGAAATCGTTATGATCTTCAACAGAAATCGATATGGACTTAGAGAAGTATCATGTTGAAAAGATTAAAGCTTCAGAGAAGTAATGCATACCTTTATTGGCTTGTTTGACCTTGGTATTTTTCCTATACTTAAGACTTATGAAATATTAATTAGATATTATTGATAAAATCTAGTTTAGTTTTGTTAATCACTAAAATACATATGTAATTAATTAAAATTACATGGGGACAGACTGATCATCATCTATAAGGTGTTAATGCATGTTTGACCACATTATGTACAAATGATATTTAAGCTATTCTTTATACCACTATGATTTTCACATACTACTCATGTTTGGGTTTAGGTTCTATCATTTTGGAAACATTTCACAACTCTAAAGGCTATACACCTCACTCCTCTAAATAATTTCTTTGTAGGCAAACATAGTTCTCAATTTACTTGATCAGTCCTTTGGTCATGAAACTGTATGTCTAATATTGATAGCTAATCATATAAACTACTTGATCATGAGCTTTTAAAGTAATACTTGGAGAACAACTACCTATTTCTGAAAAATAGCATTCACATAAGAAAAATAAAAATCAACTTCAAATAGGGATAAATATAGGGCAATGCTGTATTTTGTTGTGTAACCGGGGTGATGGGCATCACAAATGTCTGTCCTCGCGTCAAAAGGCTCACTCATCAACTCTGTACAACGGTATGCTAGACACTTCCACTGAGTAACTGGGGGTATGGGCACTTGTAATGTCTATCCTCATGTCAAAAGGTGTGAAGTCCTCTTAAGTACCACTTTTTTCCCATTGCCTTTCTGAATTGCAAATAAAGAAAAATGAAAAAGTGTGAAGCCTCCACTGAGTCATAAATCTCAGGGTCATTGGTTTTATGATTGTCTTGACATATAGATATTCATTTCATGCATCATTTGCCTATCAACAAAATGGGGATTGAGTTGTCTTACACTGCATTTATACAACGAAGGGTGAGAGAGCATTGTTCTTCATTTTAGGAGGTTCTTCTTAATGCTCTAACTTAAATTCCTTGGGTATTATGTTAAAACCATTAGGAAAATGAATTGGATTTTTATATCTTTGTATATGGTTGGTTAAAATACGTGTTCACCTCTTATAGACATTAAATAAACAATTAGGAACCACTGCTACAAAGTTCCAATTCATAAACCCACCAAAACAGCAAACTGTCCATTTTCTGTCTGTCCCTGTCGACACCCGCCGAGCGTCGGATGAAGCACCGGGAAGATCGTTGCCGGAGCTCATCATCCCGCCTACTCTTCGTCTTCTCGATGCCCATGGTACCTTCACGAAGCTCGTGCAGCCCCGCTACATCGACTTCGTCTCATTGGAGGATATGTTTCCCGAACTCCAGCCTCTCTTTCATGTCCATGGTTGGGCTCCTTTTTGCTACGATCACAAGCGGTACTCCCCAACCGCCGTGACTAAATTCTACAACAACCTCCGATTGTCCAGCACGGTGAGTTATACTCAAAGGTGAAACAGACTCCCTTCCTGGTAACTCCAAACCTCTTATCCACCGCCTTGCAAATCCCCAACACCGGGATAGACATCAAGTCTCATCATCCAACCCCCGAAGAGTACCACACTGTCATTACTCTGCAGCCTTACGACCCTACTGATCGTAAGCAAATGAATGCCAACTCCTTTCCTCCACTTCATCATCTCATTCATCGCATATTCACCACCCTCATCGTTCCAAAGGATGGTAGCCGAGAACTTGTAACCTCCCTTCACAAGTCTCTGCTTCATCAATTCCTCCATGTTGAACCCATCAATCTACCCCTCCTCATGGTCACTATCCTTCGCATTTGCATAAGCAGTGCCAAGAGATCCATGCCATATGCATGCCAACTCACTTCTCTCTTCCTATTCATTGGCATTCAAATCCCAAAGGAGGAGATGACGGATGTCAATCCCGTAGCTCCTATGACCTCACAGCTGCTCAGAGGATGGGCTACAAGTTGGAAGACGGCCTTATCACACGAGACCTCAAGGGCAAAGGAGCAACTGCTGCTGAGGATGATGGTGCTGATGAGGAAGATGAAGATGAAGATGAAGAAGATGCTGAAAATGAAGAAGACTCCCAGTCTGAGCCACTAGATGCTCCGGGAGATACTATTGCTGATGTTGCTGAGCCTTCCATCCGTCAACTACTTGCTCAGTTACAACTTCAGATGACTACAGGGTTTGATAGGCTCAATGCAAGAATGGACACAATGGACTCTAGCATTGTAGCACTGGATTCGCGTCTGGACACCATTATTACTGAGCATCCTACACAGCCAGCTGATGAAGATGCTTAGCTAGTTTATGTGTCTAGGATTGACTCCAGTCCTGTTATCTTAGTTAATGTTGCTTTCAATGGTCATCAGGCCATGTCTTTCCCTTTACATGTAATTCTCCTATTAGCACCTCATGTAATGTGTATGCCTTATGGATAATCAATGCAAATCCTTGTTCTGTGCATAATACATGTGTCTCTGGTGTGTGCTTTTAGATGTTGTCAAAAGGGGGAGAAAACTCAATTGTGCACTTACTTAATTGATTGATTAATTTTGTCATGATCAAAAAGGGGGAGAATGTTGGGTTCACATTCTAAATAATAAATACAACATGTTTTTTGATGTTGAGCAATGATGAACAATGTAACAATTGTGAACAATGTGAATTGAGTTTAATGCATGAGATCTTCAAACAAATGACTTGTCACAATAACTTGGTACAATGCTTGATTATATATGTTCATAATATCTCACTAACTATGTTTACTAATGTAGGAGATATACTATGCAAGACATGTGCCAACAACAAGTTTGAAAGATCAAGAAAAGTCAAAAGACAGTGTACCTGTCAACAGCCATGAAGACCCTGTCGACAGATACCAACAGTCAGCAACATACATGTTCTGGAAAACAAGCCCTGTCGATAGCAACAAAGCCTCCTGTCGACAGAAGCATACAGTCAGAAAATCACAGTTCTGGAAAACATGTGCTTGTCGACAGCACCAAGGCACCTGTCGACAGATGCATACAGTGAGAGCTTCACAGAACTTCCAGACTTCTAGAACTTGGCACACTGTTGATCCCTGTCGACAGCAGGTGTATGACCTGTCGACAGACGTACAGAAGCTTCATATACGGGAAGTTTGAAAGTTACCAAACTTGGTGTTTCCTTCTACCACGTCTCTCCATATGTAAACACCAATATATAAACATCCTTTTTAAGCAAATCTTGTACACAAGCAGCCTCCAAGAAAGAACCCTAAAGAGTTCTCAAGAGAAGTCTTGTTCTGCTGCTCTGCTTCAACCTACCGCCCAGAACCAAGAAGAGAAGTCTCTCCAGCGGAAGGTGAAGCCTAAACGTCGTGGATTCAAGTGTCTCCATCAACTTGTGATCATCAAGATGAAGCTTGAAGTCCAGCCAGACGTTTACCAGAAGAGTTTACAAATTTGGATTTGTTCTTCAACTCTCAAACTCTTCTCTGTTTCTACTTTTCATATCTGTGTGTGTGTGTTGTGTTTCAAGCAGTCCTTGCGCTTGATACACGTGTGTGGGTGTTGATATGATCGTGGTTGCACATCAGATAACACGTGTGTGTGAGTTGTAGTTTGTGAACTAGTTCATAAGCAGATTGTTCTGCATGTGTGTGTGGCCCGTGGATGTAGGATACACGAGTTGTGTACTCCGAACCATGTAAATCTACGTGTGTCGTGGATTGAATGCTTTTACGCTAGATGTTTGGTAGGCACGGAGTCTATACACACGTATTGTAGTTTGCTATCTATCTGTCATCAAGTCACACACATCCACACATAGCTTAGAGTTTAATATTGTTTTGATAATATGTGTTTTAAAGAAAAGAAGGTGATAAACTTTTTTAATCGACAGTAATCTATTCAACCCCCCTTCTAGATTACCATATAGGGAATTCCGCAACCCTTCACCCTTGGCAGGAGCTAGGCCGGACCATGAGGATTTTAGGAGAGTATTTAAGCTTCTCCTCTTTCTATTTCCTATTTGGACTATAACTCCTATTAATTCCGAATTTCCTATTTTCTCTTCCCTTTCTGAGCATGAGAACTTCTATTTGGGTTAGGTTGGGAAATAAACTCATGGCCAAGCAACTACGGTAGGTTTAGGAATCCAATTCTAACTCAAATTACTTATTTAATGCATTAAATGCCTCTTTTCTATTTAAGTAATATTTAAGTTGCGAATTTAGGGTATTTTCCCATTATTCTTCTTCCTTATTTTAGCCCACTAAATTTTAAAGGGTCCATTTAATAAGGCCCATTACTTATTTTCATTTAATGGATTTTATTTAATTCTCTTTTCTTTGATTTTCTATTTAATTTAATTAATTTTGTTACTTGAATTTATTCATGGGCTATGGGAGGTCCATTGGTCCAATTTCAATAATGGTCAATCATTACATGACGTTAGAAGTCTCTCTGACATGTTCGTTTAATTTATGGATGCGTTATTGTTCCATGTTAACGGTTTTCCGACTTAATTTCCTACTTTAGATAATTAGTCACATTGTGACAAACACTTGGCCAATCGGATTTTTTGTTGCTTGAATTCCTTAGTAGAACACTTAGGAATAATGTCTAGGGTTGATTTATAATTTTTACAAAATTTTCCGATGTATTCTTACACATACGATAGTGGTACGTATTTTTCTATTATTTTGATTTAAAGAAATTATTATCTCCAATTTTTGAAGTATTAATTTTTTTTTCGGGTTGCTACAGGTGGTGTTTTTTCTAATGTCCACTCCATGATAGACTTTAATGCTTTCATTTCTGCCACTTCTTTGATCGATGCTGGATTTTCTGGTTCGCCTTTCACTTCATCGAATAATATAGTGGGTGCTGTTGTAGTTAAGGCTAGACTGGACCGTGTGCTATTTTCTGCTGACTGGAATAACTCGTTTCCTTATTTCTTTGAAAAATATTTGTGTGTCGCACCTTCGTAGGGGCCCATCTGATCATGCTCCTCTCCTTATTTCGTTGAAAAATATTTCTAAGCCCCCTACGAGATTCATATTCTAATCCATGTGGGCTACTCACGATAATTTCCTGGATATTGTTGGGAAAGCGTGGAAGGATTCATCCTGCTAGCACCCTAACCCCCTGGTTAAGCTTCAAGTCAAATTAAAGAACTTGAAGGCTGTTCTCAAATCCTGGAACGTTAGAACCTTTGGTAATATCCATAGTAACATTACAGCTGCTGAAAAGGAGGTGGTTACTAATGAGATTGCTTTTGATTCTTCTCCCACGCCAGAAAATAGAATGCTTCTGCACCGTGCACAGGCCAATCATAAAAAAACTCAGCACTGTGAGGAATGTTTTGTTGTCAAAAGGCTAGACTTTAATGGTTAGATAATGGGGATAAAAATATTGCTTTCTACCATGTTGTTGTACATGGTAACAGGTGTTGAAGCTACATTTCTAGACTTAAAATTGATGACAACAATAATTGGTGCGATGACCAGGAAACTCTCAGGGATGCTGCAGTGCGGTATTAGAGTAACCTCCTCTCTTCTAGCAACTTTGACATTGATTACAAAATTTTGGACGTGATTCCTAGTATGATCTCCACTTCTCAGAACGCCCAGCTTTGTGCCATGCCTACTTTAGATGAGGTAAAAGGTGTAGTTTTTCTATGAATGGTAATGGTGCCCTAGGACCAGATGGTTACTCTAGTACTTTCTACACTTCTTGCCGGGATATCATTGGCCCTGACATTATTGATGCGCTTAAAGGTTTTTTTAGTGGTTTTCCATTGCCTCGTGGAATCACCTCTACTGTCATTGCACTTATTCCCAAGGTGAATAACCCTTCCTCCTTTGCTGATTTTCGGACTATTAGCTTGTGCAACTTTTATCACAAAATTATTTCCAAAATTCTGTGTGGTCGGCTTATGGTCATTCTACCTGATATCATGTAGCAACCTGAATTTTTAAGAAAAATAAAAATTTAAATAAAGAATTAAAACCTAGCTAAATGGATATTTAAATGAAAAGGGAATTAAATAAAACCCATTAAATGGAAAAGAGTAATGGACTTTGCTTAATGGACCCTCTAGAATTTATTGGGTCAAAAATATGAATTTACGAAGGGGGAATAATAAGAAAATACCCTAAATTCGGAGTTTAATTATCTCATAATTGGAAAGGGGTTATTAAAGCAATAAAAGTGGCAATTAGAGTTGGAATTGGATTCCTAAACCTACCCCATATAGTCTAGCATGAATTTAGGTACTATCCTAACCCAATTAGAGATTGGAAAGCAAGAGAGGAAAGGTGGAGTTAGGAAATCTCGGAATTAAGAGGAATTTGAGAAGTAGTAGGAATAGGAACTTGTGTTTATATAAATACATCTCTTAAACCTTCTTGGCCGACCCTAGCTCGTTGCCAAAGGTTGTCGGACGTGGAGAAGAGGCCAAGGAGGAGAGGATCTCATGGGGAGAAGGAGTTCTTGGAGCTTCTTCCTCGTTCTTGGAGTTCTAAGCCCTAGAAGATAAATCAAGTCAAAGGTAGGCATTCTCACAAGCTAAAATTCTGAAATCTCGTCTGTAGGTTCCTCCTACCCTCTTGGACAAAATCCCCAAGTTTCATATTTTTCGATCTATCAAATCTTTTCTTGTGAATTTTTGAAGTTCTGTACACTTCATGACCCCGAGCCCCTTTCTTTGGTGCATATCATCAAATCCACTCGTCCTCATGTAATGAAACTTTTTGAGTAAGGACTGAGGGTTGATAGACATCTTTTGCCCCTGAAAGTCCTAAATTTGATTCACTCTAGTTGGCGAATTAAATCATCTATTCCATGTTGCTCACTGTTCTTGTTCTTCATGTTGCATGAATTTAAGGCCTATCGAATTCCTTGAAATCTGCAAATTCCTAATTACTGCATGTACTCTGGCCTGTCTAGAGTTGTAAAAAATTTGTTTCACGGATTTTCATAAACCATGTGATTTATTATAATTTTCTAAAGCACTCTGTGTCAATTTGATTCATGTTGGCCCGCAAACCCAAGCCTGGTCTGATTCCTGTCAGAGCTAGGCGTAGACCACCAGATCGCTACAGGCTGATATGTCACCATCTGGGTCTGGTTGCGACAGTCCACTTGTCTTGTTCAGGACACGACAGGTAAGCCGTCGCGATCCTTGTGCCCGTCTTGTCGCGATCCTTTTCCGCCCCTGTCGCGTTCCCAGTACCTGGTCTGCAAGCCATGTCGCGACCCTTACATGTTCCTGTCGCGTTTTGCCTGGTACCTGTCATGATCCTTACAACCCTATGTCACCTTTTTACAGTTATACCCAAGTAAAACTTATTTTAAAAATGAAGCTACATTGAATGATTTAAAATACATATTCACGACTTATTTCTATCTATGATTTCTCTTACACATGCACACACATGAACCACCCATATATGACTGAAATCTGGCATAAAGCGTCTCATAATGTATCTGGTAATTTAGGCAATGAAGTGTATTACTTGCCCTATTTTAACGGACTTGTATTCGTTTTTTGCGTGGTTTATATACTGATATCGATGCTCCACTGTTCTAGAATTCCTCTAGAACGTCGAGCACCTATTTTCTATACACACTGTACTTGGCTTGTGGTGAACTCTCCGTCGGATATTCCTTTCGTCGGACTAGTGAACCCTTGTGCAAGGCCTCCGTAAGTCTCCTCTGATCATGGATTCCCACATGGTCGACGAGCCGGTTGTACCCTAACACCCATTACACCTTTAGGGATCGATATGATCCAAACGGCTATTAGAAGTTCGCTCTTACCTTAAATCACGTCGGACCTCTGGACTTGTGCATAACATGGCCAGTGGGAAGATCGTGAATTCCACCTGACCGCCAATACGACGTGCGCGTGTTGTGCAACTATTATTATCGCCTGTTACTCGTCCCATTACGTGCAATGTCCACTAGCTCTCATCTATACTCTACTCGTTTGTCTATTCACGTTCTGTGACAACCCAACCAGCAAACTGGCCCAACAACCGTGCCAGTTGGTAGACTTCCCAGGAAGGTCACCCATCCTGGGAATACTCCCAACTGAGCACGCTTAACTTCAGAGTTCTTTTCCTGCTCGAGCTCTGAAAATGACTAGTCCAGATTGTTGGTAGTCTACTGATTTAGTCCATTTAACATATTCTTATATGGGGTATTACAATCTACCCCTCTTATATAAGCGACGTCCTCGTCGCTGCTCACACATAGCACACAATTAAACCCCAGGCAGGCAGGATTCTAGAGGTGGCCCCCACAGGTTCAAGAGGTGGCTCCCACTATGTAGCACTTTGCGCCATTATGGCTTCAAGAGGTGGCTCCCATAGCGTAGCACTTTGTCCTGTGTGGCACTTAGTTCTTGCACTTCCGGCTGGGTAAGGCTCTGATACCATTTGTGACGACCCAACCAGCAAACTGACCCAACAACCGTGCCAGTTGGTAGACTTCCCAGGAAGGTCACCCATCCTGAGATTACTCCCAACTGAGCACGCTTAACTTCAGAGTTCTTTTCCTACTCGAGCTCTGAAAATGACTAGTCCGAGTTGTTGGTAGTTTGCTGATTTAGTCCATTTAACATATTCTTATATGGGGTGTTACAATCTACCCCTTCTTATATAAGCGACGTCCTCGTCGCTGCTCACATATAGCACACAATCAAACCCCAGGCAGGCAGGATTCTAGAGGTGGCCCCCACAGGCTCAAGAGGTGGCTCCCACTACGTAGCACTTTGCGCCATTATGGCCTCAAGAGGTGGCTCCCATAGCGTAGCACTTTGCCCTGTGTGGCACTTAGTTCCTGCACTTCCGGCTGGGTAAGGCTCTGATACCATTTGTGACGACCCAACTAGCAAACTGGCCCACCAACCGTGCCAGTTGGTAGACTTCCCAGGAAGGTCACCCATCCTGGGACTACTCCCAACTGAGCACGCTTAACTTCAAAGTTCTTTTCCTGCTCGAGCTCTGAAAATGACTAGTTCAGATTGTTGGTAGTCTACTGATTTAGTCCATTTAACATATTCTTATATGGGGTATTACACGTTCACTCTACTATCTCGTCTATTCATCTAGTGCTCTCATCTACTTCTTGGAACTCTATATTGGCCATTGACTGATTGTCTAAAGACAAACAATATAACCAATGCTTGGCAATATATAAAGGGCCCGATCTGGTCCTGGGATGTGCACCCGAAAGTGCTAGTGCCCATGGGAGTTAAATGATCAGAGTGTTTGGCATTACACTCAAGTGCTATCTATCTTGACTATCTATATGACAATCAAAACACGAAACATGCTATACTCTCTTGATATCTAGAATCACAAACAAGTGCTATACTCGTCGTGCTATTACCATACTTGTGCTAGTTGTGCTATGGCCATCCTGCTATTCGTGCTATACTCGATACTTGTGCTATTTTTGGAAACTACACTTGATCTCATGCTATTGTGCTATCTCTTGCTATATTTTGACTCTCTTATACCTGCTATCTTTAGATATCCCGCCATTAAATGCGTTAACTATTTTAAGCCTGCTTGAGCCTGAGATTTACGTCCTACTGGGCGTTATCGCTCAGCCTACGTTATTTGATGTTGTGTTCTCAGGTGAGACCGAGGATGACACATACACTCACGAGGAAGGGAACGATCGAGAGTGAAGCCAGGAGTACCCTCGAGTCATTATGTTATCTTAGAGTTGTAGTTAGTTATTTATTTTTGCAATGTAATCGGGCCCTATAGAATGGCTCTGATATTAGTGGTTGTAACTAGACATTTGAAAAGTTATTAATGAGAAAGATTTTCTTTAGTATTATTCAATGTGCAATGGTTTGATGTCTAGTATTTGCTCTATACCTTTTTTTGCAACTGCCTTCACGCTCCGATATTCCGTGTCGGGGCGTGAAATATCATCTATGAGGAACAAGGTGCTTTCATTAACGGCCACTCTATTATTGATAACATTTCTCTTTCCAGAAGTCTGCTTAGAATCTTGGTCGCAAGATAAAGGGTCACAATGTCATTTTTAAGCTTGATATGATGAAGGCCTATGATCGTGTTGAGTGGGAGTTCATATTTACTGTTCTTCGCCAATTTGGTTTCTGTCATAAATTTATATTTTATGTGGGTATGCTGATCTCTAACTGCTGGTTTTTGGTTCTTGTCAATGGCCATCAAGCTGGGTACTTCAAGTCTTCCATGGGGCTCAGACAGGGTGAAGTCCTCAGTAGAGGTGTAACGTCGCGCGTTTTTCGGATCCTTGTGGATCCTTTGTTCAAGTGGTTGTGGTGGCCAGTGTGTGGCCAAGGTGGTGTGTTTCAGGCGTGTGCTCAGGTTTTCGGCTGTTGTGGGGCGGCAGGCTAGGCCCAAAACACCTGCCCGTTCACTGTTTATGAACACGACAACAAGGGGTGTCACGTTCTGAAAGTGACGGTCCTGTATGTTGTGTTCTTATTGTCACTGCAGAGCGGTCATCGTCTGCATGCGTGCCGCGTGTCGTGTGCTGGGCGGCATGCAAACGTCAGCTTTGGGAAGGCGAACGGTCACGACGGATAGGTATGTCGCATTCCCAGCCACTAGGTGTTTTTAGGTAACTTTGGCCAAGCAGAGCTGCAGTGCGTTCTACTCGGCTAGGGGAAGGAGCTGCGACAATTTGTTGGGCGATTTGGCGGATTGGTGATGTTTTTGGTGTGTTCTCACCGTGAGGACCTTGTGTGGAGCGGGGGAAACGTCCGGTGTTTGCCGTTCTTCACGTTCTTCGCAAAGGTAGGGGAATTCTACCTGTTTTATATCATGTGATTGCATGAAATCCATGTGTAGTTGGTTTTTCGCTTTGAGAATCATAGATACCATGTTATGGTATTCACTAAAGCATGTAAAATATGAATTAAACAGAGTTTGCATGGTTTGGGTCGTAATCTGGAGAGAGTTCCCCGGATTAGGGTTTTCGCCTGTGAAGGTGACAGAGCCCCATGTCGCGTTCTGAACGCGACAGTCTGACCCGTCGCATTCAGGTTATGAACGTGACATATCGGGGTGTCGCATTCTGAAGGCGACACTACCATACGTCGTGACCTCAGCTGAGAAGTCATGTTGTGTATGGTTTAAACGATAGAATTATCCGATTATCAATATTTTATGTGTGTGGTAAGTATAAGCGGTGCATTGGCACCCGTAACGCTCTGTGAGCATGTTGTTTACGAGACTAGCATGTTATTTACGAGGCTAGCAAATGGTTTACATGATTGGCATGTTGTCCGCATGGATAGCGTGTTGTGTTCACGTGGTTGACGTGAGGTTTCATGTGGTTTGCGCGGTGTGCACGCGGTTTGTGTGTGCGTGGCGAGTAGCACGACGCCTACAGTGGTTACCTCTTCAGTTGGGTGCCCCAGGTTCTGTGTGAGCCAGGCACGTGTGTTGCTCGGGGCTTGTCCCGGTACTTATGTTGGGCCAATGAGGTCTGTGCCATCTGTCCTGGACACCCTCACTCCTGTGTTTGAGTTGTACATTCGGCTGACGAAAAGACGGCAGTAGGACAACAACTTGTGAGAGTTTGTTGTTTGTCACTTGTAGTGCGCTTGTAGTTGGGGGTACGGACACCAGTAGACATCACTGCTCCCCAGCTATTCCTGTTTCCAGTGCCTCACTTTAAGGAGCTCCGGCGAGGGTCCCTAAAGTTGCCAGGCATGGACCCGTGTTAGTGTGGTCTGCGGGTGTGGTGTTAGTTGCTCTCCACAGTTGTTTGACTTGTTTTAGTAGATTGGTAGCTGGACCTTTCGTCCGTGGCTGCAAGGCTGAGAGGTAGACCTGTATGGTTTCTCCTAGTCAGTTGATGGTGTCGCAAACCAGTCTACGTGGCTTGAGTGTGGTGGTTGTAGACACCCATTTCTGGCCCATAAGCTAAGCCAAATCCCTTGTCATATCATTGATGCTCCACGTTGGCTCATCATCGCCTAGTTGGCTTTATCTGATCATGGTATCTTTCTCATTAGTTCATTGCCCTGGTGGATTCTTCCTAGTCATATCAATCAGTCTTCATCATCATTTCGTAGCTCTTTGAGTTGGGAGATCAACGCTTCAAACTGCATGCCAATCCGATGCCCATGCAAGGAGATCAGACACTTTCAATGAGCCATATGCTGAAGGATCATGAAGGTGACAATGTCCCTGTCGCATTCTCATACAGAAGGTGACGCCCTTCATGTCGCGTTCTTCCTCACATCAATTTGCCTTCAAGCCTAAATCGATCTCCTTCAGAAGGCGACACCGGGATACGTCACATTCTCATTTGGCATCTTAATTCCCTAAAAAATTGCCAGAAATGCTTAAAAGGTTTCCTTCTATGGAAGGCGACGTATCGAGGCGTCGCGACCTGATAGCGATGCTGGGCCTGTCTCGTTTTGGTTTCCTTCATAGAACCATGCTACGTGGCCTTTTCTAGTCAGACTTGGACCCTTGCTATTCATGAATAATCCGTCTTTTACTGGGTATAGAGATCTCCAAATCCTTCCAAACTCAGAGGAGACCTTCCTTAGGCCTTCCTTACCACGTTCTGACTCCCGTTGCATGAGCATACTTGCCCAAAGTGGGACTCCAGCTCATTCTTCCTCTCCTAGCCCATTCAGGAATCATCACCGATAAAACTCTTCATAGGGCATGGTTTAAAGCAAGGCCAGCGTCTGCTTCTTCCTCTCCCAGGGAGCTTCAAGTTTTCAGAAGACCTCTTAGCCTTCAGACAACCAGGAAGTGCCCCCAGGGCGGTTTCTCCTCATCTACGCTTTCTCTCTCCTATTCTTCTTGATTTTTCTCTTCATACATGCATGTTTTGATCTATTTTCTTCGTAGATTTACATTAGAACACTCCACACACACCACCTTTAATCACCCAAAGGGGTTAAAACCCCACCCCACATGAGTTCCTCCTAATTATTTCTTGTTTACTTGTTGTTTTGCGATAGATTCTACACCAAACAAGTTTCTAATGGGTGTTTTGTTGTTTTGATGTTCTCTGCAGGGTGTAGAAGATAGTAGAAGCATGAGGATCTTGCCCCTTGGCCGGCTGAGGAGCAGGAAGAAAGAAACCGACAGTCTTCATCTTCTGTTGTAGAAGGCGACACACACCGGGTCGCGATCTTCGGAAGGCGACGGTTTGCACGTCGCTTTATGAGAACATAAAGGCGGCACTATCCTCATCGTGTTCAAGACAAGGCGACAGATTCTTTGCCGCGTTCACAGGCCCAGGTTCTTCTTCTGCAACTTTCTTCCTTTTCCAAGGTAGTTAGCAGTCCCTTCACATATTTATTTTTTTTGCAACTACTTTGGTGGCGATCACAGTCTCTTTTCATTAATTTTCATCATCATATTTGGGGAGCAAATCCCGTGATTACACCTTTTGGCGATCACGATGGGACCTCCAGTGCCTATCGTGCTTGTTACTGTCTTCCCCTCCTTGTTTCAGTCCTTTATATGTGTGGTTCATCTTTAGATTTTGCGTTTTTCCCATTTATTTCACTGCTGCTTTGACTTCTGCTGCACTGGGTGAGAAGGCGACGTTGTAGCCGTCGCGATCTGGAAGGCGACAGTGTGTTCATCGCGATCAGGTCAGAACTACTGATTCCATCTATTTCTATGTTTTTTGGGTTTATTTCAAGTACTCCATCCATGCTTTGAGTTGATTTGTGCCTGATCCATGTTTTTAAGAGCCTGTTAGTCCTTCATGGTATAGGGTTGGTTGATCTTTCATACATAATCAGGTCCTATCTGATCTCTGTCCACTGCGAAGAAGAACGTGACGAGCTTCTTATCACGATCCAGGTCGCGACAGGTGTATTGTCACCTTTTGCTTCTGAGAGCAGGTCGGCCTGATTTCTATTTTGTTAGTCTTAGGCTAGATTTTGCATGCACTCCAATGCACGTAGGGAACATACTTACTTCCATATTTTTAGTTTAGGATTGTCCTCCTCGGTGATGCTCACACTCTCGGCAACATATTCCTTGTGTCCGACTAGAGCAATCGCTTGAGGGCCTCCGTAAGTCCACGCTGACCGTGGATTCCCACACGGCCGCCGAGCTGGTTGTACCTGTTTCCACCTAGATTTAGGATTCATGCATTTGTGAGTCTGTGAAAATCCTAGTCAAACCCGAAGTTGGAAGTCTTCTCCCTTTAGGAAACCCTTTCGTTGAGGGAACTTGCTAAAGATCAATCCATTAAAAGGCAAACTTGAACCAAATAAAAGAAACCATCATCATTGCCAACTGCTTGGTTTGGGTGAGACATTTTCTCTTTCTTTTGTTTGCATAGGATTGTTTGTTTAGGAAATTAGGTGTCTGCTTTGGTTAGGTTATATCCTGAAGTCTGGATAGGCTTTCCTTGTTTTGGTGCATCCATAATTCCACTTTCCCAATATGGAGTCTTACTTAAACCCAATCTATGGTAATGAGAATCAGGACGCTACTTTCTACACCTCCCATGACTATGAGGAATCTCTTCCTCATGACCTCCTTGAGGAGTCGACCCGGCCCTGCGTCGCTACAGTTCATGCAAGTGAGACCCATCGTCTCAACGACGGTGGCCCATTACTAAATGTTCATTGTCCTCACGCAGATGATCAGGCTGCTCAACTCATTCGCCTTATTCCTCAACTTCATCAGTCTAAAATCCAGGATCTCATAAAGGCCCTCAATGTAAAGGCTGCCTCATCGCCCTCACCCAGAGCGGGCGCCTCTCGCCCCATGGCATCTACCCTCGGCCCCCGCATTGTCACGGGACCAGCTGACAACACTCCCATCCGGCCACGGGCCATTCGATTCACTCCCTTCGAGTCTGAGCATTACCATCCACGTGAGTCGAGGCCCTAGTCTCCACCATATCTCCTTTGCCATCCACCACAGCTTGAGCCGCGCGCCAGGTCGGCATCTCGTGCCTCCTCCTTGTACGCTCAACCCTCTGCCGCTCCTGACATGATGTCCGAGTGGGCGTCTATTAAGAAGGAACACCAAGAGCTACGAAGGAAAGTCGACCCTAGGCAGCACCATGATGTTTACATGCCTAACTTCAATGGCCTGTGGGTCCCATCTCCATCTGAACTTCCTAAGTACCACAAGTACAATAGTTCTAGCAACCCATACATTCATGTCAAGGATTTCATCTATGAGTCCGCACCTTATCAGCATGACTGTCGCTTGATGGCGTATCTGTTCCGTCGGTCACTAGACTGGTTCTAGTCTTCGCTACCCGAGGATGCAAAGGACTACGCCATAGTGAAAGGGAAGTTCCTTGAACAATTCCAAGATAGGGTTGGGCCAGAAAACTCTCTTACAGATCTCATGGCCGAAAGGATGAATTAAGATGAAGATTTTGCTATATATGCCAACAGGTGGAGACAGGTGGCCACACGAGTCCCAGGGTACCTTCCGGAGGGAGAGAAGGTCAAGATCATCATTGCCAATGCAACCCCTACCTATAAGAATATCCTAGCCATGAATGATATCACCATCATGCATCAACTCTACAGTCGGGCCCGGTTCATCCAAACCCAACTCAAAGACTCCCCCATACATTCCATGTTCGAACCCCAAAAGTCCCGCTTCCAAAGAAAACCTCAGGGGCCAGTGACCAAGGGTGTCCAAGTTAACGAGCAGGTGAGTGCATTCAACCCTACCGGCCAGAACAACAACCGTCAACCTTACACTGCCTAGGGTCAAAACCGCACGAATCCCCCACAATGCCAGCAGCTCCAATATAACCAAGTACCACCTCCCGATGGCTCTCAACAAAGGCGTCCCCTAGGTCTACGGAGAACTTAATAACAACCACTTTCTGAAACACTCTCCGACATCTTCTTGGCCCTGATCTCCACAGATGCCATCAAACTCCCTCTGGAAAGGCCATTGAACCCAAGTGTGGACCAAACAAGGTTTTACATGTTCCATCGGCAACCAGGTCACACTATTGAGCATTGCTTCACGTTCAAAGACCTGGTATATGATCTCCATGAGCAAAACAGGCTGGACAGGACAGCTCTCCGAAGAGTACTCGGAGATATCAAAGAAAGGCAGAGGCAGCAGCACCAACCACCCCCTCAACAACAACAGTCGTTGCAAGACCTAGGGATTGTCCATAACCCACTCCCAAACCACCCGCCAGCTCCCAATTCACCACCACCACTAGCCCAGGTGAATCCTATCCTCCACCACCCCCTCCTCAAGCGAACTGGACATATGATAATGAATCCGATGTTCAGCAGATGATGGCCATTAACCACCAGTATCCACAACAATCCCAAATAATACAACTGGCCAACATGGCTCCCCAATCAGTCCCTCCTTTAGTTTCCCAGGCCAACACTATCATACTGCCCATCGGCTCAACACCCGCGCTGGTCACTATGCCCTCCATTATCCTACCACCTATCACATCCCTCTCCCCACCAGTCTCCACACTACCACCACCCATCATAACCACTCCCACACCCATCATCTGGCCACCACCTAGGTTGAACCAACCTTCCACCGCCACCTTATCCTCCAACAGACAACCCGTCAACCAACCAACTACCCTGCTGAGCGGACGAGTCTTTCGTCGCCTGTATCCAGCCAAGGCATTCCCCAACAGGTCTTGTAGCCACCTCAGCAACAACCTCAACTTCAACCACAGGAAGAGGGGGTGATTGAGCCGTTACCCGGTACACACTATGATATCCTCAAGCATCTCGACCATGTGCCAGTCAAGATTTCATACTAGAACTGATAAACAGATCCAAGGAGCACCAGGAAGCATTGAGGAACTTTCTACAAAGGGTAGTGGTAAATGAAGACATGCTTGCCGACAAACTGCTGAGTGCACTAGCCATGGTGACTCGTGGGCCAGCTATCACATTTGCCGAGAATGAACTAGCACCCCCAGAAGCCAGGAGACTCCCACTTTGTGTCACCTTCGTCATCAATCATGTAGCAGTGGGGGCAGCGCTGGTCGACAAGGGGGCATCTATAAATGTCTACCCACTGAGCACTCTGAGGGCCTGTGATGTGTCAGAAGGGTTGCTGAGACCAACGCCGACCACCATAGTCACATATGACAACTCCAGAAGATCCTGTCACGGCATGGTGACTATACAAGCTGAGCTGGGGCCGCTAGCCGTCACTGTCGATTTCTATGTACTTGACATTGACCTCATGTTCAAGGCCATCCAGGGGTGTCTATGGTTAGAAGCACTGGGGGCCGTACCATCCACTGCACACCAATGTCTTAAGTTTCCTTTCCAAGGATGGGTGATCAAAGTCAAAAGCATAGCCACTACCCACATAGTCAATGCCATCAATGACACTCTACTTCCAATTGTATGGCCCGCCAACAAGCCTGTTGTCTCGGTGCTAGACATTAACTACCCTTGGGCTTACTCATTCCACTCCAAATAAGGGGCCAGTCCTGCACAAGTCAACACAGCGAAGAGGAAGGAGCCACTAAACACCAAGGGGTGGCAGATCATGATGAAGCTAGGCTACGAAGAAGGAAAAGGCCTAGGGGCAGAATTGCAGGGCATTACCATGCCTATCCCAGACATCGTGATGAAAAGCCGATGGGGACTTGGCTAAAGGTAGAAGTTTCAGCCATGGTTATCTAGCATGTCCACCCTCAAGGCCGATCGTGAACCACTCACATGGACACTATGGTGTCACTTTACTAGAGACCCAACTCAACCAGGGTACAACACTGTGGTGGTCGAAGCAGAACTGTCACAACATGATGTACATGGCAGGAATTTCTCTAGACACATGGCCCCTATGGTCACATACAAGGCACTGGAAACACTCTGTCTAGGGAAGAGAAGGAAGATAGGGGACCCAGAGGCTGAATGGCATCATTGGTTTGACATGGAGGACCTCTCTATATCCTTCAGCCGTCTATTATGGGAAGAGAAGAGAACATGGCCGCCAGCCATAGCCAAATTGCTTAATCCACCAACATCCATCACATCCAAAATGCAGCTAATGAGTGAAACCATAGACATGGGAGAGCCGGACATTCCCTGCGAAGAAGGGAAGACGGTGGACTAGCTGTGGAGGGGTACGTGCCTGGCCATCCATCCATCACTCCTGTGCTCCCTCCTTCCAAGCCTTGTCCCATCAACTCCTCCCCTGCTCATTCAGTTGTCTCCTCAACACCTGACGGTTGTGCACAACATCCTCACTCCTGACCTCCCACATCCAGTTCTCGCTGCCCTGCAATCTGATCCAAGCGACCACGAGATCACTCTCTCATGTTGCATGCTCTACACTGATCTCTAAAAAAAATGCCAATCTTCAAATGCATATTGAGGTCGAGGAGCCGACATACCTCCTTCACCCTCCTGATTAGGGGCACCCCTCAACTGGGGCTTCCCCTCCTGCTCCTTCATTAGGAACCATTCTCTTTGAGGACCCCATGTCCTCCCTAGTCCTGTAGAGTCATCTAGTCAGGAAGAGTCATCTAGGATAGAAGAGTCTAGTCTTAGTTTAGGTGAGTCTAGGGTAGAGAGTCAGGTCAACCCAGCGCCCGCCAAGTCAAAACGTCACCCTAGGAAGCAACAGGGCAAGGCTATTCCCCAAAGATACCTTCAAGAGTTAGCTCGGTGATGCCAAGCGCTATTGTTAATAGAGGATTTCACAAAGGTGGCGTTGGTGTTAGAAGAAAAGATTGTGCAGGATGGGGTGTTCATAGACGACGAGTTTGGTGTCTATGAGATCATGAATGACGAGGACCCCATCGATCAAGAGGACGGCGAAGTAGATGACACTGCTGAGATGTACGTGAATGGTGTAAGGAGATTTGATGAACCTACAATAGAGGTGGATGAACCTACTAAGGAAGTCAACCTTGGAACGGAAGAAGATCCCAAGATTGTGATTATCTCAGCTAACCTCCCTCCTGATGAAGAAGAGGAACTAGTGCAAATTCTGAGGGAGTATAAAGACACATTTGCCTGGTCTTATGAGGACATGCCTGGCCTAGGCCCCTCATTAGTGGAGCACCGACTTGTGTTGAAAGAAGGGGCAAAGGCCATGAAAAAAAACTTAGAAGGTTCCACCCACTTATGGCCCTAAAGATGAAGGACAAAGTAGACAAACTCCATAAGGCTAGATTTGTCAGGGTAGTGCTTTATCCGAATTGGGTGGCAAATATAGTCCAGGTCATGAAGAAGGATGGAAAGGTCAGAATCTGTATTGACTTCTGAGACCTAAATAAGGCATGTCCAAAGGATGACTTCCTGCCTCCTCACATTGACGTATTGATTGATAACACTACTGGGTATGAGACCCTCTCATTCGTGGATGGATATTCAAGCTATAACCAAATCCGTCTAGCTCCTAAAGATCAAGAGAAAACATCCTTCACCATGCCCTGGGGAACATACTGTTATATAGTCATCCCATTTGGGCTAAAGAATGTCAGGGCTACCTATCAAAGGGCGATGATGGCTATTATTCACGACATGATGCATGTCTATGTAGAAGTGTACGTGGATGATATCTTGGTGAAGTCAAGAACCAGGTGAGAACACCCCGAGATCCTCGCTAAGGTGTTGCAAAGGTCAAGGGAGTACAAATTGAGAATGAATCTGAAGAAGTGCATGTTCGGGGTATCGTCAGGAAAGTTGCTAGGCTTCATAGTTAGTAAGCGAGGAATTGAGATCGATCCAAACAAGGCCAAGGCCATTGCGGAAATGCCGCCTCCAAAGAATATCTCACAACTAAGAGGCTTGATTGGGCGTCTGCAATTCATTAGAAGATTCATATCACAGCATTCACAAAGATGCCGCCCGTTCTATGATCTCTTGAAAGGAGAGGCGAAGTTTGAATGGAATGATAGGTGCCGAGAAGCCTTCGATGATTTGAAGAGGTATCTCACGAATCCCCTAGTTTTGCAACCTCTTGTACCCGGGAAACCACTGATCCTATATCTCTCATTCATTGAGGACTCCCTAGGTGCTTGAACGCGGCATTGTTGACTGTGCACTTTTGTTGTGTAGAGTCCTTTGCACATGTCAAATACTCACCTTCTCTAAACTGTCTTACAAATTTAAAATAGAAAGGATGAACTAGCAAAGTGGTGAGAACAGGTCATTTCCACAAGGAGACTGAATAATGTTCGACTTAAGAAACTATTTTTGAACAAGTCTAAGAAACACCATTTCACCAAAATAACATTGCATTAAAATCAATTCTATAAACAACTCCAATCAGATCCCTCACAACTCCGATAGATCAAACATAATGAAAGAACAAGCAAACTGAAATTAAAGAAACTTGGTATCACTGTACCCTCTCAATTGAGGGATCGAACAGCTAGACAGAAAGCTTAACTAAAAATTAACAAACCAATTTATCCCTACAGCTCAGGGGATGAACGGTCAACAAGAGTAGCTCTCCACAAACATTAGCCAACTATACTCACAGCTCGAGGGATTGAACAAAAATTTAGAAACAACAGTTATTATTACAAAATCAGAATCACAGTTCTATTACAACTCAAAGATTAGAATGAGACAATGAAGAATCAAAGGGACTCAACCAAATAAAAATGAGATCAACATGAACTATAAGAATGTAAAATTGCTATACCCTCACAGCTCGAGGGATGAACAAAAATTCAGAACATGATTTTAATGTTGCTAAAGCAAATTCCTAATGCTACCACTAGGAACAAGAATAGGAACAAAAGAATAACACTACGAAACTCTGAAATCCCTCATAAACTCAAATGTAATCTCTGCTGCAACAAGAACCTGAACTCACAAACTCAACCCTGGATTTGGACTCTTCGAAAGCTTTCTGGATGCCAGACAGCCCCAGAACAAACCAAGAAATGGGGTCTTCTTGGTTGCTCTGTGCCGTCTCTGTAGCACATACCTCCGGATCTTCCTCTTGTGCAGTCGCCTGGATCGATCTCCCCAACGTAGAGAAATGGAAATTGCCCTAGATTGATCTCCTCAGTAGCCGAACAAACTAAAAAAACTCACAACAGAAGAGAGAAATAACCAAAAAAAAATAATGCAGAAGTCCTCTCAAAGCCCTCCGGAAGCCATCAAAATGCTGAACAACCCAAAGAAGAAAAGAAGAAGAACTCGATCCCCTTACAGCAGTAACGATCTCCTCCCGCCCAACCAACAGCAAAGAAAAAGAGAAACCCAAAAATTACAAACTCCCTCCCCTGCAGTCGAAACCCCCAAAAATCCTGAAGTAGAAGAGATGAAAAAGAAAAAAAATAAAACTCTCATATCTTGAACCCCCGGCTCTGAGGACCTGGGGTCCTTAAATAGGCTCTTCTAGATCCACATGCGTCGTCCTCTTCCCAGCTCTGCACGAGCCAGCTTCACCGTAGATCCACACACACGAGGCCCCAGCCTCACGCGCCGTGCACCACCTCCTCTGTGCTTCCCTGCTTCGCACATAGGAGATCTTCCCAAATCGCCAGCACACAAGCTCCAGCCCCCCATCTGCGTGCCTTTATGCACCCAGATCTGGCCACCCATCGCCATCCCCTTCCCAGCTGCTTCGTACGTAGCACCCCAACTCCGCCTCTGCTTTGCACCAGATCCAGCCGCATAGCGCCAACTTTGCAGCAGATCCGAGCTCGAGCATAGCTGGGGGCCTTCATCCTGCATCGCACGGGAGCTCCTCCATCAGAGCTCTGTACCCAATAGATCCGCACCCAGCTTCACATGCCCAAGCCCCTGGTTCTAGCTGCTTCCTTTAACCTGGTGGGGAAGAAATGAAATGGTAGAGAAGTCAATGGTGTACGTGGCCAAAGTGTGGTGGGGTGTTAAGAAATGCTTATTTATTTAATGGGATTGGGTGGGGTAAAAAAAATATTTATTTATTTACAAATTTATACCTATCTACTACTAAAAGATATTTACAAAATATTGTTGCGACATGAATCATTTATATAAAATATTTATTTACCAAAGATCCTTTATTTTCCAAAATATATCTGTAAAACACTTTTATTAGTCAAACTATTGACTTTATTAACTGAGAATCTAATTATGTGTTCTTCCCAAAATTTAACTAATATCTAAAAAAGCTATTCATGGATGAAATGAGAATTAAAATCAAATTGCACATACTTATAGACAAAGGATGTCTAAAGTATCTATATGTATGAAATTTAACACAACTTTTTACAGTTATCACTCCCCCCACTTGAACATGCTAGTCCTTTGGCAATAAAATTTACTCCAATGTAGGACTAGAAATGTAATGTCTCATGTTAAACAACCATCATGTAAAAGATTAATGTAGAGATATGTCTTTCCTAATTGTAAGGGCTTATGGCAAAAATTAGTGCACAAATGATAGCTCACTTAAGAGTTTACATCAGCCCTCATGAGCTTTCTCTGCCTCAGCTAGTATTTTGAGATTAGGTCATTCAAGGGAGAAGAAAGAACTGTGAAATAAGATCCTTGCTCAGTCAGATTGGGTTGTTTTTCATAGTTCCCATTCTACCCAACATCCTTGAGGATTACTTATCTGAGCTGAGGACTTTGCCTCTTTATTTTCACTTTGTGCACTCAAAATTTTTTCTTTCTTTTTCATCCATAATGCTGCACAACCCATCACTTTTCAAGAGTACGGTCCAACTTTCTCAGATCCGGGCATTTTTCATGGATTATATATTTTTTTTCTTTCTTTGCCTTTTCTTTTTTTTTCTTTTCCTCTTAAAGGATGATAGACAGTCAGGTTCCTTGATCACATGCCATCACTTCCGTTGCAATTCACTTAGGGAAGAGAGAAAACCAATCACCTCTCTCCTACTTTAACAAATTTGCTACATTCTGGTTCAGCTAGTCAAGTGGCTGTGTAGTGTGTGTATAAAAACTTCTTTCCAGAAATCCATACATAAGGTAGAAAGGAAGTACATGTAATCCTTTACTAGAGGCTACTTAACATGGATGTTTGCAAAGGAATGTGACAACTACAATTTTAATGGTTAAAAATTAGACACATAGTTTGTGTTTCATAATGCCAACCATTTTTTATTCAAAGATGAAGCATTGTGAAATTTTTTTCTATTTGCACATGTATAAGCTCAATATAAAGAAAAAGAAATGAAACAATGGTTATGGTGAGGACTAGAATGCATACTATTCTACCCTTCCCAATTTATTTACAGGAAAAGAAAGTAAGATAGAGAATTACTGATAAAGAAAATCTGTACACATAGTTGCCTCCCAAGAGCACTAAGTTTATCGTCTTCAGCCAGACTCAATTAAGCTCCATTTGGCTCAGCTAGCTTGGTAGACTCAACTTTCAAGGAAGGTGGGCTTTCAAAGAAGTGCTTAAATCTTGCCCATTAACAGTGAATGATTGTCTAATTTTAGGGTCAAGAATAATGACAACACCATTGTCACAAGCTTTAACAACAATGTAAGACCATCCCAGCGGGACTTCAATTTCTCTGAAACAGACAAAGCCTAGAATTAATAACCAGACCTTATCATGCACTTGAAAAATTCTTCTATGAATGTGTTATCATGGAATGCTTTGGCTTTAGCTTATAGATCTTTGAACATTCATAGGCCTCATTTCTGAGTCGTCTAGCTCATTCAGCTGTAGGGTCCTTTGTGACCAGCTTGGACTAAATTCAAGATTACCTGTTTATTAGCCCAATAGGCTCTATGCTCAAGTTCTACCGACAGATGACAAGATTTTCCAAAAACAAGCGGTAAGGGGACATTCCAATTGGAGTTTGAAAGCAGTTCGGTAGGCCTACAATGCATCATCTAACCTTCTGACCAGTCTTTCCTATCAGGCCTAACCGACTCTAAAGAATGTTTTAATCTCATGTTTAATACTTCTACCTGGCCACAGGTTTGCAGATGGTAAGGTGTTTCCGCTTATGGGTGATCACATACTCCTTAGGAGGGTCCTAAACTGAGTGTTAATGAATGTGGTCCTCCATCACTAATGATGGCTTGGGCCACCCAAATCTGGAGAGATGTTTTTCTGAACAAATTTGATGAACACCCTTATGATCATTGGTCTTTGTGGCAATGGCCTCTATCCATTTAGACACATAATCAACTCAACTAGAATGTATGTGTATCCAAAGGACGGTGGAAAAAGTCCCAATAAGTCTATTCCCTATACATCAAAAATTTTTACAATCAAAATGGGGTTAGAGGCATCATATCTTCTTTGAAATGTTTCCATAGTTGACATCTAGGACGGCCTTACAAAATTGGTGAGCATCCTTAAACAACGAGGGCCAATAGAAACCAGAGTCTAAGACCTTAGCAGCAGTCTTCTTTCCTGAAAAATGCCCTCCCCATGCAAGAGAATGGCAAAACTTGAGGACACTTTGATGCTCGCTCTAGGACACATCTTCTAATCACTTGGTCTGGTCCTATAAAAAATAGCTCGGGTCCTCCCAAATAAAATACGTGTCCTAGAAAAGAATCTCTCTTTTCATTTTTGGTCCAATCTCCAGGTACTCGTCCAATGACTTTATAATTCACAATGTGTGCATACCATGGAGATGAAATATTGGAGACAACAAAATATGCTCATCCGGGAAGCATCTCTAACAGGCATAAAGTCCGGGGCAACTATTCTGACAAATGGTCAGCTACCACATTCTTGGATCCTTTCTTATCATGATTTTCCAAGTCAAACTCCTATAACAATAGAATCCATCTGATCAATCTAGACTGCATCCTTTTTGGCAAGTAAATGTCTTAAGGCAGCATGGTCAGTGAAACATGATTTTGCTCCTAAAAGGTAAGATCTGAACTTCTCTAAGGCAAAGACATAGCTAGGAGCTCTTTCTCAGTGGTTGTGTATCGAATCTGGGTCCATTCAAGGTTCTGCTTGCATAATAAATCACTACAGGTCCTTTATCAGTTTTCTGACCCAAAATGGCACCTATTGCAAAGTCTGAAGCTTCACACATTATCTCAAATGGTAATGACCAGTCTTAGATTTTAGAATTGGAGCTCTGGTCTAAATTTCTTTAAATCCTCAAATGCTTATGACAAGCTTCGTCAAAAATGAAAGGAGTGTCTTTTAACAAAGAAGTCAATGCTCTTGCAATTTTGGAAAAGTCTTTGATGAACCTCCTATAGAATCCAGCATGACCAAGGAAGGATCAAATTGTTTGACAGAGTTGGGAGGAGGTATTCAGAAATGAGATTTATCTTGGCTTTATCTACCTCTATCCCTCTCTCTAAGACAATATGCCAAAGTCAATCCCATCCTTAACCATGACGTGGCTCTTTTCCCACTTAAGACAAGATTGGCATTAATGCATCTTTTGAGCACTTCAGTCAATGGTCGAGGCAGGAATCAAAGTCACTTCCAAACATAGAAAAATCATCCATGATGACTTCTAAGTAATCCTAAACCATGTCTGAGAAAATAGACAACATGCACGTTGAAAAGTTGCAGGGCATTGCACAGCCCGAAGGCATGCATGTTTCTAAAGGCAAAAGTTCCAATGGACATGTGAAAGTGGTCTTTTCTTGGTCCTCATGGTGAATAGCCATTTGGTTATACCCTGAATATCCATCAAGGAACAAAACAAATTTTGGCCTGCAAGTTTCTCTAAGATTTGTCAATGAAAGGTAAGGGGAAATGGTCTTTCTTGGTCATCGCATTCAATTTGCGATAGTCAATGCACACTCTCCATCCTGTAGCTAGCCTAGTGGGAATGAGCTCACCCTTTCAGTTTGAATTACAGTTAGTCCTGACTTTTAGGCACAACTTGAGTTGGACTAACACACTGGCTATCAGAGATGGGATAAATGAATCAGCATCAAGCCATTTGACAATCTCCTTCTTAACAACTTCCTTCATGTTTAGATTAAACCTTATTTGCATTTCTCTTGATCTTTTAGCATTCTCTTCTAATATGCGATGTGTGCACACTGAAGGACTTATCCCTCTCAAATCATCTATTGCCCAAAACTATAGCTTTCGTCAATTTTCAAGACTTCAATCAATTTCATTCCCTGCCTTCCTCCAGATCACTAGCAATATGACGGGCCAAGTCTCATTCTCTCCTAGAAAGATGTACTTTAAACTAGCAGTGGTGATTTTAGCTCAACCATAGGAGGACCCTCTAATGGAAATGATGGATCATTATTTGAAATAGGAATTAAATTGTCCTTCCTCTCCCTCAAACCTAGAGCACAGGGTTGGCCTACTGTTTCTTCCACCAAGATTCTTCTAAGGAGTCTACTACAAGACAACTCTCTCCTTGATCATGGTGCCTAAATGCCCTAAAAATATTGATACTAACCCGCCTATCCCCAAATGGTATATTCATCATCCCTGTAGCACAATCAATGTTAGCCCTAGCTGTGGCCAAAAAGGTCTACCAAGGACGATGGTGGACTGAGTAAAATCTTGAGGAGTCTTCATGTCTAGAATGATAAAATCAGCAGGGATGTAACAATCATTGATTTTCACAATAACCTCTCAACTAAGCCTTAGGAGTGGTGACAGAATGATCGGCTAGTTGAAGGACAACAAAAGTGAGTTTCAACTCTCCTAATTGAATTTCTCAAAATAGAAGATGGTAGAAGATTGACACTGGCTCCCAAATCTAAAAGGCCACTTTCAAAAGTGACTCCACTGATGGTGCAAGGAGATAGTGGAGTGTCTGGATCATTGAGCTTTTAGGGAGTTGTTCAAGATAATGGCACTCACAGTTTCTAGAAGAATGATTGTTTCAGTTTTATTTCACAGTTCACTTTGGAGTACACATTTCTTTTAGGATTTGGCATAGGTAGGCACATGCTTGATGGCATCAAGGAGAGGAATGTTCATGTGAACTTGCTTAAAAAGTTCCAAGAGTTCTTCATTACCAGTTGGTTGTTTTTGGATTTTGGCTTTAAGCTTCAGGAAAAGGGTCTTTGGAATGTAACAGCTTGGGACTTATTCATTTTGACTTGTCTAGAGGTTCTTTAGTCATTTCTCTTTTCTCTTGGATTTTTCTTTCTCAACATTTCTTAACTCTTATCTTCAATTTTCAATTCTTTATCCTCATTAATGTTAACATGTGTGGGTGAGGATATTTTGATTTTCCACTTCTTAAAGTTGACACAATTTTAGCATTTTCTACTTGGGGGCCCCTAGCTTGGGCAGGAGGATGGTCCTGTTGTATAGGTTGACTCTGGTTTTGTGGTGCTGTAATGTTCTAGACAAAAGCTTGTTGTGGGTTTGGTGGTGGAGGGGCATTTGGTCGAGCAGGTGGTCTGTAGCCCTGGACATGATGGTTTTGCTAGTTCTGATAAAATTCGCGAGGGTTGTTCCTTGGGTTTGCTATAGCTTGACATGGCAGCTGACCTGATTCCCTCCTATGACATACATCAGCATTTGGGACTCTATTCTTGCCAAATTTTGTTGAAAATTTTGTTTTGATATTGACTTGTTGTTCTTGTACAGTTTGGCACAGAGTCACCATCATGTTTTGGAGTTGATTTATTTTATCTTCCGAATTAGCTTGAGGAGGTGGTGTGATATGGAGGTTGCTGAAAATGGTGTAAGCAAATTGATTGGAGTTTTGATTTTCTGGACTTGTGGAAGCTTGGAATAAGAGATTGGCCAAATCCCAAGTCTGATTGGGATAGAATTGACCATACATGGATTGCTTAAAGGAAGGTTGAGATACTTGTTCAAATTGATTTTTCCAAGAAACGTCGGGTGATTTCTTCAACCAGGGTTGTATGTGTTTAGAATATGGATCATGGGAGGGTGTAAAAACTTTGGGCAGCTTGACTTGTCTTGAATATAAAAAGGGGCAATTGAGCAGTAGTGGGAGAAGCATTGGTAGGATGGTCTGAGCTAGCACACATAGAACAAGTTTCAAATGGTTGAGAAAATTGGGGTGTGGTTTGCCCAGTTAGAGGACAGTAATGGATCAAATTTTGTTCCAACTTCTGCTCCAATCTCTGATCAAGTCTATCTACAGATCTTCTACACTAGAATGATTCTCCTCTCTGTCTTAATTTATACAACCCTGCCTTCTTACAGGTCCTAGTGCTCTCTCATAGAGTGGAGTGAGGCATAATGATAGAATTCTCACTCAATGTATCAAACAGATTATATGCCTCATCCTCGCTCTTAGGCATGAATGCTCCTCCACACGAGGCATCAACCATCTGCCTATTGATTCTGTCAGACCTTCAAAAGAGCTTGGACTATTTGCCACCTCGATAGACCATGGTGGGGGCATTTTCTAAGCAACTCTTTTAATCTCTCCCACGATTTATGCATTAACTCTCCCGGGTGTTGGCAGAATCCAGTTATTGCTCTCCATGGTGTTAGTGTAGCCAATGGGGTAAAATTTCTTCAAAAACTCCTGCTGCATTTCTGGCCATGTTCTAATGGTTCTCCCTATGGTTCCTAACCAATGTTTGGCTTATCTTTCAAAGAGAATGGAAATAAGGTCAGTCTTAAGGCATTTTCAGTAAAATTTTGGATTCTTCGGTGGAACAATCTCTAGGAACTCATCTATGCTTATTGGGGTCTTCACGGGATTGCCATAGAAGGATAGCACCATCTGAATTGTTCCTGGCTTGATTTCAAAGTGATTTGCATGAATTTCTAGCATGATGCAAGTAGCGGGGTTGATAATCAGAAGGATAAGTACTCCTTCATATGTCGGGGTGCGACCTCCTCTACATTTCTAGCAACTTGGTTTGGTCTTGGTTGGCCATCCTGGGAAAGAATCTTCGATATCGTCTATAGGTTGAGCCAAATCTATGTCAGGGAGCGTCTACCAAGCATACACAGTTAAAATCCCTCTATTTATGGTTTTGATTTTTTAGATTTATTGATTTTTTTATTGAATTTTTATGAACAAACACAAACAAACAAAAACTTTCAAAAAAAATTAACCTAAACACTAAGTGTTCCTTGGACCTATGTTATGTTTCTCAAAATTGATTTATGCTTGCTTAAGTCCAATCCTAATTCTTCTTGTAATGGGCAAGTAAGAGGTGGAGTAGAGGGAGGCCCCCTTGCTTTCGCAAGGACCCAATTAAATAACCTCTAGCTCACTTAAGCATAAGCTTTCTAACCTCTAATCCTAGACACCAGACTTAAAGAGAAGTTTGGAATTAAGAAAGGATAATTCTAATTATGAACCCTAGGGCAAGTCCACTGATTGTATAAGTGTTAGGCAAATGCAAAAATGTGAAAGATTTTTTTTTTTGTGATTTTTGGGCAAAGGAAAGGGTGATGAAATCCCTCACCTTATATTTTTTTTCTAATTGGTGATGCCTTAAGGTCCCTTTACAAATATGAAGTGCAACAGATCAAGTTCAAACAAGGGTTTTCTAATGCTAAGTCTAATGCAGAAAACAATAGATAGAAATCATACCATTCCACCGCACTCTTCAGAGTAGAAAATGGAATTGGAATTCAAATGACAATTAAAATGATGAATGTTCTACAACAAGTGTTTCTAATCTAAGAAGATGAAATTTTAATTGCAAAACAAACGGCTTGCATGAAGGAGCGATGTGGAAAAAAAATTAGGTTTTTTATTGATTTTTGAACTAAATGAAATGAAACTTACTAAGAAAACATAAAGTGATACTATAAACTAATTCCAAACCACTCAAACCACCAAAAGGCCATTATTACATACCAACTTGAAAGAAATCTATGTACATGCACAAAGAGTAAATGAAAACCTCACTACAAGTTTCACTCACACTTTTGTATCTAAAATTATGAATTAAAAACAAATGCAAAATCAATTCAGCAAGCTCTCCTTCTCCAATGGGCTCAAATGTTAAGCCTAATGTCCATGTTCCACTTCTGTGTAAATCTGAAATGAAAAGCCCAATAACAAGTCAATAGAAAGCCCAATGCAAATAAAATCAAATCAAAATAGATTTAAATCAAACTCTAACGCCTCCCCAGCAACGGCGCCAAGATGAACGCAGTATTGTTGACTGTGCACTTTCGTTGTTTAGAGTCCTTTGCACATGTCAAAGTACTCACCTTCTCTAAACTGACTTACAAATTTAAAATAGCAAGGATGAACTAGCAAAGTGGTGAGAACAAGTCATTTCCACAGGAGACTGAATAAAGTTCTACTTAAGAAACCATTTTTGAACAACTATAACAAACACCTTTTCACCAAAATAACATTGCATTAAAATCAATTCTATAAACAACTCCAATCAGATCCCTCACACTCCGATAGATCAACATAATGAAAGAACAAGTAGAATTGTAATTAAAGAAACTCGTATCATTGTACCCTCTCAATTGAGGGATCAAACAGGTAGACAGAAAGCTTAACTAGAAACTAACAAACCAATTTACCCCTACAACTCAGGGGATGAACGGTCAACAAGAGTAGCTCTCCACAAACATTAGCCAACTATACTCACAGCTCGAGGGATTGAACAGAAAATTCAGAAACAACAATTATTATTACTAAATCAGAATCACAATTCTATTACAACTCAAAGATCAGAATGAGACAGTGAAGAATCAAAGGGACTCAACCAGAGAATTAAAATGAGATCAACATGAACTAGGAGAATGTCAGATCGCTATACCCTCACAGCTCGAGGGATGAACAGAAAATTCAGAACAAGATTTTAATGTTGCTAAAGCAAATTCCTAATGCTACCACTAGGAACAAGAATGGGAACAAAAGATTAACACTAAGAAACTCTGAAATCCCTGATAAACTCAAATCTAATCTCTACTGCAACAAGAACCTGAACTCATGAACTCAACCCAGGATCTGGACACTCCGAAAGCTTTCTGAACGCTAGACAGCCCCAGAACAAACCAAGAAATGGGGTCTTCTTGGTTGCTCTGTGCCGTCTCTGTAGCACACACCTCCAGATCGTCCTCTTGTGCAGTCGCCTCGATCAATCTCCCCAACGCAGAGAAAATGGAAATTGCCCTTGATTGATCTCCTCAGCAGCCGAACAAACTAAGAAGACTCACAACAGAAGAGAAATAAACCAAAAAAAAAAAATGCAGAAGTCCTCTCAAAGCCCTTTGGAAGCCATCAAAATGTTGAACAACCTAAAAAGAAAAGAAGAACAACTGGATCCCCTTACAGCAGCAACTGTAAGACCCGGCCCCCTTGGGCCCTTTGGCCCCGTCCTCAGGGTCGCGACAAGCCCCTGGTCGCGACGTGAACGCGATAGGAGGCCTGTCGCGACGGTTTCTAGTCGCGACAGGAGGCCTATCGCAACGGGTTCGGGTCGTCGCCTTCGTGTTGCTTCTCCCGACTGACGTGACCAGTGTCCTTTCTATCGGGATGGCTCTGACAAGTGTCAGACCGTCATGTTCTGGGTCGCAATGCAATGGGCGTCGCGATAGCATTTCCGGTCTTCGAGGTTTGACCCATCTTTTGGGGTCGCGACGTGACGGGCATCGCGATCGCTTTCTCGGTCTTCGAGGTTTGACCCGCCTTTTGGGGTCGCGACGTGACGGGCGTCATGATTGCTTTCTCGGTCTTCAAGGTTGACCTACTTTTTAGGGTCGTGATAGAGCCACTGTTGCGTTCTAGGTCGCGATGCCTAGGGCGTCGCGATAAGAGGCTGATAGCGATGGGTCGTTCCGTCACATTCTGTGGGACACCGGGTTAAAACCCAAGGCCGCGCCCCATTTCCCCCTCTCGCCCTCTCAGCTCTTTTTCTCCCCTCTCCTTTCCCTCTCGTCTTTCCCTTTCAAATCCTTGGTGGTTTGTGGTGCTTGAGCGTCCTGCTGAGGTGGTGTCGTCCCGCTCGTGCAGGGGACGTGGTCGTGCCGTTTGGTTCGAGGAGGAGACGTTTCAACCTACGAGAAGGCCCCAATGGATTCGTTCTTTGCGTGGAGGTAGGGACTCTTGATCCTGTCATCCTAAGCATGCTCCCTTCCCCCTCTAATCGTGTTTTCCTTGTGGTTTGGGGCTTGGGAGTGTGAGAACTCCATGCTCGAGCTTGAGTGAGGTTTCCCTTCGAGCGTAGATCCATGTTTGTGGGGCTTTTTAGGGTGGTTTGGATGCTTTACTAGCTTCCTAACATGTTGAGCATGATCCCCTCCCCCCTCGTGTGCTTGTTTCCCCATTTTTGGGGTGGTTCCCAGTGGGGTCGCTCCGGAACCCCCCTCTGTCTGAGAAGGCAGCGTTCCGGAGGTCGCGATCTGTTGAGATCGCATGACGGTGTGACTGTCGCGACGGGTTTGCGACAGGATAGGCGTCGCGACCAGGCTGCGACAGCCTGAAGCGTCACTACCTCAGCCGTGAGAAAGGTTTTGCTCTCTGCCGTTTCCACTTTTCCTTGTTGTTTCCGTGGCACCTGTGCTAGTCCCCTAGTACGGTCTACACTAGTCCTTCGCCTGGTGTGCGGCACTTGAGGGCTTGTCCCGTGAGAGAGGTTGTTACCGTTACCTTGGACCCCCATCCTCAGGAGCCTATCAGTGGAGTACTCCGGGCTACGAGTGTGCTCGATTTGGTAGCCACCAGGCGGGCTCTAGAGCTTAGGGAAAACGGTGGTTAGGACAGTGGCGTGTGAGTCACTTGCAGAGCTCTCGTGGGTTGTCTGGGATGCCGAGGACAGTTAGGAGTTCTACCTGGCGTAGGCCAGCCAGTCCTTCTTCTCACTGCCTCACTCCTTGCAGCCCCAGAACTGCTTGGGGAGGTCAGGCGTGGGACCGTAGTTCGGCTAGACAATGGCGGTTATTGTTGTGTTACTCTGTGTCCTACCTCACTCTGACGAGACATGAGGGTCAGGACCCCGGTTGAGGATAAGACGTCGGTGGACGCACCTGACCGTGACTAGTGGTAGTGTTTCCGTAGCTAGTGTTCCTTGTCCAGGCGGAGTTCCTTCCATCTGTGTTTACTAGAGGTGTGGTGGTCATGAATAGCAGTCGTACGGAGTTTCCGACCGTGTGTACTTTCCGTACTGTACTAGTTGTAGTTTCACTTCCGCACTTCCGTTTACAGGTAGAAGATATAAACTGATGTCATTCATTTGATATTTATATTCTCCTACCTGTTTATAGCCAGTAGGAGATTTGTAGTCCCTACTGAGCTTCTGTTGTGAAGCTCATCCCTCCTTTTCCCAGGTGAGACTTCTCAGCAGCGGCAGGGCGCGCGCGGGGTGGAGGAGACGGGGCGGTAGTCGGGGTCCCCGTAGCTAGCAGTGGTTCCCCTTCTTTCAGTGCACGTCACCCTCGGGGTATGCCCCTAAGGTACTTGTTCTTCCCCTGCCTTTTACTTGTACTAGCATGCGTGCGTTGGGACAGTACTTAGAGTGGTACGCAGCGGTCTCGCTCTCTTTCTGTTTCCGCTTGTACGCTTATAGTTTTAGCAGTTGGCGTTTACTTCCGTTACATATCCTGTTAGACGTAGATTATAGCCCTTCCGGGTCCCCGAATCCGTGGGCGGCGACCGCGAAAATCGGGTCCTCAGCGTGGGCCGAGGGTCGGGTTCTCGGGTCGTTACAGTTGGTATTAGAGCGAGAGTATGACAGGACTTGTAATGGATTTGAACTGGAACGGGAACTCCCAACGGTAGTACAAGTACACTGCTAGCCACCCGAGTGGTATTGTTAACTGTTGTTGGTTGTGTGTCGTGTAGGACATGGCTTCGCGTAGGCGCAGTTAGGCTAGATAGTTGATCGAGTAGCAGGATGAGTCCGAGATGCCCGCGCACGGGCAGGTCCAGCAGGAGGTGTCAGCAGATGAGTCAGTGGCACAACCTCAGGGTGCAGCGGCAGCAGCAGCGGCAGGTGGGCAACAGCAATAGGAGTACCAGCCTTAGCTGCAGCAGTATGCAGACTGGTTTCCAATGGCCGAGTAGTTCTTTAGGAACTTGTACCAGAGAGTGTACCAGCCCGGGTAGGCTGCAGCAGATGTTCAGCCTCCGATACCTCCCCCAGCGGTATTGGAGCAACAACAGGTAGAGCCATAAGTGGAGCAGCCAGAGCATCAGCAACGGTCGGGCACTGGGAGTACCCGGGCCGGGCGACGGAGGACGGTGGTTACGGAGGACAGGACCGCTCTCCTCGAGAGGTTCCTGCACCTTCGGCCACCGATGATCCATGGCGAGTATGATCCAGACAAGGCAGAGAGCTGGACCCATGAGTTAGAGCGCATCTTCGAAACCATGGAGTGCGCTGAGGAGGACCAGGTTCGACTGGCAGTGTACCAGCTCAAGGGAGCAGCCCATGAGTGGTGGAGAGTTCAGAGGTAGACTCACTTCCAGGGGCAGATGTTGGATCACATCACTTGGCAGCGGTTTTCGGAGGTCTTCCGCGGTGAGTACTTCCCCGACTACGTTCGACGTGAGAGACGGGACCAGTTCCACGCGCTGGTTTAGGACAACCTCACAGTTTCGCAGTACCACCAGAGGTTTGTCCGGTTGTTGAGGCATGTGCCTCATGTCACAGGTAGCGATCAGGCGTGTGCAGAGAGGTTCATAGCAGAACTGAGACCAGACCTGAGGTGGGGTGTGACGGCACACATGTGTACCACCTTGGGAGAGGCCGTGGCGAAGGCCACCGCCTTGGACAGAGAGACCTGGCAGCCTCAGCAATAGCAGCAGTAGCAGCAGCAGCAGGGAGGAGCCTCTTCTAGGTCCTCGCCTTACCAGCATCCGGCATGTGGCCGCGGTAGTGCAACTTCCTCTTCCTCTGGCTCGGGCAGTACCGGCATCGCCAGAATTTGCTCGCAGTTCAGGAAGTTGTCTACTCGCGGGGGCGGATGGAGCCGGCAACAGAAGCACCAGTCCAGGTTTGCAGAGCATCAGTTGTTCAGGGAGTTGAGCAGGGCAGTCAGGAGCCAGTGTGCTACACTTGTGGCTTACCAGGCCACTTCAGGAGGGATTGCCCCATGGGCAAGTCCCACAGCAGTAGCATCCAGTTCAGTACGCTCAGTAGCCGCCTTAGTGCCAGTACCCTCCTCAGCAGCGGGCACTACGTCAGTAGCAATGGGGGCAGTACCAGTAGCAGGCTCAGCAATTTCCGCAGCCGCAGCAGTAGCAGCCGTACCAGTAGCAGCAGCAGTACCCCAAACAGCCACCGCAGTTGCAGCAGCCCCAGCAGGCGCCACAGCGTGGGCATGGTTGTGGTCACGTGATGGCGCTCACCCGAGAGCAGGCAGAGGCGTCAAACCTTGTTATATGTACTCTACCTATCCTTGGCAGAGCTGCTCGTGTTTTGGTCAACACCGATGCTTCTTTGTGTTTTGCTTCCGAGGGATTCTATGAGTCTCTTGCTTGTCACGCTCCTGAGAGGTAGTGTGACGTGATGGCCGATCTCCCGTCTGGTGACTATATGCATTCCTTTGGTTACCTGGAGGGTGTGGCAGACGAGGTTGAGGGGCACCAGTTGCCGGCCAGGTGTAAGCACTGCAGCTTTGCGACTTTGACGTCATCCTGGGCATGGACTGGTTGGAGGCTCACTCAGCCATGGTTGATATCCAGCGGAAGACCGTTCGGTTTAGGATACCTGGAGTTCCCGTCCTCTGCTTCCAAGGTATCCGATCTACCTGTCGGTCATTTATTTCTTTGTGTAGAGCTCGTCGTTTGATCCGCGATGGCTGTGCGGCGTACCTTGCTTCCGTTTGTTCCTTGGAGCCTAGCGGATCTTTAGTTTCTGAAGTGCCGGTTGTTTCTGAGTTCTCTGACGTCTTCCCGGAGGATCTACCTGGTTGCCGCCTGAGCGGGAGGTAGAGTTCTCCATCGAGCTTTTGCCCGGTACGATGCCTTTGTCCAAGGCACCCTACCAGATGGCCCCGACAGAGCTGCGTGATTTGAAGCGCAAGTTGCAGGAGCTTCTTGAGCTGGGCTTCATTCACCCAAGTCGTTCGCCGTGGGGCGCACCTGTTTTGTTTATGAGAAAGAAGGATGGCAGCCTTCGTTTATGCATCGATTATTGGCAGTTGAACCAGATTACTATGAAGAACAGGTACCCGTTGCCGAGGATCGATGATTTGTTTGATCAGTTGCAGTCGGCCCGAGTTTTCTCGAAGATTGACTTGAGATCCGGTTACTATCAAATGTGGATCACATAGTCAGATGTCGGTTTAACGGCTTTCCGTTCAGGTAAGGTCACTTTGAGTTTGTCGTGATGCCATTTGGGCTGACGAACGCACCCGCAACATTCATGGATCTGATGCATAGGGTGTTCATTGAGTACCTAGACCGCTTTGTGGTTGTTTTTGTTGATGATATTCTGGTCTACTCGGCTTCTGAGGAGGAGCATGAGGAGCACCTGAGGATCGTGCTAGAGACCCTGCGGAGTCACCGCCTTTATGCCAAGTTCGACGAGTGCGAATTTGGCTAAGGGAGGTGCATTTTCTCGAGCACGTGATCTCAGGTTCTGGTGTGGTAGTGGACCCTGTCAAGGTGGAGGCTGTGTTTTTGTGGGAGCAGCCCACGTCGGTGTCAAAGGTCCGCAGTTTTCTGGGCTTGGCCGGTTACTACCGGAGGTTTATTCACGATTTCGCCAAGATAGCAGCGCCGTTGATCAGGTTGACTAGGCAGGACGTCAGGATTCTTTGGTCAGAGGACTGTGAGTTGAGTTTCCAGGAGCTGAAGATGAGGTTGACTTTAGTGCCTGTGTTGGTCTTGCCGTCGGGCAGCGGTGGTTTCGTAGTCTACACCGATGCGTCGAGGTCAGGTTTGGGTGCCGTGCTGATGCAGCACAGTGGGGTTATTACCTATGCTTCTCGGTAGCTCAAGAAGCATGAGGAGAACTACTCCACCCACGACTTGAAGCTGGCAGTAGTGGTGTTCGCTCTCAAGTTGTTGAGGCACTACCTGTATGGCGAGGCTTTTCAGATCGTCACCGATCACCAGAGTTTACAGTATATCTTCACCCAGAGGGATCTGAACTTGAGGCAGCGCCGATGGATGGAGTATTTGAAGGACTACGATCTAACCCTTTCCCACCACCCAGGAAGGGCTAACGTCGTAGCCGATGCTTTGAGCAGGTGCGTGCGCTTGAGTTCGCTGATGGTCAGAGAGTGGAGGCTGTTCAAGGAGCTATCCCAGGGAGTGTTCATTCTGTCGAGGACCAGAGACCATGCAGTGGCGAGCAGTTGTTAGTTTGGCCGTTAGTGTTCATGCAGGTGTTGCAGGCACAGCAGGAAGACCCTCAATTGGAGGACATTCTACAGATGCCAGATGTTGAGCTCGACGAGGACAATGAGGTCAGATTCAGAGGCCGCTTGTACGTTCCTGAGGAGGCGGGCCAGGCACTTTTGTCAGAGGCTCACAGATCAAGGTATGTTGTTCATCCAGGCTCCACCAAGATGTACCATTGCTTGAGGAGGTTCTTCTGGTGGCTAGGGATGAAGAGGGGCGTGGCAGAGTTTGTTGCTCGGTGCCTTATCTGTCAACAGGTGAAGGCCGAGCATCAGCATCCTGGTGGTGAGCTGTAGTCGTTGCCCATTCCCGAGTGGAAGTGGGACGACATCACCATGGACTTTGTGGTTGGTTTGCCACGCACACCGCAGAGGCACGATGGTATCTGGGTAATTGTAGATCGTTTGACCAAGTCAGCACATTTCCTTCCGATCAGGATGTCATGGTTAGTGGACAGGTTATCCAGGCTGTACGTGGACAGAGTTGTTTCGTTGCACGGGATCCCTATTTCAGTTGTCACGCACCGAATATTTAGCAGCGGAATAAATACCGGGGGACGTGAACGATACAAACCGGCGTATCACAGTTGAATAGTGCAGAGTCATATTCAGATATAACAACACATTCAAGACTGTAGTATGGTCACCAATAGTATACTTTAATTCATTTCATTCAACTAGATACAACCTCATATAAGAAGAATTAACCAAAGGGTCCATTATTCAAATAATCTTCCAGAAAAGTTTCACTATTACATAGACTACTCAGTTTCTATTTCTAAACTGTCATCTATTCTAGGACGGGTGCTCGTCACTCTTGCCCAGTCCCATCCGACTCCACGGGTTCTTCATCTCTACCTGAAAAAGGGCAGGATGATAGGGGTGAGCGAACAAGCTCAGTATGATTTACATCTCAATATTGTGCGGGCACTAGTATACATGATTAACATTTTAAGTAGGCAGATATGCACATGAATATGCTGGCATTGCATGCTTTTCTAACAAGTTGAATGGCAAAGTAGAACAGATATCATATCAAATCAATTGTCGAATTGCATATACAATGAACAGGTATTTCAAGAATAGAATCATGTCAGAAGAGATTGGCCATATTCAAGCAGAGTTCATGTGTTCACAAGAACAAACGTATCATATCATGTCAAGTCAAACTTATCATGTCAAACAGAAGGCACATATTCACAAATCTTGCATGTCAGGTGTGCTATGCCAAGCACCAAGAGTCCATACTCCCGCAGTTAACAAGTACGTTGGGGCGCTCCTCCCCAGGGCCGAACATGGCCCTATTGCACAGGCATTGTATCAAGTTTTGGACCGGAGTCCCACAATGTGCCGAACAAACATATTCATATTATGGCCACAGAGTTTCAATGACAAGCTCATAGTAAAAAGGACATGATCATTCATAGAGTCAAGGAATGACAAATAGCTCAAAAGAACAAGGCAGGATAACATCGTATCTTATATTTCATAATTCATTAATGTCTTGACAAGAGGGTGTTTCTAAAGATAGATCATATGTAGAACAAGTGCTTTCCTAACATGTATGCATATGACAATAATCAATTAACACCGGAAAACATGTAACCATGAAACTCATATGCAAATCATAACTTTAACACCACTAACATGTCCATACTAATCATGTATTCATCCTCACATTCATATGATATTCTTATCTTATCAATTGACAATAAGCCAGATCACAAGATAATCCAATGATCATAAGAACAATCAAAATTACACATTAGACTCATATTCACATCATTACTATTTCCTATAATGGTTTGATTTATTTTAGGTCCATGCATACTATATGACATCATGCACAAGCTATTAGACATCGTGAGATGATTAGACCAAAATTATGCAAATTTCTTGTAAGGTGGTGTCGACACTAGATCAAGTGGTGTCGACACCATGCTCCAAACACAAGACAAAATCAGGCAAACTTGGTCAGGTAGTGTCGACACTAGTTCAGGTAGTGTTGACACAGTGCATCAAATACAAGGAAAAAAGGTCAAGTAGTGTCGACACTAGTTTAAGTAGTGTCGACACTAGAGACAGCTTCCAGAAAACCTTCTGGCCAATATGGGACAGTGTGTCGACACTAGCATAGGTGGTGTCGACACTAGATCAGCTCCCAGAAGCTTTCTGGGTCAAACTGAGGGAGTGTGTCAACACTAGATGGGGTGGTGTCGACACTAGAGGGCTTCCCAGAACACTTTTTGGGCTGTTTTGGGACAGCAGGTCGACACTAGCACAGGCAGTGTCGACACTAGTGGCCCTTCCAGAACAAAACACATGGTCATGTGGAACCCGATGACACATCTCATGTAGCGATTCACTTACAACTCTTATAACTCTTTAATGAGTGAGATTTAGACAAAAAGTTCAACATAAAAGATGAAGAATACAACTGGTAGAAGAACGTTGATGTTGAGGATTTGATCTAATTCGGTCTGGAATCCCAAGAAAACATATGAAGAACAGAAAATCAAGTGTAGCCCGAAATTGCAGTATCATGCAGTGACTCTCTTATCATGCTCCTAACTCTCTAACAATGATTTTTGGACAAAACATCCAACATAGAAGATGATCGTGACTTCAATTGGAAGAACTTTTATGAATAAAGTTTAGTCAAATTTGGTCTTAAATCATGTGCACAATATGACGAACGAGAAAATCCCTAACTGTGCAAGACTTCGGGAAAATCACCAATACACGAAGAATACTCCATGAAAATTAGGCAAATCAAGTGCAAATGATCCTAGACTCAAAGAACTACATGTTGGCATTGGTTTTATTTAATCTTGGCTTGAGAACGCCTACCTTTATGAAGATCTAAAACCTGTTGATGTTCTGGACACAACAGAGGATGCAGGGGATGAAGCTCCGGATTCCCAGCCTTTCTCCTGTTCCTCAGAAGTTCCTGCTTGCTTCCAAACGACTCCAACTTCGTTGCGAAACCTTCCTGAAGAGTTTAGGGATGAGTTCTTATAGTTTTAGGATGTTGTTCAGAGTCCTAATGATGCTAGGAAAGGGCTACGAGCTATGTTTCCTAGTTTCCAGAAAATCTGGGATTCCTTTACTTAAAAGAGGTAGCCAAGGTTTAGGAAACCACTAATTGAGATTGAGTTTGGTTTTGGCTTACCTTACATGACAACTCATCCATAATATGACTCTAAATTACCCTCCCTAATTACTGCATAATTACATACACGAATTTCTGGGCAATTTTCTGTCCTAGTTTGTTCATATCCTCGGGCCAAATATGCTCTATTGACCCAATCTTATTAATAGGTTATTAACACATGGTATTGGAAGTCTCTCCAATACGTTTATTATTTTTATCCCTCTATATTTCTGAAATTTTAAATTTCTTTTTTTTTTATTTCCAGGGTGTTACATCCTCCCCCACTTAAGAAATTTGGTCCCCAAATTTACGCATAATGGTGTAGTTCGTACCTGAGAATAGCTCCAGGTGATTTTTCTTCATTCTCTCCTCTGTTTCCCAGGTAGCATTAGTAACTCCATCTCGACTCCATTGAACCTTCACCATAGGTATGGTACGATTCCTGAGTCGCTGAATCTTCCGATCCATCAGTTTGATCGGCTTCTCTTCATAAGTCAGGTCCTCCCGAATCTCCAAGTCCTCGTGATCAATTACATGGTCGGCATTGAATAAGTACTTCCGCAGCATGGATATGTGGAACACATTATGCACGTTTTCTAGTTGCGGCGGTAATGCAAGTCTATACGCCACCTGACCAATTCTTTCCAGAATTTCAAATGGCCCTATGAATCTGGGACTTAGTTTTCCTTTGATCCCAAATCTTTGTATTCCCCTCGAAGGTGAGACCTTTAAGAAAACATGTTCGCCAATCTGAAATTCTGTTCTCTCCTTAACTTGTTTGCATAACTCTTCTGTCTGGATTGTGCTATCTTCAGACGTTCCCTGACAATCTGAACCTTCCGGACAGTGGCCTCAATCAAGTCGGGTCCAACCCATTGGTTCTCCCCAACCTCTTCCCAACAAAGGGGTGATCTGCAACTCCTGCCATATAAGGCTTCAAATGGAGCCATTTTGATACTGGCCTGATAATTGTTGTTATATGCGAACTCCATCAGGTACAACTGATCATCCCATCGACCTTTGAAATCCAGCACCAAAGCACGAAGCATATCCTCCACAATTTGATTGGTCCTTTCAGTTTGTCCATCAGTCTGAGGATGGAAGGCAGTACTAAAGTTTAATTTAGTACCCATTGCTGTTTGTAAACCCTTCCAGAAGTGTGAAGTAAATCTAGAGTCCAGATCTGATATTATGCTAGATGGAACCCCGTGAAATCTAACTACTTCCTTAACATATAGAGCGGCCAACACATCTACTAACCATGTACTCTTGATCGGCAAGAAGTGAGCCGACTTAGTCAATCGGTCAACTATTACCCAAATTGCATCCTTACCACCTCGAGTCTTGGGCAATCCCATGATAAAGTCCATACTGATACTATCCCACTTCCACTCTAGGATTTCTAGTGGTAGCAGTCCACCAGCCGTACGGAAATGTTCGGCTTTGACTTTCATGCATGTCAAACAGTATGCCACATGATCGGCCACATCCCTCTTCATTTTTGGCCACCAGTACGACCTTTTTAAATCTTGGTACATCTTTGTTGATCCTGGATGAATCGTATATTTGGACTGGTGAGCTTCATTCAGTAATCTTTTCTTGAGTTCTTCATGATCAAGGACACATGTTCTACCTTTGAATAATAATCTTCCTTCTGCTGATAGAGTAAAGTCGGGTCTTTGTTCTAACTTCTCCTTGATCTGAACTAAGAGTGGGTCTTCTCCCTATTTCTCCTGGATTTCGGTCAGCAGAACAGATTGTAACTAGAGATTAGAAATCATTACTTGTTTCTCCTTCTTTTCCATGTCTAAATTTAGACTTGCAAATTGCTCCAATAACTTCCATTCGCCCAGCATCATACTAGCTAGAATAGTTCCTGGTTGTCTACTTAGAGAGTCTGCCACTACATTGGCTTTCCCAGGGTGATATTGGATGGAAAAGTCAAAGTCCTTAAGGTACTCTAACCACCTTCTTTGTCTCATGTTAAGCTCTTTCTGTGAGAACATGTATTTCAAACTCTTGTGGTCAGAAAAGACTTTAAATTGCTCACCATAGATATAATGCCTCCAAATCTTTAAGGCGAATACCACAGCTGCTAACTCCAAGTCATGAACCGGATAGTTCACTTCGTAGATCTTCAACTGTCTGGAAGCATAAGCTATTACCTTCCCTTGTTGCATTAGGACACATCCCAGTGCAATACCAGAAGCATCTGAATAAATTTCAAATCCTCCCTCTTCAGTGGGTAAGGCGAGGACAGGGTCAGTAGTCAGACACTTCTTGAGGTTGTTGAAACTTCCCTCGCAATCATCAGTCCATACAAATGGATTTTCCTTCCGGGTCAGCTTGGTTAATGGTACTGCAATCTTTGAGAAATCTTTTATAAACCTTCGGTAATACCCAGCTAATCCCATAAAACTCCTGATCTCTGTGACGCTTGTCGGTCTTTCCCATTTCAACACAGCCTCAAACTTTGATGGATCAACAGCGATACCATCTTTAGTCACCACATGCCCGAGAAAGGATACCTCCTCAAGCCAAAATTCACATTTACCTAACTTGGCATATAGTTTGTTCTCCCTCAAAATTTGCAATGAAATCCTCAAATGCTCCTCATGCTCTTCCTTTGTTTGGAATAAATCAATATATCATCGATGAATACTACCACAAACTTATCAAGATATGGGCGATAAATACTATTCATCAGTTGCATGAAAACTGCAGGGGCATTTGTTAGTCCAAAAGGCATAACAATAAATTCATAATGCCCATACCTGCTTCGGAAGGCAGTATTGTGAATGTCTTCTCCTTTGATCCTCAATTGATGATAACCAGATCGGAGATCTATTTTAGAGAAGTACCTAGCTCCAGATAATTGATCAAACAACTCATCAATTCTCGGCAGAGGGTATTTGTTCTTGATGGTTAACTGATTCAGTTGTCTGTAATCTATGCATAGCCTCATCGACCCATCTTTCTTCTTGACGAAGAGGATAGGTGCACCCCATGGCGATGTGCTTGGTTGGATGAAACCCTTCTCTAACAGTTACATCAGTTGCTCTTTTAATTCTTTCAGTTCGGCGGGGACATTCTATATGGTGCCCTAGATACCGGTGCTGCACCAGGGACCAATTCGATAGTAAAATCAGCCTCTCGCTCAGGAGGAATTACCGGCAAGTCTTCGGGAAAAACATCAGCGTATTCACTGACAACATGGATGTCCTCTACCTTGACTTCCTTCTTTGCAATGACTACATCAGCAAGAAAGGCCATACAACCTTTCCTCATCATCCTTTTGGCTTGTAATGCAGAGATAATTGACAATCTCCTGCGGTTTCTATCCCCGGTGAACACTAGTTTTGGGTACTGGCTAAAAGTTACCCGACTTCTCCTACAATTGATACTAGCCCCATGTTCAGACATCCAGTCTGCTCCCAGTATCACATCATACCATGCCATGTCCATATATATTAAATTTGCTGGTAGGTTTTGGGTTTCAATCAACACCTCACTGGATGGTATATGGTTTGTAAGATTGGTACCCGGACCAATCGGGGTTGACACAACTATTCCAAATTTCATTAGGACTGGTTCCACAGATAGGGTATCAACAAATGTTTGAGATATGAAGGAGTGCGTAGCTCCCGTATCAAAGAGAACAAAGCAGGTCAGGAAAGATTTGTAAGTGTACCTTCCACGATACCTCCTTCTTCAGCAGTTTCTGGTTCCTGGACAGCTTGCAGTCGGCCTTGCCTCTTCTGTCCATTCGGACGTTTATCTTGAGGGACTTGTTCTTTCAACATTGGGCAGTTCGAGATCCTATGGTCACGACTCCCACACCGTAGGCATCTCCCTTGCGCTCTCCAGCATTCTTCAGTCTGATGACCAGCTCTGTCACAATGTTTACACCTTTCTCCCATTGCCACTATCACTTGCTTACCTATTTCCTTCGGCTTTTTATCCGCTGGTTCATTTATCCCGCCACTGGGCCTTTTCTTCCCAATAGTCGGCTGATACCTCCCAGCAGAAGACACTTGTTCCCATTTCACGGATTTTCCCTTAATCCTTTTGGCAGTCTCCATGGCATCTTCCAATAGTTGAGCTTTCTTAACCATTTCGGCATAAGTTAGAATGTCCATTGGCGCCAGTTGGGTGATGAATTGGGGCCTCAAGCCATTCAGAAAGCGTTTCGCCTTCATCCTTTCTGTCCCAATCAAGTGAACAGCGTATCGGGACAGCCGAGAGAATTGGGCCTCATACTCAGCCACATTAAGTCCTTTCTATTTCGAAGCCGCAAATTCGGCTGCTTTCCGTTCTTGGACCCTCTCAGAAAAGTACTTGGCGTTAAAACGCTCAATGAACTGAGCCCATGTAAGTTGTTGTCCATTGAGGGTTGCTTCTACCGACTCACACCATACTCTGGCATCCTTTTCCAATTGGAAAGTCGCCAGTAGTACTTGTTCTGGTCTGTGCATTGCATGACCCTAAATATTCTTTCGATCTCCTTAATCCAGTGTTCAACAATGTCAGGGTTAGTACTCCCCTCAAACCTAGGCAGATCCATGTTCCGGAAATTCCGATGGAGCTCACCGGCTCCGCGGTTACCTCCACCTTGGGTGGCTTGTAAGATAGCCTGAGTCAAGTTCTGTATGGTTCTTTGCATGTCCCTATCCTGGGCACGTTCTGCAGCCATTGTGGTAATGATCACCTTCAAGATAATAATGTAAGTTAGTCATCTAAATATATCACATGTGACTTTTATTCCCATGGCTCTACCCAAGCTCACATTAGGTACGACAGGTTTTGACTTGTGTAATCTAGTTTCATCCCATATTCCTAATCCCTTGGACCCTAAAGTTCAGGCTCTGATACCAACTATCAAGCCCCGAATATTTAGCAGCAGAATAAATACCGGGGGACGTGAACGATACAAACTGGCGTATCACAGTTGAATAGTGCAGAGTCACATTCAGATATAACAACACATTCAAGACTGTAGTATGGTCACCAATAGTATACTTTAATTCATTTCATTCAACTAGATACAACCTCATATAAGAAGAATTAACCAAAGGGTCCATTATTCAAATAATCTTCCAGAAAAGTTTCACTATTACATAGACAACTCAGTTTCTATTTCTAAATGTCATCTATTCTAGGACGGGTGCTCGTCACTCTTGCCCAGTCCCATCTGACTTCACGGGTTCTTCATCTCTACCTGAAAAAGGGCAGGATGATAGGTGAGCGAACAAGCTCAGTAGGATTTACATCTCAATATTGTGCGGGCACTAGTATACATGATTAACATTTTAAGTAGGCAGATATGCACATGAATATGCTGGCATTGCATGCTTTTCTATCAAGTTGAATGGCAAAGTAGAACAGATATCATATCAGATCAATTGTCGAATTGCATATACAATGAACAAGTATTTCAAGAATAGAATCATGTCAGAAGAGATTGGCCATATTCAAGCAGAGTTCATGTGTTCACAAGAACAAACGTATCATATCATGTCAAGTCAAACTTATCATGTCAAACAGAAGGCACATATTAACAAATCTTGCATGTCAGGTGTGCTATGCCAAGCACCAAGAGTCCATACTCCCGCAGTTAACAAGTACGTTGGGGCGCTCCTCCCCAGGACCGGACATGGCCCTATTGCACAGGCATTGTATCAAGTTTTGGACCGAAGTCCCACGATGTGCCGAACAAACATATTCATATTATGGCCACAGAGTTTCAATGACAAGCTCATAGTAAAAAGGACATGATCATTCATAGAGTCAAGGAATGACAAACAGCTCAAAAGAACAAGGCAGGATAACATCGTATCTTATATTTCATAATTCATTAATGTCTTGACAAGAGGGTGTTTCTAAAGACAGATCATATGTAGAACATGTGCTTTCCTAACATGTATGCATATGACAATAATCAATTAAACACCGGAAAACATGTAACCCTGAAACTCATATGCAAATCATAACTTTAACACCACTAACATGTCCATACTAATCATGTATTCATATCATATTCTTATCTTATCAATTGACAATAAGCAAGATCACAAGATAATCCAATGATCATAAGAACAATCAAAATTACACATTAGAATCATAATCACATCATTACTATTTCCTTTAACGGTTTGATTTATTTTAGGTCCATGCATACTATATGACATCATGCACAAGCTATTAGACATCATGAGATGATTAGACCAAAATTATGCAAATTTCTTGTAAGGTGGTGTCGACACTAGATCAAGTGGTGTCGACACCATGCTCCAAACACAAGACAAAATCAGGCAAAACTGGTCAGGTAGTGTCGACACTAGTTCAGGTAGTGTCGACACAGTGCATCAAATACAAGGCAAAAAGGTCAAGTAGTGTCGAGACTAGTTCAAGTAGTGTCGACACTAGAGACAGCTTCCAGAAAACCTTCTGGCCAATATGGGACAGTGTGTCGACACTAGCATAGGTGGCGTCGACACTAGATCAGCTCCTAGAAGCTTTCTGGGTCAAACTGGGGGAGTGTATCGACACTAGATGGGGTGGTGTCGACACTAGAGGGCTTCCCAGAACACTTTCTGGGCTGTTTTGGCACAGCAGGTCGACACTAGCACAAGCAGTGTCGACACTAGTGGCCCTTCCAGAACAAAACACATGGTCATGTGGAACCCGATGACACATCTCATGCAGCGATTCACTTACGACTCTTATAACTCTTTAACGAGTGACATTTAGAAAAAACGTTCAACATGAAAGATGAAGAGAACAATAGTAGAAGAACTTTGATGTTGAGGATTTGATCTAATTCGGTCTGGAATCCCGAGAAAACATATGAAGAACAGAAAATCAAGTGTAGCCCGAAATTGCAGTATCATGCAGAGACTCTCTTATCATGCTCCTAACTCTCTAACGAAGGATTTTTGGACAAAACGTCCAACATAGAAAATGATCGTGACTTAAATTGGAAGAACTTTTTGAAGAAAGTTTAGTAAAATTTGGTCTTAAATCGTGTGCACAATATGATGAACAAGAAAAGCCCTAACTGTGCAAGACTTCGAGAAAATCACCAATACACGAAGAATACTCCATGAAAATTAGGCAAATCAAGTGCAAATGATCCTAGACTCAAAGAACTACATGTTGGCATTGGTTTTCTTTAATCTTGGCCCGAGAACACCTACCTTTATGAAGATCTAAAACCTGTTGATGTCCTGGACACAACAGAGGATGCAGGGGATGAAGCTCCGGATTCCCACCTTTCTCCTGTTCCTCAGAAGTTCCTGCTTGCTTCCAAACGACTCCAATTTCATTGTGAAACCTTCCCCAAGAGTTTAGGGACGAGTTCTTATAGTTTTAGGATGTTGTTAAGAGTCCTAATGATGCTAGGAAAGGGCTACGAGCTCTGTTTCCCAGTTTCCAGGAAATCTGGGATTCCTTTACTTAAAAGAGGTAGCCAAGGTTTAGGAAACCACTAATTGAGATTGAGTTTGGTTTTGGCTTACCTTACATGACTACTCATCCATAATATGACTCTAAATTACCCTCCCTAATTACTGCATAATTACATACACGAATTTCTGGGCAATTTTCTGTCCTAGTTTGTTCATATCCTTGGGCCAAATATGCTCTATTGGCCCAATCTTATTAATATGTTATTAACACATGGTATTGGAAGTCTCTCCAATACGTTTATTATTTTTATCTCTCTATATTTCTGAAATTTTAAATTTCTTTTTTTTTTATTTCCGGGGTGTTACATCAGTCGTCTCCGACAGAGATCCGAGGTTCACATCAGGGTTTTGGCGCAGTCTTCAGAGAGCACTTGGTACAGAGTTGAGGTTCAGCACAGTGTACCACCCATAGACAAACGGATAGTCAGAGCAGACTATTCAGACACTGGAGGACATGTTGAGAGCTTGCTGCTTAGACTGGAGTGGCATGTGGGAGTCGCAACTTCCGATGGTGGAGTTCGCGTACAACAATAGTTATCACTGGAGCATCGGAATGGCACCATACGAGGCTTTGTATGGTCGCCCGTGCAGGACACCTCTTCACTAGTTCGAGGTTCGTGAGAGGCAGCTTTTGGGGCCAGAGTTAGTGCAGCAGTGTGCAGACACAGTCAGCCTAATCAGGCAGAGGCTTCGGGCAGCGCAGAGCAGGTAGAAGAGCTATGCAGAGACCGTTACAGTTCAGTGTTGGTGACCATGTTTTCTTGCTGGTCTCACCGGCCAAGGGCGTCATGAGGTTTGGCAAGAAGGGAAAGCTAAGTCCAAGGTACGTCAGGCCTTTCCCTATCACCGAGAGGGTCGGCGAGGTGGTTTATAGGTTGAGTCTTCCAGCAGAGCTAGTAGGTGTGCACAGTGTGTTCCACGTTTCGCAGCTCAGGAGGTACGTTGCAAATCCTTCGCACGCGTTAGACTATTCGCAGCTTGAGGTGGCGCCAGATATGTCAGTGCTAGAGTACCCAGTCAGTGTTGTCGACCACAGAGTTTAGCAGTTGCATCGGAGGCAGATTCCGCTAGTGAAGGTCGTCTGGGAGAACCGCGTCGGTAGAGAGGCCACATGGGAGTGCGAAGATGAGATGCGCGAACAGTTCCCCTACTTGTTTGATTGATTGGTACATTGTCTCCCCTTACTGCTTTCTGGGTTGAGACCGAGTTGTTTTTATTTCTAGGACAAAATGTCTTAAGGTGGGTGGGATGTAGGACCCGGCCCCCTTGGGCCCTTTTGCCCCATCCTCAGGGTCGCGACAAGCCCCTGGTCGCGACGTGAACGCGATAGGAGGCCTGTCGCGATGGTTTCTGGTCACGACAGGAGGCTTGTCGCGACGGGTTCGGGTCGCGACGACCGTGTTGTCGCGTTCTAGAACGCGACCGGATGGTCGTCGCCTTCGTGTTGCTTCTCCCGACTGACGTGACCGGTATCCTTTCTATCTGGATGGCTCTGACAAGTGTCAATCCGTCACGTTCTGGGTCACGACGCGATGGGCGTTGCGATAGCATTTTCGGTCTTCGAGGTTTGACCCGTCTTTTAGGGTCGCGATGTGATGGGCGTTGCGATCACTTTCCCGGTCTTGGAGGTTTGACCCGCCTTTTGGGGTCACAACGTGACAGGCGTCGCGATTGCTTTCCCAGTCTTCGAGGTTTGACCCACTTTTTGGGGTCACGACAGAGCCACCGTCACGTTCTGGGTCGCGACGCCTAGGGCGTTGTGATAAGAGGCTGATAGCGACGGGTCGTTCCGTCGCATTCTGGGGGACACCGGGTTAAAACTCAAGGCTGCGCCCCATTTCTCCCTCTCGCCCTCTCAGCTCTTTTTCTCCCCTCTCCTTTCCCTCTTGTGTTTCCCTTGCGGATCCTTGGCGGTTCGTGGTGCTTGAGGCGTCCGTGCTGAGGTGGTGTCGTCCCGCTCCTGCAGGGGACGTGGTCGTGCCGTTTGGTGCAAGGAGGAGACGTTTCTACCTACGATATGGCCCCAACGGATTCGTTCTTTGCCTGGAGGTAGGCACTCTTGATCTGCTCGCCCTAAGCATGCTCACATCCCCCTCTAAAGCGTGTTTTCCTTGTGGTTTGGGGCTTGGGAGTGTGAGTACTCCATGCTCAAGGTTGAGTGAGGTTTCCCTTCAAGCGTAGATCCATGTTTGTGGGGCTTTTTAGGGTGGTTTGGATGCTTTACTAGCTTTCTAGCATGTTGAGCATGATCCCCTCCCCCCTCGTGTGCTTGTTTCCCCATTTTTTAGGTGGTTCCTGGAGGGCTCGCTCCGGAACCCCCCTCTGTCTGAGAAGGCGACGTTCCGGAGGTCGTGATCTGTTGAGATTGCGACACTCAGGTGTGTCACGACAAAGTCACTACGTGTGACCATCGCGACGGGTTCACGATAGGATAGGCGTCGCGACCAGGTCGCGACGGCCTGAGGCGTCGGTCCCTCAGCCGTGAGACAGGTTTTGCTCTCTGCCGTTTCCTCTTTTCCTTATTGTTTCCGTGGCACCTGTGCTAGTGTAACACCCTGGAAATTTAGTGATTTAAATTTTAGAAATAAAGGAGAATAAATAAATTCCATAATTTTCGGATGATAAAACTTACGTACCATTATCGTATGAGAGAAAACAGATCGGAAAATTCCGTAAAAATTATAGATCAACCCCAAATATCGTCCCTAAGTGTTCCACGAAGAAATTCATGCAAAAAAAAAAAACTTATTGGCCAAGTATACGTCACACATGACAAATTACCTGAATTTAGAAACTAAGTCGGAAAATTGTTAAGGCGGAAAAATAACCCGACCATAGATTAAGTAAACATGTTGGAGAGGCTTCCAACATCATGTATTAATAACCCATTAACAATATTGGGCCAATAAAGCACATTTGGCCAAAGGATAAAAATAGGGACAAGAAAATACCTAGAAATACGTGTATGAAATTATGTAGTGATTAGGGATGGCAAATTAGGGTTAAAATTATTGGTAATGGCCAAGCATGGCAACCCAAATCATGGCCAACCCTGTAGGACACCTTCCCATGGTGTAGCTACCTCCTTTGGGTGGGCAAATCCTAGATTTTGGAAGGTACAAAGTAGAATTCGCAGCCCCTTTCCTAGTCCCATTAGGACATGTAAATGTTGGGTTGAGTGTGAATATAATTCATTTCTCCTCACATTTTGATGATGACAAGTTGTGATTTTAATGCATAACCATTGGAACATGTAAAATACATCACCTGAAATTACGATATTCAAAAAGCATGTTTCCAAGCACATTTATCATTGATATTCATGATAATATTTAACTAATGATTTATGTGTTTATTTTCTCAGGGACAAACATTTTCTGCAAAGGTAGTGTCGACACAACCATCCTTGGTGTCGACACAATGGTTCAGAACAAAGGCAGAAATGTGAAGAAAAGTCCATCTCAGGTCGACACTAGTCCAGAGCAGGTCACACTAGAAGCCTTCCCAGAAGGCTTGTTGTTCAGACAGCCAAAGCAGGTCGACACCAAATGCAGGCAGGTCGACACTAGATGGCTCTCCCAGAAGGCATGTTTTTCAGATGGCCAAAGTAGGTCGACACGAGATGAGATCAGGTCGACACTAGAGAGCCTTCCCAGAAGCGCTGTTTTGCTGTCTGGGACATGAGGCCGACACTGAATCATCTCAGGTCGACAATAGAGACCTCTCCCAAGGATTTGTTTTGCCAGTCTGGGAGAGTGTGTCGACACACCTCATGGGCAGGTCGACACACTCCGGAATCTCTGTGACTTAAACTTTCCCCTGGACACGTGGCACCCTAGGGAGATGTCAGATCATTCTTGGATCATGTGCCCACGTACCCCAAGGTATCTTCCGGATACTTAGGGTATAAATACCCTCTTATTGGGCACTCATCCTAAGAGAATCTCTTAAGAGCCTCCAGAAACCTGCAAGCGGCGGCAAGAGAGTCTCACCTCCCTGTTCTTGCTCTCTCCTGTGCTCCCACCCAATTCACACTTCTCCGAGCACAAGACTTGAAGATTGATCAGCATGAAGCACTAGGATCAACTTCAAAGGAGCAGATCAAGTAGAAGCCAGCAATTGTGAAGCTCTCAAGGAAGATCCCAAGATCAAAGTTGCAGAGCATCGGCCAAGGGACTTCAAGTGATCAAGATTCTTCCAGTTCGGCCTCTACAAGGAGTTTTCTTGAAGAACAAGAATTGTCAACCTCGAGTCTAAAGTCTTTCTTGTTTCTTCCTGGCTATTCTAGAAATTGTGCATAATCTGTTGCACCAATTTTCTTGAATTGGCCTTAATAGATCAGATCATTGCTAGAGGATCTGCATCTTATTGTTTTTGTTCTAGCAAGTGGTTGTGAGCCTGTGTGCTCAGGTTCTTGAGTCGTCGTACTCAAGTTGTGTGGTTGAGCAGTCTTGCTCAGATTCTATAGTAGTCTTGCTCTAGGTAATGTGTGAGTTGTCAAACTCAGTTGTGGAGTTGTCAGGCTCCAGTGTGGGTCGTGTTACCCAGGTTGTTAGTGGATCCTCACTGTGTGTGAGGGGTGGATGTAGGAGTCACGTGGTGTGATTTCCGAACCACCTAAAAATCTATGTGCATTGGTCTCTTTGTGGTTTGAATTTTCTCCTCGTTAGATGAATGCATAGGATCGTTTGAATCTATCTAATCAACTTGTTTACTCACTCCAATTGTTTAACTCACTTAATTTTCTTCAGATCTGTGAAATTTGCTTTCAATCTAACTCTGATTCAAAGGACTTTAAAATTTGGTTTAGCTTCCGCATTAGTTGGCATAGATCTATTCACCCCCCCCCCTTCTAGATCTTGTCCACACTTTTATCGATCCTTCAATTGGTATCAGAGCGGGTTTACACTTGATCTGATCTGATCTGAGTAGTTTCTGAGTGTTCTGTGTTGCTTGTTTACTTGATTGTTTGTTTTGCTGAGTGTTTCCTTCCTTGCACCATCTGTTTAATTAAATGGATTCCAGAGGATTCATAGCTGAGGGTCATTCCATAAATAGGCCACCATTCTTTAATGGAACAGACTATTCTTATTGGAAAAATAGAATGCAAGTTTTTCTAAGAGCCCAAAATTATGAAATCTGGAAAGTAGTGGAAGTAGGTCCCTATGAAAACCAGGAGAAGAAGAAACCTGGACTAGGGAACAAACAAGAAGAGCTACATTGAATTATAGTGCCATGAACATGATTCAATGTGCTGTTCACCCCAAAGAGTACTCAAGAATCTCTATGTGCAAATCTGCCAAAGAGATGTGGGATAAACTTGAGGTACTCTATGAGGGACATCTCAAGTTAAAGAAACCAAGGCTAACATACTTGTCTCTGAATATGAGTTGTTCATGATGAAATCTAACGAGACAATCTCTGAAATGTTTGCAGGTTTATGATCATAGTCAATGGACTGAAGGCCTTAGGTAAGGACTATACGATGCTGACTTGGTAAGAAAAATCATGCGTTCTCTCTCTTCAATATGGCACACCAAGGCCACTGTCATTGAAGATTCTAAAGACTTGTCCAAAATTTCTTTGGATGAGTTGATAGGATCCTTAATGACATATGAAATTAATCTAAAGAGAAATGAGGAACACATAATCAAAACCAAGCCAGTAGCATTAAAGGCCTCATCTAGTAACAAGGACAAAAGTCAGGATAAAACTAGTTCTGATGAGTCTGAGTCAAATGAGGATGAAATTGCCCTCATGACCAGGCAATTCAGAAAATTCTTGAAATATAGAAAAGAAAATTTTTCTGGTAAAAAGAAATACTCTTCAGGTAAAAGAAACACATCATTTTCTAATGCAAACTCTAACAAGAATAAAAAATCTGACGATATTGTCATTTGCTACAGGTGCAACAAGCCAGGACATATGAAGGGAGAATGTCCTGAGAACAAGAAGGAGAAGCAAAGAAAATTCACAAATTCAAGAAGCCGAAGGCCATGGTAGCCACTTGGTCTGATGAGGACACAAGTGAAAATGAAGAAGAAGAAAAATCCTCAAGCTCTGGAAGTGAGGAGATTTGCTTCATGGCAAACAGCTCAGATGGAAAGGTAAGCACTTCTTTTGAAGATTTTTCTGTTGAAGATTGGCAGGATGCTTATGCTGAATTAGTTGAAAACTATACTGAAATGAGAAAAGAAAATAAGCATCTCAAAAAGAAAATTGAAAATATTTATCATAACCAATCTTCAAACAAAAGAATTTGTGAACTAGAAAATGAAGTGATAGAATTGAATGAAGAAAAAGAAAATCTTCTGAATCTGATTGATGAACTTAAGCTAGCCTCTCAAAAGGCCACCAATGAATTCAAAGACTTATCTGAAAAGCTGGAAAAAGAAAATCAAGATAAACAACAAAAGATTGAAGAAATCAAAATTTTGGAAAACCAGCTAAGACAAAAAGATGAAGTCATTGAAACATTCACAAATGGCAAAGATAATTTGGAGGCCTTGTTGGGAACAAATATGAAATCAATCTCTCATGGACTAGGGTTTGATAAGCAAAAATCTAAGAAAGACAAATCCGTGAAAAGAAGGATAAAGCACCACTAATCAAATTTGTTAAGGGCCCTAGTCTTGAAAATACAGAAGTCAAACAAAAATCAAGCAAAACACAAAAAAGTCCAAAACTCAGAACAAAGACAAGGCAACCAGGTCGACACAATCTCCTGACAGGTCGACACTAGTCCACAAGAAGAAGGCTTCTGTGGCTGTAGTGTCGACACCAGTTGAAGAGAGGTCGACCTGCACAACATCAACTAAGAAAAACCACAAAATAAAAAATTCAAATAAAAATCTGAAAAATAAGAAAAAGTCAAAGGAAGCCATTAATGAAGAGCCTTGGACCTCCAAGACAGTATATCAAGCTGATTGGACCAATTCTTGGAGCCAATGGTATAACAACCCATGTTGGTATCATCCTCAATTTTTCTATCCAAACTTTCTGATGTACCAACAAAATCCTTGGATTCCACCTCCACATCTGAATTCTCATGCTCAAATGAAAAACACCCCTCCTATCAAAAACAAAAACACTGTGTTTTCATCCCAAAGAAAAGAAGAAAGTGAAAAAGACAGAGAACACCACAGTAATAAAACAAAAGTAAAAAACAAGTCAAATTTGGTGAGAAAAGATTTGTTAACATTGTCCAAACTTTCTGATGGTCCCAACTTGTTTGGGTACCAAAATCTTCTCTCCACTAATTGATGTTGCAGGAAGGTCGTGCACCCAATTCAAATGTGTGGTTCCTTGACAGTGGGTGTTCACGACATATGACTGGAGATAGAGCCAAATTTTCTTTCCTGCTAGAAAAGGAGGGTGGTTCAGTGACATTTGGAGGTAAAAATAAAGGAAAGATCATTGGATCTGGAAAGGTTGGTCAAACTTCCTCAAACTCTGTTGATAGTGTTTTATTAGTTGATGGTCTTGATTACAACTTGCTCAGTATCAGCTAACTATGTGACAAAGGTCACAAAGTTGTGTTTGAATCTGATTTTTGCAAAATAATTGATTCATCAACTGATAAAATAATTTTTTTGGAAAAAGGGAAAACAATGTTTATATGATTGACCTTAATAAAAACTTTTCTGAAAATCTTGTTTTGTTGCAAATAAAGATGAAATTGCATGGACTTGGCACAAAAGACTTGGCCATGCAAGTTTCAGAACTTGAATAAATTGTTAAGGCTGAATCTGGTTAAGGGTCTTCCTGAATCCTTTTCAAATGTTGAAAATCAAGTTTGTGGGATCTGTGCCCAAGGTAAACAAACCAGGAAATCTTTTAAGAACTTCAATGAGGTACTCACATCTAGGCCACTAGAACTACTTCATATGGACCTTTTTGGCCCAACAAGAATTCTAAGTCTAAGTGGCAAGAGATATGGGTTTGTAATCATTGATGATTTTACTAGATTTACTTGGGTCATTTTCTTGTCCCACAAAAGTGATACTTGCCTTGAATTCAGGAAATTCTGTACCACTGCCCTAACAAATTATTCATATAAAATCAAAAATATTTTGACTGATCATGGGGGAGAATTTGAAAACCAATCCTTTTCTGATTTATGTGCTGAACTTCAAATTTTCCACAAGTTTTCTTCACCAAGAACTCCAGAACAAAATGGAGTTGTGGAAAGAAAGAACAGAACTCTTGTGGAAATGGCTAGATCCATGCTCCTTGAGAGTAATTTGCCCAAATCCTTCTGGGCTGAAGCTGTAAACACAGCAAATCATATTCTCAATAGAGCATTGGTCAGACCAAAAATCAAGAAAACCCCCTATGAATTACTGAAAAACAAGAAGCCAACTGTTTCTTATTTCAAAATCTTTGGGTGCAAATGTTATGTACACAACAATAATAGAGAAAATCTTGACAAGTTTGATGCTAAGAGTCAGGAAGCCATCTTCCTTGGCTATTCAGAAGTGTCAATAGCTTTCAGAGTGTACATTCTCAAAAACAAAACTGTTGAAGAGTCTCCTCATGTTATATTTGATGAAAATTCCTTTTCAACTAACACTTCTAAATCTTGCAGGGAAAAACACGACAGTGAAGAGGATGACTTCATTGTGGACTCTTCACCAACTGTTGAGGAGCTTGAAGACACTGGTGAGATCTTGAACACCAATTCACCATCTTCAAGTGGATCAGGTAACATTGCTCCAGATTTAAGTACCCCTCAACAGGTAATTTCTGAACATCGAATTTTGAGAGATCACCCATTAGATAATATTGTTGGTAATTTGAATGATAGAGTTAGGACTAGATCATCATTATGCTTGCTATTGAAGAAGACCCACTAGCTCTAATTTCCCAAATTGAACCAAAGTCAATTGATGAAGCTTTATCAAGTTCTGATTGGATTAATGCCATGCATGATGAACTTCATCAATTTGAAAGAAATCAAGTATGGGAATTAGTACCTAGACCTAGTGACCAAACAGTCATTGGCACTAGATGGGTTTCAGAAATAAACTGAATGAATCTGGTCAAGTCATAAGAAATAAAGCTAGGCTAGTTGCAAAGGGGTACAATCAAGAGTTTGGAATTGATTTGAAGAATCATATGCCCCTGTAGCTAGACTAGAAGCAGTTAGAATTTTCCTTGCTTTTGCATCCTCCATGAAATTCAAAGTTTATCAAATGGATGTTAAAAGTGCATTCTTAAATGGATATATCAAGGAAAATTTTTGTTGAACAACCTCCTGGATTTGAAAATGAAAAAATCCTAACCATGTTTTCAAGCTTCATAAGGCTCTATATGGTCTTAAACAAGCTCCAAGAGCTTGGTATGACCGTTTGAGCTCCTTTTTGCTTGAAAAAGGATACTCTAGAGGAACTGTTGATCAAACCATGTTCACAAAAACAGTCAATAATCAAATAATTGTTGTCCAAATTTATGTTGATGACATAATATTTGGATCAACCAATAAAGGCCTGTGTAATGAATTCTCCAATCAAATGAAAAATGAATTTGAAATGAGTTTAATGGGAGATCTAAAATTTTTCTTGGGATTGCAGGTTAACCAAACTCATGAGGGGATCTTCATCAGTCAAACCAAGTATGTCAAAGAACTTCTGAAAAGGTTTGACTTTCAGAACCTCAAGCACTCCAACACACCAATTGCTATAAATGCTAAACTAGAAGAAGACTCAAATGGTAAGTCAGTAGACCCAAAGACCTACAGAGGTATGATTGGTTCTCTACTTTATCTTACAACTTCTAGACCTGATATTCAATTCAGTGTGTGTTTGTGTGCTAGATTTCAATCAAATCCTAAAGAAAGTCACATGCTAGCTGTTAAAAGAATTTTCAAATATCTTGTTGGAACATGTGATTTAGGAATTTGGTATCCTGCTAATTGCAAGTTAGATTTGATTGCCTATTGTGATGCTGATTATGCTGGTTGTAAATTAGATAGAAAAAGCACAAGTGGCTTGTGTTTGTACCTAGGTGGGTGCCTAATCTCTTGGGCTTCTAAGAAGCAACATTCAGTTGCTCTGTCAACTGCAGAGGCTGAGTATGTTGCTGCTGGTAGGTGTGGAACCCAAATCTTTGGGTGAAACATCAACTTCTTGATTACAACCAAGAGTTAGGTTGTGTTCCCATCCTTTGTGATAACACAAGTGCAATAAATCTGTCTAAAAATCCCATTCAGCATTCCAGAACTAAGCATATTGAAATTAGGCATCATTTCTTGAGAGATGAGGTAGCAAAGAAATCTTTTGAACTCCATTTCATAGAAACTGAAAAGCAAATTGCTGACATTTTCACAAAACCCCTTCCTGACAGTAGATTCTCATCCTTAAGGAGAGAACTTGGTCTTTGTAAATGTCCATTGGGATTGGGTTGAGTGTTAGGCATTTCCTGAGGGGGAGTTCATTGCATCATCATACTCCTTTGCTTCCTTGATTCATCATATCTCTCTCCACTTCACCTCTAATTCTTTGGTCAATGAACACTTCACCTCACATTGTGTTGAACTTCTTGGTATATCAAATGGTGATTTGAAGAAGGACAAGTTCTGCTTGTCTGGACACTTTCACTATGCGAAGTATATGTCTCCGCCAAGTACCAAGAAATGAATATGCAATTGTTGAGGGGGAGCTTTTGTTGCTCAAAGAGAATTATTTCTGATTTCAAAACTTGCATATCTTTATTCTGATGAAAAGTGGTTGAAATCCTCATCTCAGGGGGAGCTAAAGAATTCACAAGTTATATCCTTTGCAAAATTCAAAACTTTTTCTTGCATTACATCAATTTCCTTGCATGATGTCCTCATTCAGGTGTCTAGAGTCTCAAAATGATCCTTTGAGTGATCTACTACATTCATTTGTCAACTCTCACCTATATTCTTCAAAACTATAGAAATTCAATTTCTTTCTAAGACTGAAGGATAATGTGTGTCTTGATCTTAAACATGTTTTTGTTTGCAATTGATGTTGGATATAGATGATATCTTTTGTCAAAAACTCTCCAAAATCTATCCATTCAACAGAGCAATGGCACATGTGCTGAGAAACTGCACACCTTCACAATGAATGAAGTGTCATGTATGTCATGAGGCACTAATGCTATCTCTGTTCAAAGGGAATTAAAAATTAAAAATCAATGCAATCAAACATCAAATAATTGTTGTAATTATATGACTAAATGATGGAAAGTCATGTCATACCTGGCTGATTGAAATGTATGTGGAAAGATCCAAAAAACATATATTTCATGTCAAAAGGTCATCATTTACCCCTTTGAGACTTGATAATGGATAAATCTTCAGTATCCAGGGACTATAGTGTGTAAAAAGCATTAGTTCTTGAGTGAACAAGATATATCTCATTTGATAGTTTGTTTCAAACAAAATATATATGTCATTGGAGAATTTGTTTTAAAGAATCATTCTTATCCATCATCAAGTTGTTCCTTAAAAATGTTTGCTGTCAACACACTTGTTTTCAGTCTAAAAGATTTTTTTTTATCTCTTTGGAATTGAAGAATATGGTAGTGTGTAGTTGATTGTTAAATGTTTTATTTCCCTCAAATTATCATTTTAATGACTCAAGTCACTGAATGCTCATATCCTGTTGGATATTGTGTAAAACTTGAATTGTGTTGAATTTTTGCAAAATTTAACAAATGAATTTTTTAGTCTCTTAATATCCTTGAAATGATCATTCCACCCATTGATTATCATTATAAAGATGTCCCAAAAGCTCACAATTTTTTCAAAACTCAAATCCAAAATTTTTCATCAGGCCAGGTCGACACTACTCATCTAGTGTCGACACACTTTGACTCAGGTCGACACTCCCATCCTCTAGTGTCGACACTGACCCCCTGCCAGACTCATTTAAACCGTGGGCGCCAGTTAAGCGCAAGTTGTTTCTGCGGGGTAGGTTATCCAAAACCCCTCTTTTCTCTTCTCCAGGTCGACCCGACGGTCACATTCTTCTGGAATCCGGCAGGATTTTGAATCCTTTCCACCTTTTCTCTCCTCCATACCATCTCCATCCGTCGTCTCTCATTCCTCTCTCTCTCCATCATCCCCGATTCCACTCTGCTTCCATGGCACCAAGCAGCTTCCTCGCCGTGGAGCAAAATCAAGGGCTTCGACAAGGCCCATTCCGGCGGCTGAGGTTCCTTCCACTGAGAGGAGAACCAAGCGTCGCCATGATCCTGCAGAGCAGCCGGATCTTCATCTGCTAAGAGAGGTAGGGCATCCTCCTCTGGTCGAGGTCAAGGGTCCATGTACCCTAGGAGAAAAACCCTAGACTCTTCTCCTGAGATTTCTGAGAAGTCCTCATCCTCATCCTCATCCTCTTCCTCAAGTCCTCCCAGCCCACTAGGAGACCCCCTTCCAAACCCCTAAGTGCCGGGAAGACAATCCTGAAACCCAGAGCTGTCGATTTGGATGACAGTGAACTCATTGATGCATTTCCTGAAGTCTTGAACTTCTTCAAATTCCAGTCTTGGCAGTCTTTCATTTCAGAATTTCGTATATTTACCTTAGACTTGTACAAGAATTCTATCAGAATTTGGAATGCACAGAAGAAGGGTACAAGTCCAAGGTCAAAGGGATTGCCATAGACATGCCAACAAACATAGTTGCTTCAATTTTCAAAGTCCCTGATGAAGAGAAGATTACCACAATTTTGAATTCAACCTTCATGAAGCCTACACTATAATGACTGGTTTGCCTACAGATGAGACTGATATTAAGCAAACCCATGTCACAAAATTCAATACCAACACCTTTCCACCTGTGTTAGGCTTACTAATCACATGCTCACTACCATCATCACACCTCAAGGTGGTGGGAGAGATAGGCTAACAGACATCCAAAGATTTGTCCTTTATTGTATGAGCAAGGACATCAAGATAAATCTCCATGTCATCATGTACCAGATAATCTCTGAGACCACTAGGGCTGATTTGCATAGATCACTCCCTTATGCAGCGCATTTGACTGCAGTTTTCAAGCACTTTGGTGTGCCTCTTGACAATGAGAAATCTGAGAAAATTCCTAAGTCCAACATCTATTGCTTTAAGCATGTTCAGAAATTCATGGGCATTAGGATTGTTGGTGATCAGGTAAGGAGAGGGCCAGCTACAGTAGAGGCCCCTGAGGCTCAGGAGGATCAGCCTCCAATTCAATAGGAACAGCCTCCAGTTCTAGAGGAACAACCTCCAGTTCCAGAGGAACAGCCTCTAGCTCCAGAGGATCAGCCTCAAGTTCATGAGAACCTGCCCCCATAAATGAGGATCAGCCTCATGTTGGGTTTTTCATATATCATGTTTTTGATGATCACATTAACACCCTTGAACATTGATTTAATGCAAAATTGATGTGCTAACTAACATGAAAAACACCATGAAAGTGATTGAGTTAAACATTGCTAAATCATACAATGTATATCACTAACAATGTATTTGCATGTAGGTGCACAAGCATGAAACATGGAGCATTGAAGAGGCATTGAAGAGATGAGCAAAAAGCACAAAAATCTGTCAAAAAGGTGTATCTGTCGACAGATGAACTCTACCTGTCGACAGATTCATACAGTCATTCCAAGACAGAACTCAGGTTTGCATCTCTGAGTGTATCTGTCGACAGATGCAATGTACCTGTCGACAGATACACACAGACAACCCAGGACAGAGCTCAGGTTTTCAATTCCTGAGTGCATCTGTCGACAGATGCAAACTGCCTGTCGACAGATACACTCAGAAACTCATTTTCCTGAAACCCAGTTCTCAGCCTGAGTCTGCCTGTCGACAGATGCAAGTGCACCTGTCGACAGCCGACGGAAACTTCAGATTTTGGGTTTCCAAATCCGGCCCCACTTGGGTGTTTCCTTCCTCCACGACCCCCACCTTTACCTAACACTATATAAGCATCCTTTTGGAGCCAAATTCGCAGAGAGCAGCCTCCCATCCAAGAGCCTCCAAGGGACCAAGAGGAAAAGCCCCAAATTGCTGCTCTGCTTCAACTTTCCGCCCAGATCGACGTGGAATCACCATCTATGCGGAGCTGAAGCCGGATCGTCATCAATTCAACCTTCTACATCGATCAATCTACATCCAATCGAAGTTTGAAGAGCGTTTGGACGATCCACGAGAAGAATTCCAACCGGATTTGTTCCCTAATTCCCAATTCTTCTCCATTTCATAATTTCCATTCCATCGTGTGTGTGTGTGGTTGTGTTTCGAGCATCCCTTGTGCTTGATTCACGTATTTGTGGTTGTTCTGATCGTGGTTCATCAGACAACGTGTGTGTGGTTGAGTTGTAGTGTTGAACTCGCTCATAAGCAGTCGTTTCTGCGTGTGTGTGTGGACGGTGGATGTAGGATACACGAGTTGTGTACTCCGAACCACCTTAAATCATCGTGTTCTGTGGTTTGTTCGCGTTTTGCGATAGATGATTGGTAGGCACGGTGTTCATACGCACGTTTGATTTTCTGTTCTCACTTAAATCAACTCAAGCGGTCTCACACTTAATTGAATTTGAATCAAATTTCATTAAGATCGCTGTAGCATCGAAAAGAAGCCATCAATAGTTTAAAATTGCCGTAATCTATTCAACCCCCCCCTTCTAGATTACCGTATTGTGTACTTCCGCATAACTCTTCAATTGGTATCAGAGCGGGTTTCTCCGATTTACAGCTTTTCGTAATTTGATCTAGCGATCAGGAGATTTTCGATCTTATGGATTCTAGCAAAGGGTATATGGCCGAGGGACATTCAGTAACCAGGCCACCCTATTTTGATGGCACTGACTATTCCTATTGGAAAAATCGTATGCAGGTATTTTTGAGAGCTCAAAACTACGAGCTGTGGAAGATAGTCAGCAAAGGACCATATGTATTGCCCGAGGACGAAGACACCTGGACGAAAGACCAAATAGCCAAGGGAACTCTCAACTGGAGTGCACTAAACATGATGCAATGTGCGGTGCATCCAAAGGAGTTCTCAAGAGTCTCCACATGCTCAACAGCAAAAGAGATGTGGGACAAGCTTGAACTTATCTACGAAGGTACGTCCGAGGTAAGGGAAACTAAAGTTAGCATGTTAGTGTCTGAATATGAAATGTTCAAGATGAAAACTGATGAAACCATATCAGACATGTTTGCAAGATTCATGCTAATAGTTAACGGGCTAAAAGGTCTTAAGAAGGAATACTCTGAAAGTGACTTAGTGAGAAAGATCCTTCGATCTCTTACTTCATCTTGGAATACTAAGGCCACTGTCATTGAGGATTCCAAAGACCTTTCCAAAATGAAATTGGATGAACTAATTGGCTCTCTAATGACATATGAAATCAACATCAAAAGAAAAGAATTAGAAGAAAATCCTAGAAAGTCAATTGCTCTAAAAGCATCCAATAAAACATCAACAAGCTCCAAGAAATCTATTCAACAAGATAGTGATGAGCAAGAAACATCTAGTGAGAGTGATGATGGTGAAATGGCAATGCTCACTAGACAATTCAAGAAATTTTTGAAGTTCAAGAGGAGAGAACAGGTAATTCCAAACCCTTTCCTAAGAAAAATTTTTCACAGAAATATGAGTCAAACAAAAAATCTGACATTGTTTGTTATGAATGCAAGAAACAGGGGCATATGAGAGGAGAATGCCCGGAACTCAAGAAGAAGCTGAAGAAAGACAAATTCACCTCCAAAAAGGCCAAAGCAATGTTGGCCACCTGGAGTGATGAAGATGAAGATGCACAAGAAACATCCGATGATGAAGAAGTGAAATGCTTGATGGCCAGGAGTGATGACTCCAGCGAGGTAAATTTCTCATTTGATGATTTCACTGCAAGTGAATGGGAGGAAGCATACACTACTTTATTTGAAAAATTTCGTGAATATAATCTGAGAATAGAGCATTAAAAAAGAAATGCAACTCCCTTGTGCATGATAGGAACAATGATGAACGAATTGCATTCCTGACAAAAGAATTAGAAATGATGAAAGTTGATGAAAAGACTCATAATGAAGAAATGGATTGCTTGAAAATGAAATTGCAAGAAACACAAAAAGAAAAAGACTGTTTAAGCCATTCTATTGAATTCCTTCAAGAAGAACAATTGGAAACAAAGAAAAAGTTGGAACAAACTGAAAAGGAATTGAAAGAAAAATCTGAGGACTTAATGAAATTTGTAAAAGGGAAGCAAAATCTAGATGCGGTTTTGGGCACCAAAATACATGTAACCAAGCATGGGTTAGGATATCAACCTGTAAACAAAAGAAAATAGGAGAATCATTGATTACCTCCTTTGTTGATCTTAGCCCAACACAAGCAAGCATGCTCCCACAAAGCATAATTCAAGAAAGTCTCAGACCAAGCCAATGCCACTCAAACAAAATGCTCCCAACAAACAAAGAAAAAGCCACCTGTCGACAGATACAATGGTGCCTGTCGACAGACAAGAACAGTTTCAATGAATAAACAGTCTATCAAGCAACAGAAAATTGAAAAGAAAATTCCTTCATGCAATGTGTGTAAAAAGATTGGTCATGATGAAAAACAATGTTGGAATAATCCAAAGAAACAAAATTCAAACAAGTTTGGATTCCTAAACATTACTTTGTTGCATGAATGAAATTTTGGGACCCAAAGTAATTTGGGTACCAAAACCTCTTGTCTGATCCACATATGCAGGAATGCCTAGCAGCCCAACATCAAAACAAATGGTACTTGGATAGCGGCTGTTCGAGGCACATGACGGGCGACAAAGGTAAATTCTGTTTCCTAGTGGAGAAAGACGGAGGACAAGTCATTTTTGGAGGTAACAACAAAGGCCAAATCATTGGCACAGGTAATGTTGGTAAGTGTTCCTCCAATTCAATTGAAAATGTACTGTTGGTTGATGGCCTTAATCACAATTTGCTTAGCATAAGTCAATTATGTGATAGAGGTCACAACGTCATTTTTGAATCAAATTCATGTCAAATTGTTGATAAAGAAACAGGAAGTGTAAAATTTTCTGGAAAAAGAGTGAATAACATTTACTTAGTTGATTTAGATGATCCAGAAAATGACAACTTGTGTCTTGTTGCAAATAGACAGGATGAATTGACCTTGTGGCATCGTAGGCTTGGCCATGCGAGCTACAACGTGTTGCACAAGATCATGAAGCTCAAATTGGTAAGTGGACTTCCTGACATCTCTTTTAGCAACAACGAAAGTTTTTGTGATGCATGTGCACAGGGAAAACAAACCCGGAAGTCTTTCAAATCTAAAGCACCGGTAAGCACATCTAAACCATTTGAACTGTTGCACATGGACCTGTTTGGACCAACTAGAACTCTAAGTCTCAATGGCAAACGTTTTGGTTTTGTCATTGTAGATGATTTCTCTAGGTTCACATGGGTCAAATTCTTGGCACACAAAAGTGAAACACTCACAATCTTCCAAGAATTCTTTAACAAGATTGAGCATGGCAATGTGAATAAAATATGTTCAATACGCACCGATCACGGGGGAGAATTTGATAACAATGCATTTTCTGATTTTTGCAGGCACCAAGGAATTGAACATCTGTTCTCTTCCCCAAGGACTCCAGAACAAAATGGAGTAGTGGAGAGGAAAAACAGAACATTGGTGGAAATGGCTCGCACTCTTCTGGTTGAAGGCCAACTCTCCAAAAGGTTTTGGGCAGAAGCAGTGAACACTTCGTGCTACATTCTAAACAGAGCCATGGTAAGACCTGTGATAAAGAAAACCCCCTACCAGTTATTGAAAGGTAAGAAACCCAACCTTGGGTACTTCCGAGTTTTTGGCTCAAAGGTATTTATTCACAACAATGATAAATCTGATTTAGATAAATTTGAAGCCAAAAGTGATCAAGGTGTTTTTCTAGGCTACTCAGAACACTCTAGGGCATATAGGGTGTTTAACAATAAAACACGAACTGTGGAAGAAACTCCACATGTCATTTTTGATGAGACTTATGCCAAATCTAACAGATTGAATGTTAACAGGATTGAAGAAGAGGATGAAGGAACATCGCTTAAGGATCTACAAGTCAAAGCAAAAGACAAATCTGAAGTAGACTCCAAGACCAAAGGTGGATATCTTCACCGGGACTACGATGAAGATGATGAAATAGCATTCAGAAAACAAGATGAAACACTTGAAGAGAATCCACCAGAAAGTGATCCTCCTGAAGAACAACATTCACAAGATCAAATTCCTCAAGGACAAGATACTCCCGGCCCTTCAACAATCACAAATGTGAGGTATTCCAAAGATCACCCACTTGATGATGTGATAGGTAGTTTAAATGATTCTGTTCAAACGAGGTCTCAAGTAAGAAAAATAATTGAACATGATCTTTTTGCTTTTGTCTCTCAAGTGGAACCCAAAAATGTTGAAGAAGCCTTAAAAGACAACTCATGGATTGATGCTATGCATGAGGAACTTGGTCAATTTCAAAGAAATAATGTATGGAGTTTAGTTCCTAAAACCCCTGAAATCTCTATCATAGGAACTAGATGGGTGTTTAGGAATAAACTTAATGAAGAAGGAAAAGTGATAAGAAATAAAGCAAGACTCGTAGCAAAAGGATATAGTCAAGAATTTGGTGTAGACTTTGAAGAGTCCTTTGCTCCTGTAGCCAGGTTAGAAGCAGTCAGAATTTTATTGGCATATGCATGCTCCCATAAGTTTAAACTCTATCAAATGGATGTTAAAACTGCTTTCTTAAATGGCTATATCAAAGAAGAAGTCTATGTCTCTCAACCACCAGGTTTTGAAAATTCTGAAATGCCTAACCATGTGTATAAATTGCACAAAGCTCTTTATGGTTTGAAACAGGCACCTCGAGCTTGGTATGATAGACTAAGCAATTTTCTGGTAAGCAAGAACTACTCAAGAGGTAAAGTAGACCAAACACTCTTCACTAAGAAAGTTCGCAATCACATAATTGTTGTTCAAGTTTATGTGGACGATATCATATTTGGTTCTACTAACCCTTCACTGTGTGAAGAATTTTCTAAACACATGCACAGTGAATTTGAGATGAGTCTAATGGGGGAGCTTCAATTCTTTCTTGGTTTGCAGGTGAAACAACATAAAGACGGATTCTTCATAAATCAAGAAAAGTATGTCAAAGAGCTTCTCAAACGATTTCAATTTGAGCAAGCTAAACCGGCCTCCACCCCAATGAGCACAAGCATCAAATTGGAAAATGATGAGAAAGGTAAACCGGTAGATGCAAAGCACTTCCGAGGTATGATTGGCTCACTCCTTTATCTTACTGCAAGTAGACCGGATATTCAATTTAGTGTTTGCCTTTGTGCTAGATATCAATCTAGTCCAAAGGAAAGCCATTTAATTGCAGTCAAGAGAATTTTCCGATATCTCTCCGGAACATGCAATTTGGGTTTTTGGTACCCAGCAGGCAGTAGCTTTGATTTGATTTCATATTCTGATGCTGACTATGCTGGATGTAAAATCGATAGAAAAAGCACTAGTGGATATTGCCAATTCCTTGGCGGTTGCATGGTTTCGTGGGCATCCAAGAAACAACACTCGGTTGCACTCTCCACTGCAGAGGCAGAATATGTCGCTGCAGGAAGTTGTGCAGCTCAAGTGTTGTGGATCAAAAGTCAGTTAGCTGACTATAATGTTCAAATTGGATGCACACCTATCCTATGTGACAACACAAGTGCTATCAATCTTTCAAAAAACCCTGTCCAACACTCACGGACTAAACACATAGAAATCCGTCATCATTTCTTGAGAGATGAAGTTGCCAATAAAACCTTGGAACTCATTTTCATTCCCACAGAAAAACAATTGGCTGATATTTTCACCAAACCCTTGTCTGAAGATAGATTCACATCCTTAAGAAGAGAATTGGGTTTGTGTAAAATGCAATGAAACTAACTCTCCATATTGGAGTACATGCTCTTTATGTGTGAATGACTATGTGGTATATCAAATGGTGAACTGTGGAAGAACAAGTTCGGCTTGTTTGGAAACTATCATCATGCGTGAGGAAATATTCTCCGCCAAGTATCCATAGTCCCATTACATATAAAGGTCCTGTACTTCACATAGGATTTTTAGTTTCCTTACATTTTATCATGTTAACTCCATTAAACAATGTTTTTTCTGTGATCATGTGCTTGTGTGTTACTTTCTTTAAATGATCATGTTTGTTTTGTATCAAATGCTTGTGTGAATCCTTGCTTAGATGTCGTGTCAACACGTGCACACACTATGGGGGAGTAAGTTAAGGATTGTTGAGTATTTTCTGAGGAAACTCTTCCAACATCTACTTGTTGAATTCTCACTTCCTTGAACTCAATGTGCAATCAATCTGAAACCAGAAAAATCCACTCTGTTCATATCTGTCGACAGACACATTCCATCTGTCGACAGATACAATCAGTCTTGTTCTGACAGAAACCTCAACTCCTCAGTCTGTGTGCATCTGTCGACAGACAGACTTCTTCTGTCGACAGATACACACATTCTTCCTTATTTTTCAAATCCTTCTTCATACTTTTCAAGAAAAGTGTTCCTTACTTGATTTAAAGGTAAACCTTGGTTTGTTTGTGTGCAATATAACCCTTCATATCCACTTCATGTCAAAGTCATGAACCAAGTCTAAATGTTTTTTGATGCATAACCTGATTAAGGTCTTTTTAGATCATTTTGAACACAATGAGCAAACCAAATGATTTTTAAACATCTCTTTTGAATAACTCCCTTGTCGTTAAACATGAATCTAAAATGATTTGAAAAATCAGAAAGCTCTTGAATTTAATGTTCTACATTACAACTTGCCTAAAGAAATCTCATGTACTTGACAAAAAGCAAAAATAATAATAAAAAAAGGGGAGAAAAGCTACCTATTTCTTCGGTTCAATCAAAGTTATATTTCTTTGTGGGATGGAGGTAGAGCAATGATGAAAATGACTAAGTAACCGGGGACATGGGCATCACAAATGTCGGTCTTCGCGTCAAAAGGTTGTTTCATTATCTCTATACAATGGCTTGATGGACACTCACATTGAGTAACTGGGGGTATTGGCATCACAAATGTCTACCTTCACATGAAAAAGTGAAAGTGCTCCTCATTGCCACTCTTTTCCATCTTCGTTGTTTAAAGATTCTAAAATCATACCAGAAATAGAGTGAAGCCTCCGAAAATTTTTGTGTCAAGTCCAATGTGTTTCTTCGGTAAGACGTTCTTGTGGCCATTTAATTCAATTGTCATCTGACTATCATCTCTATTTAAATGCATGTTTCTCTTCAACGGCATTAATCAAAAGAGTTATTTAATTTTCACTGGTTTTTGTGAAATGTGTTCCTCATGATCTAATTAAAGAACTTATCATTTTTAATTCAAAATCATTTTAGATTTGTGTCATGTCTTCATCTTAATGGATATGAATTTTTGTCTTGCACATACACCCACTTTGCCTTAAAACAACAAATGAACACTTGTCCCTTTGAAAATTTTGTCAAAAATCAAGTTTTCACCAAAAAGGAGTTATCTGTCGACAGATAGACTTGCATCTGTCGACAGACGACGGCCCAGATCCGTTTTTTCAGAAAACCCTCGCGCCGGTTCACCTCCTTTTTGTGGGGCCTTCCTTTTAAAACCCTCCAAGTCCATTCTAAGGCCACCCACGACCCTTTTTCACCCCTCCTCTCTTGTTCCCTCCTCCTCCTCTCCAAACCCCCTCTCTTTCCCCCTTCAGGGCTCCGTCTCCGACGATCCTGCTCCTCGTCTGGGATCCCTCCACTCTGCCTTCACACCATTCTCATCCTTCCTCCTGCGATGGCACCCAAATCGAAGCTTCTCGCTCGCCGTCGTCGCGCTCCGACGGACGCCGGAGAAAGCTCCAGGGCTCCTTCTGAACGCCGCAGCAAGCATCGTGAGGATCGGTTGCCGGAACTCATCGTTCCTCAAGGTCTCCGTCTTATCCGACCCAACGGCACCTTCAAGAAGATTGTCCAATCCCGGTATGTGGACTTCGAGTCCTTAGCACCGATGTTCCCCTCACTCCTACCTTATTTTGACACTCAAGGGTGGACATCCTTCTTATACTCCCACTTGCAATACTCTCCAACTGCCGTATCCGAGTTCTACAATAACTTAGGGCTTTCCGATCAGGGAGATATCTACTCTTCGGTGAAAGGCACTCGTTTTCGCCTCACCGCAAATCTTCTCTCCACAGCCCTTGAAATTCCAAACTCAGGAGTTGAAATCTTCAACTACAATCCCTCTGCTTCTGAGTACTATGAGCTTCTCACGTTGGAACCTTATGACACTACCAAGGAGATTGCTCGTCTCAACGCCAACTCCTTTCCTCCCTTGATCCGGATGATCCATCACATCTTCACTACCTTGATCGTCCCGAAGGATGGAAGTCGAGAGTTAGTCACCGAGGTCCATAAATCCCTATTCATTTTTTTCCTCAAGTGTCAAGAAATCAATCTTCCTGAACTCATGATAAGCCTCATCCGTCGGTGTTTCTCTAACACCAAAAGATCAATGCCATATGCTTGCCCCATCACTTCTCTTCTTATTTTCCTTGGCATTCCTATCCCTCCAAGTGAGCTCATCTCACTAAAATCCCGAAGTGCCTTTGACCTCACCGCCGCCAACCGCATGGGCTACAAAATTGTAGACGGCGTCGTCACAAGGACTCTCAAGGGAAAGGAACCACAAGGAGCTGAAGTGTCAACCGGTGAAGAAGACAATGAAGATGATGAAGCAAATGAGGGCAGTGATGAAGACCCTCAAGATGAGCAAATGCCTGACCAAGCTCAAGAGTTTGATGATGTACCTGTGCCTCCACAACAATCCGTTCATGATTACTTGGCACAAATCCATCAAGAAATGATTTCAGGATTTGCTCGGATGACGTCAAGATTTGATCAAGTGGACGCTCGCCTCAACACTTTAGATGACCGTCTTGACCACCTCTACTCCGAGAGAGATGGATCCCGTCACCCTCCTCCTGCTGGACATGACGATGAATAGAGGGTCTCAGGGTCATTAGAGGTCACTAAGAGTCTTAGATGGGAATTAGTCTCACTTGTCTTATCATCTTTTGCTTGTTCATGTTATTTCCCTTTCTTTTTATTGAGTCATGTAATGATTATCAAATGTACTGTGAAATTTCAATGATCAATCAATGAAAACTCAGTTCATGTTTATTTGTCTCTAAATGTGCATGACTTGACCTTTTGCATGTTGTCAAAAAGGGGGAGAACATCAATATATGCATCAATTGAATGTTTTTGTCATCATCAAAAAGGGGGAGATTGTTGGGTTTTTCATATATCATGTTTTTGATGATCACATTAACACCCTTGAACATTGATTTAATGCAAAATTGATGTGCTAACTAACATGAAAAACACCATGAAAGTGATTGAGTTAAACATTGCTAAATCATACAATGTATATCACTAACAATGTATTTGCATGTAGGTGCACAAGCATGAAACATGGAGCATTGAAGAGGCATTGAAGAGATGAGCAAAAAGCACAAAAATCTGTCAAAAGGTGTATCTGTCGACAGATGAACTCTACCTGTCGACAGATTCATACAGTCATTCCAAGACAGAACTCAGGTTTGCATCTCTGAGTGTATCTGTCGACAGATGCAATGTACCTGTCGACAGATACACACAGACAACCCAGGACAGAGCTCAGGTTTTCAATTCCTGAGTGCATCTGTCGACAGATGCAAACTGCCTGTCGACAGATACACTCAGAAACTCATTTTCCTGAAACCCAGTTCTCAGCCTGAGTCTGCCTGTCGACAGATGCAAGTGCACCTGTCGACAGCCGACGGAAACTTCAGATTTTGGGTTTCCAAATCCGGCCCCACTTGGGTGTTTCCTTCCTCCACGACCCCCACCTTTACCTAACACTATATAAGCATCCTTTTGGAGCCAAATTCGCAGAGAGCAGCCTCCCATCCAAGAGCCTCCAAGGGACCAAGAGGAAAAGCCCCAAATTGCTGCTCTGCTTCAACTTTCCGCCCAGATCGACGTGGAATCACCATCTATGCGGAGCTGAAGCCGGATCGTCATCAATTCAACCTTCTACATCGATCAATCTACATCCAATCGAAGTTTGAAGAGCGTTTGGACGATCCACGAGAAGAATTCCAACCGGATTTGTTCCCTAATTCCCAATTCTTCTCCATTTCATAATTTCCATTCCATCGTGTGTGTGTGTGGTTGTGTTTCGAGCATCCCTTGTGCTTGATTCACGTATTTGTGGTTGTTCTGATCGTGGTTCATCAGACAACGTGTGTGTGGTTGAGTTGTAGTGTTGAACTCGCTCATAAGCAGTCGTTTCTGCGTGTGTGTGTGGACGGTGGATGTAGGATACACGAGTTGTGTACTCCGAACCACCTTAAATCATCGTGTTCTGTGGTTTGTTCGCGTTTTGCGATAGATGATTGGTAGGCACGGTGTTCATACGCACGTTTGATTTTCTGTTCTCACTTAAATCAACTCAAGCGGTCTCACACTTAATTGAATTTGAATCAAATTTCATTAAGATCGCTGTAGCATCGAAAAGAAGCCATCAATAGTTTAAAATTGCCGTAATCTATTCAACCCCCCCTTCTAGATTACCGTATTGTGTACTTCCGCATAACTCTTCAAAGTTGAGGAACCTTTCATTGCCCCTCACTCTCCTCAACCTCAGCCCTCCTCCTCCATAAACCTTGAACCTGAAATCCCATCATTTTCTCCACCACCTCCAGCTCAAGCATCCTCCTCCTTTGGTGGACCTTCTGTTCCACCAGAGTTGTTCACCTTCTTAAATGACAAGTTTGACACCTTGAACAACTCTATTCAGACCATGTCATCAAATTTTGAATTGAGGATTCAAAGATTGGAGAACACAGTATCTACTAAGTTCATTGAACAAAAGACAACCTCAGATTATGCTACCCAAAGGTTCAACAGGTTGATTGGGACAATAGCAGTTGCTTCGATTGAGCTGAAGGAGCACCAACAAAAGCTAGAAATAGTTCTTCAGGGAATTTTGGCAAATTCCCAAGCTGATGTCTTCAACACCAAGCAGACACTATCTGAGATCAGCAAAACAAGACTATCATTTGCACATATGGTAGATGATTTGGAGAGTATGAAGAATCTCTCTGTTCACATTGATGGATAAATGTCTGCACTTAAGCAAGAATTCAAAGTATTGAATAGGCCTAGATGGTCAACTGGTTCATCTTCCTCTTCACAGCCAAGGTCAAATGAGTTCAGTGCACTTCAAGCTTCAATGTCAGAAAATCCAGAGAGAATGGAGAATCTTCTGCACACAAGACTCTCAACTATCCAAGCCCAAATGAAGTTTAGTCTAACTTCAATGGAAAAGAGGCTAACAGATATTGAGACTATTTTGTTACCCATTCCTCCTCTTCCTCCTCCCCAATAATGTAATTCTTTTGATAATGTCAAGGGGGAGAAGTTTGTTTGAAATTGTAATGTTCACATCATGAATGAAATGAAATGAATAGAAGTTTATGTGCCCATTTTTGCGCCTTAAATGTGATTGCAAATCTTTTGAATGAATATGAATGTGATGAATGCTTGTCAAGCTGCTTGACCTTTGTGTGAAAATAGCTTATTTCTAGTAACATTGTGTCTATCATGTGTACAAATTTCAATGTCACTAAAAATTGTTCAAAGGTCCTTGACAAGAATAAATAAAAGAAAATGAAAATGCTTAAAATCACATTTCATTGAAAATTTCCAATTCCAAATGAACTTAATGTTGCCATCATCAAAAAGGGGGAGATTGTTGGGTTGAGTGTGAATATAATTCTATTCTCCTCACATTTTGATGATGACAAGTTGTGATTTTAATGCATAACCATTGGAACATATAAAATACATCACCTGAAATTACGATATTCAAAAAGCATGTTTCCAAGCACATTTATCATTGATATTCATGATAATGTATTTAACTAATGATTTATGTGTTGATTTTCTCAGGGACAAACATTTTCTGCAAAGGTAGTGTCGACACAACCATCCTTGGTGTCGACACAATGGTTCAGAACAAAGGCAGAAATGTGAAGAAAAGTCCATCTCAGGTCGACACTAGTCCAAAGCAGGTCGACACTAGAGAGCCTTCCCAAAAGGCTTGTTGTTCAGACATCCAAAGCAGGTCGACACCAAATGCAGGCAGATCGACACTAGATGGCTCTCCCAGAAGGCATGTTTTTCAGATGGCCAAAGCAGGTCGACACGAGATGAGATCAGGTCGACACTAGAGAGCCTTCCCAGAAGGGCTGTTTTGCTGTCTGGGACATGAGGTTGACACTGAATCATCTCAGGTCGACACTAGAGACCTCTCCCAGGGATTTATTTTGCCAGTCTAGGAGAGTGTGTCGACACACCTCATGGGCAGGTCGACATACTCTGGAATCTCTGTGACTTAAACTTTCCCCTGGACACGTGGCACCCTAGGGAGATGTCAGATCATTCTTGGATCATGTGCCCACGTACCCCAAGAGTATCTTCCGGATACTTAGGGTATAAATACCCTCTTATTGGGCACTCATCCTAAGAGAATCTCTTTAGAGCCTCCAGAAACCTGCAAGCGGCGGCAAGAGAGTCTCACCTCCCTGTTCTTTCTCTCTCCTGTGCTCCCACACCAATTCACACTTCTCCGAGCACAAGACTTGAAGATTGATCAGCATGAAGCACTAGGATAAACTTCAAAGGAGCAGATCAAGTAGAAGCCAGCAATTGTGAAGCTCTCAAGGAAGATCCCAAGATCAAAGTTGCAGAGCATCGGCCAAGGGACTTCAAGTGATCAAGATTCTTCCAATTCGGCCTCTACAAGGGAGTTTTCTTAAAGAACAAGAATTGTCAACCTCGAGTCTAAAGTCTTTCTTGTTTCTTCCTGGCTATTCTAGAAATTGTGCATATTCTGTTGCACCAATTTTCTTGAATTGGCCTTAATAGATCAGATCATTGCTAGAGGATATGCATCTTATTGTTTTTGTTCTAGCAAGTGGTTGTGAGCCTGTGTGGTCAGGTTCTTGAGTCGTCGTACTCAAGTTGTGTGGTTGAGCAGTCTTGCTCAGATTCTAGAGTAGTCTTGCTCTACGTAGTGTGTGAGTTATCAAACTCAGTTGTGGAGTTGTCAGGCTCCAGTGTGGGTTGTGTTACCCAGGTTGTTAGTGGATCCTCACTGTGTGTGAGGGGTGGATGTAGGAGTCACGTGTTGTGATTTCCGAACTACCTAAAAATCTATGTGCATTGGTCTCTTTGTGGTTTGAATTTTCTCCTCGTTAGATGAATGCATAGGATCATTTGAATCTATCTAATCAACTTGTTACTCACTTCAATTGCTTAACTCAATTAATTTTCTTCAGATCTGTGAAATTTGCTCTCAATCTAACTCTGATTCAAAGGACTTTAAAATTTGGTTTTAGCTTCCGCATTAGTTGGCATAGATCTACTCAACTTCCCCCCCCCTTCTAGATCTTGTCCACACCTTTTATCGATCCTTCAGTAAATACACCCTAAATCTATAAGAATTCATCACTAAACTCTTGGGGAAGGTTTGGCAACGAGTTGGGGTAGTTTGGAGGCGGGCTAGGGCTTCAGAGGAGGAGGAGAAAGGTTAGGAACCAGAGCTTCATCCCCCTTCATCCTCTGCTGCGTCCAGAACGTCGACTGGTCTTAGATCTTCATAAAGGTAGGTGTTCTCGAGCCAAGATTAAAGAAAACTTATACCATTTTGTAGAGCTTTGAGTCTATGTTCATTTGCACTTGATTTTCCCAATTTTCATGGAGTATACATGAAGTATTAGTCGTTTTCCCTAAGTCGTGAACAGTTAGGGATTTTTCCGTTCTTCTTATTATGCACACAATTTGATACCGAATTAGACTAAACTCCCTTCATAAGAGTTATTTTACTCGTAGTCCTGATCATCTTTGATGTTTAACGTTTTGTCCAAATGTCACTAGTTAGAGAGTTACAAGCATGGTAAGTAAATCGCTGCATGAGATGTGTTTTCGGGTTACACATGACCTTTATCTTCATCATATATTTCTGGAGATTCAAGACTGAATTAGATCAAACCCCCAACATCAACATTCTTATACTAGTTGTTCTCGTCATGTTTTGTGTTGAACATTTTGTCTAAATGTTATTGGTTAGTGAGTTATAAGTGTGGAAATAGGGTTTCTACATGAAGCTACGTCTGCAGATTTCACTAAACTTCCACGTTTGAGTTTGACCTGATCAAAGCCTATCAAACCCTCATTATTTTTTCTAATTACAATTGACTGGAAGCACCTTGTCATGTCTAGATTAGTATAAAACCATTTTTGCTATTTTCCATGCACTGTACAATTTGTTCTCTATTTTGAAGCACCATGTGTCAATATAAGGCAGTTCTAAACCGCAATCTAAGACAGATCAGAACTCTACCAGGCTCAGGTGCAGACCCTATGAACGCGACGGCCCGATAGGCCGCATTCACAAGGTCCATCGCGACAGAGCGCTCTGTCGCGATCTGATCGCGACAGTCCTATCATCGCGATCTTCTGACCAGACAGTCGCGACCCTCATTGGGGTCCGACACGACCTGACCCCGAGTGTGATAGCCCTGTCACCTTTGTCATACGTACCCGTCGCGACTTGCCTGCCTGATCTGACAAGCTTGTCGTGATCCTTACAAGGCACTGTCGCGTTCTGATCTGACCCGTCGCTACCTTTACAAGTGACCGTCGCAATCTCAGGATTTTTACATAAAACCACGTGTTTTCTTGCAAATCTTACTGTATATACCCGAGGTCTGTTTAACATGATATTCAGTTTGTTAATTGCATGTCTTGGATTCGATCATTATATGATGTCTACTAGCATGTGCATGATGTTATATATTATGCATGGACCTAAAAGCAATCAACCCATTGAAAGACGGTAATGATATGAATATGATCCAAATGTGTAATTATGATTGACCTTATGTTCATTGGATTATCTTGTGATCTTACTTATTGTCAATTGATACGATAAGAATATGATAAGAATGTGGGGATGAATACATATTACTATGACCTGTTAGTGGAGTTTATATCATGATTTGCATATGAGTTTCAATAGTTATATGATTTCCGATGTTCCATTAATTATTTGTCAATTGCATACATGTTAGGAATGATTCGTGACTCGTCACCTACACATTTGCACGATTAGGCACACCCCTCTTGGGGAATTGAGAGCTCTCTGCCGGTCATTCTGAATCGGCAAAACTAGCAATCTTTTCCTTAAGACCTCCGTAAGTCTCCGCTCTCTATGGATTCCCACATACAGGCCGAGCTGGTTGTACCATGAAGTACCCTGGAGATAGAGAGCACATGTTTCGCGTGCGATCCGTCATTAGTCATCCTCATGTCAAGACATTAACAAATTATGAAACATAAGAGACGTCGTTATACTATACGTTTGTTCTCTTGAGTTTTTGTCATACCTTGACTCTATGAATGATCATGTCTTTCTTACTATGAGCTTGTCATTGAAACTCCGTGGCCATAATATAAATATGTTTGTTCGGCACAATATGGGACTTCGGTCCATTTGACCAATGCTTGTGCAATAGGGGCCCTGTCTGGTCCTGGGGAAGAGCGCCCCAACGTACTTATTAACCGCGGGAGTATGGACTTGTGGTGCTTGGCATGGCACTGATACGATATGCAAGATTTGTGAGAATGTGCCTTTGTTTGATATGATAAGTTTGATTTGATATGATGTGATAAGATTTGATAGGATACGCCTGACCATGTGAATACATGATATCTGTACGAATATGGCCAATCTCTTTTGATATGATTCTACTCTTAAAATATCTTTCCTTTGCATATGCAATGCGATATTTAATTTGATATGTCATCCGTTCTATTCTTCTACTCAACTTGTTAGAAAGCATGCATTGTCATCATATTCATGTGCATATCTGCCTACTTAAAATGTTAATCATGTATATTAGTGCGCGCACAATATTGAGATGTAAATCCTACTGAGCTAGTTCGCTCACCCTATCATCCTGCCCTTTCCAGGTAGTGATGAGGAACTAGAGGAGTCGGATGGGGCAGGGCAAGAGTGATGAGCACCCGATGTTGAGAAGATGAATTATTAGGAATAGGTATTTGAATAGTCTATGTATTAGCAACACATTTTCATTTGAATAATGAACCATTTTGGTTGGTTCTTCTTATGTAAGGTTGTAACTAGTTAAATGGAAAGAAATAAAGTATACCTTTGGTGATCATATCATAGCCTCAAATGTGTTATTATATTTAATTGTGACTCTGCGCTATTCAACTGTGATACGCCTATTTGTATTGTTCACGTCTCTCGGTATTTATTCCGCTGTTAAATATCGTGGCGTGACAGTTGGTATCAGAGCCTAAACTTTAGGGTCCACGGGAATAGGAACATAGAATAAAACTACATCACACGAGTCAAAATCTGTCATACCTAATGTGAGCTTGGGTAGAACCATGGGAATAGAAGTCACATGTGATATATATAGATGACTGACTTATATTATTATCTTGAAGGTACTTATTACTATTAGTTATGGGTGTCCTCAAGCCAATCATAACTTGTACAATCTTGTTCTTTGATAATAATAATAAGGCTTTTATATTCATTATGTATAATTCGTTTATCGTTTGATTATGAAGTCCATGAATATGCGCAATGGATAGATATCCGAGAAGGACATCGGATATCCTGTTAGGCTAGTACAGGTTGCACCTGCTCATATGATGAGGGTGGCTGGTCTCACAGCCACATGTGTGGGGACACTAAGGTGAATCCGTAGGTGCTCATTAGAGAATGAGTTCACTGAACTGCTCCGTTATGAATCGCTGGATGGTAATGTTACCTAACTGTCAACCAGCTAGATTCATTGTCACAGTGGCGTGATTGGTCCTTAGACCTGAGACACCAAGGACACCTTGTTGGTGGACTTCTGGGTTTTGACCTTGACTTATAGATCTCAAGCCATGAGGTCTTAATCAGTTAAGTGTTCGGATCTAGCGGAATACCTTCGAAGGTGATTGTGTGGTCAATATGGGATCGCTCGCTCTCGGTAATAGGAGAGTGAATGCTCTACGGAAGGATGCCTGATAGTCCCTGGCCAGGGCAAGACTACTTATCAGAAAATGAGTTTTCTGATATAGTTATGCGGCATCTAAACCGAGTGAGTGTGCAATTTAGGGTTTGACAGTTGACCATACCCTAAGTGCACTCGAGAGGATTGTACGAGCGAAGGATTATAGTCACGTGGTAACTGATGATACAAAAGGTTCCTTGAAGGGTTGCTGAACCCCAATGCTTTCCAGGATCAAGTGGTGTTGCTTGGCACCCAACTTGATTGGAAGCCCGGTCAATTATCGTGAGACGATAATTGATTGTGTAATTAATTAATATGAGATGTTAATTAATTACCATACGTCAATAAAGAGTTATTGAGCTTAATAGGCTGAAAACTGGACTAGCAGTTGGGCCTAGAGGGTCACATGCATAAGAGTTCCGAGCAGACTGGGCAAGGTGTTCTTTATAGACAATGATTGGGTTTTTGTGAAAAGCTGCGGTGTCTATAAATATGCGCTGAGAGTTAAACCCTGGGCCAAGCTCCAGGCTTAACCCTGGCCACCCCCCTACTCTCTCTCTCCCAGAGCGCCCCCCACCCTCTCTCTCCTCTCTCCGGCACATGGTGGAGCTGAGATCCGGGAGACGCGTGGAGAACGAGGAGATCCCGTCTGCGTCCGAAGCTCGCGTGGATACGTCTAGAGGCCGGACACTTGAACGGCTTGAAGCACCGGCGCCTCCTGCGCCACCTCCTCCCCGGATTCGAGAGTTACGCAACCCCGCAAAGGTAAAGATGAGATCTGCCTGTGCGTGGTTTACCGTTTTGTGTTCGATCCGACCGTCGGCAACGATATCTATCTGTGGAAATCGCGTTTCGGTCGGTATCGGCGTCTAATGAACGTCATTTCATGTGTTTTCGTCGATTCCCGTTCTGCATGAATCCCTAATTTTTACCTCGTTCTTGGGTCGCACATGGGATGTGCACTTCCCGTTTGGTACACGGAAGTTGTTTCTGGTACCAAGGGCTTCGAGAAGAACCCATCGTGGCGTCGTTTGGCCCTCTGTAGAGGCCACACGACCCCCTGCAAGAGGCCGCCGCCATACTTCTTGGATAGTCCAAGAAAAGGGGGTTTTTTGCATTTCTAGGGTTTTTCCGGGGGTTTTCTGGGTTCTTGGGGGCGGTGGCAAGCGATCTCTAGCGCCGGCGGCGCCGTCCGCGGCCGCTGGAGGCGGCGCGGGGGCCAGCGGGGCCGCCCTCCGCCGAAGAGCGGCGGCGGCTAGGGTTTCACCCTAGCCGCGCGCCCCTCCGTTCGGGCAGAGGGGACGACCCCGCGCGGGCCGCCCGCGGGTCGCGCGCGGATCCCGCGTGGGTCCGCCCGCGGGTAAGTCGCGGGCGGACCCCCCGCAGGTCCCGGGCGGCCGAATCCGGCCCGCACCGGATCCGGATCCGGTCCGCCCCCCTTCCCCCCTTTTTCCATTTTTAAATGGTTTTAAATTGTTTAAAAATCAGAAAAAATTGTTTTAAAATCCCAGAAAATTATGAAAAATTGTTTTTAAGAGTTTTAAAAATGTTTTAACTCTCTGTAAATTATTTTTCATATGTTTGACACATTGTTTAATTAGTTTAAGGGAATTCTAAATTGTTTTAGTTATTTCCTACCATCTAATTAATGCATGTTAATTAATTTAAGAATGTGATTCTTGTTAAATTAATTAACTGTAAATTTTGACGGATTCATGCAGCAATGATGAATGACATTTATCTGAAGTTGTTTAGATGTTATCCATATTAGCTATATTGTTTAGTTAAATGGTTTTCAAAATATAATTATTATATTTTTGAAATAAAAATATATTTCAGAAGTAATTATGTGATAATTGCTTGTTGATGCATGTGATGTGTGGATGGATGGTCATTGACTTAGATATCATGTGATGATTGTTATGGTTAATGGCAAATGATGTAATTTATGAGGACTGCGTACCTCCCTCTCTCCCTCCATTGAATCTGGGTTGTACATTCTATCTCCCTCTTATTATGTACTCCCCTTGACTTGTTCAAGGTTTCTTATTATTATCTGATGTACATTTATGGGCCTGCGAGCCCAATTTAAATATTACTTGTAATTTTAAGAAGCGGATTGGCGGAGATGGAGGAGAGTACCATGCAGGACCTTACTGGAGATAAAGTTACATCAAGCTAAAGCATCAGATGCGGGGCTGCCATTTGTTCACCATATTTGTGGATTACCAACTGGCTCTGGTAATGCCACTCTAGGTTAAAGTCCATGATCATCCATCGTTTTTCTTCATATATATGATATGTGTGGAATGTGCTGTGGATATATAATTAAATATATGATATTCCAAATTCTATATATCAATAGCACGCAAATATAGAGACCAAGATAAAATATGTCAAAATCCCTCCTCGTTCAAACTTTAAGCCGTAGCGTAATCATTTAGAATGAATTACGTGGCCCTCCATCATTATAGTTTGTTGTGCTATCCACAAGGCTTGTCAAGTCTAATGACAGACTAAAACTATGGCATGATGATGCCTTAAACGGGGTAGAGGACCGGTGTAGCTTTGTTGTGCTATCCACAAGGGCTACATCCAAATCTATGCTCTTTACGTGATGATGGTACTGCTTAGACTGGATTTAATGACTTGTTGTGCTATCCACAAGGTCATTAAAATTCAGGGGCCAAAATAAGATCAGATATTGCAAGAGTTGCAAGTGTCAAGGGTTGACCGCTTTCAGATCATAGTATGGTTTGTTGTGCTATCCACAAGATCATGCTATGAGTCTGTGAGATTCCGATCCCCACTAGGAGACCGTCGGTGTCTCCCATTCTGTATATCTGAGGGTTATACAGTCTGCCGAAAAATAGTGGGAGCTAATCTTGATTAAAGTCCTAATCTAGATTTAATTATTATTATGAACATCTGCTAGTTGTGTTTACATTTCCTTTATAGGAAAAATGTCGTCAGGTAACCCACTCCGTGGCATACTGGATGCCAACAAATTGACAGGCCCGAACCACTCGGAATGGCTCAAGAACCTGAAGATTGTCCTCAGGTCTGAGCGCATTGCCTATGTCCTGGAAGGTGAGTTTAGCCAAGATGCTAAACATGCTGAAGACTGCTGAGGGCAACCTTAAGAAGGAAAAGCACACTGTTCTCATGGTTGGAAAGTCCAACAAGAAGAGGAGAGCAATGCAAGCCTTTAAGAAAGGCAATGCAAAGAAAAAGTCCAAGCAAAGACAAAAGAAGGACATAAGCAAAGGAGCAGAAAAAGGGCGAGTGCTTCCACTGCAAAAAGAAGGGGCACTGGAAAAGAAATTGCAAGGACTACCTTGCAATGAAGGCTCAGGAGAAGCAGAAACTTGGTGAAGCTTCAGGTATCTATATGATAGATCTTCACTTGTCTATTAGAGATTCTACATCTTGGGTTTTAGACACTGGATGTGCTTCTCATATCTGCAATGATATGCAGGTGCTGACAAGTAGAAGGAAGCTGAGCAAGGGCGAGGTGAACTTGAGGCTTGGAAACGGCACAAGTATTGGTCCACACACTGTGGGGACAGTGAAGCTCAAGTTACCTTCTGGAGATTTGCTTTTATTAGATGATTGCTACTATGTGCCTAGTATCATTATGAACATTATTTCTGTTTCTTGTTTAGACAGAATTGGATACATGTTTACCATTGAGAACAATAGTTGTTCAGTTTATTTGAGAAATAAACTAGTTGCTTTAGCAAGTTTGGTAAATGGTTTGTATCTACTTGATGTTTCTTATGCAAATCTGCATGTTGATGTTTCTCCTAAGAGAAGTAAGAATAGTGTGAATACTGCCTACTTGTGGCATTGTAGGCTTGGTCACATTGGCGAGAATAGGCTTCAAAAGTTGCATAAGAATGGATACTTGGATCCATTTGATTATGAATCATATGCAACTTGCGAATCCTGTTTAATGGGTAAGTTGACCAAATCTCCATTTAGTAGACATGGAGATAGGGCCAAGGACATATTGGAACTAATACACTCGGATGTATGTGGTCCAATGTCTACCCAAGCCAAGGGTGGCTACTCATACTTCATTACATTCACGGATGACTACTCAAGGTTCGGATTTGTTTACTTAATGAAGTACAAATATGAAGCTTTTGGGAAGTTCCAAGAATTCAAGAATGAAGTTGAGAAGCAAACTGAAAAAAAAAGTATTAAAATCCTATGGTCAGACCGAGGAGGTGAATACTTGAGTACAGAGTTCACACAATTCTTAAAGGATAATGGTATCCTTTCTCAATGGACTCCTCCCTATACACCACAGATGAATGGTGTATCGGAAAGGAGAAATCGTACCTTGTTGGACATGGTGCGATCCATGATGAGCCGTTCACAGTTACCAGTTTCCTTATGGGGATATGCGCTAGAGTCAGCGGCATATCTGCTGAACAGGGTTCCCAGTAAATCTGTGTCTTCCACTCCATATGAGACATGGAAGGGTAGAAAGCCTGATTTTAAACATGTTAAAATCTGGGGTTGTCCTGCCCACGTGAGGAGACATGACCCAGATAAACTGGAATCTAGAACCGATAAGTGCAGGTTTGTTGGATACCCAAAAGAAACGTTTGGGTACTACTTTTACCATCTTGGTGAACAAAGAGTGTTTGTCGCCAAGAGAGCTGTCTTCTTGGAAGAGGAGTACCTTACCCAAGAGGACAGTGGGAGTAAAGTAGATCTAGAAGAGGTTCTAGATCCACAAATTGTGCAAAGTCCACCAGGTGAAACATTGGTTCCGGAACCTGTTCAGGAATATACACACATTCACGTAGGTCTGGTAGAGTACGTAGACAGCCTGAAAGATATGTTGGACATATCAGTGAAGGCATGTCTTATAATGAGGATGATGATCCAAAGACCTACCAAGAGGCTGTTGAGAGTCCTCAGTCAGGAAATGGCGAGATGCCATGAATTCTGAGATGCAGTCCATGTACACCAACCAAGTTTGGAACTTGGTAGACTTGCCTGAAGGTATTGTACCTATTGGGTGCAAGTGGATCTTTAAGAGAAAGATCGGTGCAGATGGACAGATCGACACTTATAAGGCAAGGTTGGTGGCAAAGGGGTATCTTCAAATGCAAGGAATTGACTATGACGAAACTTTCTCACCAGTTGCTATGATAAAGTCGATCAGAATTCTTCTTGCCATTGCTGCATACTTTGATTACGAGATCTGGCAGATGGATGTAAAAACCGCTTTCCTTAATGGAAACATTGAGGAGGAAGTGTATATGATACAACCTGAGGGTTTTTCATCCAAAGAGTATCTAGACAAAGTATGCAAGCTTCAAGGATCCATCTATGGATTGAAGCAAGCTTCTCGTAGTTGGAACATAAGGTTTGATGAGGCTATCAAATCTTATGACTTCATTAAGAATGAAGATGAACCATGTGTGTATAAGAAAATCAGTGGGAGTGCTATCACTTTTCTCGTACTTTACGTTGATGACATCTTACTCATTGGGAATGATGTAGGGATGTTATCATCAGTAAAGGTTTGGTTGTCAAAGAACTTCTCCATGAGGGATTTGGGAGAAGTATCATACGTATTGGGAATACGTATCTATAGAGATAGATCTAAGAGGATGCTTGGCTTGACCCAATCCATGTACATAGATACCATTGTCAAAAGGTTTGGCATGGAAAATTCCAAGAGAGGTCTCATACCTATGAGACATGGGATTATTCTCTCTAAGGAGCAGTCTCCTAAGACTCCTGAAGAGAGGGAAGCCATGGATAGAGTCCCCTATGCCTCGGCTATAGGGTCTATCATGTATGCCATGCTATGTACAAGACCTGATGTGGCATTTGCTCTAAGTGTTACGAGCAGATATCAGGAAATCCAGGTGAAACACACTGGATGGCTGTGAAATGTATCCTTAAGTACTTGAGAAGGACTAAGGATATATTTCTGGTCTATGGAGGATGGGGACTTGAAACTTCGAGCATATACTGACTCGAGTTTCCAGTCAGACCCAAATGATAGCAAGTCTACATCTGGGTTTGTGTTCACTTTGAACGGGGGTGCAGTGAGCTGGAAGAGTTCCAAGCAAGAAACCACTGCAGACTCGACGACAGAAGCTGAGTACATTGCTGCAGCTGAAGCCGCCAAGGAGGCAATGTGGATGAAGAAGTTCATCACCGACCTTTGTGTGGTGCCAGGTGACTCTGATCCAATCCCATTGTTGTGTGACAACAATGGGGCCATTGCGCAAGCGAAAGAGCCGCGGTCTCATCAGAAGTCGAAGCACATTCTGAGGCGATTTCACCTGATCAGGGAGATAATCACTAGAGGAGATGTACTGGTGGAAAGAGTTCCTTCAGTCGACAACATTGCAGATCCATTGACGAAGCCTCTGTCTCAAATTGTGTTTGAGCGCCACTTAGAGTCTATGGGTTTAAGACATAAAGGTGATTAGCTTTAGTCCAAGTGGGAGATTGTTAGTTATGGGTGTCCTCAAGCCAATCATAACTTGTACAATCTTGTTCTTTGATAATAATAATAAGGCTTTTATATTCATTATGTGTAATTCGTTTATCGTTTCATTACGAAGTCCATGAATATGCGCAATGGATTAATTATGATGAGATCATAACAATGAGATTAATATCCTTTAAACGTATATTCTTAATTGTTCCTAGTCGGAGATATCGAGAAGGACATCGGATATCCGGTTAGGCTAGTACAGGTTGCACCTACTCATATGATGAGGGTGGCTGGTCTCATAGTCACTTGTGTGGGGACACTAAGGTGAATCTGTAGGTGCTCATTAGAGAATGAGTTCACTGAACTGATCCGTTATGAATTGCTGGAAGATAATGTTACCTAACTGTCAACCAGCTAGATTCATTGTCACAGTGGCGTGATTGGTCCTTAGACCTGAGACACCAAGGACACCTTGTTGGTGGACTTCTGGGTTTTGACCTTGACTTATAGATCTCTAGCCATGAGGTCTTAATCAGTTAAGTGTTCGGATCTAGCGGAATACCTTCGAAGGTGATTGTGTGGTCAATATGGGATCGCTCGCTCTCGGAATAGGAGAGTGAATGCTCTACGGAAGGATGCCTGATAGTCCCTGGCCAGGGCAAGACTACTTAACAGAAAAGGAGTTTTCTGATATAGTTATGCGGCATCTAAACCGAGTGAGTGTGCAATTTAGGGTTTGACAGTTGACCATACCTAAGTGCACTCGGGAGGATTGTACGAACGAAGGATTATAGTCACGTGGTAACTGATGATACAAAAGGTTCCTTGAATGGGTTGCTGAACCCCAATGCTTTCCAGAATCAAGTGGTGTTGCTTGGCACCCAACTTGATTGGAAGCCCGGTCAATTATCGTGAGACGATAATTGATTGTGTAATTAATTAATATGAGATGTTAATTAATTACCATAAGTCAATAAAGAGTTATTGAGCTTAATGGGCTGAAAACTGGACTAGGAGTTGGGCCAAGAGGGTCACACGCATAAGAGTTCCGAGCAGACTGAGCAAGGTGTTCTTTATAGACAATGACAGGGTTTTTGTGAAAAACTACGGTGTCTATAAATATATGCTGACAGTTAAACCCTGGGCCAAGCTCCAGGCTTAACCCTGGCCGCCCCCTCCTCTCTCTCTCCCAGGGCGCCCCCCACCCTCTCTCTCCTCTCTCCGGCACATGGTGGAGCTGAGATCCGGGAGACGCGTGGAGAACGAGGAGATCCCGTCTGCGTCCGGAGCTCGCGTGGATACGTCTAGAGGCCGGACACTTGAACGGCTTGAAGCACTGGCGCCTCTTGCGCCACCTCCTCCCCGAATTCGGGAGTTACGCAACCCCGCAAAGGTAAAGATGAGATCTGCCTGTGCGTGGTTTACCGTTTGTGTTCGATCCCCGCCGGCAACGATATCTATCTGTGGAAATCGCGTTTCCGCTGCGCCCCGATCGTTTCCTTCAATTACCTCAATGGCCGCTGAACGTGCACAGGCTAGGACATGCAACAAACAATACAAAACTTGACTTCGGCTATCCTGCAAGCCACCCAGGGTGGAGGTAACCGCGGAGCCGGTGATCTCCATCGGAATTTTCAGAATATGGATCCGCCTAGGTTTGAAGGGAGTACTGACCAGATGTTGCTGAACACCCGGTAAGAAAATTGAAAAGGATATTCAGGGTCATGCAATGCACGGACTAGAACAAAGTACTACTGGCGACTTTCCAATTGGAAAAGGATGCAGGGCATGGTGGGAGTCGCTAGAAGCAACACTGAATGGCCAGCAACTAACATGGGCTCAGTTCATGAGCATTCAACACCAAGTACTTTCTGAGAGGGTCCAGGAATGGAAAGCAGTCGAAATTGCTGCTTTAAAGCAGAGAGGACTCAATGTGGCCGAGTATGAGGCCCAATTCTCTCATCTGTCCGATATTCTGTTCACTTGATTGGGACAGAAAGGATATGGCAAAATGCTTTCTGAATGGCTTAAGGCCCAGTTCATCACTCAACTGGTGCCAATGGACACTCAAACCTATGCTGACATGGTAAAGAAGGCTTATTACTGGAGGATGCCATGGACATTGTAGAAAGAATTAAAGGAAATTCGTGAAAAGGGAGCAAGTGTCTTCTACAGGAAGGTATCAGCCGACCATTGGGACGAAATGGCCCAGTGGTGGAGTAAATGAACCAACTGATACAAAGCCAAAGGAGTTAGGTAAGCAGATAGTGGTGACAACGGGGTGAAAGGTGCAAACACTGTGACAAAGCTAGTCACCGGTTGAACAATGCTGGAGAGCGCAGGGAGATGCCTGCGCTGTGGTAGTCGTGACCACAAGATCTCGGACTGCCCAATGCTGAAAGAACAAGCCCCTCAGGACAAGCATCTGAATGGACAGAAGAGGCAAGGCCGCTTGCATGCTATTCAGGAACCTGAAGCTACTGAAGAAGGAGGTATCGTGGAAGGTACACTTACTATTCTTTCCCGACCCGCATATGTTCTCTTTGATACGGGAGCTACGCATTCCTTTATATCTCAAACATTGTTGATACCCTACCTGTGAAACCCGTCCCAATGAAATCCGGAATAGTTGTGTCAACCCCGATTGGTCCTGCACCAATCTTACAAACATATGCCATCTAGTGAAGTGTTGATTGAATCCCAAAACCTACCAGCAAATTTATATGTATGGATATGGAGAGGTATGATGTGATACGGGAGCAGACTGGTTGTCTGAACATGGGGCTAGTATCAACTGCAGGAGAAGTCGGGTAACCTTTAGCCATTTCCCAAAACTAGTGTTCACAGGGGATAGAAACCGCAAGAGATTGTCACTTATCTCAGCACTACAAGCCAAAAGGATCATGAGGAAAGGTTGTATGGCCTTTCTTGTTGCTGTTGTCATCACAAAGAAGGAAGTCAAAGTTGAGGACATCCATGTTGTCAGCGAATACACTGATGTTTTTCCCGAAGACTTGCCAGGAATTCCTCTGGAGCGAGAGGTCGATTTTACCATTGAATTGGTCCCTGGAGCAGCACCAGTATCTAGGGACCATATAGAATGTCCTCCACAATACTGAAGGAATTAAATGAGAAATTGATGGAACTGTTAGAGAAGGGATTCATCCGACCAAGTACATCACCATGGGGTTCACCTGTCCTCTTTGTCAAGAAGAAAGATGGGTCATGAGGCTGTGTATAGACTACAGGCAACTAAACCAGTTAACCATCAAGAACAAATATCTCTTCCAAGAATTGATGAGTGTTTGATCAATTATCTAGATCTAAATACTTCTCTAAAATAAATCTCAGATCTGGCTATCACCAACTGAGGATCAAAGGAGAAGACATTCACAAGATAGCCTTCCGAAGCAGGTATGGGCATTATGAATTTATTGTTATGCCTTTTGGACTAACAAATGCCCCTGCAGTTTTCATGCAGTTGATGAATAGCATTTATCGCCCATATCTTGATAAATTTGTGGTGGTATTCATCGATGATATATTGATCTATTCCAAGACAATGGAAGAGCATGAGGAGCATTTGATGATTTCATTACAGATTTTAAGGGAGAATAAATTATATGTCAAGCTAAGTAAATGTGAATTCTGGCTGGAGGAGGTATCCTTTTTAAAGCATGTGGTAACTAAGGATGGTATCGCTGTTGATCCATCAAAGGTTGAGGCTGTACTGAAATGGGAAAGACCGACAAGCGTCACAGAGATTAGGAGCTTTCTAGGATTAGCAGGATATTATCGAAGGTTTATAAAGGATTTCTCAAATATTGCAGTGCCATTAACCAAGCTGATCCGGAAGGAAAATCCGTTTGTGTGGACCGATGAATGAGAAGAAAGCTTTAACAACTTGAAGAAGTGTCTGACTACTGCTCCTGTCCTCGCCTTACCCACTGAAGAGGGAGGATTTGAAATTTATTCAGATGCTTCTGGAACAGTTCTGGGATGCCTCTTAATGCAACAAGGGAAAGTAATAGCATATGCGTCAAGGCAGTTGAAGATCCACGAAGTGAACTACCCGGTTCATGACCTGGATTTAGCAGCTATAGTATTCGCCTTGAAAACATGGAGGCATTATATCTATGGTGAGCAATTTAAAGTCTTTTCTGACCACAAGAGTTTGAAATAGTTATTCTCATAGAAGGAGCTTAACATGAGACAAAGAAGGTGGTTAGAGTATCTTAAGGACTTTGACTTTTCCATTCAATATCATCCTAGGAAAGCCAATGTAGTGGCAGACGCTCTAAGTAGAGAACCAGGAGCCATGCTAGCCAGTATGATGCTGGGCGAATGGAAGTTACTGGAGCAATTTGCAAGCTTGAACTTAGACATAGGAAAGAAGGAAAAACAAGTAATGATTTCCAATCTCCAGATAGAATCCGATCTACTGACCAAAATCAAGGAGAAACAGGGAGAGGATCCATTCTTAGTTGAGATCAGAGAGAAGCTAGAACAAAGACCTGACTTTACTCTATCAGCTGAGGGAAGATTACTTTTTCGCGGTAGAACATGTGTCCCTGATCCCGGAGAACTCAAGAAGAGGTTATTAAAGGAAGCTCACCAGTCCAAGTACACGATTCATCCTGGATCAACAAAGATGTACCAAGACTTAAAAAGGTCGTACTGGTGGGCAAACATGAAGAGGGATGTGGCCGATCATCTGTCATAGTGTTTAACATGCATGAATGTCAAGGCCGAGCATTTCCGTACAGCTGGTGGACTGCTGCCACTAGAAATCCCGGAATGGAAGTGGGATAGCATCGGTATGGACTTTATCATGGGATTGCCCAAGACTAGAGGTGGTATGGATGCATTGTGGGTAATAGTTGATCGATTGACTAAGTCCGCTCACTTCTTGCCGATTAAGAGTACCTGGTCAGTGGATGTATTGGCTACACTATATGTTAACGAAGTAGTTAGATTGCATGGGGTCCCATCTAACATAATAACATATCGGGACCCTAGATTTACTTCACACTTCGGGAAGGGGTTTACAAGCAGCAATGGTACTAAACTAAACTTTAGTATTGCCTTCCATCCCAAACTGATGGACAAACCGAGAGGACCAATCAAAATGTGGAAGATATGCTTCGTGCTCTGGTGCTACATTTTAGAGGTCGATGGGATGATCAGTTGTACCTGATGGAGTTTGCATATAACAACAGCTATCAGGCAAGTATCAAGATGGCACCGTTTGAAGCCTTATATGGCAGGAGTTGCATATCACCCCTTTGTTGGGAAGAGGTTGGGGAGAACCAATGGGTTGGACCCGACTTAATTGAGGCGACTGTCAGAAAGGTTCAAATTGTCAGGGAACGTCTAAAGATAGCACAATCTAGGCAGAAGAGTTATGTAGACAAGAGAAGGAGAGAACTAGAATTTCATGTTGGCGAACATGTTTTCTTGAAGGTCTCACCTTCAAGGGGAATTCAAAGATTTGGGATCAAAGGAAAGTTGAGTCTCATATTCATCGGACCATTTGAAATTCTGGAAAGGATTGGTCAGGTGGCGTATAGACTGGCACTACCTCCACAGCTGGCGAATGTACATAATGTGTTCCAAATATCCATGCTGAGGAAGCACTTATTCAATGCCGACCATGTCATCAACCTTGAGGACATGGAGATTCGGGAGGACTTGACTTATGAAGAGAAACCGATCAAACTGTTGGATCGGAAGATTCAACGACTCAGGAATTGTACCATACCTATGGTGAAGGTCCAATGGAGTTGAGACGGAGCTACTAATGCTACCTGGGAAACAGAGGAAACAATGAAGAAAAACCACCCAGAACTATTCTCAGGTACGAACTACACCATTATGTGTAAATTTGGGGACCAACTTTCTTAAGTGGGGGAGGATGTAACACCCCGGAAATTTAGTGATTTAAAATTTTAGAAATAAAGGAGAATAAATAAATTTTGTAATTTTCGGAATGATAAACTTATGTACCATTATCGTATGAGAGAAAACACATCGGAAAATTCCGTAAAATATAGATCAACCCCAAATATCGTCCCTAAGTGTTCCACGAAGAAATTCATGCAAAAAAAAAAATCTTATTGGCCAAGTATACGTCACACTTGACAAATTATCCGAATTTAGAAACTAAGTCAGAAAATTGTTAACGCGGAAAAATAACCCGACCATAGATTAAGTAAACATGTTGGAGATGCTTCCAACATCATGTATAATAACCCATTAACAATATTGGGCCAATAAAGCACATTTGGCCAAAGGATAAAAATAGGGACAAGAAAATACCCAGAAATTCGTGTATGTAATTATGCAGTGATTAGGGAGGGCAAATTAGCGTTAAAATTAGTGGTAATGGCCATGCATGGCAACCCAAATCGTGGCCAACCATGTAGGACACCTTTCCATGGTGTAGCTACCTCCTTTGGGTGGGAAAATCCCAGATTTTGGAAGGTAGAAAGTAGAATTCGCAGCCCCTTTCCCAGTCCCATTAGGACATGTAAATACACCCTAAATCTATAAGAACGTGCCACTAAACTCTTGGGGAAGCTTTGGCAACGAGTTGGGGTCGTTTGGAGGCGGGCTAGGGCTTCATAGGAGGAGGAGAAAGGCTGGGAACCGGAGCTTCATCCCCCTTCATCCTCTGCTGCGTCCAGAACGTCGACTGGTCTTAGATCTTCATAAAGGTAGGTGTTCTCAGGCCAAGATTAAAGAAAACCTATACCATCTTGTAGAGCTTCGAGTCTATGTTCATTTGCACTTGATTTTCCCAATTTTCATAGAGTATTAGTTGTTTTCCCTAAGTCATACACATTTAGGGCTTTTTCCGTTCTTCTTATTATGCACGTGATTTAATACCGAATTAGATTAATCTCCTTCATGAGAGTTATTCTACTCATAGTCCTGATCATCTTTCATGTTTAAAATTTTGTCTAAATGTCTCTAGTTAGAGATTTACAAGCATGGTAAGTAAATCACTGCATGAGATGTGTTTTCGGGTTACATATGACCTTTATGTTCTTCATATATTTCTGGAGATTCAAGACTGAATTAGATCAAACCCCCAACATCAAAGTTCTTATACTAGTTGTTCTCTTCATGTTTTGTGTTGAACATTTTGTCATAATGTATTGATTAGAGAGTTATAATTGTGGTAAGAGGGTTTCTGCATGAAGCTACGTCTGCAGATTTCACTTGACTTCCACGTTTGAGTTTGACCTGATCAAAGCCTATCAAACCCTCATTATTTTTCTAATTCCGATTTACTGGAAGCACCTTGGCATGTCTAGATTAGTTTAAAACAAGTTTCACTATTTTCCATGCACTGTACAATTTGTTCTCTATTTTGAAGCACCATGTGTCAATATAAGGCAGTTCTGAACCGCAATCCAAGATAGATCAGAACTCTGCCAGGCTCAGGTGCAGACCCTGTGAACGCGACGGCCCAATAGGCCGCGTTCACAAGGTCCATCGTGACAGAGTGCTTTGTCAGGATCTGATCGCGACAGTCCTATCTTCGTGATCTTCTGACCAGACAGTCGCGACCCTCATTGGGGTCCGTCGCGACCTGACCCCGGGTGTGATAGCCCTGTCACCTTTGTCATATGTACCCGTCGCGATTTGCCTGCCTGATCTGACAAGTCTGTCGCGATCCTTACAAAGCACTGTCGCGTTCTGATCTAAACCGTCGCTACCTTTACAAGTGACCATCGCGATCTTAGGATTTTTACATAAAACCACGTGTTTTCTCGCAAATGTTACCGTATATACCCGAGGTCTGCGTAACATGATATTCAGTGTGTGGATTGCATGTCTTGGATCCGATCATTATGTGATGTCTACTAGCATGTGCATGATGTTCTATAGTATGCATGGACCTAAAAGCAATCAACCCATTGAAAAACGGTAATGATATGAATATGATCCAAATGTGTAATTATGATTGACCTTATCTTCATTGGATTATCTTGTGATCTTACTTATTGCCAATTGATACGATAAGAATATGATATGAATGTGGGGATGAATACATATTAGTATGAGCTCTTAGTGGAGTTTATATCATGATTTGCATACGAGTTTCAATAGTTATATGCTTTCCAATGTTTCATTAATTTTTTGTCAATTGCATACATGTTAGAAATGATTCATGACTCGTCACCTACACATTTGCACGATTAGGCACACCCCTCTTGGGGAATTGAGAGCTCTCTGTCGGTCATTCCGAATCGGCAAGACTAGCAATCTTTTCCGTAAGACCTCCGTAAGTCTCTGCTCTCTATGGATTCCCACATACACGCCGAGCTGGTTGTACCATGAAGTACCCTGGAGATATAGAGCACATGTTCCGCGTGCGATCCGTCATTAGTCATCCTCATGTCAAGACATTAACGAATTATGAAACATAAGAGATGTCGTTATACTGTCCGTTTGTTCTCTTGAGTTTTTGTCATACCTTGACTTTATGAATGATCATGTCTTTCTTACTATGAGCTTGTCATTTAAACTCCGTGGCCATAATATGAATATGTGTGTTCGGCACAATATGGGACTTCGGTCCATTTGACCAATGCTTGTGCAATAGGGGCCCTGTCTGGTCCTGGGGAAGAGCGCGCCAACGTACTTATTAACCGCGGGAGTATGGACTTGTGGTGCTTGGCATGGCACTGATATGATATGCAAGATTTGTGAGAATGTGCCTTTGTTTGAAATGATAAGTTTGATTTGATATGATGTGATAAGATACGTCTGACCATGTGAATACATGATATCTGTACGAATATGGCCAATCTCTTCTGATATGATTCTACTCTTAAAATATTTGTCCATTGCATATGCAATGCGATATTTGATTTGATATGTCACCCGTTCTATTCTTCTACTCAACTTGTAAGAAAAGCATGCATTGTCATCATATTCATGTGCATATCTGCCTACTTAAAATGTTAATCATGTATATTAGTGCACGCACAATATTGAGATGTAAATCCCATTGAGCTAGTTCGCTCACCCTATCATCCTGCCCTTTTCAAGAAGTGATGAGGAACCAGAGGAGTCGGATGGGGCAGGGCAAGAGTGATGAGCTCCCGATGTTGAGAAGATGAAGTATTAGGAATAGGTATTTGAATAGTCTATGTATTAGCGACGCATTTTCATTTGAATAATGAACCCTTTTAGTTGGTTCTTCTTATGTAAGGTTGTAACTAGTTGAATGGAATGAAATAAAGTATACCTTTGGTGATCATATCATAGCCTCAAATGTGTTATTTTATTCAATTGTGACTCTGCGCTATTCAACTGTGATACGCCTATTTATATCGTTCACGTCTCTCGGTATTTATTCCGCTGCGAAATATCGAGGCGTGACAGCTAGTCCCCTAGTACAGTCTACACTAGTCCGTCACCCAGTGCGCAGCACTTGAGGGTTGTCCCGTGAGAGAAATTGTTACCGTTACCTAGGACCCCCATCCTCGGGAGCCTGTCGAGGGAGTACTCCGGGCTACGAGTGTGCTCGAGTTGGTAGCCACCAGGCGGGCTTTGGAGCTTAGGGGAAAACGGTGGTTAGGACAGTGGCATGTGAGTCACTTGTAGAGCTCTCGTGTGTGGTCTGGGACGCCGAGGACAGTTAGGAGTTCTACTCGGCACAGGCCAGTCAATCCTTCTTCTCACTGCCTCGCTCCTTGCAGCCCCGGAATCGCTTGGGGTGGTTAGGCGTGGGACCGTAGTCCTGCCAGACTACGGTAGTTACTGTTGTGATACTCTGTGTCCTACCTCACTCTGACGAGACGTGAGGGTCAGGACCCCAATTGAGGATAAGACGTCGGTGGACGCACCTGACTGTGACTAGTGGTAGTCTTTCCGTAGCTAGTGTTCCTTGTCCAGGCGGAGTTCCTTCCGTCTGTGTTTACTAGCCGTGTGGTGGTCACGACGAGCAGTCGTACGGAGTTTCTGACCATGTGTACTTTCCATACCGTGCTAGTTATAGTTTCGCTTCCGCACTTCTTTTTGTAGGTAGAAGATATAAACTGTTGTCATTCATTTGATATTTATATTCTCCTGCCTGTTTAGAGCCAGTAGGAGATTGGTAGTCCCTACTAAGCTTCTGTTGTGAAGCTCATCCCTCCTTTTCCCAGGTGAGACTTCCCAGCAGCAGCAGGGCACGCACCGGGCGGAGGAGACGGGGCAGTAGTCGGGGTCCCCGTAGCTAGCAGTGGTGCCCCTTCTTTCAGTGCACGTCACCCTCGGGGTATGCCCCTAAGGGACTTGTTCTTCCCCTACCTTTTACTTGTACTAGCGTGCGTGCGTTGGGACTGTACTTAGAGCGGTACGCAGCGGTCTCGCTCTCTTTTCTGTTTCCGCTTGTAGGCTTCTAGTTTAGCAGTTGACGTTTACTTCCGTTACATATCCTGTTAGACGTTCCGGGTCCCCGGATCCGTAGGCGGTGACCGTAAAAATTGGGTCCTCGGCGTGGGCCGAAGGTCGGGTTATCGGGTCGTTACAGCAACGATCTCCTCCCAACCAACCAACAGCAAAGAAGAAGAGAAACCCAAAAATTACAAAATCCCTCCCCTGTAGTCGAAACCCCCAAAAATCCTGAACTAAAGAGTTGAAAAAGAAAAAAATGCTAAACGCTCATTCTCGAACCCCCAGTTCTGACGACCTAGGGTCCTTATATAGGATCCTACGGATCCACACACACTGTCCTCTTCCCAGCTCCACACGAGCCAGCTTTGCCGCAGATCCACACACACGAGGCCCCATCCTCATGCGCCATGCACCGCCTCCTTTGTGCTTCCCTGCTTCGCATACAAGAGATCTGCCCAAATTGCCAGCGCACAAGCTCCAGCCCGCCATCTGCGCGCCTTCACGCACCCAGATCCGGCCACCCATTGCCATCCCCTTCCCAGCTGCTTCGTACGTAGCACCCCAGTTGTGCCTCTGCTTTGCACCAGATCCGGCCGCACAGCGCTAGGTTCGCAGCAGATCAGAGCTCCAGCACAGCTGGGGGCCTCCAACCTACATCGCACGGGAGCTCCTCCGTCGGAGCTCCGCACCCAACAGATCCGCACCCAGCTTCACATGCCCAAGCCCCTGGTTCCAACTTCTTCCTTTAACTTGGTGGGGAAGAAACAAAATGGTAAAGAAGTCAACGGTGTATGTGGCCAAAGTGTGGTGGGCTGTTAAAAATACTTATTTATTTAATGGGATTGGGTGGGGTAAAAAAAAACTTTATTTATTTAAAAATTTTTACCTATCTACTACTAAAAGATATTTACAAAATATTATTGCGACAAGAATTATTTTTATACAATATTTATTTACAAAAGATCTTTTATTTTCAAAAATATATATGTAAAAGCACTTTTATTAGTCAAACTATTGACTTTATTAAATGAGAATCTAATTATGTGTTCTTCCAGAAATTTTAACTAATATGCTAAAAAAAGCTATTCATGGATGAAATGAGAATTAAAATCAAATTGCACATTACTTATAGACAAAGGATGTCTAAAAGTATCTATATGTATGAAATTTAACACAAAAAATTTTACAGTTATCAGTGTTGTCCTTGCAGAACACGATGAATCAGGAAAAGAAAGGGCAGCATACTATCTCTCTAGGCTTTTCAACAACGCAGAATCCAAATACACCACCACGGACAAAACTTGTGCCGCGCTCGTGTGGGTAGTCCAAAAACTCAAGCACTACTTTCTTGCCCACAGGGTCAAGCTAATCTTGAGGATGGATCCACTCAGGTACCTCCTAGAAAAACCTGTCCTCTCTGGTCGGCCGGCATGCTGGCAGAGCTTCCTCTCCCAATTTAACATCTCTTTTGTGGTCCAAAAGGCCATCAAAGGATATGCCATCGCCGAGCACCTTGTCCATCTTCCACTACCCCACAGCGATTACATCCGAGATGAGTTTCTTGATGAAGAGCTCTCGGTCATCTCCAAAGATCCTTTCTGGTCCCTTCATTTGATGGTGCGCTCAACTCTCAGGGACGGGGCATTGGGGCCGTGCTGCTCACCCCGGAGAGTATAACCATCCCCATCGCTTTTCAACTCACCTTCTCCGCCACTAACAACATGTCTGAGGATGAAGCTCTCCTCGTTGGTCTCAAACGTGCTTATATCTTGGGTGTATCTCACCTTAGAATCATAGGAGACTCTCAGGTTGTTCTGCAGCAGGTGCTCTCAACTTACCGCACTCGTGACCCAAAGCTTAAACCATGCCTAGATTTGGTCATGTTGCTGGCAAGGCAATTTCGCAAGCTAATCTATGTCCACACTCCTCGCTCACAAAATATTCTGGTTGATGCCTTGGCATCACTTGCTTCATCTCTATCCTTCCCTCTGAGTCGTCGGACTGAGACAATTGTCGTCCAACAGCTCGATGTTCCATCTCCTCAAGATCCTTGGTTCAAGAACCTTAGGACAACCTTAGAAGAGTGGACTAGAAAGAGAGAAGTGCAACAAGTCATGCTAGCTGAGCTTGAGGAAATCATAGATGAAGAGGAACTGCCATGGTATTTTGAGATTGAGCAATACTGTAAGAGTGGCTCGTATTCGGAAGGGGTAAATGCGGAAGATCGCAAGGCCATAAGAAGAGTCGCCTTAAGGTACACAGTCGTCAGAGAAGTTTTGTACATGCGGGCTATTAATGGAGTTCTTCTGAGATGTCTCAATGATGACGAAGCTTGGAAAGTGGTAGAAGGAGCCCATGCTAGTGAATACGGAGGGCATGTCAACAATCAGATGCTTGCTAAGAAGATCATTAGGCAGGGCTACTACTAGCCAACCCTAGAAGAAGACTGTGCCATCTACGTCCATGGTGTGTCAAATGTCAACTCCATGCAGATAAAATTCATGCTCCTTCATCCTCACTTCATCCACCCTCAACACCTTGGCCATTCTCCATGTGGGCTTTTGATATTGTTGGCCCCCTTGGTGATCCTAATGCTCAAACCAAACAAAAATCCTTTATCCTAACAGCAACTGATTATTACACTAAATGGGCAGAAGCATAAGCGTTTGCAGAAATCAAAGCATCCACAGTGTGCCGCTTTTTCATGAAGAATATCATTTCGCAGTTCGGAGTGCCAAGCAACATTGTCACAGACAACGGGCCACAATTCATCTCTCAAGAACTTCAGGACCTCTGTAAGAAGTTCAATATCACTCTGCATCATTCATCTCTATATTACACACAAGGCAATGGCCTAGCTGAATCAACTAATAAAACCCTTCTTAAAATCTTGAAGAAAACTTGTGAATCGCAGAAAGTCGTCGATTGGCCAGAAAAGCTAATAGAGGCTCTATGGGCCTATCGTACCTCTGTCCGTACTCCCATGGGACAAACCCCGTATGGTCTCACTTATGGGATGGAAGCGGTAGTTCCATACGAGATCTTGATCCCTTCACTAAGAGTCCAATTAGATAAGGAACTTATATTGACGAACGTCGAGAGGCGTTGCTAGTCCAATTGGAACTCTTAGATGAAAGGCGACTAATGGCAGCCGATCATGTGCTCTCATACCAAAGGCGAATCTCAAGGTGTTTTGAAAAGAAGGTAATTGAACGGAAATTCCAAGAGGGATATGGTTTTGAAATGCATCTTTATCAGATCGGGAGGTCCAGGGTCTAAATTACAACCAAATTGGGAAGGTCCGTACGTTGTGAAGGAGGTGTATCCGGGAAATGCCTACCGCCTAACCAACGCTGAGGGCGTAGAATTGTCACATCCGTGGAATGGGTTGTACATCAAGAGATTCTATCCCTAGGACTGTAGGCGCGAGACCACAACACTTAGATTAGGGATAAGCCCGTGTTATCAGTCCAAAGTCTCTTCCCCAATCGTCAAGGGTTGACCTAAGTTAGGAGCAACACACACACACGGCAAGCCCAGGCGACTACGCTTGGTGGGTACCGTAGCTATGTGGGCCCTACTCTAGTGATGTGATGGTCATTCTCTTCCAAATCGTTCGAAGTGTAGGGGTAAGGGTCGTAAGGGCAAGGTTGTCAACCTTTAGCACACCTTGACGAGAGGAAGTCTCAAACAGGGATGGTCGAACAACAAAGGTAAAGGAACAAAAAAGCAAAAGAATGAATAAAAATGCATGATAGAATAGTGGCATGGAAAAGTGTGGCAAAGTCCCTACGGGTCGCTCATGAGCCTAGTCGTACGCATGCCCCAGACAGTGCAAATACATAAGAAAAGACCACAAAGTCCCTACGCAATAGACCTAATCTTTGAAGGATATGCTGCGGCAAGAAGTCGAACACAACGCCCTCAAACCGGCATTAGACTTTCCATAAATAGTCTTCCATTTCCCTCTATAAGATCGGATCATCTCTTAGGTATGGCCTAACTAGCCGCATCGTCAACTAGGGGCAGTCACCCAAGGCATGTCACTCCTAAATGCACGTCCTACCTTAGTGAGGTCCTTGGCGAGAAGGAGAGGTGATCAAGACTCCAAGCCAGTAGTTCAAACTGGTCAATGTGTTGTGGCCAAAAAGGAGGAGTCCCTCCATCTCGCGCATCTTATTTTAAGAAGGGCTAACGTCGGCTTTAGGTGTCTTTCAAAAAAAAACTCTAAAAAAATTCAAATATTTCAAAACTCAAAAAAAAAATCAAATATTTCAAAACTCAAAAATATCAAATATTTCAAAACTAAAAAAAAGTCAAATATTTCAAAACTCAAAAAAATCGAATATTTCAAAAACTCCAAAAAATCAAATACTTCAAAACTTCAAAAATTAAATATTTCAAAACTCTAAAAAAAATTTTTCAAAATCCCAAAAAAACACTTTACTCGTTCATGCATGTCATTCATTTACTTATGTCTTTTCGCCTACTTAATAGTGTTTAGCCGCTTGACCATTTTATCAACATTGGTCCCTTGTCATATTTAAGGCAAGGGGCTAAGTCGAAGAACGGATCTAACTTGTCTTCGTGGTTGTCCTAAGTGTGCAGGTCGTACCAAGAGAAAGAAAGCAACACTCATATTTCATTCATCACTAGCACACAATCACATTTCATAAACAAAAGAAAATTCCATTCCATTCCAACTTTACATCATCATCATGATACATCATGAACAAAAATCAAAAAGTACAAGCCCTCAACCACTCTCCCCCATACCCTCAGGCGGGTGAGAAGGTGGAGGGGCCATCGCCCTCGGCCCCGTCGTGCTCCCCTCGGTTGCTCCCTCTCGCCGTCGTCCCTCCTCCTCGTTCTTCCGTCGACCAGAAGAACCTGTCAATAATGCCCCGCTGAGGCGCTAGGGGCACCGCTCCTGCTGGCTGATGAGCGGCTACATCTGACCAGCGATAGGGCCACCTCCAGCCCCCTCATCTCCACCCTGAGTACCAGGACGGTTTTGCACTCCCTCCCCCAGCTGTGAACGGAGCTCGTCTACCTCTCAGCGTGGCCTTGTCGCCTCATCCACCTGGGGGCGTTGGCGCACCTCTGCCATCTCCGCCTCTAGCACGGTCGTCCACGCTAGAGCGTCCCTCAACTCCAACTTCTGCAAGTAAAAACATTTGTCAATGAGGGAAATAAAGAACAAGGGGCAAGTAATTAATAACACACCCTCTTACGCAGCTGGGTCATGGCATCCTCCGCCTGGGCCACTGCGGCTGCCAGCTGACTGTCCAGTATGGAGCGGCCAGGCTCGTCCCGGGAAGTAGAAGCACCTCCCACCATCTACTGTGCCCGCTCCAGCTCGGTGCGCTGCAAAGGAGAACACAAGAGTCAGCCATCTAAAGTCAAGAATAGAAAGGATAGGATATAGAACACTCACCAGCTCGGTCACAGTCCGCTGGTAGTCATTCCTCTGCTGGATCGTGGAGTGGAGGATGCACTCGAAGGAGGCGATCCAACCCTCGGGGTCAAGCTACAAACAAAGTCAAGTTAGACAAGGAATTAACAATTAAAATACATAGAAAAGGCTAAGCAGTAACACTCACCGGTTGTCGGGTCCCCCTGTAGACCTGAGCCCCATACCTCCGTGTGTAGGCATCGAAGTAGTCCTCTTCACTGGTGGCCTCGGAGGTCACCACCTGGCCCCACTACCGCCAGTCATCTAGCTACTCTCGAGCCCCCTCCCTCCAGTCTGTGACTTGCTGAATGCCCCAGAAGCTGCGACCCGGCCTCTCCCATAGCCTCTGTCGGGTCGGGAACTCCACCGCCGCCTGGTGGAGCCCCAACGTCCTCTCAACCAGCCGAAGGTGGAGTGGTACCACCGTGTTGAAGGCGTGGAGCTAAATAGGGGCGGCCCAGCTCCACCCACGACTGATCGCTGTCGTCCTCCCCGGCATAGGGAGTCCACTCGACCTACACACCGCACATAGAAATTCATTAGTCAATGGTCAGTGATAAAGGAACGAAAGGTTACTGTAGCAACCTGAATTTTTGAGAAAAGAAAATTAAATAATAAATTAAAAACTCAAGTAAATGGATATTCAATGAAAAGAGCATTAAATAAAACCCATTAATGGAAAAGAGTAATGGGCTTTGCTTAATGGATCCTCTAGAACTTATTGGGTCAAAATATGAATTTATAATAGTAAATAAAAAGAAAATACCCTAAATTCGGAGTCTTAATATCTCCTAAATAGAAAAGGGCTCTTCAAGCATTAAAAGAGGCAATAAGAGTTGGAATTGGATTCCTAAGCCTACCCCTTATGATTTAGCACGAATTTAGATCCCATCCTAACCTAAATAGAGGTTGGAAAGCAAGAAAGGAAGGTTGGAGATAGGAAATCTCGTAATTAAAGAGCAATTAGAATAGAAGTAGGAATAGGAACCCATACATGCATAAATACATCTCTTAAACCCTCTTGGCCGACCCTAGCTCGTTGCCAAAGGTTGTTGGACGTGGAGAAGAGGCCAAGGAGGAGAGGATCTCGTGGGGAGAAGGAGTTCTTGGAGCTTCTTCCTCGTTCTTGGAGATTTTAAGCCTAGAAGACAAATCGAGTCAAAGGTAGGCATTCTAACAAGCAAAACTAAATCAAATCCATCTATAGGTAGTTCCAATCACTAGGAACAAAAGCCCTCTTGTTTTATAATTTTTCATCGAGCCAATCTTTTGTTCTTGATTTTAGAAGTTCTGCAAACATAATAACTCTCAGTCAGCATGTTTGAATCATATCTCCATGTACACTTGATCCCATGCTACGAAATTTTACCGTAGGCACTTCATGTTGTTAGGGATCTTTTGCCCCTGAAAGCCCTAATTTGTGTTGAGCATGTTGCTCGAATTAAATCAATCTTGCTCTCTGTATCATGTTCTGTGTTACTTATTATTGTTCATGTTCAAACCATGTTAAAACCATGCTCTCTCTCTAATTCCTATTTACTGGAAGTACTCTCGCATGTCTAGTTTCATTTGCCACTGGTTTCATGATTTTTCATCATGTATACAATTAGTTATGAGTTTTTGAACTACCCTGTATCAAAATCTGATTATTTTGGACCGCAATCCAAGACAGAGCAGAACTCTGTTAGACTCAGGCCATGGACTTGAGAACGCGACTGTAGACACCCGATTATGACTAATGGGTTGAACCACATTTCTTGTTACCTTAGTGGGCCCCTAATTGGTCACTCACCATGAGCCCGCCGTTAGCCTTGTTTGGGGTCCATTAAACCATTAAAATGCCTTGAAATACCCCACATTATCATTTTGAAAGAGTCCTCGAGACATAATAACTCTTATCTTTTCATATGGTTGTCTGATAATTCATGATTATTCGGATTCATTGTCGCGACGCATCGTGGCGTCGCGTCAATGGTCGCGACAGTACGGGTTGCCGCGACAGCCCATGCATTATACATATACGTAGGCAATACTATCGCGTCACCCCGCACCATCGCGTTTAGAGTCGCGGCCCTACGATCTGTCGTGACAATGACCGAACCCTTTGGCCTCCACAACTACCACCTATTTATCCTCCTGTAAACCTAACTTAATCCCTAGGGATTATCCCAACCCCTTGGGCGGGATTTAGGCCCTAGGGACTCTCCTAAGGATTTCTAAGGATTCTATATCCGATTTTGATGAAGCTTTATCTCCCATTTTTTTATTTCTGAGCCATTTTAAGGTGATAATGTCATTTATTCTCACCCCAAGCTCTATATAAATAAGGCCCCTCCTCAAGGACGAGGAGAGCCTCATTACCACCCCGAAGGGCTGCTGAAATTCCCTCTCATCCATACTTAGCATCGCAGCCACTCATTTTTACCATTTCCCTTCACATTCCACTCCACAAAGCTACTCCTTTACCATCAATGGAGCGCGGAGCATAAAGAGGGTGACCCCAACAATCTCCTGTAGCAGTTGCACATCTTTGGAGTTGTACCCACGCCAGGGAGTCGCCCCAATGGGGCTCATCTTCATCCTCCTCCTTCCTCCTATTTCTACAAGCATTTTTATGTTATTCCTAGATAGAGTACACTTACTATCCACCCATGTTTTCCCATACCCATAGGGGTTCAAAACCACCCCAGGTGCGTTCCCACCATGATCCCTCACTTTCTTTCATCTTTAAAATAGATACTGTGCTTAACATATTCTAATGGGGTGTTTTCTTTGTGTTTATCTTTGATAGGCAAGCAAGCAAGTGAAATCTATGTGAAGCTCTAGTTGTCACGCCCCAACGCGGATATCGGAGCGCGAAGGCAGTTTGCAAGAAAGGTATAGAGCAAGTAATAGACATCAAACCATTGCACATTGATTAATACTAAAGCAAATCTTTCTCATTAATAACTTTTCAATGTCTAGTTACAACCACTAATATCAGAGCCATTCTATAGGGCCCAATTACATTCAATGAAAGGAAATAACTAACTATGACTCTAAGATAACGTAATGACTCGAGGGTACTCCTGGCTTCACTCTTGGTCATTCCCTTCTTCGTGAGTGTAGGTGTCATCCTCGGTCTCACCTGAGAACACAACATCAAATAACGCAGGGTGAGCGATAACGCCCAGTAGGACTTAAATCTCAGGCTCAAGCAGGCTTTAAATAATTAACGCATTTAATGGCAGAGTGTCTAAAGATAGTAGGTACAAGAGAGTCGAAATATATAAAGAGATAGCACAACAGGTAACGGGATAGCACAATAGCACGTGATCGAGTATAGTTTCTAAAAAAAATAGCACAAGTATCGAGTATAGCATGATTAGCAGGATGGCCATAGCACAACTAGCACAAGTATAACGATAGCACGACGAGTATAGCACTTGTTTGTCATTCTAGACAACGAGAAGTATAGCACGTTTGTGTTTTGATTGTCATATAGATAGTCGAGATAGATAGCACTTGAGTGTAATGCCAAACACTCTGATCATTTAACTCCCATGGGCACTAGCACTTTCGGGCGCACATCCCAAAACCAGATCGGGCCCTTTATATATTGTCAGGCATTGGTTATATTGTTTATCTTTAGACAATCAGTCAATGGCCAATATAGAGTACCAAGAAATAGATAAGAGAACTAGATGAATAGATGAGATAGTGGAGTGAACGTGAGTAGGTGAGCGAGTAGAGTATAGGTGAGAGATAATGGACATTGCACGTAATACGTCGAGTAATCAGGCGATAGTACATTTGCACAACACGCGCACTTGGTGTTGGCAGTCAGGTGGAACTCACGACCCTACCACTGGTCTTGTTATGCACAGGTCTAGAGGTTCGGCGTGATTTAAGACGAGAGTGAATCTCTAATAGCCGTTTGGATCATATAGATCCCTAAAGGGTATCATAGGTATTAGGGTACAACCGGCTCGTCGACCATGTGGGAATCCATGATCAGAGGAGACTTACGGAGGCCTTGTGCAAGAGTTCACTAGTCCGGTCAGAAGGAATATCCGACGGAGAGTTCACCACAAGCCAAGAAAAGTGTGTATATAAAACAGGTGCTCGACGTTCTAGAGGAATTCTAGGACAGTGGAGCGTCGATATCGGTATATAAACAACGCGAGAATCAAATACAAGTCCTTCTAAAATAGGGCAATTTATGTACTTTATTTCCATAAATTACCAGGCACACTATGAGATATTTTTCTGCAATATTTCAGTCATAAATAGATGGTTCATGTGTGTGCAAGTGCAAAACAAATCATAGATAGAAATAAGTCGTGAACATGTATTTTAAATCATTCAATATAGCACCATTTTTAAGTAGGGTTTTTTACTGGGGTTATAACGGTAAGAAGGCGTAAGGATTATTTAGAAAGTGACAAAAATATTTTATTATTTTTTTATGGGTTTTTCATTAAAACTGTGAAGGCGACATACCCCTGTACGTGTCGCGATAGGGTCAGGACAGAACGCGACAGGGCCTAAAACGGGTCGCGACAGGGCTTGCAGATCGGGTTCTGAGAACGCGACGGCTCACCTGTCGCCTTCTTGAATGCGACAGGTAGGCTGTCGCAATCGCAGCCCAGAAAGCGACATATCGAGGTGTCACCTTCTGGTTGTCTGCGCCTGACCCTGACAGGAGTCAGACCAGACATTGGATTGCGGACCAGAGCATTTAAATTTCGATACAGGGTTGTTCAGAATCCATAAATAATTATATACGTGATGAAAAATCATGAAATCAGTTGCAAATTAACTAGACATGTAAGGGTACTTCCAGTAAATCGGAATTAGAGAGAGAGCATGGTTTGAACATGGTTTGAAAACGAACAAGGATGAGTAACATAGAACATGACATAGAGAGCAAGACTGATTTAATTCGAGCAACATGCTCAATGATATTTAGGCTTTTAGGGGCAAATGATCCTTAACAACATGAAGTATCTACAGTAAAACTTTCGTAGCATGGGATCAAGTCTACATAGAGATCAAGAGTTAGGAAGAGGGCTCGGGGTCAAGAGAGTTGCAGAACTTCTAAATTCAGGAAGAAAATATCGGCTTGATGAAAAATTATGAAAATTCAGGGTTTTGTTCCTGATGTATGGAACAATCTACAGACGAAATTTTAGGATTTGTGCTTGTGAGAATGCCTACCTTGACTCGATTTCCTCTTCTAGGGCTAGAACTTGAAGAACAGGGTTGAGAGCTTGAAAGGTTCTTCTCCCCATGAATCTCCTCCTCCTTGGCCTCTCCTTCTGGTCCAGGAATCCTTTGGCACGAGCTTGGGTTGGCCATGAGGGTTTTAGGAGAGTATTTAAGCTTCTCCTCTTTCTATCCTAATAGGACTCTAATTCCTCTTAAATTCTGAAATTTCCTTACTTCCTCCTTCCTTCCTTGCTTTCCAATCTCTATTTAGACTAGGAAGAGATCCAAATTCGTGCTAACCCATATGGGGTAGGTTAGGAATCCTATTATAACTCAAACTAGCTATTTAATGCATTAAATACCCCTTTTCTATTTAAGTAATAATTTAGTTACGAATTTAGGGTATTTTCCTATTATTCTCCCTTTGTAAATTCATATTTTTGACCCAATAATTCTAGAAGATCCATTAAGCAAAGCCCATTACTCTTTTCCATCTAATGGATTTTATTTAATGCTCTATTTAAATATGCATTTAGCTAGGTTTTAAAATTTTTATTTAAATTTTTATTTTTCGTAAAAATTCAGGTTGCTACACTAGTTCTGGCCGGCTGAGGACGAGAAGAGGTCCATACCCAGATTCTCCACATTCAGAGAACGCGACGGCGGAGGGTGACGCGACCTAGACGCGTCAACATAAGCCGACGCGATACCAGCTATCACGGCGGCCATGGCGACCGCGACACCGGTCCTTTTTTTTTGTTCTCTTCCTTTTCCTAGTTTAAGTCAGCCATTATCTTATTCCTATTCTTAGGAGACTTGCTAAGTGGCGATCACACACATATATTTCCACACTACTAGTCTTAGTACATGTTTGTGTGTCGAGGGGAGCACAATCCCTGTGATTACACCAGTTGGCGATCACGGTGGGACCTTCACTGCCCCCTAATAGATTTTAACTGCTTGCTTGCCATACTTCTTCTTTATTTGCCTCTTTAGTTTCTTGTTAGTCTTTGTTCTTTGTTTCCTACATTCCTTTCTGCTCTGTATTGTGCGACAGATTTGCGGCGACGCGACCTTGTCGCGTCGCATCGGAAAAAACGTGTTCTCAGGTCAGTGCTTTTACTCCCTGTTCACTTTATCCATGCCCATGTGATCATGTATCCGTGTTCCATTGCTATATCATGTGTTCTCGTGTTTCTATCTGTTAGAATCCCTGTCAAGGTTCAGATTTTCCTTTATTTTCATTTGTAAATTTTAGTTCCTATCGCGGCAGCCGGAGAGGACGCTAACAGGTCGCGTCTTGTCAAGATTGTGTTATTAGGTTTGCTTGTATGCTACTGTTTTTATCCATGAATCGGTTCTCTATGCTTCCTGACCCATGTTGCACTGATTTAGTGCCTTTTCTTATTCTCATTTTGGTAGGGTAGTTCTGCTTGAGTGGTTGAGTTGGCGACTGGTTGTTTTCGGGCCTCTGTCGTATCGCGATAGTCTGCGTTGGCGCGATAGGGTCGCGGCATATACGACTGCCACGACTCTGCCCGAGGACTTGTTTTTTGTCACCATGTTTGCTCCTCACCTTCATTCTTGCATACATTTCGGGCCTCTGGTCCCTTACATACGCCTTTCATCCCATCTGTTCGGTTCCCCCTTGGTTGAGTGAGTTCTCTCACCTACAAGCACTCGTTGGCTAACTCGGGCCCACCTTCCAAGGACCTCCGTAAGTCCTCGTGACCGTCCGCATGTGCGGTTCAACAGGCCGGTTGTACCCATTTGCACCCATAGTTTGAGCAACCCTCGCATGTGAGTGTACACCACCCTTAGCCAAACCGAAGCACTTGAGTTCATCCTACTAGGGACCGTTTGACGAGTGACATCCCTTTAATCAATTCATTTAAAAGGTCAAGTTCAAACCTTAAGGAATTTGTGCTTTAAACATGACAACTTGAGTGCTTTGGTCAACCCCTCCACATCTCAGTCTTTCCTGCTGTGATAGAGTTTAGGTGTGTCTGTATCACTCTCCCAATGGTTTGGGAGGTGCATGCGTCGTTGCCTAGAGAGATCGAGTCAGTTCCCTCCGATCCTTGTACTTAATCATAATCCTTTGTTTTATATGGACCAATTCCATGTCCTTCCGATGATACCTTGCCTATCGGGCTCCTTGAAGATGTGGCCCAATCCACTACGGCCATACTTCAGCCCCTGTTCAGTCTCCCCTCATCATTGGGGGTCAATTCTATCCTCCTTCCCCTCCAAAGGGAGATGACCCTCATTCAAGTTCAGTCAGCTACTTCCTCATCTGACTTCAGAACAAGTTCGAGAGTTCATTGTTGTTGCCAAAGGCAAGCAGGCCCTTGTCTCCGTCTGCTCGTAACTCAGTTCGGCCGATGACTCTCTCTGCCATGTTGCCTTAGCACCCCATCTTCCTTCCTCAGGGGCGATCCTACACCCCTCCATCCTCGGGCCATTCACTTTCAGAGCCAGACTTCCTTCCAGACGAGAGATCGGCCTCGGTCCCCTCCAATTTCAAACTACTATACGGCTGAAACCTGCTTTCGCCCGCGAGAGGTCTCATACTTTCGAGCAACGTGCTCCATTGACTCTACACATTCATGTTCAAGCCCCCTCCGACTTCCTTGCGGAGTGGGCCGTATGAAAAATGAGCTCCATAACTCAGAAAGCAGATAGACATCAAAAGGTAGCCGACATCGCTCTCCGTCGTTCCAATACCTCCGGGTGCCACCTCAGTCAGAGCTCCCTATCTATCGGCGATACTCTGAGATAGGGGACCCTATGTTCATTTGAAGGATTTTGTTTATGAATCTGCACCTCACAAGTATGACCGCCACCTCATGGCCTACTTGTTCAGAAAGTCCTTGGATGGTCCAGTCTAGAGTGGTTTATTCTTTACCCCCTGAGGAAGCGGAGAGATTTCAGAATTGTCCAAGAGAGGTTCCTGCAGCAATTCCAAATCGGTGGACCCGAATATTCTTTTGTGGATTTGGTAGCCAAAAAATGAAGCCTGATGAGGAGTTCTCTACTTATGCTGATCGATGGCGCGCACTGTCTTCTAAAGTCCGCTGCCCCATGCCGGAAGAGGGAAAGTTAAGTTGTTGATCTCCAATGCCACTCCTACCTACCAGCCATCCTGGCCATGAATGACATTAACCACCATGCACCAGCTGTATAGCCGAGCCCGCTTTATTCAGACCCAACTCAAAGACTCGCCCCTACACTCCATATTCGAGACCCCTAAAGCCCGTTATGCCAAGAAACCCCAAGGTCCCGTCACCGAGGGAATCCAAACCAACGAACAGGTAGGTGCAGTCAGTAATCCCCAAGGCCTAGTAGGTAGATCCCAGCAACCTCAGCAACCTCAACAGCCATGGAAAACAATAGACAACCTCCTCCTCAAGGTTAGAATCCTCCCCAAGATCAGCACCAATAGTCTCAGGTCCCTCCACCCCAGAATGGTTTATGCACCTAGGAAACCCAACGGACCCAAGAGAGCCCAATATCCTCCTCTGCCCGAATCTTTGGCCGATGTCTTCGCAGCCCTCATGTCCTTGAATGCCCTCCGACTCCCTCCTGAGAAGCCGAATTGGAATATGGCAGCGGACCAGACGAAGTACTGTGTGTATCATCGCCACCCGGGCCACAATGTGTCAGATTGCTTCCAATTCAGGACATCATATATGATCTTCATGAGCAGAATCAGATCGATTGGGCAGAGATGAAGAGTTAATCCAGACACTAAGAGACCAGCAGGGTCAGAGGCAACAACAACAGCAGCAGAGGCGACAGCAGCCACAGCAGCAGCAATAGTACCAGCCCTTCCAGCAACAGTATCACCAGCAACAGCAACAGCCGCTGCAACCGCAGCAGCCGGCGAATGACCTTGGCATAATCCGCAATCCCATGCCCCAACATCTGGTAGCTCCAAACCCTCAGCCTGCTCCACCGCCTCCTCCACCCGCACAAGTCAATCCAGTTGTCCATCACCTGCCACCAGACACTCAATGGGCCTTTGATGATGAACACGAAGTGGGCCAGCTTTTGGCTATTTCTCACATCACACCTCCACTACCACGGCTTCACCCAATGAACCTCCCTCCTTCACACCCACCATTGCCACCATCACCTCACCACCCTACAACTCCCCATCATATCACCCATTACTCCCCCACTAAACAACATCCCGCTATCCCCTGCGCCAGCACCTTTACTAGCCAACCCCTCCATTCTGGACACCTCACCTTCTCCCCTCCATCACATCCTTGCCTTGCAGAGCGGACGGATGTTCCACCGGATGTACCCTAATGCGTCCGTGGCCATGCTAGGTCAGCCGGTACAACAAGCCAGCACCCAACAGCAGCAAGATGCTGAAGAAGTAGAGCCGGTCCCGGGGACCCAATATGATATTTCGAAACATCTGGACCAAACTCCCGCCAAGATCACTATTTTGGAACTGATCAAGAGATCACAGACTCATCAAGATGCCCTTAGGGCCTTCCTACAGAGGGTCATGGTCAGTGAGGACATGAACCCCGACAACCTGCCCTCCTTGCTTTCTATTGTGAACAAAGGGCCCACAATCACTTTCTCTGATGGCGAATTAGCTGCTCCTGAAGCCAGGAAAATGCCCTTATGTGTAGCACTCACGATAAATAAGGTAGCTATTGATGCAGCGTTAGTGGATACAGGAGCTTCCATCAACGTATGTCCCCTAAGCACCCTAAGAGCCTGCAACATCTCAGAACGCCGGTTGCAACCTACCCCCACTACAATAGCTGCATATGACAATTCCCGGCGGGCTTGTCACGGGGTCATCACATTGCAGGCAGAGTTGGGACCACTTGCTATGTTAGTCGAATTCTATGTATTGGACATCGATCACACTTATAAGGCCATTCTGGGACGCCCGTGGATCGAGTCACTAGGGGCAGTGCCTTCCACAGCTCATCAATGTTTGAAATTTCCCTTTCAAGGAAGGATAGTCAAGGTCAAGAGTGTAACAACAACCCCACCATAGAAGCGGTTGAAAGAATTTTGCCCTCAGTCTGGCCATCCAATAAACCAGTCATTTCTATACTTGACGTGAACTACCCCTGGGCATATACCTTCTCCTCCAACCGTCCAATTGTGTCCCCAACAGTAGCAGCAGTCAGGAAGGATGGGTCAGCGAATGCAAAAGGATGGGATATCATGTTCAGAATTGGCTACCAGATTGGAAAAGGGTTGGGTGCTCACCTCCAAGGCCGAGTCAGAACTGTCACTGGCACGAGGAAATCCACGAAGCATGGTTTGGGGTACGCGGTATGGGCAGCATCCACATCCCATTCACAGTCAGATCAGCAACCTCTTGTTTGGACACTTTATGATCACTTCGTCAGAGGACCTGTACAACTAGGATATAACACTATGGTGAAAGAAATACCGAGTTTTGCATATCAAGCCCTAGAAGCACAGCGTCCTGGCAAGAAGAAGAGGACAAAGGCAGAAACCAAAGAGTCAGATATCGAAGATCCGATCTCTGCATTTAGTCTGTTGTTCAAAGAGGATAGCAGCATTTCCGCACCAGAAGTCGAGACAGAAGAGCCAGGAATGGAAGGCCTCAACCGCTTGTTCAGCAAGGAGGAACATCGCAGTCTCAAGTGGCAGTATCAGCATCAGCAACCACCACCAAGCGACAGTTGCTTGGATTTGGTGAGGAAATTGAAGTGGTCAGTTCAACCGAATCAACAAGGGAGCTCTGGCAGGGTTTTCCCGTTTCCCAGTCATTTTGTTTCATCCATCTTTATCTGCAAATTCCATTTTGTTCCCTTATCCCCTCCCCTCATTTTCCAATTCTCCCCCGACGCTGTAGAAGCGTTACTCCGCCCTTCGACCTTCTTCACCATCCTCTTTAATGGCTCGATTCTGTCCTTCTCCTGAAGCCTCCCGAGTTAGTTTAATGTTTCCTTAAAAAAAAAAAAAAAATGTGTGTCTTCCTTTTCCCCAGACGGCGATCCCCGTCTCCTCCTGCTCTTGCTCCCGACGGCAATCCCCGTCACCTCCCTGCTTTCTCTTGCTCCCGACGGCGATCCCCGTCACCTCCCTGCTTTCTCCTGCCCCCGACGGCGATCCCCGTCACCCCCTTATTCCTCTCGATGGCCATCCCCATAACCTTTCATGCTCCTGCTCTCGACGGTGATCCCCGTCACGTCTGCTCCCCGGCGGCGATCGCCGTCCTTCTTTTGCCCAATTCGCGCCTTCAGCTGGTGGCTAGACATGGCCATTTTGGGCGATTCGGGTGAGGGGCCTTCTGTTCCCCTACACCTCGATTATGTTGCCGGCACCCTGAGCTCGGGTCGCCCGCTTCCTCCTCCAGTCCCATCGGAGGACCTTCGCGGCCCTGCCGCACCCTTTGTTTTCCGTTCCAATAAACCTCTGGACACTTCACCAGAGCCTCCTGTAAATATCAAATTTAGTTTAAGTCCAGGGGTAGATCCTTGCAAGTCCCTGTCCCCGTCTAGGAAGAAGAAGGGTAGTGGCATACCCCGTAGATATCTGTTGGACTTAGTGCATAGGTGTGGCGCTCTTCTAGCTGTTGAAGAGTTCGTCCAGGAGGCAGTGGTTCTGAACATAGGGGATCTGCATTTGGAGGAAGGGCTAGACGATGAATTTGGAGTATACGAGATTCTAGCTGAAGATGACCCATCAGATGAAGGGGATTGTGAGATGGAGGATGCTGCCGAGATGTATGCAAGTGGCATGAGGAAATTCGATGAACCTACCTCGACAGTAGATGAACCCACCAAAGAAGTAAACGTGGGAATGAAAGAGAACCCCAGGCTCCTAACCATAGCCTCTAATCTCCCTCCCGAAGAAGAAGAAGAGCTCATAGAGATGTTAAGGGAGTTCAAGGATTCATTTGCCTGGTCCTACGATGATATGCCTGGCATTGACCCCAACTTGGTAGAGCATAGGTTGATCTTGAAGCCAGGGGCAGTTGCCGTTAAACAGAAGCTAAGAAGATTCCTCCCCCACATAGCTTTGAAAATGAAAGAGGAGATTGATAAACTACACAAAGCCAAGTTCATTCGTGTAGTCCTCTATCCTTTGTGGGTGGCGAACATTGTCCCGGTGATGAAGAAGGACGGAAGAGTGCGTATCTGCATAGACTTCCGGGACTTGAATAAGGCATGTCCAAAGGATGATTTCCCGCTACCTCATTTGGATGTTTTGATTGATAATACAGCAGGGTTCGAAACTCTATCATTCATGGATGGGTATTCCGGCTACAATCAGATTCGTCTAGCCCCGGAGGATCAAGAGAAGACCTCCTTCACCACCCCATGGGGAACATATTGCTACGTGGTCATGCCGTTTGGACTAAAGAACGCCGGCGCCACTTATCAAAGAGCAATGTTAGCTATCTTCCACGACATGATACATATCGATGTTGAGGTTTACGTGGATGATATCGTGGTGAAGTCTCGGACCCGAAGTGAACATTCCTCCGTGCTTGCCAAAGTGTTCCGTCGCGCGCAGGAATATCAATTGAAGATGAATCCAAAAAAGTGCGTGTTTGGGGTTTCCTCAGGAAAATTGCTAGGCTTCATAGTTAGTAAACGGGGGATCCAGATAGACCCGCACAAGGCCAAGGCAATCAATGAGATGCCTCCTCCTAAGAACATATCTGAACTTCGAGGTTTGATTGGTCGACTGCAGTTCATAAGGAGATTCATATCTCAGCACTCTCAAAGGTGTCGTCCCTTCTACGAACTGTTGAGAGGAGGAGTCAATTTTGAATGGAACGATAAGTGCCAAGAGGCCTTCGATGAGCTCAAGAGTTATCTTATGAATCCGCCCGTGCTTCAGGCACCTATCCCTGGGAAACCCTTAATCCTATATCTGTCAACAATTGAGGACTCCCTAGGAGCTGTCCTTGCTCAGCATGATGAATCCGGCAAAGAAAGGGCAGTCTACTACCTATCTAGGCTCTTCAATCCTGCCGAGCTCAAACTCACCACAATGGAGAAACCTGTGCAGCGCTAGTCTGGGTAGTGCAGAAATTGAAGCACTACTTCCTAGCTCATAAGGTGAGTTTGATTTCTAGAATGGACCCTATTAGGTATCTCCTGGAAAAGCCAGTCCTCGCCGACAGATTGGCACGCTGGCAAAGTTTCCTCTCTCAGTTTGATATCTCCTTTATTGTTCAGAAAGCCATAAAGGGGTATGCCATTGCTGAGCACCTTGCTCACCTCCCTCTTCCTCATAGTGATACGGTTCAAGAGGAATTCCCCGATGAAAACCTATCACTTGTCTCTCAGGATCCCTTCTGGTCACTCCACTTCGATGGAGCTCTCAATTCTAGGGGACGGGGCATAGGTGCTGTCTTGCTCACCCCAGAAGGGGTCACCATTCCTTTGGCTTATAAACTCTAGTTCTACGCCACCAACAATATCTCCGAGTATAAGGGTCTCCTAGCCGGTCTTAAGCTTGCCTACCTCGTAGGTGCGCGTCACCTCAAGATCATAGGAGATTCTCAACTCGTCCTTCAGCAAGTTCTTTCTACCTATCGCACTCGTGACCCTAAGCTCAAGCCTTATCAAGATCTGGTCACGCTCCTGACCAAGCAATTCCGTCAACTTATCTACATCCATACTCCTCGCTCTCAGAACATTCTGGCCGATGCTCTGGCATCGTTAGCTTCATCTCTCTCCTTCCCTCTCAGCCGTAGTGCTGAGACTATCACTGTTCAAAGGTTAGAAGCTCCCTCCACTCAGGATCCTTGGTTCTTGAACCTAGGAGCTCTCTAGTTCTGAAGGCAGAGAAGAAGGAGGCAAAGGAGTTATTGCGGGTTGAATTAGGAGAATTGATAGAAGAAGAAAGGTCGTGGTACCATGAGATTGAGCAATATTGTAGAGACGGTACCCTCCCAGAAGAAGCTGAAGCAGAGGATAGGCGAGCTATTCATAGGGCGGCGCTAAAGTACACCCTCATTGGTGAAGTGCTTTATAGACGCGCTCTAAATGAAATGCTCCTTAGATGTGTGACAGATAAGAGGCTTGGAAGGTGGTGGAAGGATCCCACTCCAGTGAATGTGGAGGGCATGTGAATGGTCAGATGTTGGCTAAAAAGATTCTTAGGCAGGGCTACTACTGGCCAACCTAGAAGAAGACTGTGACGCCTACGTTCGTAGGTGTGTCAAATGCCAAATCCATGCCGATAAAATCCATGCTCCGTCTTCCTCTTTGCATCCACTATCTTCTCCTTGGCCTTTCTCCATGTGGGCCTTTGATATCATCGGGCCCTTGGTGATCATAATGCTCAGATAAAACAAAAATCCTTCATCCTCACTGCTACTGAATATTTCACCAAGTGGGCCGAAGCAGAAGCATTTGCAGAGATCAAAGGTTCGACCGTGTGTAGATTCATCATGATGAACATCATTGCGCGGTTTGGAGTACCAGGCAGCCTCATCACCGACAATGGACCCCAGTTCATATCCCAAGAGCTTCAAGACCTATGTAAGAGATTCAATATTTCCTTGCATCATTCGTCTCCGTATTATCCACAGGGCAACGGCTAGGCCGAAGCCACAAACAAAACACTTTTGAAAATTCTAAAGAAAACTTGTGAGTCTAATAATTCGTTATTGGCCAGAAAAGCTAATTGAGGCTTTGTGGGCCTACCGCACCTCCGTCCGCACCCCACCGGGCAAACTCCTTTCTCACTTACATATGGGATGGAAGCGGTATGTCCACATGAAATCCTCATCCCTTCGCTGAGAATTCAGTTAGACAAGGAACTTAATCCTGATGAACATCGGGAGGCGTTGCTTACACAACTAGAACTCTTAGACGAACGGCGCCTGGCTACAGCCGATCATGTCCTTTCATATCAAAATAGACTCTCAAGATCTTTTCAAAAGAAAGTGATTGAGCTCAAATTTGAAGAAGGAGACATGGTTTTGAAGCATATTTTCATAATACCTGGAGGTCCAAGGTCCAAATTGTCAGCAAACTGGGAAGGGCTGTACGTCGTTAAGTGTACCCGGGGAACGGGTATAGGCTAGTTAATGCCGATGGCGATGAACTCTCTCACCCATTGAATGGATTATATCATAAAAGATTCTACCCCTAATAAACAGTCTTTTGATAACAACACCAATTGACAGGTAGCCATTTGCCAGTGTCTCACTCCCTCTCCTACTGGCAGAATAACGTTTATGCTCAACCACGCACTGAACACAGTGACCTTAGGTCATTTCCCTTCATGTATTATGTTCCCGCTGAGCCCTCGTTCAGGGGCAAGGGTCAATTCTTTCCTTACTCGGACAAGGTCTAGGGGCAAGGGGGAGGCTAGCCTGTAGACGTGCAACAGTGTAAACCATGTGTTTGAAGTCTCAAAGAGGGACGGGCAGTTCTAAGAGAAAAAATATATAGCACAAAATAAAGGGATGAAATGATAAAATGTAGGGGCATGTTAAATAGTGGCAGTACAGTTCCCCGCGGGATGCCCTTGAGCCCGGTCGCACGCATGCCCCAATCGAAGAAGAAAATACTGTGGCCCTAAAGTCCTAGACAATAGATGAATCTCACATGTGACATACTCGTTGCAAGTTTTACAAGCTAGTAACCCCACCGCGAGATTAAGTCTTACCACATTTATATTCTTCATGTCCTCCCTAAAATGACCAAAGAATCCCTACGCTTGGTTTGTGTTGGAACATTAATATCTAAGGGGCAAGAAATCTTAGCAAACCAAAGACGAATGCACATTGCACATAAACCTTATTCGCCAAAATGAGATGGAGGTAAGGCTCAGGGCTAATCACTCAAGATCAAGAAGTGTTGTTATCAAGAGAAATTAAAAAAAAAACCGAAAAAAAAATCAAAAGATCCTCAAAACCCAAAAAATCAAATTTCAAAAATCCAAAAACTCAAAAGATCCCCAAACTTAAAAAAAACAAAAAAAATCAAAGAATTTCAAAAAAAAAACACAAAAATCAAAGAATCACAAAACCAAAAAAAATCAAAAGATCCTCAAAATCCAAAAAAAATAAATACCCTTCAAGAATCTAAAAAATTCAGAAATCTTTCAAAAATAAAAATAAAAAATGTGTACATATCGCTTTTCTTTAGCATGCATTATTTTCATTTTCTTTTCGCCTATTTAATAAGGCTCAGCCCCTTGACAATTACGGAGTTAGATTTTATCATTTCAGCGCAAGGGGCTGAGCCTACGAACAGATCTAACTTGTTCTTCTACGTGTGTGCAGGAACAGACATTTCAAAAGGGAGTACAGCGTTGCACTCAGAACTCCCTATCTCTCTCGCTTGTTTGAAAGTCACCTCACACTCGTGTCAATCACAAACCATTCATTTATCACAAACATTGACATGAAAGTAAGCTGCACTAATTTGAACAACATGTACATAAGATAAGGGGGGGGTGGCTCACAAGTCTCTTCACTCCCCACCGCCATACTCCCTGGATCACTCTTGTCTGTCAGGTGGTGGCTACATCTCACCACCACCTCCCTCGCCCTGGTGAGTGCCCGCGTTGTCCTGACGGTGCCTCCCCTCCTCCTCGTTCCTCCGACGACTGGAGGATCTCGCTAAGTACTGCCCCACCGTACCCCCCGTCGCCCTACTACCGCTCGCTACACTCCTACTCCTGCTCCGTGAACGGCCTATGTCCGTCATGATCTGCTGGAGACTCCTCGCCACCGCCTCCTGTGCCTGTAGCGCGACGCACAGTCGCTCCACCTCCTCTCGGTCAGCTGATGGCCCCTGCAGCCGCAATGCCACCAGCTCCCTTGTCATCTCCGCCACCGTGCCTCAGCAGCCTCCGCTCGGATGCGCAATTGGTCACGCTTGCTTGTCGCCTCTACAGACCGCGCCTCAGCTGCCTCTGCCCGGATGCGCAGCTGGTCTCTCTCGCTCCGTGTGGACTGAATCTCCCCCTGAAGCTGATCTCTCTGACCCTGAAACTGGTCCCTCTGAGCCTGCAGATCCATGGCGTGCTCCATAGTGAGCCGCAAGTCTCTCCTACACAACAAGCAATCAATCAGTATCAATTAAAATGAACAACTCAAATCTTCAAATATACTTACCCGCTCCTCCAGGTGCCTCTTAGCCTCCTCAGCCCTTAGCATCGCCCCCGCCAGCCGGGCTTTTTGAAGTGATGGAGAGCCCCGCATATCGAGAAGAAGAAGCACCGCCTGCTCCGGTGCTCCTCACTTTCTCCAGCTCACTCCGCTGCGCCCAAGAGCATGTCAATTTCCAAATTTCGCCCAAATAAAATTAAGTACTGAAGTTGGGCGAGGTACTTACCAGCTCCACTGCCTGCCTCTATGCTGTCTCCCGATCCTGAATCGCCGAATGCAATAATGCTCGGAGCGACGCGATCTCACCAGCTACATCCACCTACAATACATTTTCAAATCATCAGCTCAATTCCATAATTCCTAAATTAATTGAGCCGTGGTTTAGGAGTTTTACCTGGTGTCGGGCGCTCTTGTATACCTTTCCTTCATACTTCAAGGCGTACGCCTAGAGGTAGGCATCGTCGGTGGTCGCATCTGACTTGACCGCCTTGCCCTTATGCTCCCAGTTCTCGATCTGTTCTCGCGCCCGCTCATGCAGTCAGTAGTGTCATGGAGCCCCCGGAAACTCCAGCCCGGTCTGGTGAACTGGTCCCGGATAGGGAACTCCACTGCACTCTGTCTGAGTCCCAATGAGCACTGGGTCAATAATAGGTCAAAAGGTAGCATGAGATTGAGAGCATGCAACCACACCAACCTACCAAAGGGGGCGAGCCTGCACCAACCAGGGCTGTCCCTCAGAACCCTCCCCCAGATCACCTGCAAAAATAAAGTTAGTCAACAAGTAAAATCAAGCTATATATCGAAAGGGAAGGTTGAGGGCACTTACATCCAGGTAGGGGTGGCTGTCGATGGCCTCCTGCAAACGCTCCAACTGATCAACGAGATGGCGGGTGTCTCGGCGAGAGTCCCAGCGGCATGCAATGGGCACGAGGCCCGGCCGTGCGAGATCCCCTCTCCCCAGGGCTGGGAGGTGTAGACAGGCTCAGACCTACAAGATGAAAAACAAGCCAGATGGCAGTTTAAGGAAATGCAATTTAATTCCAGAAGGGATAGAGGAGCAAGTGTACCTGAAGGAAAGGGTAGAATCCGCTGGTGGAAGTATGCCGCTCCGAAGCACTCAAGACATCATACTGGTGCGCTAGAAAGGCTGCCCCCCAAGCATACCCCCCTACCTCACCTAAGTCCTCCTGCAAGGGCAGGAAGCGGCAGTGGACTGCGTCACCTCTCGTGGCAAACAAAAGTCTACCAAGGAAGAAAACAAGAAAGCGGCGCAAGTCCAAGTCTGCCTGCGGCCCGGGCTCACTCGCTAGCTCTCTCCGGCTGACCTTGGCTAGCCTCTCTAAGTACTCATCCTCACTCTCTCTGGCGTTCTTCCCTGCATCATACAATCCTAGACTCTCCTGTAATGCTACCCTCGGCACCATGGAAGACCTACGCTCTACCGGGAGGTCTAGAAGTCGCTCAGCTAACTCATGGTAACAGGGATAGGTATAGCCACTCACCGGTCGCCCATAAATTCTGAGCCCTATGATCCGGCTCACATCCTCCAGACTGGGGATCATGTGCCCCCATGGGAATACAAAGGCAGTCGCCTCCGTATCCCATCTGCTCCGCAGAGCCTGGGTGAGGGCCAGATCCACCCTCATCCTCTCCATCCTAAGGATCTCTCCAAATCCCATCTCCTCTACCCTCTCTCTCTAAAAAGGGTGGAAGGCCAGGAAGACAGCCAGTACTAGCGTCGAAGACACTCGGGCCCTCATCTCACCCTGCAGATCCATTTAGGTTAAATTAAAGTCAGGTTTCTGTGTTCGGTTTGTGTTGCGACAGCGTTAGCCGTCGCGACCTAGTCACGGCAACACGGGGCACCGCGACCTTATCGCGTCATCTTCCTAGACCGCGATAAGGTCGGGTCCACCCTAGACATCGCGACCTGGTCACGACGCCCCTCTCCGATGCGACATCCTGTCACGGCGGATCGGGCTGACGCGATATCAGGATCAAACCGGCTGGAGCCCTCCTTCTTTGATCCCCATTTCTTGGGCTTTTCGCCCTACATTGCGCCCTTTGGGGCTCCATCCTACACATTCATGCATCCATACAAGGATTTAGGGTCGAGATACTTACCGATTTCATCGCCTTGGCCCGTTTCTTCCGCTCCTCCTCTACGTTCACAACCGGAGCTGTCTCCTCCTCCTCCTCCTCCATCTCGACCTCGGGCACCTCCTCCTTGACCGGAGGCTCCTCCGCCCGTCGCCGAGAGCTCCGACGCCCCGCTTGACGCTTCCTCCGCGATGAACCCTCGCCAGTTTCCTTTCCTCCTTCCATCGCAATGGGGGTTAGTTTGGGTGAGTTTGTGGGCTAATAAGGAGGCTGGAATAATGCAAGACCGTGGGATGGGGGAAGGTTCGGAGATGGGGAGATTTGAATGTTTGAAAGCCGGAAAGGGGAAGAAAGGAGCCATTTGAAGTTTTGAAAGAGTCGGCTCTTGACGCGACGAAGCCGGCGGTCACGTTCATGTCGCGACTCCCAGGGACGCCATGACATAGTCGCGTCGCCCCGCTTGGGCCCAACATAACGGCGACACCCACTACCGTCGTGACTTCAACAGAGTCCAGTGCGTTTACAGAATAATTCAATTCTATTCATTCAAACCCAAGTCATTACATGCTCTAATTCTTTCTATGCAATCAAGTAAGATGTTACAAGTCCTTTCCTAGCTACCATCTTGCCTACAAATCAAATCAAATCAAATCAATTGGTTCTCGCCACTGGCTGAATTTCCTTCAAAGCTTTGATATATTCTCTTATCACATCATTGTCCTCCTCCACCTCGGCTTGAACTACGCTCATCACGCATCCCTCCCAGTGGACGGCGGCGCTACGCATATCGCGCTCGTCCTGTGCATCACCTCTTTTCCTCTCTTGGATGGGTAGGAAGTGTGAGAGGATCGGGACCACCATCCGAGCCGCACCGCATTGAAGATAGCAACGGTCCGGATTGTAGGAAACTAATGCTTCGTTGCCTAGCAGCCTCAAGGCGAGCCCGGTGCATTGGGGAAGATGGATTATCCGGCCATGCATGAATCGGGGGCGCATGTCAAACTCGGCTATGGTCAAATTGCGGAGGTACTCGCGCCATGCTCGTATTCCTTTCACTTGAGCGGTTTTGCACCAAGCTCGAGCGCTCATGTGAAGTCGCCCTCCCACGTACGCCAATGGATGATTCAACAACATTTTGCATTCCGTAGTCAGGTCCCCCGCCGATCAGATTTGGATGTGCATTCCCATCCATAACTCGATGGCGATAACCGATCCATAGAAAGGACCCCCGAGCGCTGCAGTAGTTAGGCCAGCATACAAGAAACCCAAGACAGCTTGCCCAATTTTCATACCTTCAGAAATGGAGTCAATAATGCTAAGGTTGCCGAAAGAGATGGCGCCGTCAGATTCCGGGAAGAGTATGATGCCGCAAATGCATATGGCGGCTGCCTTGGTGATGGCAGCGTAGTTTTTGGTCTTCCGCTTGCACTGGGTGGTAATCCACTGTGTGATTGGAAGAAGGTGGATGTGCATACCACTCTTCATGGAGTAGAGGTCGGTTTTCCTTGTGGTAATGTACGCCAAGATGCTCCAAGAGTTGATTTGCTCCGCTGTGTAGGAAATTGTCGGTTCTTCACCCTTTTGATAGCATGGGAGGCCGAGCATGATCTCCAGCTCCTCTAGAAGAATCGTCGCTTCAAACCCGAGGAAGACGAACGTATTTGTTTGCCGATGCCATAGTTCCGTCATTGCCGTGACACTTTCCCACACGTGCACCATCTTGTTGTAATTCTTGGCCAGCACAAAGACGGTGGACAACCCCCACTCCTTCAAGTGGCCAATAGACGTAGGCGGCAATAGCTCGAGCATAGGCACTAGCCATGGCACTTTTGAGAACCGCCTTTGGCCGGGGAGGATCTGAAATAGAATACATGAGGAACGGAGGGGAGAAGAGGAGAAAGAAAGAGAAAAACAAGGGAAAACAGAGTAAAGTGCAGAAAATTAAGAACTTGAGAAGAAGAAACACTTACTTAGAGCCCCGGGCGTGTGTAGATGTGCCCTGGGATGGTGGAGAGTTGCTTCAGATTGGCATATGAGTCCCTAGCAGCTTTTGGGCCGGAGTAGGGAGGAATATCCTCCTGGAATGCAGAAAGCTTCCTCTTCATGTCTGCAAAAGAGAGGGGAAAAGCTTGAATCTAGAAGAAAAGAGGAGAGAGGAGATTAGCTGCGGGATTAGCACTCTCAAATCCTCTATTTATAGAGTCTTAAGAGTTAGAAACCCACTCTAATCCCGAGACTAGGTGTTAGGATAAGATTAGAAGAGGTTTAGGAGTCCTAGTGTTCGTCTAAGAATCCTAGGATAAGGTTAAACTCCGTTTTCCTGGTCTTTCTGAGCTCTGTCCGAGTCGCGACATCGCGATCTGACGTGACCTTGTCACGACAGGGCGGTGCGACGCGACATGGTCGCGGTCGTCTAGGAAGTCACCTCTCTACCCGAGGGGTTACTTTTTTTATGTTTATGCTGTGTTGTTTGATTGTCTTCAATTTGTTTCCTGCTTGTTACCTCATTTTTTATTGTTTTGTTCTTATCAATGCCAAATACCAAAATCCAAAACAATCAAAAAACCAGCAAATCAAAAAGAGATATCGTTACAGGTAAGTCAGGTATTGTATTTCTTTCCCTACTCCTCGCATTACTATATGATATTCTACCTATTATATCGCTTCAAGGACCGGCTGGTTCTCAATGTGCTCTAGGATTTGAGTTCCCCTTTACCAAAAACAGTGATAATCTAGGTGCACATTGTTAGTCATCGGATAGGCCGTTAAGTAAGATAAGTACGGGGACGATGGATTCAAGCTTGCACCGCGGTTGCATGTAGTCTCTTGACCCATTCTTATCCAGCTTAATAATATTATCCTTGATATACTTTCTATTTTCTCCTTTTCTTCGCATTTCTTTTGATGATTTCTTTTATTTTAGCCCAACATGCATCATGTACGACTATGAGCTTCCCTAACTCCTTCTTGACTAATGATGAGCCCTCATTGAGTGCCCAATCATTTTCATGTTCCAAAACAAGAAATCTCAATTCCACTCCAAATCGGAACGGTTGCCTCCGAGTGAATTGTTCCTGTCAGATGACAAGAATTTCCTTGTCTAGATTCTCTATACAATTATTCGTCCTACTCCTTTGATCCGTTTGGGTTGCGAACCGCTCCCAGGACAGAGTCATGAGTTACCTGCGTGGCACACGCATGTCCCTCCAAAATGAAACCTATAGGCCAATCGGCTAGGGTACCCCTCAATCGAGAGGTTGATCGTCCTCTTTTCTCCTTCTCGTCCAGACTTGTGTTCTTCTTGGCATTCTGCTCGAGCAACCAACTCGGGGCTTTCAGAAAGATTCCACTTGCTCATTCGTTAGACCGGGTGTCTCTTTACATTGGCTCCCACTTTTCAGTCCACTCCGCGTCATCTCCGTTCCGCCGTCACTGCATGACATTTCCACTCCACTTCCACTTCGCTCCCCTACAAAGTGGAAGCCAAGGAGGGGCAAATCTATAGACACCCGATTATGACTAATGTGTTGAACCACATTCTTGTTACCTTAGTGGGCCCCTAATTGGCCACTCATCTTGAGCCCGCCATTAGCCTTGTTTGGGGTCCATTAAACCATTAAAATGCCTTGAAATCCGGCACATTATCATTTTGAAAGAGTCCTTGAGACATAATAACTCTTATCTTTTCATGTGGTTGGCTGATAATTCATGACTATTCGGATTCATGGTCGCGACGCATCGTGGCGTCGCCTCTATGGTCGCGACAGTACGGGTTGCCGCGACAACCCATGCATTATACATGCACGTAGGCAATACTATCGCGTCACCCAGCACCATCGCGTTTAGAGTCGCAGCCCTATGATTTGTCGTGACAATGACCGAACCCTCTGGCCTCCACAACTACCTCCTATTTATCCTCCTGTAAACCTAACTTAATCCCTAGGGATTATCCCAACCCCTTGGGCAGGATTTAGGCCCTAGGGACTCTCCTAAGGATTTCTAAGGATTCTATATCCGATTTTGATGAAGCTTTATCTCCCATTTTTAATTTCTGAGCCATTTTAAGGAGATAATGTCATTTATTCTCACCCCAAGCTCTATATAAACAAGGCCCCTCCTCAAGGACGAGGAGAGCCTCATTACCACCCCGAAGGGCTGCCGAAATTCCCTCTCACCCATACTTAGCATCGCAGCCACTCATTTTTACCATTTCCCTTCACATTCCACTCCACAAAGCTACTCCTTTACCATCAATGGAGCGCGGAGCGTGAAGAGGGCGACCCCAACAATCTCCTGGAGCAGTTGCACATCTTTGGAGTTGTACCCACGCCAGGGAGTCGCCCCAATGGGGCTCATCTTCTTCCTCCTTCCTTCCTCCTATTTCTACATTCATTTTTATGTTATTCCTAGATAGAGTACACTTACTATCCACCCACGTTTTCCCACACCCATAGGGGTTCAAAACCACCCCAGGTGTGTTCCCACCATGATCCCTCACTTTCTTTCATCTTTAGAATAGATACTATGCTTAACATATTCTAATGGGGTGTTTTCTTTGTGTTTATCTTTGATAGGCAAGCGAGCAAGTGAAATCTATGAGAAGCTCTAGTTCTCTGGCCGGTTGGAGGATGAGAAGAAGGTTCAAACCCAGATTCTCCCGCATTCAGAGAACGCGACGGCGGAGGGTGACTCGACCTTAGACGTGTCAACATAAGCCGACGCGATACCAGCTATCGCGGCGGCCATGGCGACCGCGACACCAGGTCCATATATTTTTTTTTGTTCTATTTCCTTTTCCTAGTTTATGTCAGCCATTATCTTATTCCTATTCTTAGGCGACTTGCTAGGTGGCGATCACACACATATATTTCCACACTACTAGTCTTAGTACACGTTCGTGTGTCGAGGGTAGCACAATCCCTGTGATTACACCTGAGCTTCCCTAACTCCTTCTTGACTAATGATGAGCCCTTATTGAGTGCCCAATCATTTTCATGTTCCAAAACAAGAAATCTCAATTCCACTCCGAATCGGTAGGGTTGCCTCAGAGTGAATTGTTCCCGTCAGATTCACAAGAATTTCCCTGTCTGGATTCTCTAACCAATTATTCGTCCTACTCCTTTGATCCATTTTTGTTGCGAACCGCTCCCAGGACAGAGTCATGAGTTACCTGCCTGGCATGCGCATGTCCCTCCAAAACGAAACATGCAGGCCAATTGGCTAGGGTACCCCTCAATCGAGAGGTTGATCGTCCTCTTTTCTCCTTCTCGTCCGGACTTGTGTTCTTCTTGGCATTCTGCTCGAGCAACCAACTCGGGTCTTTCACGAAGATTCCAATTGCTCATTCGTTAGACCGGGTGTCTCTTAACCTTGGCTCCCACTTTTCAGTCCACTCCGCGTCATCTCCGTTCCGCCGTCACTGCATGACATCTCCACTCCACTTCCGCTACGCTCCCCTATAAAGTGGAAGCCAAGGAGGGGCAAATCTGTAGACATCCGATTATGACTAATGGGTTGAACAACATTTCTTGTTACCTTAGTGGGCCCCTAATTGGTCACTCATCTTGAGCCCGCCATTAGCCTTGTTTGGGGTCCATTAAACCATTAAAATGCCTTGAAATCCCGCACATTATCATTTTGAAAGAGTCCTTGAGACATAATAACTCTTATCTTTTCATGTGGTTGGCTGATAATTCATGATTATTCGGATACATTGTCGCAACGCATTGTGGCGTCGCGTCTATGGTCGCGACAGTACGGGTTGCCGCGACAGCCCATGCATTATACATGCACGTAGGCAATACTGTCGCGTCACCCCGCACCGTCGCGTTTAGAGTCGCGGCTCTACGATCTGTCGCGACAATGACCGAACCCTCTGGCCTCCACAACTACCTCCTATTTATCCTCCTGTAAACCTAACTTAATCCCTAAGGATTATCCCTACCCCTTGGGCAGGATTTAGGCCCTAGGGACTCTCCTAAGGATTTCTAAGGACTCTATATCCGATTTTGATGAAGCTTTATCTCCCATTTTTAATTTCTGAGCCATTTTAAGGAGATAATGTCATTTGTTCTCACCCCAAGCTCTATATAAACAAGGCCCCTCCTCAAGGACGAGGAGAGCCTCATTACCACCCCGAAGGGCTGCCGAAATTCCCTCTCACCCATACTTAGCATCGCAACCACTCATTTTTACCATTTCCCTTCACATTCAACTCCACAAAAGCTACTCCTTTACCATCAATGGAGCGCGGAGCATGAAGAGGGTGACCCCAACAATCTCCTGGAGCAGTTGCACATCTTTGGAGTTGTACCCACGCCAGGGAGTCGCCCCAATGGGGCTCATCTTCTTCCTCCTTCCTTCCTCCTATTTCTACATGCATTTTTATGTTATTCCTTGATAGAGTACACTTACTATCCACCCACGTTTTCCCACACCCATAGGGGTTCAAAACCACCCCAGGTGCGTTCCCACCATGATCCCTCACTTTCTTTCATCTTTAGAATAGATACTGTGCTTAACATATTCTAACGGGGTGTTTTCTTTGTGTTTATCTTTGATAGGCAAGCAAGCAAGTGAAATCTATGAGAAGCTCTAGTTCTCTGGCCGGCTGGAGGACGAGAAGAAGGTCCATACCCAGATTCTCCCGCATTCAGAGAACGCGACGGCAGAGGGTGGCGCGACCTTAGACGCATCAACATAAGCCGACGTGATACCAGCTATCGTGGCGGCCATGGCGACCGTGACACCAGGTCCATTTTTTTTTTGTTCTCTTTCCTTTTCCTAGTTTAAGTCAGCCATTATCCTATTCCTATTCTTAGGCGACTTGCTAGGTGGCGATCACAAACATATATTTCCACACTACTAATCTTAGTACACGTTCGTGTGTCGAGGGGAGCACAATCCCTGTGATTACAGCGACGGCCCGATAGGTCGCATTCTCAAACCCGTAACGACGCTTTCGTTGTCGCGTTCTGAACACGACAGTACCCTACGTCGCGTTCTGGCCTTCTGTCCTGGCAGCCCGGTCGCGACCCTTTTCAAGCCCTGTCGCGATCTACCCTGACCCTGTCGTGACCCTTACTGGCCTACATCACCTTTTTAACAGTCATACACGCAGTAAAAACACCTGTTTTAAAATGGAGCTATATTGAATGCTTTAAAATACATATTCACGACTTCTTTTCTATCTATGATTTCTCTTACACATGCACACACATGAACCATCCACATATGGCTGAAATCTGACATAAAATATCTCATAATGTATCTGGTAATTTTTGCAATAAAGTATATTAATTTCCCTATTTTAAAGGACTTGTATTCGTTTCTTGCGTTGTTTATATACCGATATCGACGCTCCACTGTTCTATAATTCCTCTCGAACGTCGAGCACCTATTTTTATATACACACTTTACATGGCTTGTGGTGAACTCTCCGTTGGATATTCCTTTCACCGGACTAGTGAACCCTTGCACAAGGCCTCCGTAAGTCTACTCTGATCATGGATTCCCACATGGTCGACGAGCCGGTTGTACCCTAACACCCATTACACCTTTAGGGATCGATATGATCCAAACGACTATTAGAAGTTCTCTCTTACCTTGAATCACGTCGGACCTCTGGACTTGTGCATAACATGGCTAGCGGGAAGATCGTGAATTCCACCTGACTGCCTATACGACGTGCGCGTGTTGTGCAACTGTTACTATCGCCTGTTTACTCGTTGTTTTGCGTGATGTACCCTTAGCTCTCATCTATACTCTACTCGCTCGTCTATTCACGTTCTATCTGCTATCTCGTATATTCATCTAGTGCTCTTAACTATTCTTGGTACTCTATATTGGCCATTGATTGACTGTCTAAAGATACAATATAACCAATGCCTGGCAATATATAAAGGGCCCAATCTGGTCTTGGGATGTGCGCCCGAAAGTGCTAGTGCCCATGGGAGTTAAATGATCAGAGTGTTTGGCATTACACTCAAGTGCTATCTATCTCGACTACCTATATGACAATCAACACGCAAAACGTGCTATGCTCCCTCGATGTCTAGAATGACAAACAAGTGCTATACTCGTCGTGCTATTATTATACTTATGCTAGTTGTGCTATGGCCATCCTTCTATTTGTGCTATACTCGATACTTGTGCTATTTTTGGAAACTATACTCAATCTCGTGCTATTGTGCTATCCTGTTACCTATTGTGCTATCTCTTGCTATATTTTGACTCTCTTGTACCTGCTATCATTAGATACTCTGCCATTAAATGCGTTAATTATTAAAGCCTACTTGAGCCTGAGATTTAAGTCCCACTGGGCGTTATCGCTCACCCTATGTTATTTGATGTTGTGTTCTCAAGTGAGACCGAGGATGACACATACACTCACAAAGAAGGGAATGACCAAGAGTGAAGCCAGCAGTACCCTCGAGTCATTATGTTATCTTAGAGTTGTAGTTAGTTATTTCCTTTTATTGCAATGTAATTGGGCCCTATAGAATGGCTCTGATATTAGTGGTTGTAACTAGATATTTGAAATGTTATTACTGAGAAAGATTTGCTTTAGTATTATTCGATGTGCAATGGTTTGTTGTCTAGTATTAGCTCTATACCTTTTTCTTGCAACTGCCTTCGCTCTGCGATATTCTGCGTCGGGGCGTGACAGTTACAAAGCATAGGAATACTCACATGTCCGAAGGGGATGGCGTCCAATGCATCTTGAATGAGGGTCACCTGCAGGTGCAGGGACCGCTCATCGTGTAGAAACCGCCAACGCTGCAAGAGCGGCATGGCGCCCGGCCACCTCGACACTCCCTGGCCTAGGGAAGGGAGGTAGTGATAGGCCCATACCTGGAAAACAACATAGTCAGTATCACAATCAATTAAAATAAGCAGGAAAAGCAATAAGGGGTAAGGGTGAGAAGCGTACCTACAGAAACAGAAAGAACCCAGCTACCCCCGTCTCCCTACTGGAGGTACCCAAGCTGTCAAAAAGGTGGGCTAGAAGGGCCGCACCCCATGCATAACTACCTACCTGGGTCATATCCTCCAGCAGGGGCAGGCACCTGCAGCTCATTGGGTCCCCTCTGGTCCCCAGGATGAGCTTTCTGATTACGAGGATCAAGAAGTGCCTCAAATCGCAGTCTGCTGCCACACCCTCCTCCTCCGCCATCACTGCTCTGGAATCTACTGTCAGTCGAGCCATGTACTCCGCTGGCCCTCTCCTGTCTGGTGGTGAGCATCCACCACTCCCAGGCTCACATGCAGCCTCGTCCTCGGTATGAGGGATGATCTCTGCCTTATCACCTCCAAACCCAGGAGCCTCTCTACCATCTCCTGGTAACATGTGTAGGTCACCCTGTCACCGCCTGGCCATCCACCCTCAGGCCGGTAATCCGTGCCACGTCCTCCAATGTGGGGATCATGTGACCCCACGAGAGGAGGAAGGCGTGGCACTCAGGGTCCCATCTCTCCTTCAATGCCTTGATTAATGCCACATCTGGTGTGAGCTCGTCCAGTCTCAGAAAGGGGCCGAACCCCATCTCCTCCAACCGTGTCCTCTGGAAGTCCGACAATCCCTAATTGATTGCCTGGACGATGGTCCACCCTAGCTGGGACCATAGCTCACTCTGAAAAACAGCCACAAAAGCACAAAGGTCAGTCTGAATCCATAAAATAAGCACTCTATTTAGAACATGACAGGTCCTCTGTCACCTTATGAACGTGACAAAATGGGCATCGCGTTCAGGTTTCAGAAAGCGACGGCCCACCCGTCGCCTTCAGAATGCGACACACTATGTGTCGCGTTTCTCCTGGTAATTCGACAAGAACCCTGTCGCGTTCACAGGGTGACCGAGAACGGCCAATGGCCATTTCCCAGTTGTTCCAACTTGGGCCAAAGGCCCTACACAAGTGCTCAGCACCTTGTCCACCCTATTTCATCCATCAAATCACATAGAGTTTAGGGTTTGGCCACTCACCTTCTTGGGGCCTGTCTCTTCCACCTTACCCGGCGCTTCCTGGCGATCCACCTCCATGGGGATGGCCGGATCGTGTTCTCCTGTCACTGTGGATGGTTCCTCAGTCGTCCAGCACTGGCCAATGGTCCTTTTAGACCTCTTCGTGCGCCTTCACCACCGCCATCGCCTCCACCGCCTTCCATCTCCATGGATCACCGGAGAGAGACGGAAGCAGGGGAGAGGAGGAAGGCCGAGAGAAGGAGAGAGACAGGGGGAAGCTGCCGACGCCACCGCCGCCGGTCGGTGATTACCAGAGCAGGAGAGAGGAGGAGGGTTCCTATCGCCGGAGAAAGAAAAGGGGGGAAGAAGAGAGAGAAGAGAGAAGAGGGAAGATGTGTGGGGCCCCAAGTTCAAACCACCTCGGCCCTGTGGTCGCGACAGCAAGGCTATCACGTTCACTCTTTGTCACGACACTGAACATGTCACGTTCTCAACCAAGGTTGCAACCGTTGACTTGTCGCGTTCACGGTCGCGACGCTCAAGTTGTCGCCTTCTCAGTTTTTGCATAGAACCCTTAAAAATTCACATTTTTTATGCTAAATCTCGAATGCTTACATCATGTAAAAGCTGAAGATCATCATAAATTGTCTGATACATCACTCTCACACTCCCAACACATCCAATCTCAAAATCTCCAAAAATACAATCATGTTTGTCTCGCAAGTTTCTAGTCCTCACGTGGCCGGATCTCTCTGTATTCCTTGAGGTACACCCGATATGTCTCGCACTCCTCATGCACCGTGGGTGGTAGAGCGTGAGTGGCACACACACACCATATCACCAGCGCACTCTGTATGGCCTGCTCATCCTCTAGATCTCCCAAGCACCTTACTTTCATAGGAGGAAGTGTGATGGCTGAAGAAGCTTTGTCCTAGGCTTCCCAATCTGAAGATAGCACCTGTGTGGGTTGTAAAGAACCATCGCCATGTTCTCCACAAGCTGTAGGTCCAGTCCACACCCAAGGGGAAGTCATATGTCCACTGCACGTAGCGCCGCTATGTCCATGGCGAAATGCTCTATCGAAAGTGTGTTGAGGTAAAGCTGCCATGCACTCCGAGTCTTCTTATTCGTTGTCCTGCACACAACACAATCGGAGAATTTGGCCGCTCCGCCGATGAAGCACAATGGGTGGCACCCAAAGATCTGCCTCTTCGTGGTGAGGTTTTCTACATGTTTGAATTTTATCCTCACTCCCAACCAGCACTCTAAGAGGATCATAGTGCCATAGAGTGAGCCCCCGAAGCCGCTGATGTGAGCCCCACATAGAGGTAGGCTAAAACCGCATGGGAGAGGCTAAGTCTCCGCCATACCCCACTAATGGCACTCAGATTTGCATGGTCTAAGAGGTGATCTCTATACGGGAGGAGTACCACCCCACACAAGCATATAGCCACAGCTTTGGCAATCTCTTGGTAATTCCCGCACTTGTTTTTGCAGTGAGATATGACCCACTTAGACAAAGGAATTAGGTGAATATGTTGAGGGCTATTCATGGTATACACATCGCCGGGATCCATCATGAATTCACCTAGGATGAGTTTTGGGTTAATGGGCTCAACAGTATAGCAAGTTTTTTGCTCATCTCCCAGTGTGGTCTTAGGTAAGGCCATGAATGCTTCTACTTCCTCCAAAAAGACGGTAGCCTCAAACATTGGGAAAAGGAAAGTATGGGTTCGTGGGTGCCATAATTCTATCAAGGCGGTGATGCTATGCCAATCAAAGGAAATTTTATGGTAATTATGGGCAGCTATCAAGATAGCCCCCAATCCCCACTCTCTCAAGGCGCGGATCACATGCATGGGTAGGGCTTTGATCATGGGTGCTATCCAAGTGAGTTTAGAGTATCGGTGGAAGCCGGGGAAGAGCTAGAGGAGGAGAAGAAAAAAGAAAAGTGAGGAGAAGAAGAAGAAGGTGCATTAATGTAGAAATTCAGAGTTTAAAATAACAGGAAATTGGAAAAACCACTTTACATACCTCTCTCACATTGGCATTGCAACTCAGATGAATGGGGACCTCCGTCAGCCTTAAAAGCTCGTCGTAGGACGTCCGGGCGCACATGGGACCTCCATAGGAAGCCTCTTCACCCATGGGAGCACTTGGAGCTCTCTTCGTAGCCATGGGAGACTTGAGGGCTTGAAGAAAGGAAGAGAGGGTGTGAACTCCGAATTAGGTCTCTTCCCCCCTTATTTATAGGCATTTAGAACTCCTCTTCATGGTAGGAGAGAGTTTAGATGGGTTGATAGGAGTTAGAACATGACTAGAGAACTCTAGGAGTCCAAGTGAGAGCCAAATATGGAGCCCTCTGGTGGCTAATTGCGCTCTGGGCAGAAAAACATAGGTCGCGATGTATCAACACGTCGCCACCTGGTTGCGACAGGAATCCTGTCGCGTTCTGCTTAAGGTAGCGACAGGCCGCATGTCGCGTTCTGTCTTTCAACATCTGTTGGCTAATTCCTTTGCATTGTTGTGATTCTTGTTGCTAATTCAAGATGTATTTGCACATATGCTTTAAATCCTTCAATTATTTTGGTGCAAATTGAGCTTTATCTTGAAAATTCATAAAAATCAGAAAACTCAGAAAATTCCACAAAAATCAGAAAATCAAAAGATGACTCATCAGGTAAGTGCAGGTAAGTATTTCTCACCTTATCTCTGTATTACTATATGGTATCTACTCTACTATACCATCTAAAGGACCGGCTGATTCTCAGTGTGTTCTAGGATCTAAGTTCCCCTTCACCAAAAACAAGGATGATCTAAGTGCGCACTGTTTTTTTTGTTTTTTTTTGAAAGAAAGTGCAACACGATCAGTGACCAGTCGAGTGCATTCCACCCATGAGGGTGAAATGGAACCACTCCCCCGGGTGATTAACCTGCTACACCATAACTTTTATAAATGAATAGAGAACGTTACAAAAGTTGTGGGGTATACCGCTGAAGGATACATAAGTCCAAATTGCGCAAGACCTAAGGAGGGGAGGAAAACCCCCAGTCAGACCAGTCTAATCTGTGCAAGACCAGACCTATCTAAAACAGCCGACCCTTTACAAGAATGTGGGAGACTTTGAGCTCCCTAGAAGACCTAATTTGACACATAGGCAACCGCATAGTTAGCTAACTGATCCGCCACCATGTTCGCTTCATGATAAACATGAATGTTAATCGTTGGACAAGCCGTTAGATGGTATGGCTTAGGGACGATGGATTCTATTGCACGTCGGGGATGAGAAGTGTCTTGACCCTTGCTCATTTTGTCTAGCAATATTATTTTTGAGTATTTGTTATTTTCTCATTTTCTTTGCATTTCATTTTATGGTTTCTTTTTCTTTTAGCCCAGCATGCATCATTTAGGATCTTTGAGCTTCATGCTTCATGAATAGTCAAAGCCTGCTTTGCAATGATGTTCCAACCAGATCTTCATTTCTCAGACAGGAATTTCATTCCATTCCAAATTTGAAAGTTTTCTTCGAGCTAGTTGCTCGGTCCAGTTTGCTAGTATGGTTCCTATTCAGGATTCCTCTCATCCCCATTCATTATATTAGTCATCCCTTCCCCACTGATTGCTCATTAGCTGTGAATCGCTCGAAGGCCAGTGTTGAATCGACCCACCGGGCAGCACCTATCCCTAATAAACGAAACCTGCAAGCCTAAGATGGCCAGGGTACCTCTTCATCAAGGGTTGATCATTTCTTTTCTTTTGATCTTTATTCGTTTCAGATTTGGAATCATCCGTGCACTCTATTCCAGCCATTTTCAAAGATCTCCGGATAATTCTCGTTACTTATTCATTCAGAATGAGTGTCTCTTTACCTTGATACCCGCTTTTAATCTCATTCTGCTTCATTCCGCTACATCGTCATTTCAGGCCATCTTTGCTTCACTATTGCTCCACTCCCTTGCAAAGTAGGCATCAAGGAGGGGAAATCTATAGACACCCATTTTTGGCCCATAAGCTGAGCCAAATCCCTTGTCCTATCATTGATGCCCCACATTAGCTCATCATCGCCTAGCTGGCTTTATCCGATCATGGTATCTTTCTCATTAGTTCATCGCCTTGGTGGATTCTTCCTGGTCATATCAATCATGCTCCATCATCATTTTGTAGCTCTTTGAGTTGGGAGTTCAACGCTTCAAACTGCACGCCAATCCGACGTCCATGTAAGGAGATCAGATACTTTGAATGAGCCATATGCTGAAGGATCAGGAAGGCGACAATGTCCCTATCACCTTCTCATATAGAAGGCGATACCCTTCATGTCGTGTTCTTCCTCACATCGATTTGCCTTCAAGCCTGAATCGATCTCCTTCAGAAGGCGACACCTCGATACGTCGCATTCTCATTTGGCATCTTAATTCCCTGAAAAATCGCAAGAAATGCTTAAAAGGTTTCCTTTTATGGAAGGCGACGTATCGAGGCATCGTGACCTGATAGCGACACTGGGCCTATCGCGTTCTGGTTTCCTTCACAGAACCATGCAACGTGGCCTTTCCTAGTCAGACTTGGACCCTTGCTATTCATGAATAATCCATCCTTTAGTGGGTCTAGAGATCTCCAAATCCTTCCAAACTCGGAGGAGACCTCCCTTAGGCCTTCCTTACCATGTTTTGACTCCCCTTGCATGAGCATACTTGCCCAAAGTCGGACTCCAGCTCATTATTCCTCTCCTAGCCCATTCACGAATAATCACCTATAAACTCTTCATACGGCACGGTTTAAAGCAAGGCTGGCGTCTGCTTCTTCCTCTCCCAGAATGCTTCGAGTTCCCAAAAGAACCCTCAGCCTCTAGACAACAAGGAAGTGCCAGCCAGGTGATTTCTTCTCAACTATGCTTTCTCTCTCCTATTCTTCTTGATTTTTCTCTTCATACATGCATGTTTAGATCTGTTTTCTTCATAGATTTACATTAGAACACTCCACACACACCACTTTTAATCACCCAAAGGGGTTAAAACCCCACCCCACATGAGTTCCTCCCAATTAATTCATGTTTACTTGTTGTTTGGGATAGATTCTACACCAAACGTGTTTCTAATGGGTGTTTTGCTGTTTTGATGTTCTTTGCAGGGTTGTAGAAGACAGTAGAAGCACGAGGCTCTTGCCCCTTGGACGGCTGAGGAGCAGGAAGAAAGTAACCCACAGTCTTCATCTTCTGTTGCACAAGGCGACACACACCGGGTCGCGATCTTCAGAAGGTGATGGTTTGCATGTCGATTTCTTAGAACATAATGGCGGTACTATCCTCGTCATATTCAAGACAAGGCGACGGATTCTTTGTCGCGTTCACAGGTCCAGGTTCCTCTTCTGCAACTTTCTTCTTTTTCCAAGGTAGTTAGCAGTCCCTTCACATATTTATTTTTTTTGCAACTGCTTTGGTGGCGATCACGGTCTATTTTCTTTAATTTTCATCATCATATTTGGGGAGCAAATCTCGTGATTATAGCGGCCTCTACTTTAGCGAGTACACCGAGTTGAGGTTTTGCAGTTTATTTATTAATACTGGTTTACGTTGACGGTAAGTGGTAAGTGGTTTTTATAGCTTTAATATCCTGCTTGGCTAAGCTATAAATTACTACCGTAGCTTCCTGGTTCCGTACTTGAGTTTGGTTTGCTCGGTTTTTTGGGGAGTTTCCCTACTGAGCCAGTGACTTGTGAGGCTCACCCCCACTCCCTACAGGTGATGGAGAGCAGGAGGTTTCCCTACCGTCTTCCAGTTCAGAGCCGCATCGCAGCGGAGTTGGGCCGACCCTTCCATCAATGTAGTTTCTTTTCTTGTTGTACCTCGGGGTATGCCCCAGGCTCTTGTACCTTACTTGACTTTTGTTGAAACTTGGCTATGTAAATCAAATGAAAATATGTGTGAATTGTGAATCATATATATATATGCCGATGTGTTCCTTTTTGTTTTCACGGACATTTGTGTGATATCCCTCGCGAGGCCATGGCTCGTTCGCGAGAGAAGGAGTCGAGTTAAGCACGTTACTGGGTTAACGGGTTTGAATGACATGGTCCATCACAGTTGGTATCAGAGCAAGGTCCGTGTAACTACAAAGGAACTGAGAAATTGCATAGCCTTAATTCTACATTAGTCCACTGCTGGTAGCTAACCCTGGTTTTGTAATGATTTGTTGGCATGTATGTGGTTGGAATGTTGTTTTTTGCAGGGATTTGAGATGTCCAATAGGAGAAATTGGGGTGGTGGAGGAGATGAGCAGGAGGAGTTTACCCAACAATTGATAGATAAAATATGGGAAAGCCTCACTGATATCCATATGAGGATGGATCAGCAGGCACCGGTACAGCCGGCAGTAGCAGTACCACCAGTTGCAAAAGGGGCTGTGCCAGTAGTACCAATTCCACCACAACCAGGAGTGGAGGTACCCCTTCTGGTACCCGTACCACCACCACCAATGAGGGTAGTGGAAGAGTCGATGTTGCAGGTAGAAAGATTTTTTAGATTACAGCCCCCTACTTACATAGGGGGACCTAATCCAGACACAGCTGAGCACTGGATTCATGTGACTGAGAGGGCTTTTGTAACTATGAGGTGTCCTCCAGCGGATAGAGTAGTTTTGGCTACCTACCAGTTGTGGGGTTTTGCGCAAGAATAGTGGAGGTTAAAGATGTAGACCACTTATATAGGCAGGACATAGGAGACTATGACATGGCCAAAATTTTGAGAAGTGTTTAATGACACATTCTTCCTAATACATATGCAGCTAGCAAAAAGGGAGCAATTCCGGACTCTTCAGCAAGGAAATTCATCTGTTTTGGAGTATCAGATGAGATTTATGGCACTTAGCAGATATGTGCCATATGTTGTATCAGATAATGCTATGATGGTTGAGTATTTTATTCGAGGCTTGAGGATAGAATTGCAGAATGCGGTGATACAGCTTATGTGCAGAACTATAGAGAAGGCAACCTAGAGAGAAGCCGCAATGGAAAGGTTCATTCGGACTCATCAGGCAAGAGAGTCAGGTTCAGGTAGTTTTCGGCTATCTTAGAAGTCTTCGAGCATCAGTAAAGGAAAGGCGCCAGTGGGACCATCTTCCTCAGGTTTTAGCAAGTGGGGATCAAAGTTGAAGAAAATATTTAGAGGATGAGGAGGAGGTCGCCAACAGATGTTCTAGCAAGGGCGAGGCTATAGACCGGAGGTGGAGGAGTCTCAGTAGAGTACAGCCAGGTAGCCTACACTTCCACCAGGCTATAGATGTTATAATTGTGATCAGTCGGGGCATTTGATCTGCAATTGCCCCTATCCTAGAGAGTATGGATATGGAAGAGGAGTGCAGCAGCAGCTGCAGTAACCCCAGCAGCCACAAGTAGGTCATGGTAGAGGAGCATCGTATCAGCGAGGTAGAGGCCGGGTTATGGCTATCACCGAGCCCAGGCAGAGGCATCAAATTTGATAGAAAGTATATTACCTATCTATGACTTTTCAGCGACAGTTTTATTTGATTCGGGTGCTTCTCATTCTTTTATTTCCGAAGAGTTTTTGGATTGTATGGTGCATCCATTAGAAGAGAAATTGTGTGAATTGGTAGTAGAGGTTTCTTCCGGTGAGTTTATGCTCACCTCTTGTTATGTAGATGAGGCTCCTATTGTGATTCAAGGGAATCAAATGCCAGCTTGATTATATGCTTTGCAATTGAGAGATTATGATATTATTTTGGGAATGGATTGGCTTGAGGCCTATGGGGCTATGGTAGATTGCAGAAAGAAAAGAGTCAGATTTTGCCACCCTAATGGAGCAATGTTTGAATTCCAAGGTATGCCTTTTTATACCTCTAAGTTGATAATTTTAGCAATTAAAGCTAGAAATTTGTTAAATGCGGGTGTGTAGCTTATTTAGCTTCACTGAGTCAGGTAGAAACTGGTAAGTCAGTAGAAGCAGTTCCAATAGTTAGGGAATTTACAGTGTATTTCTAGATGATTTATCAGGTTTGGATCCACATAGAGAAGTGGACTTTACTATAGAATTGCAGCAAGGAACGATGCCAATTTCTAAGGCACCGTACAGAATGGCCCCAACAGAGTTGAAAGAGCTAAAGAAGCAGTTGCAAGATTTGTTAGAAAAAGGTATTACCAGACCAAGTCATTCACCCTGGGGAGCTCCAGTGCTATTTGTAAGAAAGAAAGATGGCAGTTTTAGAATGTGTATTGATTACAGAAAATTGAATGATGTGACCATAAAGAATTAGTACCTGTTCCCAAGAATTGATGACTTGTTTGATCAACTTCAGTCAGCTAAGGTGTTTTCTAAAATTGATTTGAGATCAGGGTACCATCAGTTAATGATTAAAGAGGAAGATATTGACAAGACAACATTTAGAACTAGGTATGGGCATTATGAGTTTGTGGTTATGCCATTTGGGCTAACCAATGCACCAGTAGCGTTTATGAATTTGATGAACATAATTTTCCATCTATATTTGTACCAGTTTATATTGATTTTCATAGATGACATACTGGTTTATTCAGTATCTGAAGAGGAGCATGCAGCTCACTTGAGGTTTACCTTGCAGCTTTTGCAAGACAATCAGTTGTATGCCAAGTTCAGTAGGTGTGAATTCCGGTTGAAAGAAATTCAGTTTCTGGGTCAAGTTATTTCAGCAGAGGGAGTTGCAGTTGATCCAGCTAAAGTGGAAGTAGTTATGAAATGGGAAGTGCTAAGAACAATTACAGAGATTAGAAGTTTTATGGGCTTAGAAGGTTACTACAGGGGTTTTACACAAGATTTTCTAGAATTGCAGCACCCATGACTAAGTTGACCAGAAAAGGTGTGCCATTTGTGTGGTCAAGTGAATGCCAGAAACGTTTTATGGAATTGAAGAAAAGCCTTATAACAGCGCCAATATTGATATTACCAGCAGGTAGCAGTGGTTTTGTAATTTATACAGATGCATCAAAAAGAGGGCTTGGAGCAGTACTAATGCAACATGGAAAAGTGATAGCATATGCATGTAGGCAATTGAAACCAGCAGAGGAGAACTACCCAACGCATGATTTAGAATTAGCGGCAGTTGTTTTTGCCTTGAAGATGTGGAGGCATTACCTTTTTGGTGAGAGATTTGAAATTTTCACAGAGCACAAAAGTTTGAAGTATATTGTCTCCCAAAAGGAATTGAATCTCCGTCAGTGTAGATGGGTAGAATACTTGAAAGATTATGATTTAGTTTGGCTTACCACCCGAGTAAGGCCAATGTTGTAGCTGATGCATTGAGCTGGAAAGCATATCTGAGCCACATGATGATAAAGGAATGGAAATTATATGAAGTGATAGCAGAGAATTCATTATATGTTCCAAGCAGTCAGCGGGGAGTAGTACTAGCTAGTAGTGCTATAGAGCCATCTTTGTACTAGTAAATTATTGAAGCCCAGAGAACCGATGGAAATTTAGCAGAAATTGTGAAAATGGAAGGTGTCACCATTGATGATAATTATGTAGTCAGGCTCAGAGGCAGGTTATATGTACCAACAGAAAGGGAAGTAAAGCAAAGAATTCTAGAAGAGGCACATAAATCCAGATATACGATTCATCCAGGCAGTACTAAAAGGTATCAAGATTAGAAAAAGCATTTTTAGTGGCCGCACATGAAAAGAGAAATAGTAGAATTCATTGCAAGATGTACTATTTGTCAGCAAATAAAGGCAGAACATCAGAAGCCAGGAGGTCTACTACAATTGTTACCCATTCCACAGTGGAAGTGGGACGACATTGCTATGGATTTTGTGGCAGGACTACCGAGGACAGCTACAGGGCACAATGGAATATGGGTATTTGTTGACAGATTGACTAAAGTGTGTAGATTAGTAGCAGTGAGTATGTCCTAGACAATGGACAGATTAGCAAGAATTTATGTTGACAGAATTGTTCTGTTGCATGGCATTCCAAAGACAATCGTTTTTGACAGGGATCCTAGGTTTACTTCTGGTTTCTAGAGAAGCTTATAAAAGTTATTGGTATAGAATTGAGATACAGTTCAGCTTACCATCCACAGACTGATGGTCAGACAGAAAGAACTATTCAGACAATTGAGGATATGTTACGAGCATGCTGTCTAGTATGGGAAGGCAGTTGGGAGCACCATCTGAGGATGGTAGAATTTGCTTATAACGATAGTTATCACACCAGCATCGGGATGGCACCGTACGAAGCATTATATGGCAGGCCGTGTAGAACATCACTGAATTGGCATGAGGTAGGAGAAAGATAGGTAATGGGTCCTAAGTTAATTCAGTAAACTACATAAATGGTTAGATTTATTAAGCAGAAATTACAGGCAGCCCAGAGCCGACAGAAACGTTATGTAGATAAATGTCGCAGGCCACTTTAATTTGAAGTTGGAGAATTTATTTTTCTAAGGGTTTCCCCTACTAAAGGTATTTTGAGGTTTAGTATGAAAGGAAAGTTAAGCCCAAGATATGTGGGACCTTTCTAAGTGTTGGAAAGAATTGGGGAGACTGCCTATAGAATTGATTTTCCAGCTAATTTTACCAATGCTCATGATGTTTTCCATGCTTCCATGTTGAGGAAATGTAGTGAAGATCTAGCACAGATAGTCAGTTATCAACGGGATGATTTGAAATCAGATATGTCTATGCCAGAGTACACAGTGCGTATCACAGGCCGCAGAACACAAATGTTAAAGAACAAAAAGATTGACTTAGTAAAAGTTAGGTGGAAAATAGGCAGGGAGGAGAAGATACTTGGGAGTTAGCCGAGGAAATGGCTAAAGCGTATCCTTATTTATTTGAGTAAGTTTTTAAATCTTTTAGATGATAGTATAATTGTGATGTTTAAAGCTTAAAATGTTTGAATTGTGACTTGAATTTCGAGGTCGAAATTTCTTTATAGATGATAGTAATGTAACGTCACGGGTTTTTCAGATCCTCTATTCAAGTGGATGTGGTGGCCACTGTGTGGCCAAGGTGGTGTGTTTCAGGCGTGTGCTCAGGTTTTGGGGTGTTGTGGGCCGTCAGGCTAGGCCCAAAACACCTGCACGTTCACTGTTTGTGAATGCGACAGCAAGGGGCGTCGCGTTCTGAAAGCGACGGTCCTATATGTCTCGTTCTTGTTGTCTCCACTGAGCGGTCGTCATATGCATGCGCACCGCATATCGCACGCTGGGCGGCATGCAGACGTCTGCTTTGGGAAGGCAATGCCATACCCCGTCACATTCAGGTCACAACGGAGAGGTATGTAGCGTTCCCAACTACTGGGTGTTTTAGGTAACTTTGGCCAAGCATAGCTGCAGTGCGTTCTGCTCAGCAAGGGGAAGAAGCTGTGGCGATTTTCTGGGCGATTTGGCAAATTGGTGGTGTTTTTGGTGTGTTCTCGCTGCGAGGATCTTGTGTGGAGCGGGGGAAACTCTGGGTGTTTGCCGTTCTTCGTGAAGGTAGGGGAATTCTACCGGTTTGATATCATGTGGTTGCATGAAATGCATGTATAGTTGGATTTTGGCTTTGAGAATAGTACATACCATGTTAGGGTATTCACTAAAGCATGTAAAATAAGAATTGAACAGAGTTTGTATAGTTTGGGGTGGTAATCCAGAGAGAGTTCTCTAGATTAGGGTTTTCACCTGTGAAGGCGATAGAGCCCCCTGTCGCGTTTTGAACGCGACAGGTCGACCCGTCGCGTTCAAGTTATGAACGTGACATATCGGGGTGTCACATTCTAAAGGCGACACTACCTTACATCACGACCTTAGCCGAGAGGTCATGTTGTGTATGGTTTAAATGGCAGAGTTATCCGATTATCAATATTTTATGTGTGTGGTAAGTATAAGCGGTGCATTGGCACCTATAACGCTTTGTGAGCGTGTTGTTTACGAGACTAACATGTTATTTACGAGGCTAGCAAATGGTTTACACGATTGGCGTGTTGTCCACATGGATAGCGTGTTGTGTTCACGTGGTTGACGTGAGGTTTCACGTGGTTTGCATGGTGTGCACATAGTTTATTTATGCATGGCGAGTAGTACGATGCCTACCGTGGTTACCTCATCAGCTGGGAGCCCAGGTTCTATGTGAGCCAGGCACGTGTGTTTGTGCTCGGGACTTGTCCCGGTACTTGTGTTGTGCCGTTGAGGTCTGTGTCGTCTTTCCTGGACACCCTCACTCTTATGTTTGAGTTGTACATCCGGTTGAGGGAAAGACGGCAGTAGGACAGCTACTTGTGAGAGTTTGTTGTTTGTCGCTTGTAGCACGCTCGTAGTTGGGGGTACAGACACCAGTAGACGTCATTGGTCACCAGCTAGTCCTGTTTCCAGTGCCTCACTTTAGGGAGCTCCGGCCAGGGTCCCTAAAGGTGCCAGGCATGGACCCGTGGCAATGTGGTCTGGGGGTGTAGTGTTAGTTGGTCTTCACAGTTGTTTGGCTTGTTTTAGTGGATCGGTAGCTGGACCTTTTGTCTGTGGCTGCGAGGCTGAGAGTTAGACCTGTGTGGTTTGTTCGAGTCAATTGCTGGTGTCACGAACCAGTCTACGTGGCTCGAGTGTGGCGGTCTCTACTTTAGTGTGTACACCGGGTTGTGGTTTTGCTGTTTATTTATTAATACTGGTTTACGTAGACGGTAAGTGGTAAGTGGTTTTTACAGCTTTAATATCTTGCTTAGCTAAGATGTAAATTTCTAGCGTAGTTTCCTACTTCCGTACTTGAGTTTGGTTTGCTCGGTTTTTGGGGGAATTTCCCTACTGAGCCAGTGACTTGCGAGGCTCACCCCTACTCCCTACAGGTGAAGGAGAGCAGGAGGTTTCTCTACCATCTTCCAGTTCAGAGCCACATTACAGAGGAGTTGGGCGGACCCCTCCAGCAGTGTAGTTTCTTTTCTTGTTGTACCTCGAGTTATGTCCGAGGCTCTTGTACCTTACTTGACTTTCGTTGAAATTTGGCTATGTAAATCCAATGAAAATATGTGTGAATTTTTGAATCATATATATATGCGGATGTGTTACTTTGTGTTTTTCATGAACATGTGTGTGATATCCCTCGCGAGGCTATGGCTCGTTCCTGGGAGACGAAGTCGGGTCAAGCACGTTACTGGGTTAACAGGTTTGAATGACATGGTCCGTCACAAGAGGTCTTCGACACCAACTTGTTAATGGCTCTCTTAGACCGTATGCGAGTCCTAGAGCTTGTCCCCTGGTCTCTCATCTTTTGTATGCTGATGATACTCTCATTTTCACCAATGGCCATGCTAAAAACATATCTAATATGCTTCAGTTCTTAAAAGCTTATGAGTTATCTTCTGGGCAGCTTATCAATAACAGCAAAAGTCTGTTTATCGTTTCCAAAAAAGCTCTTCTTGGTATCAATACTAGTATAAATGCTATTACGGGTTTCAAACCCTAACAAGGATACATGAATTATCTAGGGGTTTGCTTGAAAGAAGGAAGGGTCAAGATTTCTGATTTCAAGTATTTATTTGAGAAAATCCATAGGAAGATCTCTACTTGGAAATCTAAATTTCTTTCTCAGGCTGGAAGTGTCACTCTTATCAATTCTGTGCTATCCTCTATTCCTATATACACCGCCTCAGCTCTAATCCTCCTTAAAGGTGTTATCCGTTTGCTGGAGATAGCTTGTTCATCCTTCTTCTGGAGTGGTCATGATGGAGTTCAGCGACGTCACTAGTTACCGTGGTCTACTATCCAACGCCCCACTGTTGAAGGTGGTTTGGGGTTCGAAGTTTGTGGCATGTTTAGATGACTATGGCTACTAAATATCTCTGGAATATATACCATGGTACTTCTCTTTGGGCCGGCTATGCTAGATTGCAGTCTCAACCTTTGTCGGGTCTACCTAAGAATGTTTTCTACACTGCTAATGCCATCATTGTTGAATACACTAGATGGATTTTGGAGAATGTTAAGACTGTGGATTTCTTTTATGACTATTGGGCAGGCAAAACCCCACTGCGTTTATTGTTACATGACCCATCGAATGCTCCTCACACTATGGTTAATGAGGTCCTGCAGGATCCCCTCCATCCTTTTTAGGAGTTGGTGCCGTGTAGCACCCTTGACTTTTAAAAACCCAAATAAAATAAAATTTCTATTTTTAATAAATGAGAAAAATAGATTTAATTAGAATAAATGAGCAATAAGTTAAATAAAAAGGGATTTAAGCAAGCCATTAAGTTAAAACCCTAATGGGTTGTGTAAATGGCTCAATTACAAAATAATGGGCCTAATAAAGAGGAGCCCATCATGGGATGGGATTTAATTAAGTGAAATTTGCATTTTTAAATAATAGTAAATTAGAAAAGGGGTGAAATAGGTATTAAATAGGTCATATACATCTAAAAGATGAGTCCAAACCTTATTATAACTCATTACCCACGAAATTAACCTCTCTTCCATCCTAATTACGAGATAAAGGCTAGGGAGGAAGGTGATAAATCAGGAAAAATTGAATTTTTAATGGAAAGAAGAGTTTTTAGGAATGAAGGACTCTATTAGCTAGCTAAAACACCATAATCTCATCCCTACCCAAACCCAAACCGTGGCGGGAGCTCTGGAGACGAAAGGAGAGGCTGGAGAACGTGGGAGCTTGGAGAAGGAAGCTTGGACAAAGGCGTTTTCATCTCGTTTTCATTTCCGAATTAGGATTCTTCTTGGTTTCGACAAAAGGTAGGCAATCTCTCAGCCAAATCTGTGTAAAAATTACCCTAGGAATATTTAATCTTCCTGAGCAAAAGTCCTCTAGTTTCGGTCCATTTCGATCTCCCATTAGAGAGAATTAATTCTTTGAATCCCTATCAGTTCCATGTACCCGACCCTTCATGTTTACTCTTAAACCTCGGTCATACATGACCCCATGCCATGAGAAAATTCTCATAAATATTACATCGTGTTAGCTTTCAAACGCCCCTGTTTGCCTAATTTTTATCATATATCAATCTCTAATTAATTCGTGGAACCTTGTCTATGCATGTTTAAGTCACTGATATGTCACTTGATCACAGCATGCCTAAACCTTGTCTGTTTTCAAATTAATCGTGCATGTTGATAGGTCTGTGTGTGTACTTTCATTTAAATCTAGTTTCATGCTTTTTGAGTAACCATGCGATTTTATATGCAATTTAGAAGTTCCCTGTAGCAAACAGGTTTACCCAAGGAAAAGGGTAAATGGTCGGACCCTCCCTGATATCGCAGCGGCGGCTGGCGGGTCCGATTCATTGAGAAATGCGACAGCCTCAGCCGCCGCGATTCCTAGTGCGGACTGGACCGGGCTGGTTGGCCTTCAAACCACGACCGAGCCACCCGTCGCGACTTCAATCGTGGCGGGTAGGCCCGCCGCGATTTAATGAATTCGACCAGAACTAAAAATTGTGCTTATGCCCCTGCTGTTTAGGCTTTATACCCTTTATTAGCCATGATTGAACCATGTTATAGTTAATTCGACTTGGCAATTTAATAAATGACAATAATGATATAAATTTAATTATTTAAAGGACATTTGCACGATTTATCGTCATCTCACGATTTCTTTACACTTACACACACATAACATTATTAATTGCCATTTGTCCCTAATAATTTATGCAATAATGCATCTGGTAAATTAAGTGAAATAAATGACTAAACTTCCCTATTTAATTATATACTTGTTTTCATTTTATATGCGTATTTTGTACACCGTTACCGTTTCCCTCGGCCTTTGAGCACTCGAGGCACGACAGACTCGTTTCTTACACACTCTCTCTTGACTTGGACCACCTCTCCATCGGGAATACTCTCGACTGAGCCAGGGACTCCTTGTCAAGGCCTCTGTATGTCTTCTTGGCTTTGGCGTACGTCCATTGCCGACGAGCTGGTTGTACCCTAAAACACGTTACACCTTAGGGATCAGTACGATCCATGGCCTTAGTGCGTTCACTCCTTAACTTATGATCACGTCGGACCATCTAGCATGTGTACACAGCATGGCTAGTGGGCAGTGGTGACTTATACCAGACTGCCGGCTCGCAATGGTGTGTCGTGCAACCGTTACTATCGATGTTTAACATGATTTTACGATAATACCCCCTATCTCATCTGCTCTCTATATCCTCTCATCTGTTCACGTTCTCTCTACGCTCTCATCTATCTCGTCTAGTACTCTCTTATCTCTTCTTGATACTCTATTGGCCATTCTTGTGATTATCTAAGATAAAGAAATGACTAATGCTAGCGCAATGGGGCCAGATCAGGTCCTGGGAGGAGCGCCCGAAAAGTGTCATTGCCCATAGGAGTTAAAATGATCAAGGATGTATTACGGCCTGCATCCAGTGCCAGTATACTATCAAGATTAATCTATGACAATCAAAGTACCATCTATACAAGTGCAATCATTATCATTACTAGTGCACCGTTGTGCAAATTACATGATATATCGTTACATGGCCATTCTATTATCATTCTCGTTGTGCTATTTTTCCATGTGCCAGATGCTATTGTTCTCTCGTTATTGTTACTTGTTCTACATGACTATTCTCTATAGTTAGCCTACTATTAAGACATTAATTATTTAAACCATGCTTGTGTTCATGAGATATTAAGCCCTACTGGGTGTTATTCGCTCATCCTGCATTTTTATTTAATGTGTTTCAGGTGAGTCTGATGATGACCACACTCACAAGGCTAGGACTGAGGAGGATGCTCAGGAGTGACCCTGTTCATCAACCATTGCTTTAGTAGATAGTTAGCATAGAATGAGTCTGTTAGTCCTGATGTATTAGTTTGATTTTCAATAAAGTACTCTGGGCCCTAGTTTTGGCTCTGATATGTTGATGTAATAGTTAGTCAATGAAGTCAATGAGATGTTAGTGATTGTAATGAAGCTTGGAGGATTATTAATGTAATTGGAGTTTGTTTTGTATTATTCCATTTGTTGAATGGTTTGTATTATTTTCTCGCTCTATACTATTTAATAACTGTAATTCCGCTCCGATATTCCGCGTCGGGGCGTTACAGTTTTGTTGTATCAGAGCCTAGGTTATTCTTAAGTATAGGATGATATAGGTTTGACTTGTCTTGACTTAGAGTCTAAGTTCCATACCTATGTGAGATGGGTAGAACCAAGGGTAATAAGATAAAATAAACTCACACACGCACAACCTTAGTGCAAACTCATTTTCTTATAAGTACATTCTTTTAAAGGAACTTAAACATCAACAATGGTAGTGGAGCATGCACAACTCCGTGACATGTAGCAAACAATTCAACAGCTTACTCAGGCTGTCACGCCCCGACGCGGAATATCAGAGCGCGAAGGCAGTTGCAAGAAAAAGGTATAGAGCGAATACTAGACATCAAACCATTGCACATTGAATAATACTAAAGCAAAGATTTCTCATTAATAAATTTCCAAATGTCTAGTTACAACCACTAATATCAGAGCCATTCTATAGGGCCCAATTACATTGCAATAAAAGGAAATAACTAACTACAATTCTAAGATAACATAATGACTCGGGGGGACTCCTGGCTTCACTCTTGGTCATTCCCTTCCTCGTGAGTGTATGTGTCATCCTCGGTCTCACCTGAGAACACAACATCAAATAACGTAGGGTGAGCATTAACGCCTAGTAGGACTTAAATCTCAGGCTCAAGCAGGCTTTAAATAATTAACGCATTTAATGGCAGAGTATCTAAAGATAGCAGGTACAAAAGAGTCAAAATATAGCAAGAGATAGCACAATAGGTAACAGGATAGCACAATAGCACGAGATCGAGTATAGTTCCAAAAATAGCACAAGTATCGAGTATAGCACGAATAGCAGGATGTCCATAGCACAACTAGCACAAGTATAATAATAGCATGACGAGCATAGCACTTTTTTGTCATTCTAGACATCGAGAGAGTATAGCACGTTTTGTGTTTAGATTGTCATATAGATAGTCCAGATAGATAGCACTTGAGTGTAATGCCAAACACTCTGATCATTTAACTCCCATGGGCACTAGCACTTTCAGGCGCACATCCCAGGACCAGATCGGGCCCTTTATATATTGCCGGGCATTGGTTATATTGTATCTTTAGACAACCAGTCAATGGTCAATATAGAGTACCAAGAATAGTTAAGAGCACTAGATGAATAGACGAGATAGTAGAGAGAACGTGAATAGACGAGCGAGTAGAGTATAGATGAGAGCTAAGGGTACATCACGTAAAACAACGAGTAAACAGGCGATAGTAACAGTTGCACAACACGCGCACGTCATATTGGCAGTCAGGTGGAATTCACGATCTTCCCACTGGCCATGTTATGCACAAGTCCAGAGGTCCGACGTGATTCAAGGTAAGAGCAAACTTCTAATAGCCGTTTGGATCATATCTATCCCTCAAGGTGTAATGGGTGTTAGGGTACAACTAGCTCATCGACCATGTGGGAATCCATGATCAGAGGAGACTTACGGAGGCCTTGTGCAAGGGTTCACTAGTCCGGCGAAAGGAATATCCGACGGAGGGTTCACCACAAGCCAAGTAAAGTGTGTATATAAAAACAGGTGCTCGACATTCTAGAGGAATTCTAGAACAGTGGTGCGTCGATATCGGTATATAAACAATGCAAGAAACGAATACAAGTCCTTTAAAATAAGGCAATTAATATACTTTATTGCAATAAATTACCAGATACATTATGAGATATTTTATGCCAGATTTCAGCCATATGTGGATGGTTCATGTGTGTGCATGTGTAAGAGAAATCATATATAGAAAAGAAGTCGTGAATATGTATTTTAAAGCATTCAATATAGCTCCATTTTAGAACAGGTGTTTTTACTGTGTGTATAACTATTATCGACGGGCCAATCCATGAGAGCAATAATTTTTATGGGTTTTCATCAAAAATCCTATGAACGCGATGTAGGTCAGTAAGGGTCACGACAGAGTCAGGGCAGATCGCGACAGGGCCTGAAAAGGGTCGCGACAGGGCTAGCAGGACAGAAGGTAGAACGCGACGTAGGGTACTGTCGCGTTCACAACGTGACAAGGAAAGTGTCGCGACGGGCTTGAGAATGCGACCTATCAGGCCATCGCGTTCTCAGGTCCATGGCATGAGTCTGACAGAGTTCTGCTCTGTCTTGGATTGCGTTCTAGAAATATCAGATTTTGATACAGGGTCATTAAGAAAATCATAACTAATTGTATACATGATGAAAAATCATGAAACTAGTGGCAAATGAAACTAGACATGTGAGAGTACTTCTAGTAAATAGGAATTAGAGAGAGAGCATGGTTTGAACATGGTTTGAGCATGAACAATAACGAGTAACATAGAACATGATACAGAGAGCAAGATTGATTTAATTCGAGCAACATGCTTAACAAAAATTAGGGCTTTCAGGGGCAAAAGATCCCTAAGAACATGAAGTGTCTACAGTAAAGATTTCATAGCATGGGATCAAGTGTACATGGAGATATGATATAAACATGATGACTCGAAGTTATCATGTTTGCAGAACTTCTAAAATCAAGAACAAAAGATTGGCTCGATGGTAAATTATGAAACAAGAGCGCTTTTGTTCCTGGTGATTGGAACTACCTATAGATGGATTTTATTTAGTCTTGCTTGTGAGAATGCCTACCTTTGACTCGATTTGTCTTCTACGGTTAAAATCTCCAAGAACGAGGAAGAAGCTCCAAGAACTCCTTCTCCCCACGAGATCCTCTCGTCCTTGGCCTCTTCTCCACGTCCAACAACCTTTGGCAATGAGCTAGGGCCGACCAAGAGGCTTTAAGAGATGTATTTATGTATGTATGGGTTCCTATTCTTACTTCTATTCTAATTGCTCTTTAATTACGAGATTTCCTAACTCCAACCTTCCTTTCTTACTTTCCAACCTCTATTTAGGTTAGGATGGAAATCTAAATTCATGCTAAATCATAAGGGGTAGGCTTAGGAATCCAATTCCAACTCTTATTGCCTCTTTTAATGCTTAAAGAGTCGTTTTCTATGTAGGAGATATTAAGACTCCGAATTTAGGGTATTTTCTTTTTATTTACTATTTACAAATTCATATTTTCACCCAATAAGTTCTAGAGGATCCATTAAGCAAAGCCCATTACTCTTTTCCATTTAATGGGTATTATTTAATGCTCTTTTCATTGAATATACCTTTAGCTGAGTTTTTAATTTATTATTTAATTTTTTTTTCTCAAAAATTCAGGTTGCTACACAGGCTTTACTCCAAGCTGTTGGAGCCAACAATAACAACAACCGTGGTGCTGGAGACTTGCACCAGAATTTCCGCAACCTGAATCCACCTTGATTCAGCGGTACCACTGACCCCGATGAGGCAAAAAATTGGCTCAAGGAGACCGAGCGCATCTTCCACGTTATGCAATGCGCGGATGGGGATAAGCTACTGTTGGCAACATTCTAGCTAGAAAGGGATGCCCGTGCATGGTGGGAGTCAATTGAGGCTATGAGGGCAGACACACAGTTCAGGTGGAATGAGTTTAAGGAGCATTTCAACTCCAAATATTTTTCAGAAAGAGTTCAAGAAAGGAAAGCCGCTGAGTTCGCCACTTTGAAACAAAGAAATCTGACTGTTGCTAATTATGAAGGTTAGTTCTGCCGATTGGCTCGCTACGCCAATCATCTGAGCAATACAGAACGAATGAAGGTGAAGAGATTCCTTAATGGGCTTAGGCCCACATATATTACACAGTTGGTGCCCATGGACATTCAAACTTACCCAGAAATGGTCAGAAGGGCACAATTGCTTGAGGATGCGACTGAACTCACCGAGCGCATCAAGGGTAGAATGGTCAGGAAGGAGCAAACCTCAGGAGCACCGAGCAAGCCTACTAACGGCAAGAAGAGGCCGTTAACTATTATCGACGGGCCAAGACATGAGTGAAAGCCCAAAGTCCCCACTCCTACTGCCCCAAACAACAAACCGAGATGCAAGCATTGTGACAAACTGGGTCACACGACAGAAGAGTGCTGGAGGAAGGCAGGCGCATGCCTTCGCTGTGGGAGCCGATGGCATCGGATTCCTAATTGTCCATTGTTAAAGGAGAATGAAAAGCGTCCTGCGGGGCAGAGGAAGTCAGGCTGACTGCAGGCCCTACAAGAAGTAGAAACCACCGAGGAAGGTGGGGTCGTCGAAGGTACTTTACCAGTATTCTCTCAGTCAGCTTTTGTATTATTTGATACTGGCGCAACACATTCTTTTATATCACAAGCATTCGCTGACACATTAAACGAAAAATCCACATCCATTGAATTTGAATTACTTGTCACCACACCACTGGGAGAAAAGGCTCAGCTTAACAAATACTTTCCATTAGCTAATGTTAAGATTGGTGAACTCAACCTTAGAGCTGATTTAATCAGTATGCCCATGGAGGGCTACAATGTCATTCTGGCAGCCGATTGGCTATCTACTTGTGGGGCTTGTGTTGATTATAGACAGGGGAAAATTACTTTTAGTGAATTCCCTAAGCTGCCCTTCATGGGACGTAGACACAAGAGACACTTGTCCCTCGTCTCTACTATAAAGGCACAAAACATGATAAGAAAGGGTTGTGTGGCATTTCTTGCCGTAATGGTGGTTGAAAAGAAAGCAATAAAAATATCAGACATTCATATAGTACAAGAATATCCTGACGTGTTTCCCGATGAACTGCCAGGCATTCCACCCAAGAGAGATGTGAATTTTTCAATTGATCTCGTACCTGAAACTGCACCGGTTTCACGACAACCCTACAGGATGTCCCCCGCTGAATTGAAAGAGTTGAAAGAACAACTGATGGAACTTCTAGAAAAGGGTTTCATTAGACCAAGTACTTCTCATTGGGGAGCACCAATGCTGTTTGTCAAGAAGAAGGACGGATCCATGAGGTTATGCATCGATTACAGGCAGTTGAACAATCTCACTATCAAGAACAAGTACCCTCTGCCGCGTGTCGATGAATTATTTGATCAGATATTAGGAGCAAAGTATTTTTCTAAAATTGACCTTAGATTGTGATATCATCAGATGAGGATTAAAGATGCAAACATTTACAAGACAACTTTCTGGAGCAGGTACGGTCATTACGAATTTGTAGTCATGCCTTTTGGACTAACCAATGCTCCTACAACTTTTATGCAACTGATGAACCACATCTATCGTCCCTACCTCGACAAATTCGTCGTGGTATTCATTGATGATATTCTCATATACTCCAAGACCAAAGAAGAGCATGATGAGCATCCGAGGATCCCTCTGTGAATCTTGCGGGACAATCAACTCTACGCCAAATTGAGCAAGTGTGAATTCTGGCTCGAGGAGGTGTCATTTCTGGGTCATGTTATTTCCAAGGATGGTATCGTTGTTGATCCTTCCAAGGTAGAAGCCGTACTCAACTGGGAAAGGCTGACAAATGTCACAGAGATAAGAACTTTTCTTGGACTGGCTGGTTATTACAGACGATTCATAAAGGACTTCTCTAAAATAGTTGTACCTCTTACGCGTCTTATGTGGAAAGAGAACCCTTATGTCTGGAGAAAGGAATGTGAGAAGAGCTTCCAGGCCCTGAAGCAGTTGTTGACTTCTGCACCTGTCCTAGCGTTACCAGTCGAAGGCGCTGGATTCTTAGTCTACACTGATGCATTTGGAATCAGTCTAGGCTGTCTACTAATGTAGAACGAGAAGGTGATTACTTATTCTTCAAGGCAATTGAAGCCACAAGAAGTCAATTATCCTGTCCATGACTTAGAGTTAGCTGCGGTGGTTTTGTACTCAAGATTTGGAGGCATTACCTATACGGGGAGCAATTTATTGTCTACTCCGACCACAAGAGCCTGAAGTACTTGTTCTCTCAAAAGGAGCTCAATATGCGACAACGAAGATGGCTGGAGTATTTAAAGGATTTTGATTTCAATATTCAATACCACCCAAGCAGAGGTAATGCAGTAGCTAATGCACTAAGTAGGAAGCTAGTAGCTTCTTTATCCTGTCTAGTCATGGGCAAGATGCAATTGTTGGAACAATTTGCCAGTTTGGACCTGAACATTGAAAAGAGAAGTGATAAGATGATAGTGGCTAATCTTAGAGCTCAACCCGACATTTTTGTCGAGATCAAAGAGCAACAGGTAAATGATCTGTTTCTAGTCCAAGTCAGGGAGACCATAGCTGACAAGCCAGACTTCTCCATCACTGAGGATGGGAGAATATTATTCCACAGCAGGACTTGCGTGCTTGACAATGAAGAGCTGAAGAGAAAGCTAATGGATGAATCCCGCAAGACCAAGTATACCATCCCCCCAGGCGCAACCAAGATGTACCAAGACATGAAAAGGTCATTTTGGTGGCCAAACATGAAGCGTGAGGTGGCTGAGCATGCCGCACACTGCCTCACATGCAAACAAGTGAAAGCCAAACACCGTCGTCCTGCGGGAGTACTTAGACCCTTGGAAATACCTGAATGGAAGTGGGAAAGCATCGAAATGAATATCATCATGGGTTTACCCCAAACTCTTTGTGGACTCGATGCTATTTGGGTCATTGTAGACCGTTTGACGAAGTCCGTACATTTCCTTGCCATTAAGAGCACCTGGAGTGTGGATGTGTTAGCAGCTTTGTATGTAAAAGAAATTGTGAGATTACATGGAGTCCCCGTGTCTATTGTCTCATATCGCGACCCCAGATTCACTTCTAGATTTTGGAATGGACTTCAGACGGCATTAGGAAACAAGTTAAATTTCAGTACTGTTTTCCACCCACAGACGGACGGACAGACTGAAAGGACAAATCAAATAGTGGAAGACATGTTACGTGCCTGCACTATAGATTTTGAGGGATATTGGAATGAACAACTGTCCCTAATTCAATTTGCCTATAACAACAGCTATCAGGAGAGCATTAAGATGGCACCTTTTGAAGCACTGTATGGCAGAAGCTGCAGATCACCTGCATGTTGGAATGAGGTAGGTGAACAGCAATGGTTGGGACCAGACATGGTGCAGAGCACTAGCAGGGATATATAGATTATCAGAGACAGAATAAAAGTAGCTCAGCCCAGGCAGAAGAACCATGCTGATAAAAAAATGAGAGATTTAGAATTTCAAGTCAGAGATCATGTGATGCTAAAAGTATCCTCGACAAGAGGATTCTAAAGATTTGGGATGAAAGGAAAACTATGACCAAGATTCATTGGTCCATTCGAAGTGTTGGATAGAGTTCGCGAGGTGGCGTACCGACTAGCACTACCTCCCCAGTTTTCAACAGTACACAATGTGTTCCATGTGTCCTTGCTGAGGAAGTACGTGTATGATCCGTCACATGTAATCAGCTATGACAACATCAGTCTAAAAGGAGATATGACCTATGAAGAGAAGCCGGTGATGATTTTGGACAAGAAGATTCAACAGCTTCGGAACCGACCCATATACGTGGTCAAGATACTCTGGAGAAACTACGAAGTTGAAGAGGCCACGTGGGAGCCTACATCATTAATGCGACAAAATTATCCGGAGTTATTTAGTAAGTCATTCTTCCTCTTATAATCATATGAATTTGGGGACCAAATTCTTTTAAGAGGGGGAGGATGTAGCACCCTTGATTTTTAAAAACCCAAATAAAATAAATTCCTATTTTTAATAAATGAGGAAAATAGATTTAATTAGAAGAAATGAGTAATAATTGAAATAAAAGGGATTTAAGCAAGCCATTAAGTTAAAACCCTAATGGGTTGTGTAAATGGCTCAGTTACAAATAATGAGCTTAATAAAGAGGAGCCCCTCATGGGATGAGATTTAATTAAGTGAAATTCGCAATGTTAAATAATAGTAAATTAGAAAAGGGGTGAAATATGTATTAAATAGGTCATATATATCTAAAAGATGAGTCCTAACCTTACTTTAACTCATTACCCCCCAAATTAACCTCTCTTCCATCATAATTAGGCGATAAAGGCTAGGGAGGAAGGTGATAAATGAGGAAAAATCGAATTTTTAATGGAAAGAAGAGTTTTTAGGAAAGAAATACTCTATTAGCTAGCTAAAACACCCTAATCTCATCCCTACCCAAACCCAAACCATGGTTGGAGCTCTAGAGACGAAGGGAGAGGCTGGAGAACGTGGGAGCTTGGAGAAGGAAGCTTGGACAAAGGAGTTTTCATCTCGTTTTCATCTATGAATTAGAATTCTTCTTGGTTTCGACAAAAGGTAGGTAATATCTCAAGCCAAATCCGTGTAAAATTTACTCTCGGAAGACTTCATGTTCTTGAGCAAAAGCCCTCTGGTTTTGCTCCATTTCGATCTCCCATGAGGGAGAATTAATTCTTTGAATCCCTGTCAGTTCCATGTACCTGACCCTTCATGTTTACTCTTAAACCTCGGGCATACATGACCCCATGCCATGAGAAAATTCTCATAAATACTACATCATGTTAGCTTTCAAACGCCCCTACTTTGCCTAATTTTTATCATGTATCCATCTCTAATTAATTCATGGAACACTATCTGTGCATGTTTAGGTCACTGATATGTCACATGATCACAGCATGCCTAAACCTTGTCTATTTTCAAATTAATCATGTATGTTGATAGGTCTATGCATGTGCTTTCATTTAAATCTAGTTTGATACTTTTGGATAACCGTGCGATTTTATATGAAATTTAGAAGTGCCCTATAGCAAACAAGTTTACCTAGGGAAAAAGGGTAAATGGCCGGACCCTCCCTGATATCGTGGTGGCGCAACCCGCCGCGATACCAGTGGGTTTGCGGTTGGCGGGTCTGACGCATTGAGAAACGCGGCGGCCCCAGCCGTCACGATTCCTGGCGTGGACCGGAATGGGCTGGTTTGCCTTCGGACCGCGGCCGAGCCACCCGTCGCGACTTGAATCGTGGCGGGCCTACCTGCCGCGATTTAAAGAAATCGACCAGAACTAAAAATTGTGCTTATGCCCCTGCTGTTTAGGCTTTATACCTCTTTATTAGCCATGATTAAACCATGTTATAGTTAATTCGACTTGGCAAATTAATAAATGGCAATAATGATATAAATTTAATTATTTAAAGGACATTTGCACGATTTATCATCATCTCACGATTTCTTTACACTTACACACACATAACATTATTAATTGCCATTTGACCCTAATAATTTGTGCAATAATGCATCTGGTAAATTAAGTGAAATAAATGACTAAATTTCCCTATTTAACTATATACTTGTTTTCATTTTATATGCGCGTTTTGTACACCGTTACCGTTTCCCCCGGCCATTGAGCACTCGAGGCACGATGGACCTGTTTCTTACACACTTTCACTTGACTTGGACCACCTCTCCATCAGGAATACTCAAGACTGGGCCAGGGACTCCTTGTCAAGGCCTCCGTAAGTCTTCTTGGCTTTGGCGTACGTCCATTGCCGATGAGCTGTTTGTACCCTAAAACCCGTTACACCTTAGGGATCAGTACGATCCATGGCCTTAGTGCGTTCACTCCTTATCTTATGATCACGCCGAACCATCTAGCCTGTGTACACAGCACGGCTAGTGGGAGGTGGTGACTTCTACCAGACTGTCGGCTCGCAATGGTGTGCCGTGCAACTGTTACTATCGATGTTTAATGTGATTCTATGACAATACCCCTATCTCATCTGCTCTCTATATCCTCTCATCTATTCACATTTTCTCTACGCTCTCATCTATCTCGTCTAGTACTCTCTTATCTCTTCTTGGTACTCTATTGGCCATTCTTGTAATTGTCTAAGATAAAGAAAGGACTAATGCCAGTGCAATGGGGCCTGATCAGGTCCTGGGAGGAGCACTCGAAATGTGCCAGTGCCCATGGGAGTTAAAATGATCAAGGATGTGTTACGGCATGCATTCAGTGCCAGTATACTATCAAGATTAATCTATGACAATCAAAGTACCATCTATACAAGTGCAATCGTTATCATTACTAGTGCACCGTTGTGCAAATTACATGATATATCGTTACATGGCCATTCTATTATCATTCTCGTTGTGCTATTTTTCCCTGTGCCGGATGCTATTGTTCTCTCGTTATCGTTACTTGTTCTACATGACTATTCTCTCTAGTTAGCCTGCTATTAAGATATTAATTATTCAAACCATGCTTGTGTTCATGAGATATTAAGTCTTACTGGGCGTTATTTGCTCATCCTGCATTTTTATTTAATGTGTTTAGGTGAGTCTGATGATGACCACACTCACGAGGCTGGGACTGAGGAGGATGCTCAAGAGTGACCTTGTTCATCAACCATTGCTTTAGTAGATAGTTAGCATAGAATGAGTCTGTTAGTCCTAATGTATTAGTTTGATTTTCAATAAAGTACTCTGGGCCCTAGTTTTAGCTCTAATACGTTGATGTAATAGTTAGTCAATGAAGTCAATAAGATGTTAGTGATTGTAATGAAGTTTGGAGGATTATTAATGTAATTGGAGTTTATTTAGTATTATTCCATTTGTGCAATGGTTTATATTATTTTCTCGCTTTGTACTATTTGATAACTGTAATTCCGCTTCGATATTCCGCGTCGGGGCATTACATGCGGGGTGTTCAAATCTTAGGCAATGTTCATCTGTCTGATGAAGAGGATAAATGCATCTAGTCTCCTACGAATGATGGCATCTTCACATCCAAATTGGCCTATAATCTCTTAAGACCTCGGGGTATTCATCGACCTACTCTAGCTAAAATTTGGCATCACCTCTTCCTCAGGAAGACTTCTTTATTCTCCTGGAAAGTGATCAACAGGGCGGTTCCTGTTGACTCTCGGACTTCTCATCAAGGTATCTATCTGGCCTCCAAATGTTCGTGCTATCATAGTCCCCAGTATGAAGATAATGATCATCTGTTTATTAGAAGTGATATTGCTACCACCCTTTAGTGCTGGTTCACGCTGTTTTTGTCCCCTCCAAACTTCAGCAGTGACCACTTTACCTCTTGGTGTTGGAAAAACATACAGAACTCCAATCTTTTGTCTCCCTTCAGTTTTGCATCTTATATGGCATGATCCTTATAACCTGGGAAATCTGGAAGGATAGATGCAAGAGGTGCTATGATCAAAAATTCAGATCCAGTGGTATCATTATTGAGAATATTAAAGCTCATATTTCTCATGCTATTCATCAAGCAACTTTCAAAAATGATCCTTCTGCGAATCAGTACGTCATCCTCTGTTTATTTGGCTACAATCCCATTGTTAGCACGTCCAAGTTGAAGCTTGTCCGGTGGATCCCTCCTATTACTGGGCTTTGCCTCAATGTGGATGGTGCATCCAAAGGAAATCCTAGATTGAGTGGTGGTGGTGGGTGTATTTGAATCTCAAATGGTGATATCCTTCTGGCATTTGCTTTTCATTATGGTTTCGATAATAGTCTCCAGGCAGAGGTTAGAGCAATCCATGATGGTCTCAAGCTGACTAAAGAGTATGGCTTTCAGATTTTTTGATTTACTCTGACTTGACTATTCTTGTTACATCTTCCTCTACTAATTCCTCTCCTAGTTGGGAGTGTATTAGATGGTGGAGGTCTGCAGCTGCAAGTTTGCACAAAAATGGGGCTCATATATGTCATGTTTTCAGATAAGCGAATCGAGTTGCTGATGCCCTCACGTCTCATGCTTGCTCCCATGTTGAGAATAAAGTTTTTACTTGTTTATCTGCGCTGCCCCTGGCCTGTAGGGGTTCACCTACCTTGGACAAAACTGGCCTACCTTATGTTCGGTTAGGCTAGGTTTGTTGATCTGTGGGGGTTTACCCCGGTTAGTGTTTGTATCCTTTTTTTCTCCTATATATATATTTAGGCCCAGGTTTCGTGCTGGTGGAGTGGGAACATTCTCCCCCTCTGGGGGAGGGTACACTCTCCTAGCTTTTGAGGCCTGAGGACTAGTTTTGCTAAAAAAAATTAAAAAAATACAATGTTGATGGAAAAGCAAAATTTATTATGTTGCAAATTTGTTGGAACTTAGTTATCATTTGTGTATAACTCAATCTGAACCATTAAATGTTGGATGTTTCCATTGTAGCACCACTCTTGGATCCGATGTGAGTTGGTACGACTGTACCGGGTCTAAGATGGGCGTTACACGAGTAGGCTGTTATCAGGCGCCTCGAGTTCAGGCTCACAAGCAACTAGTGCATTCACCACACTTGGTACTCCAGGTACTTCTCCCAGTGAGATGATGGGCTTCATTCGAGATGAGATCTCTGGTTTGGAGTCTCGTTTGGTCCACACGGTGCATACATAGGTGTCCGACGCTGTCCAGGCTATATCGCAGGCTATCTCCTAGGCCCTCTCCCAGGTCAGCATTCCTCCTCAAGCAACACCATCGACATCAGCACAGGCCCCTCATGTAAGTAAATTGATTTTATTTTAATTTCTCTATTTTGATAGTAAATTTTTAATCACTATCGGATCAACGTCTGATTTGTTCCAACATGGCTGGGCCGATGAGCATGACTTATGGAAACTGACAGGGTTCAAATCGGCCGATGAGCATGGCTTTTGAATTTAGGTTTGGGGGTCCAAAATTAAAAATACTAATCTGATCAAACTCCAATTTATTCCAACATGGTCGGGGCAATGAGTCTAACTTGTGGAAACTAACGGAGTTCAAATCGGACTCCCATTTTTAGCTAGGCACTCAAATTCACATTAAGCAAGTTAGTTTAGTTTAAAAATAAAGAACATAGGTTTGAGGGGTCCAAAATAGAAATACTAATCTGATTGGCCTCCGGTTTGTTCCACCGAGGCCAGGGCAATAAGTGTGACTTTTGGAAACATACGGAGTTCAAATCGGACTCCCGATTTGAGCTCGACACTCAAATTCACAATAAGATATTTAGTTTAATAAGGAAGAAATTAGCTAGGTTTGGGGGTCCAAAATTAAAATACTAATCCGATTGGCCTCCGGTATGTTCCAACACGATCAGAGCGATGAGTGTGACTTGCGGAAATTTACGGAGTTTAAATCGAACTCGCGGTTTGCGCTCAGCACTCAAATTCACATTAAGTAACATAGTTTAGTTTAGTTTAGTTTAAAAAGGAAGAACATAGTAAGGTTTGGGGGTACAAAATTAGAAATACTAATCCGATTGGCCTCCAGTTTGCTCCAGCATGGTCGAGGCGATGAGTGTGACTTGTGGAAACTTATGGAGTTCAAATTGGACTCCCGGTTTGAGCTCGACACTCAAATTAACATTAAGCAAGTTAGTTTAGTTTAAAAATAAAGAACCTTCATTTGGGGGTCCAAAATTAGAAATACTAATCCGATTAGCCTTCGGTTTCTTCTAGCATGGCCGGGCGATGAGTGTGACTTATGGAAACTTAAGGAGTTCAAATCAGACTCCCGGTTTGAGCTCGACACTCAAATTCACATTAAGAAAGTTATTTAGTTTAAAAATAAAGAACTTAGGTTTGGGGGAATAAAATTAGAAATACTAATCCGATTGGCCTCCAATTTCTTCCAGCACGGTCAGGGCGATGAGTGTGACTTGTGAAAACTTACGAAGTTCAAATCGGACTCCCGGTTTGAGCTCGGCAATCAAATTCACATTAAGCAATTTAGTTTAGTTTAGTTTAGTTTAAAAAGGAAGAACTTTACTAGGTTTGGGGGTCCAAAATTAGAAATACTAATTCGATTGGCCTCTGGTTTGTTCCAAGATAGCTAAGGCGATGAGTGTAACTTGTGGAAACTTACAAAGTTCAAACTAGACTCCCAGTTTGAGCTCGGCACTCAAATTCACATCAAGCAAGTTAGTTTGGTTTATAAACGAAGAAATTAGATTTTTTGGTCCAAAATTAGAAATATTAATCCGATTGGCCTCCGGTTTATTCTAGCACGGCCAAGGCAATGAGTGTAATTTGTGGAAACTTACGGAGTTCAAACCGGACTCCCGGTTTGAGCTCAGCACTCAAATTCACATTAAGCAAGTTGGTTTAGTTTAAAAATGAAGAACTTAGATTTGATGGTCCAAATTTAGAAATACCAATCTGATTGACCTCTAGTTTGTTCTACCACCGGCAGGGCGATGAGTGTGATTTCTGAAAAATTACGGAGTTCAAATTAGACTCCCAACTTGAGCTCGACACTCAAATTCACATTAAGCAAGTTAGTTAAATTTAGTTTAATTTAAAAAGAAAGAACTTAGCTAGGTTTGGGGGTCAAAAATTAGAAATACTAATTCGATTGGCCTCCAATTTGTTCAAGCATGACCGAAGCGATGAGTGCGACTTGTGGAAACGTTTGTAGTTCAAATTGAACTCCCGGTTTGAGCTCGGCACTCAAATTCACATTATGCAAGTTAGTTTAGTTTAAAAGGGAAGAACTTAGGTAGGTTTGGGGGTCCAAAATTAGAAATGCTAATCCGATTGGCCTTCGGTTTGTTCCTACATGGTCGAGACGATGAGTGTGACTTGTTGAAACTTATGGAGTTCAAATCGGACTCCCGGTTTGAGCTCGACATTCAAATTCACATTAAGAATGTTTGTTTAGTTTAAAAACAAAGAACTTAGGTTAGGGGGTCCAAAATTAGAAATACTAATCCGATTGACCTCCAGTTTGTTATAGGACGGTCGAGCGATGAGTGTGACTTGTGGAAACTTACGCAGTTCAATTCGGAGTCCCGATTTGAGCTTGGCACTCAAATTCACTTTAAACAAGTTATTTAGTTTAAAAATGAAGAACTTAGATTTGAGGGTCCAAAAATAAAAATACTATTCTGATTGGCCTCCGGTTTCTTCTAGCACAGCCAGGGCGATGAGTGTGACTTGTGGAAACTTACAGAGTTCAAATCGGACTCCCGATTTGAGCACAACACTCAAATTCACATTAGGCAAGTTAGTTTAGTTTAAGAAGAAAGAGATTAGCTAGCTTTGGGGGTCCAAAATTAGAAATATTAATCCGATTGGCCACCTATTTGTTCTAGTACGGCCAAGGCAATGAGTGTAACTTCTGAAAACTTATGGAGTTCAAACTGGACTCCCGGTTTGAGCTCCGCACTCAATTTCGCACTAAGCAAGTTACTTTAGTTTAAAAATGAAGAACTTAGATTTGAGGGTCCAAAATTAGGAATATTAATCAGATTGGCATCTAGTTTGTTCTAGCACATTCAGAGCGATGAGTATGACTTCTGAAAAATTACGAAGTTCAAATCGAACTCTCAGTTTGAGCTCGACACTCAAATTCAAATTAAGCAACTTAGTTTAATTTAGTTTACTTTAAAAAAGGAAGAACTTAGCTAGGTTTGGGGGTCCAAAATTAGAAATATAATTCTATTAGCCTCCAGTTTGTTCCAGCACGACCGGAGCGATGAGTGTGACTTGTGAAAGCTTAAGGAGTTCAAATCGGACTCCCAGTTTGAGCTCGACACTCAAATTCACATTAAGAAAGTTAGTTTAGTTTAGTTTAGTTTAAAAATGAAGAACTTAGCTTGGTTTGGCGGTCCAAAATTAGAAATACTAATTCGATTGGCCTCCGATTTTTTCCAGCACTGTCAAGGCAATGAGTGTGATTTGTGGAAACTAACGGAGTTTAAATCGGACTCCCGGTTTGAGCTCGACGCTCAAATTCACATTAACCAAGTTAGTTTAGTTTAAAAACATAGAACCTAGGTTTGAGGTTCTAAATTAGAAATACTAATCCGATTGACCACTGGTTTGTTTCAATACGGTTAGGGCGATGAGTGTGACTTGTGGAAATGGAGTTAAAATCGGACTCCCGGTTTGAGCTCGACACTCTAATTCTAATTAAGCTAGTTACTTTAGTTTAAAAGTGAATTGAATTTATATAGAAAAATAAATTCTAAAAATTTAAATAATTTATTACTTATAATAGTATTTAATTTTAATTTATTTTTGTTTCATATCTATTGTAGGTTCCTTCATTGAGTGGTGTTGGAGGAGACGAGGACAAGGAGGACGAGGATGAGGTTTAATGATTTTCTTTTCATTGTTATGGATATTTTATGCATTATTGTGGACATTTTATGTATTATTACTATGGATATTTTATAGACATTTTATTATTATTGACATTTGTCAGTACAAATTTTTTTTTATTTTCACAAGTTATTTTGTTAAAAAAATGTATCTTTTAAAAAAATAATTTAAAAATATAGACTGATTAGCGATCGAAATTATCACTCTCTATTTCGAATTATAGCGACTAATCATTGTCACTATTTGTCACTGAAATAGTGACCGAGTTGATCAATCGCTAATGACAATCGAATAATTCGGTCACTAATTTGGTCACTATATTGTGACCAAAATTGTGACTAAAGTAATCAATCACTGATAGCAACCGAAATTTGTCAGTCAATATGTTGGTCACTATATAGTGACCGAATAGTGACTGAATATATCAGTTGCTCACAGCGACGAAAATAATTCATTCACTATTTTGGTCACTATCAGCGACTGAGTAGCAATCGAAAATTTTCGGTCACAATATTGTTACAAAAAATTCTTCACCGACAACTTCGGTCTCCATTCAGTCACTAATTGTTTTAGTGACTGAATAGTCAATGAATAGGGACCGAAGTTGTCGGTCGCTAAAAGTGCTTTATCTTGTAGTGTAACTTCAGTCAAAGAAATAATAAGTTATCTATATGAAGTATGTTTTAAAATGTATTTTCTATCAACAGACATGTTTTGAAAAAGTAATGCAGACAAGTAGGGAGTCATCAGTAGTTGAGTGCATTTCAACTGATGATGAGTTGAAAATTCGACTAGTCAAGAGTCAGAGTGAGACTTCGACTAGTCTATTGTCGGAGTTAAACATCATCTTGTCAAGAGTTGAAATGACACTTAGATCATATAGTAGTCGAGGTCCTAATGATTCATGGAGCCATTATTTTACCTTTGCTTTCCTATTGATAGACTTAGTGAAAATTATATGATTGATCACATAAAGACAAAATATCATAAGATTCAATGTGGGTCGACACATGATCATTGTACAGAATATTAACTGTCGACATATCATACTATTTTTTAGAATGTGATATTGTGATAAAGTATATAATGATTGCATGATGACCATTTATGCAGATGCATATATTATTATATGGACATGCATGAGTTCAATTACTATTAAAGCAAATATATTTATGATATATATGAGTTTTAGTTATCACCAAAACAAGGGATAATTATAATAGTGGTTCGAAAAATGGCATTGTAACTTGTTATCCCCTTGACCATGATGAACTTTACCACAAGTGTGATGTCTTTGGGCGGGGTGGGTTCCCATGGTGATTGGTAGAGTAACCAATCCCTCAGGATAGGTTGACTGACTGCTGAACCCATAGAGAGGGGTGCACATAGTATCTAACTTTAATGGGCTTTTACCCAGCTTCAAAAAATAGACATAGGACAAGACCTCTTGGGTATAGCCACCATCTATTAAGACTCTTTTTACATCACAATGGCTGATGGTTTCCAAGATTATTAGGTCATCTTTGTGCATGGTTATCACCATCTCCAAATCTTCATCGGAGAAGTTGAGAGTCTGCTTCTCGAGCGGGGATGTCAGGGCCTTCTTCGGCTCCTTCTCCAAACTCACTCGCTGGGCATGATGCTTCCTAGATCGTTGACAGTCTCTACTCAATACCGATCCTCTAGTGATGACATTGATATGGACACCCCAACGTCGATTGTCAATATATTCAGGACTCTCTCTAGGTGCATTGCACTTTTCAGCCACATACTTCACCAAATGAACCTGCTGAATGAGGTCTTCAATCTTGCCCTTGAGATGTTGACAGTCTCTAGTGTAGTGACCATGGTTGTCGTGGAATTGGCAGTGCTTCTTGCAATTTTGATTGTTAGGGTTGAACTTCATGGGCTCAGGTCAACAGGGTAAGCCCGAGTCCTTAACTTCTTAATAGATCTCATAGATGAGATTAGGCAAGGGAGTATATCAATCAAATTTCGTTGGAACTTCCTGCCACTAGCTATTGCAGTCCTTCTTCTTCTCAGATTGAGAAGACTACTCAGAAAGGCACTTCCTTTCCTCCTTCTTCCCATGTCTAGAAGCATCCTAGCAGGCTACTAGGATTGTTGCACACTCTACATAGTGTAGAGCCACAGTAACAAGAGGAGGTAGGTGGTTAGAGCAAAAGTTCACGATGAAGCTCCTTATCTCAAGTTCTAGCTGTGAGAGCTTTGATTGCCGAGGTAGTATCCAGTGGGGGAATCGTTTGCCTTGAAGTAGCTGATGTAGGCTCAGAGCCTCCTCCAAGGGCTTGATTTAGTGTCAGAAGGCTAGGGATCGATCACAGGGGGCCAATGCTAGTGAAATTTCTCGAAAGACTCAGCCGAACTAGTAGAAGTCGGTGATGCTTCTAGGTAAGAGGGCTTAAAACCATGATTGGGCACTTTGTACCAAGGTGTTAGCAATTAATGTCCCGATAGTTGATTGCTTCTGAGGCCCCCTATAGGATAATCATTTCATCAAAACTATCAAATTGTTCGACTGGATCACTGAGACTGTTCTAAGACTTTAATGTCGAAAGTTCCTGCCTGGGAGGTAACTCGCTTTCCAGAATTTCTAGAGAGGATGTAACTCTTCTTCCTCATTGATGTTCGAGGCTGACCGCTCCTTTTGTAGAGCTCAAAGCTTGTACTCTTGCTCAATAAATTGACATTCGAACACCTGACACTAGAGTGTCAGCCCAGGAGGGGAGAAGGGGGCCACATGAATGAGTGCCCACAGTGCATCATCATTCGCCAAGAGTGGGACTACAACATTGGCTACTACTGGTGGCTATGGAGTTTGCTGCTATGCTCCACCTCCTCCTCCCTCTAGATGCGAGGAGGAATCCTGATAAACATCATGGTATAGGATTTGAGTGGGCCCGTTTACCTCACTACAGCTAATGTGGGCATCCTAAAGGATGAAATGATGGCTTGTAGTTCTTCCGGACAGCTCCCTCTGATGTTGACTTGAGGGAGAGTAATGCGACCACTCCAATCTCACCACTTGCACTATCATTAGGTTGATCAAGATATACAGCTTCACGTTGATGTTGTTGTCTGTGATTGTGATCCCTTAGTGGAGGTGTAAATCCAGAGGTGGTGGAGGCAATGGAACAACATCATCCTGAGGATGACTACCATGAGCCAACGATTAAGACATTGGTGACATCTCATTCGCCAGCCCACTATTTATCATAGATTCTCCCTTGCCACCATTGACTCTCTTGCTGCTACTCTTGCACACCATCTTGGGGCTTTTCGTCTCGTTTGCCATAGATGGTGCCAAATGAAGAGACTTTGATCTCACGCTGGAGATGGACCATTGTGAGTCGGTGGCAGTGCCAGTAGATGAGACGCTTGCCTCCTTCCCTATGAATTTACAAAGAAGGGGAAGGTGTTAGAGGTCTTGAGAAGGGGTCCCAAGAGTAAGTCTCTGAAGGTCAAGTCATTATAGGGAGAGAGAGAGAGAGAGAGAGAGAGAGAGAGAGAGAGAGAGAGAGAGAAGAGAGAGAGAGAGAGAGAGAGAGAGAGAGAGAGAGAGAGAATGAGATGGCCCAAAATGCCGATCAATGATTGCTTTCAAGCCAGAGGCAAGGGACCTTCTGATGAGCAACTAACTAAGTTAGACTGCCTCTTACGAGTAGGTAACCTACTTTCTAAACCATGCCACACTAGACTTTCTTCTGAGACATGACGATGAATAGTGAAGTGGGAGGATGAATGAGATGTTAGAGGTTACTGGCAAAAGAAAGAGAGAGCTTAGAGATGCGAGATTGCTCTTCGCCAATAAGGATTTACTAGTGTGCTTACCTGTGCCAGGAGATTCCCAAGTTTAAATAGTGATCGACCTTATTAAGATAGGTTTGAAATGGTCGGGTAGGAGATAGAGGTGGACCAAGAGACACACTTTTAGGATAAGTATCGTCTAACAGTTTGGATATTTGTTACTTAGGACTCCTTCAATCCTATCTCTATCTTTCTGCTTTTCTCGTGCTTGTTCTTATCTCTTGAGGGTGTGATGTGATAGAGTCCTAGTGACATCAAGACAGCTTGAGGAACTTAGACAACGTAAGGTCCTCTCGAGCCTTGACTCTCTCGGCACCTTGAGGTCTCGCCAAAGCTCTCGGGCCGAACACCAGGTAGCTTAGGTGTCTTAGGGAGCCATCCTTCGGGTCCTCAGGGGTTTCGCGACTAGAGCAATTCCCAAGTCCCTAACCCATGTCAGCCGGGAGCATGTCTCGAGGCCTGTGATGTTGGGGCTCCCATTGTCGGACCCAAGTGGGCTTAGTGGGCCATCTTTCTTGCTGGTCTCGGCATCCTCAAGGGCACCGAGGGAGCGTTTTGTGGACCAATATATTCTTCCTATCCAGATCCTTTCGTTGTGGACGAGATCAATGACATGCTAGAAGTTAGGAACATATAATTCTACAAATGCTAATATCAAAGTGCAATAAAAGTAGATATTTTTACAACATATGTGTCGTAAGTAGCATGACTGGATCGACTTAGATCTTGATGTTCAACTTTGACCACCGAAACGGTGGCTCATTGACACCCCTCTCTTAAACTGAAACCAACTGTGCGGGGGTGTTCAACTTAATTAAATGATCATGAGTTTGAGGATTCTTTCTTTTCTCCCTTAACGAAACATGAACTGCCCTATGCTGGATGTTCAACAAAGTCATAACTCAATTGACACAACTTCAGTATTTGCCCACAACTCGAGAGAGAGAGAGAGAGAGAGAGAGAGAGAGAGAGAGAGAGAGAGAGAGAGAGAGAGAGAGAGAGAGAGAGAGAGAGAGAGAAGAGAGAGAAGAGAGAGAGAGAGAGAGGAGAGAGAGAGAGAGAGAGGAGAGATGAAGAATATGGAAGGATGGTAGAAGACAAAGGAAAAGACAGGGGGAAGTGGGGAGAGCATATGGGCACAGTGCCTTGAAAGGAGGAGAGGAAGAAAACAAGGCGATCCGGAAAAGGCTCATCTCTTTGGTTTCTGGTGAGGTACTGCTGGAAGGAGCCGCAGAGGAGCATCCCCACATACCCCCGTACGTGCCTATTCTTTAGCCTCCTCGAAGGAAAGAAAAAAAGTGGAAAATCGAATAACAAAGAAAGAAAGAAAGAAAAGACTTCTCATAGGGAGATGGGGGTGATGTGAGGATGAGGGGGGGACGGGGGCATGTGATCTATTGTCGTGCGCTCTCTGTAACATGGCGTGTGGTCGATGCTCTGGGTTTTCTCCATGGAAATTAACCCAGTTTTCAGTCACCATGCCCTTTTTTGTAATATCAACTGCATGATGCTGGAACTGTTGGTGGAGGACGAATCAGGAATCTCTGGAAGACTTGTTGTTGGACAGACGCCCAGCTAATTCATGCAACCCCACCCCCCGCGCAGCCTCTCATGGCCTGTTTCAGTACAGGTGCTCTGAGTGGACCACTTCACTTGGCCAACAAACAAATCCCTGTCCTTTCGTGCCCCCACATGTTGTTTGTAGAAAACATATATATGTATACGCGTATACTCTCGCATAGTGTTATTTATAACATATGTATGGGTATGCACACGTACTTGGGTAGATGAATACGAAAAGGGTTAGTAGTTCAAAACATCTGGCTGCGAAATTGTGATCCATCTGATGACGTGAAGTGATCCAAGTCCTATAACGTCGTGCCCCACCATCCCAGCCAATGTGGAAGCATCCACGTGGGAGGTTTCACGTTGAGTGGTCAGATGAAATCCTACAGCGCCCCAGGACAGCGTCTGGGATGAATCTGTCCACAAACTCCCATCTTATTCTCTATGTGTAGCACCATCAAAGATCTCTCGCTTGATTTCTCTCTCTCTCTCTCTCTTCATGGTCAACCGGCTATGCAGAGGTGTAGGGACGGATCTAACATTTATTCAGTGAAATCTTGTGATTTTATTAGATAAAAAATTATATTGGGGAGATAACTTTTATCTATGAATGACTCTACTGAATTTATATGAATGTATTATTAAATTTCACTGAAATAAAATTTTAAATCTGCCACTATAAAAATGTATGTGTGAAATTTTATGAGAGGGCTTTCGGGAGTGAATTCATCGGTACCTTCAGCAACTTAGAATTGCGTATCTGACGATCTTAGTGAATATAAAATGTTAGTTAGACAAAAGTATTTTTTGCCAAGTAATCCTATTTTCTTTACCTCTACTTATACTAAAAAACTAAGGAGATTCATATAAATTTAATGCGTGCAAGGTGTCATTTCATTTTCCTACACTAGTCTCCAGGCTAAATATATCATATCCCTAGTCAAAGCCTCATGTTCACTCCAATCCTAGTCAAGGATCCAATTAATTCAATTTTCCTTTCAGCAATAAGCTCCTTCCCTGCTCAACAAACAGTAAAAAATGACTACAATCATGTGGAGATTATCTCAACGGAGTTTCCAGCATGGATATCAGCAAGGTTATTTTTCCATCAATTGGATCTTGTGAAGAGAATCCACAATCCTATTAGGATACGCCATGTAGGTAGCCTTTCTTTCTTTTCATATTTCTATACTATGTATATGCAAGGAATAGGAAGTCTGACTAGGTGGCTTTGCCTTCCTTTGAGACCTTGTCCTTATATAAATACACAGTAATACAATAGGAGAAGTCAAGCTCTGTAATTTCCATTTTTTGTGTTTGTCACAATGTGTTAGAGCCCTTGTGCTCTTAATCTGCCTCAAAACTGTTGTTTTTGCCACCGTCTTGCCCAGCTACTGCTGCATGTTGGCCCAAGTAGGAAGCCCATAAAAGGGGTGAATGGGTTGCTATAGTCACTTTTGAAATATTAAAATTTAAACACTAAGATGTAAATGTTACTATTAATGTGCAATGGAAATAAATAAAGCAATCACACAAGGAGACACATGGATTTATTCTGTTTTAGCACTGAGACACCCCTTAAGTTTACGTCCAGTCCCCAAGCAACACTTAGGATTTCACTATCCAAAGATACAGTCCCTTTTATGGATAATTACACTTAGCAACAATTAATCTTCTCTTCAACCTAAAAAGGCACTAACCACCCTGATAATATTGGTCTTCCCTTCAACCCAGAAGGGGCAATCCTGTTGCCCAGCTGACGAGTCTAGAGGGGGGGTGAATGAGTCTTTTTAAAATTTATTTAGTCAGTACCTGTACTTAAACATACACAAAGACATTCTTCGAAATAGGTTAATGAAGGTTAGTATAAATAATAAACTCACAAAAAATCAATCACACAACGTAAGAATTATCCTGGTTCGGATCTCCTTTCCTTAGGAGTCCTACGTCTAGTCCCTGAGCAACACTCAGGATTTCACTAACTAGGGTACCGTCCCCTATGGACAATACAACACCCTGCTCAGCTGGTCTTCCTTCACAACCGAAGGGAACTACAACACCCTGGATACCCCACCAGGTCTTCCTTCACACACGAAGGGAACAATACAGAAAAGATGAGCAATGAAATCAAGCCCCTAGATCAAGCATGATAAGCAACGATCTGAAGTAAAAATAGCCCTGAGAGAAGGAGATCTACACAATGGTCTCTCTCAAAACTACACAAGCTCTCTTTCAAGATTTCTATTGCAACACAGAGAGCTAAAGAGCTTTAGACAGATCAGGAATGAAATTCTTGGCTCTCGGATTCTCACGGAAGATTTGAGTTGTTAAGACTTGCTTGAAGTATTCGTTGGTGACTCTCTCTCTTCCTTCTGGAGCTACTATCTTGTATTTATATCTTCAATTTGAAATGTATTCGTTGAAGTAACCGTTGTCTCTAGCTTTGGTAGACGCTAGACTGTTGATACTTGGAAGCTTCTAGTCAACAGTCTTTTATCTATTTGTGCACACAAAGAGATAGGATGTTCTGGCGTCTATATGGTCCAACATTGTATGACAAAATGTCTTTAGGACCCTGCATACATTAAATGCTATAACAGTAGACAGCTAGGCTGTCTCTTATTGTTAGTAAACGTTGATGTGAATATTCACCAAAATAGTAATGTCATTTTACTATATCTAATAGTTGCATACAGAGTATGCATGATAATGGATGTTATCGTCCGCATGCATGCAAAGATACATTCATTCTACATTAAATGCAAAGATGTCAGAAGGATATGCGTGATGACTTTGACGATTCAAAGTTTTGACCAGTAGCAAATCGTTGTGCATAAGAAGTCAATACATTTATGACTTATGGAATCGGTATGATCAGCTAAATCGTTGTAAGACATAACCAAATTGTTATGTTCACTGAAGAAATTGTTGTGAAGAGCAAATTGTTGTTTTCAATAAGGAAATCGATGCGTGAAGCAAATCATTATGAGCTTTAAGGAAATCGTTACGCGAAGCAAATCGTTATGAGCTTTAAAGAAATTGTTGCGCGAAGTAAATCGTTATGAGCTCTAAAGAAATCGTTGCGCGAAGCAAATCGTTATAAGCTCTAAAGAAATCGTTGCACGAAGCAAATCGTTATGAGCTCTAAAGAAATAGTTGTGCGAAGCAAATCGTTATGAACTCTAATGAAATCGTTGCGCGAAGGAAATCGTTATGAGCTCTAAAGAAATCCTTGCGCGAAGCAAATCGTTATGATGACTAAAGGAATCGTTGCGATGAGCAAATCGTTACGATGACTAAAGGAATCATTGCGATGAGCAAATCATTATGATGACTAAAGGAATCGTTGCGATGAGCAAATCGTTACGATGACTAAAAAATCGTTGCGATGAGCAAATCATTATGATGACTAAAGAAATCGTTACGATGAGCAAATCGTTATGATGACTAAAGGAATCATTGCGATGAGTAAATTGTTACAATAACTAAAGGAATCAATGCGATGAGCAAATCGTTACGTTGACTAAAGGAATAGTTATGATGAAATCTTTACAGTTTTACTGAAATCATTGTAGCATAAGGAGAATCGATGTGGACTTAGAGAAATTTCATGCTGAACTTAATATTGCTTCAGAAAGGTAATACTTACCAAATTTGCTTGATTTTCCTGTAGTATTTCCTGTGCTCAAGACTTATGAAATATGTGTTAGTAATCATTGACATAGTTTTGTTAATCACCAAAATAAATATTAATTAAAATTACAGGAGGACAGACTGATCATCAATCTCCACATTTTTAGTGATGACAAAACAAAACTAAACTTATCAATAAGCATAAGTGACCTAACTTGTATTTCTGAAAATAAAGGTTTTGTATGTCAGAAATGTGAAATGAAATTTCTCCCCCTTTTTGCCATTAAGCAAAAAGATAAACATTGACAAAGAAGAAGAGAAAAGATTGAAGAGCACCCAAACAACACTGTATGGATTAATGCTGAGGAGGTACATGTAGATAATAAGCTGGAGACAAAAGGGAGGAAAAGCGCCTGATGACAGGGAATGTCTGGCGTTCCTGCTCTTCAAAAAAGGCTTGAAAGGCCCCAAACTCAATTTGATAGGAGGGTCCCATGGTGGGAACCATCCTCTTGATATGAAGTTACCTTTGATCTGAAATGAAATCCCCATATTTAGCACTGTCGAGGGCTATCTTGTAGGATAAGAAGGACCCAAAACTACTAAATCGAAGAAAAGCATCAATCTTGAGGGGATAGACAATCTGATGCGATCTAAGCTCCTTCTTTAAATCAAAGAAGACCTGTATCGTTCGACCCAGGTCAGATAGGAATCCCGGATGAGGTGAAGAGAGTTGGCATCCAAAAATTCACCGCGTCAAAAGAGGTTGATTTGAGCTGGCCTGAGAAGCATTATGGTCTTCGAGCTGCTGAGCAGACAAGGGATAGAGCTTCATCCAATCACCATGAGACAACTGGTCACATTCAGAGAGAATAGGGGCCAGGATATCGGCCTTGATATGCCCCTGAAGATATTGCTTGAAGACAAATCTCAGAAAAGACAGATCGCGGCCATCTTGCATAAATAACCTAGCCATGACCCTTGCAGCTCACTCAAAAATAAGTGTTCCCACAGAAGAATCCATAATCAAGGCATGGAGAGGGGGAAGGAACACTACATCAGGAATGACTAAGGTAGCAATATCAACCTGAAGGGATTCAGAATGAGCTGTGCTTGAACTGAGAGCCCTGATGGCTTCACGGAATTGACCCAGCTGGGATTCAGGGATGCGATTAACATAGCAGTAGTTACAGTACATCTAATACTGCTGGATGAACTTGATTTCCTTCTGAATAAATGGTCCAAAAAGATGTTTATGATGAATTTGGAACCATTCAGAGAGAGAGACAGGAGCTTCTTTGGAGGATATCTAGCGGCTTGAGCCTGACGAAATTTACTGTACAGATCTTTGTTGCTCCGAGCCCACTGCTCTTCAGGTTTGGCTTCAGTCATGGAGAAAATTTTTGACTGTTGAGCCTTAGAGAGAGAGGTGTAAGGAAAGATGGTGGTAAGATTATCAGAAAGATTTTGGAAGGGAAGGCCAAAAATGTGGGCAAAAACTACTTTTTGAAGATATTCTTCATAGATAAGTTTCTGCTTATTGGAGATAGAAAGGGAAAACCAAAGAGGAGGATAACAAGTTCCAGAGGAGACAGGATGGGTGGAAGTGAGTCTCCTCTTTTTAGAGACAGGACTAGAAGAGCATGTCCTGTGAGTATGGGTGCCAAAAGCCAGGACTGAACAAAGTATTGCTACCTCAAATTCATCTTTGATATCCTGGATTTCAACCTGAGAGAGTTGGGCACCCTCAGGGATAATGGTAATAAAGGAAGGAGGTGTGGGTGGATGGAAGATTGAGGCAGGAGTTATGGTATGGAGAGTAGAAGGCCCTGAGGAGGAAAGACCAGAAGAAGAAGAGGGTCCAGCTGAAGATGATGCTGGAGGAATTTGAAGAGAAGATGAGGGAGGAGGAATAATGGTGGAAGAAACAGGAGATGAACCAGATTGAGAAGGAAATGGTGTGGGAGAGGATATAGGTCTTGGACAGGGTCGTTTAAAGGTGGTTGGAGCTGGAGGTGCAGTGGATGAGGTAGGTGGAGAAAGAGGGACTAGAGTGGGAAGAGTAGAACTGGCAGGGGGCTCAGGAGCTACAGCCCGTTCTGCTCTTTCAGCTACAGGTTCCACTCAGATAAGAATCTCCTCTCCTGGTCCAGACCCCTGACTGATATTAGAATATTCAATTTGCAAACTCTCAGATGGCTGAACTGAAATTCTTGGCCCTGATGGCCCTACTGGCGCCTCAACTAAAGTCCCTGATGGCTGCTCCTCCTGTTCATCATCAATGGGCCCGGATGGACCTGAAATACCTTCATTTTGCCGTGGAGGTCCACACTTTTGAAGGGAGGGCCCTCAGGCCTAGGAACATCGATTGCAGTGCTCTGAGGGACAGAAGGGCGAGGAGTAGAATCTGTAGGTCCTACTACTTTCAAAATCTCAGACACCATTACTTTCATAGTGCTCAATTCCTTATTGAACCATTTCATGGCATTACTTAATTGAGAAACATCATTGGACATTGATTCTTGGCGCACAATAACAGAACTCACATCTGATTGAACTGAGGTCAAGATCTCACCGTGATCATCCAACCTCTTCAAGATAGGCTCCAAGATCACCTTCTTTTGAATTTTCCTCTATTTTCTGTGAGCAAATTTCTTGCTTGTGCTTCTTCTGTCCACTTGCTCCTCGACCTCTATATGAACTTCATTAGGCCTTTCATTTACAAGAGCATCTTCAGTTTGCTCCCTTGTGATGCTGCTACCTCTTGCTCAATTTCTTGCTCCCCCTGAATGGGAGCCCCTCCTTCAATTCCTTCTTGCTCCCCCTAAATAGGAGCATCTTCCATCATAATCTCTTCTGGAACAGTGGATGGCTCCATCTGAATTGGGACGGCTGCCACAACCTCTTCTGCCGAACTTCCACCAGTTTCTGGGATCACTGCGGTGGAGTGAATGGAATTCAACACTTCTCAGAGCACAGATGCCACTGTGGAGGTGGGTAGAGGATCCTCTGGTCTTCTGACAGAATCTTCCACTGCTACATCTCCTTAAGCTACTGGAGTTTCCATAGAATCTTCTCTGACTGCAGCTACTTCCTGTGAAGCTCTAGACACTACGGCTTCTTCTGTTGCTGGTTCTGCAACTGCTAATGGTCCTTCTGACTCTACTTCTGCTGCCTCTAGCTGGACATCTTAGGCTTCCCTTATAATGGGTTCACCCTCAGCCACAGAGGTCTTGGTCCATACTCCGTTGATCACTGAAAAACCACTTTTCCTTAAATTTATGAACCTAATTGCTTGGCCCATCTTTTCTACAACAGCGTCAGACACATCTACTCCAAAATGCTTGAAAACTTTGGTGAGCAGATGAGCATAAGGCAGGGATACATTTAGCTTACTCTTGGTATCCCAGATTGATCACGCGCAAACTTCATCCTTTCCATCATCACTTCGGCCATGTTGATTTCTTCGTTCGGAATGGCCTAATACATCATATCTGAGTCTGCCTTGGTGCAGGTTGAAAAGGTAGCACTTCTAGGAACGAGTATCTGGCAGACTATAAAGTGCAAGAGACAGTTGAAAGCATTCAGTTGATTTATGTCTATTTTCCCATATTTTAACCGAAAATCAGGACCAATAATTTCTAGACCCTTGACCTGGGTGTCCACAGTGTGGATTCCACTGTGACCGGTCGTGCTCGCGCCAAACAAGGTCGTCAGGAGATTATGATCAATCTTGATCGGTGTTCCCTTTACTAAGGATGTAGGGACCCATCAGCCTCAGATTTCAAGCACACAAAAAACACCTTCACGAGGTCTGGGTAGCTTACCTCTGAAAAGGTCGAGATGACTGACCACTGCATTCTGCTCACGGCGACCACTATGCTGTTCATACCATTCTTCTCAAGATCAGCAATATCCACTGCTTTATTGCCATAATGCTTTGATTTCACAAACGTGAACCTCTCCTGCTGCTCAGGTGAGAGGTACTCAGTGCCGTAGCCCCCAAGACTGCCGGAAACGACAGACGCGGCCATGGATTTGGGTGGAGTAGGTTTTCAGGAAGGAGGAAATGGTGACAGAAGTCAAATCCCTCGAGAAGTTCTTCACGGAAGAAGTGAGAGACTTCAAATTTTGCAGAGAGTCAGTGTCGGAATCGTTAGGGCATCAGCTCAGGCTCAATGTGCTTGGTCCTTGAATGTTGTACTGGGTTTTTTGGTGAGATTATGGCACTTGTGTTGTCACACAGTAGAGGAATTGTTTTGATGTGAAGTCCATAGTCCTCAAGTTGTTGCTTGATCCATAGGAGTTGTGTACAGCAGCTCCCGGCAGCAACATACTCAGCTTCAGCAGTTGATAGTGCCACTGAATTTGCTTCTTGGAGCACCATGATATCAAACATCCTGCAAGGAATTGACAACATCCACTGGTGCTTTTTCTATCTACCTTGCATCCAGCATAATCAGCATCAGAGTATCCTATCAAATCAATTTCACATGACTTCGGATACCACAGACCTAAATCATGAGTTCTAGCTAAATATCTGAAAATTCTTTTGACATTGATTAAATGAGATTCTCTAGGATCTGATTGATACCTAGCACACATACATACACGAAATAAAATATCAGGTCTGCTAGCTGTTAAATAAAGCAAGGATCCTATCATACCTCTGTAGGTCTTTTGATCTATCTTCTTACCATTCCTATCACTGTCCATCCTTATTAATGTACTCATAGGTGTAGACAGTGGCTTGGAGTTATCGAACCCAAATTTCTTTAGAAGTTCCTTGGTGTATTTGGCTTGAGAGATGTGGGTGCCATCTTTTCCTTGCTTGATTTGTAATCCAAGGAAATAATTGAGCTCCCCCATTATGCTCATCTCAAACTCTCCCTGCATCAACTTTTCAAAATACTTGTAGAGGGATTGATCAGTAGATCCAAAGATAATGTCATGTACATAAATCTGTACAAGTAATATGCTTTTAACTTTCGATTTTACAAAAGAGTGCTATCTACCTATCCTCTAGTGAAACCATGATTTAATAGAAAAGAACTAAGCCTTTCATACCAGGCTCTAGGTGCTTGCTTTAAACCATATAATGCCTTATGAAGTTTAAAAATATGATTAAGAAATTCTATATCATCAAAACCTGGAGGTTGTTCCACATAAACTTCCTCCTTGATAAAACCATTAAAAATGCGGACTTAACATCCATTTGAAATATTTTTAAATTTAATGTTGATGCATATGCAAGTAAGATTCGAATAGCCTCAAGTCTAGCTACAAGTGCGTAGGTTTCATCGAAATCTATACCTTCCTATTGGGAATAGCCTTAAGCCACCAGTCTGGCATTGTTTCTTAGGATCACACTAGTCTCATCCAGTTTGTTTTTGAACACCCACTTGGTGCCAATAACCGGATGGTCTGATGGTCTGGGAACAAGTGACCATACTTAATTTCTCTTGAATTGATTAAGTTCATCTTGCATGGCTATAATCCAAGATTCATCAGTAAGAGCTTCATAGACTGTCTTAGGCTCTATTTGAGACACAAATGCTAAGTAATCACAAGGTATTACATTACCTCTTGTTCTTACCCCTACAGATGGATCACCAATGATGTTTTGGGTGGGTGATCTTTCTTGTATCTCCATTCCTTTGGAAGATTATCATGTGTAATGTCATTTTGTTGCAGGTCTTCCAGAGGTGGATCATCCTTGTCTTCGATTGATGTATCATTTAATTTGTTAGATAATTCATCTACATCATCAATGTCACTATCTTATTTCTTTCTCAAGGAAGGGTTAGTTTCATCAAAAATGATATGAACAATCTGTTCAATTAATAAGGAGCGCTTGTTAAATACTCTATAGCATTAGGTTTAGAGGTGTACCCCATGAAGATGCCTTCATCTGATTTGGCATCTAACATACCAATGTCCCTTTTTCCATTATTGTAGATAAAGCAAGGACATCCAAATGTCCTGAAGTGGTGATCTTTGGATTCTTTCCTTTGAACAGTTCGTATGCAGTCCTCTTTAGGATTGGCCTGATCATTACTCTGTTGATAATATAGCTTGTTGTGTTCACTGCTTCAACCCAAAATACCTTGGTAAATCATACTCTGACAGCATTGTTCTTGCCATGTCCAATAAAGTTCTATTCTTCCCCTCAGCAACTCCATTTGTTGTGGTGTCCTTGGTGCTGAGAAATTGTGCTCAATTCCTTGGTCATCACAGAATTTAGAAAATTTTTCATTCTGAAATTCACCTCCATGGTCTGATCGAATACAAACGATGCTGTACTTCTGGTTTTCTGGACCTTCCTACTGACATTGACAAAGCTTTCAAATGTATCATCTTTATGTTTAAGGAATGACACCCATGTAAACCTGGAGTAGTCATCAACAATAACAAAACCAAAATTCTTTCCTCCAAGACTGGTGGTCCTCATTGGCCCAAACAAATCCATATGAAGGAGTTCTAAAGGTTTTGAGGTGGTTACCATAGTCTTCGACTTGAAGGACCTCTTAGTGTGCTTTCCTTTGGCACAAGGTCTACAAACACCTTCCATCTTAGTGCTGACTTTTAGTAGACCTTCCACAAGATTTTTCTTTAACAACTTTCTCATACCGTTTATGTTGTAATGTCCCAATCTTCTGTGCCACAATTCAGTTGATTGATCTTTATTTGCTGCCAAACAGACATTTTGATCCTTGAGTTCTTCAAGATAGAGCACATATAAGTTCTTTTTTCTATTAGCCTCGAAAATTACTGCTCCATCCTTTAATATGCTGCACTTTGACTCTTGAAACTCGATCTGATGGCCTCTGTCACAAAGCTGGCTGATGCTAATGAGATTATGTTTTAGCCCTTTGACAAGCAATACATCTTCAATAACTGTCTTTCCTTTATTGTTCACAGAACCACTGCCTATCACTGTCCCTTTTCCGTTATCTCCATATGTAACAGTTCCTTCTTCATTTTGAAGATGAGAGAATAGCTTTCGATTACATGACATGTGCTTTGAGCACCCACTGTCCAGATACCATTTGGATGCTCAAAAGTTACCCTTATCATCTATATTTGCTATGAACGCTAGGTTGGCTTCTTCTTTGTCACTGCTTGAGCTTGACTCACTGTCTGAGTCGCTGTTGTTTTCCCAACTGGCTGCCAATGCCTTTTTCTTGTACTTCTTGAATCGTCTGAAGTTGTCCCTTTTCTTGTGTCCATCTTTCTTAAGCTTTGGACATTCTGCCTTGATATGTCCAGGCTTCTTGCACTCATAGCATATTGGTTCTCCTTTCTTCAGATCCTTTCCTTCTGGCTTCCTAAATTCTTTATTTTTCTTGAAGAACCTTCTACCAGACTGAAACTTCTTTTTCTTAGCTAGAATTCGTTGCAGTCATCTTGATAGCATTGCTTCTTCATTTTCACTATCCTCAATGCCTTCACTATCATCTGAGCTTGCTTTTGATGATTCTCTTCGGCTTTCAAAGCATTGGGGTGCTTTTTCTTGCTTGAGGACTCTCCTAATCTCTCCATATTTATTTCATGGGCCATAAGGGAACCCACGAGTTTTTCTAAGGACATCTTTTTTAGATCATTGGCTTCCTCAATGGCCGTTACCTTTGGAGTCCATGAGGATGGTAAGGATCTGAGAATTTTCCTTTCCATGTCTCCAATCTCATAAGTTTTTCGTAGACCAGCCAACCCATTTGTAATATCGTAAATCTGCTAAACATTTGAGTTATAGACTCACCTGATTGCATCTGAAATCTCTCATATTGTGTAACAAGAATGTCAATTCTTGTCTCCTTCACCTTGTCTGTGCTTTCATAGGTAATTCTGAGCTTTTCCCCCATTTCCATTGCAGATTTGCAAGCTGACACTCTTTAGATCACAGCATAGAATGCTTTTAGCCTTACAGTTCAAGGAAATCTTTTCCTGTCTCATCTGTCCACTGAGCCTTCTCATTTGTGACTAGGAGATCGCCTTCTTCTACTATGGACCAGATTTGATAACCGAAACCTTGCAGAAAATACTCCATCCTAGTTTTCCAATAAGCATAATCTTCACCATCAAAGAGAGGAGGTCGATTGACAGACTGACCTTCATGTTACCTTGGGCTGCCATGAATCTTTACTCTTCAGATCGTTAGATCTTCTTCTTTGTCGAAGAGACTCGCTCTGATACCACTTGTTGCTTAGCTGACGAGCCCAGAGGGGGGGTGAATGGGTCTTTTTAAAAAAATTATTTAGTCAGTACCTGTACTTAAACATACACAAAGACATTCTTCGAAATAGGTTAATGAAGGTTAGTATAAATAATAAACTCACAAGAAATCAATCACACAACGCAAGGAATTATCCGGGTTCGGATCTCCTTTCCTTAGGAGTCCTACGTCCAGTCCCTGAGCAACACTCAGGATTTCACTAACTAGGGTACAGTCCCCCTATGGACAATACAACACCCAGCTCAACTGGTCTTCCTTCACAACCGAATGGAACTACAACACCCTGGATACCCCACCAGGTCTTCCTTCACACACGAAGGGAACAACACAGAAAATATGAGCAATGAAATCAAGCCCCTAGATAAAGCTTTGATAAGCAACGATCTGAAGCAAAATAGCCCTGAGAGAAGGAGATCTACTCAATGGTCTCTCTCAGAACTACACAGGCTCTCTTTCAAGATTTATATTGCAACATAGAGAGCTAAAGAGCTTGAGACAGATCAGGAATGAGATTCTTGGCTCTCGGATTCTCACGGAAGATTTGAGTTGTTAAGACTTTCTTGAAGTATTCGTTGGTGACTCTCTCTCTTCCTTCTGGAGCTACTATCTTGTATTTATATCTTCAATTGAAATGTATTCGTTGAAGTAACCGTGGTCTCTAGCTTTGGTAGACGTTAGACTGTTTCATACTTGGAAGCTTCTAGCCAACATTCTTTTATCCATTTGTGCACGCAAAGAGATAGGATCTTCTGGCATCTATATGGTCCAACGTTGTATGACAAAATGTCTTTAAGACCCTGCATACATTAAATGCTAGAACAGTAGACAGCTAGGCTGTCTCTTGTCGTCATTAAACGTTGATGTGAATGTTAACCAAAATGGTAATGCCATTTTTCTATATCTAATAGATGCATACAGAGTATGTAGAATAATGGATGTTATCATCTGCATGCATGCAGAGATACGTTCAGTCTACATTAAATGCAAAGGTGTCCGAAGGATATGCGTGACGACTTTGACGATTCAAAGTTTTGACCTGTAGCAAATCGTTGTGCATAAGAAGTCAATACATTTATGACTTATGGAATCGTTATGATCAGCTAAATCGTTGTAAGACATAACCAAATTGTTATGTTCACTGAAGAAATCGTTGTGAAGAACAAATCGTTGTTTTCAATTAGGAAATCGATGCGCTAAGCAAATCATTATGAGCTTTAAGGAAATCGTTGCACGAAGCAAATCGTTATGAGCTTTAAAAGAATCGTTGCGCGAAGCAAATCATTATGAGCTTTAAAGAAATCATTGCGTGAAGCAATCATTATGAGCTCTCAAGAAATCGTTGCACGAAGCAAATCGTTATGAGCTTTAAAGAAATCGTTGTGCGAAGCAAATCATTATGAGCTTTAAAGAAAATCGTTGCGCGAAGCAAATTGTTATGAGCTCTAAAGAATCGTTGCGTGAAGCAAATCGTTATGAGCTCTAAAGAATCGTTGCGCGAAGCAAATCGTTATGATGACTAAAGGAATCGTTGCGATGAGCAAATCATTACGATGACTAAAGAAATCGTTGCGATGAGCAAATCGTTACGATGACTAAAGGAATCGTTGCGATGAGCAAATCATTACGATAACTAAAGAATCGTTCCGATGAGCAAATCGTTACGATGACTAAAGGAATCATTATGATGAAATCTTTACAGTTTTACTGAGATCGTTGTAGCATAAGGAGAATCGATGTGGACTTAGAGAAATTTCATGCTGAACTTAATATTGCTTCAGAATAGTAATACTTACCAAATTTGCTTGATTTTCCTGTAGTATTTCCTGTGCTCAAGACTTATGAAATATATGTTAGTAATCTTTGACATAATTTTGTTAATCACCAAAAAAATATATTAATTAAAATTACAGGAGGACAGACTGATTATCAAATCCCACCCAACTCACTGATTGGTCTTCCCTTAAATAAAGGGAATGACACGCAGCTCACATGCTGGTCTTCACTCCTCACTGGAAGCGGAACAACTCTCAATCTCAAAGAGATTACGAAGGTCTCTAGACCAAGCTCAAGATAAGCAATGGGTTGGCTTGATCTGAGACAACACTATCTCTCTCAGAAGGGAGATTATAGCAAGAAGACAGAGATAGAGAGACGTTATGCTTTCTTGTTGGTTGAGGAAGGATGTAAGCATTGGTGTGCTCTCTAGGATTTTCATTTTTTTTTTCACACGATCGAACTCAATGTCACAGCATCCACTCCTTCTATTTATGGACGCTTGAAGGATGTATCCGTTGATATGTCCCTTAAGTCTGTATTCTAGGCTTCATGCAGATATCAAGGGAGTTGAAGGATCTGTTGGGGTCTTGCTGAATGTCAGCATGTGTATGACTTCAAGGTTGTTGTGTCTAATGTTATCTTGAAGAGAGTACCAGATACTTGCTCACATTTAATGTACGAAGGGAGTGGTGTTAGGTAAGAAAGACACATCAGTTGCGCAACCATACCTTTTCTATAAAAGCCCACAAATCGGGCTGACACCTAGCTATTTTAGGCAGCTACTTTTCTGTCTTCCAGAAAAGAAGGTCCTCCAAAAATATGCATAAGGTAAGACGTGGGCTAGGCTGGAAAAGCATTACCTACTACATTTAATGTTAGGGTCTTTCATAAACTATTTGAAATGAAGTAAGTTTTCAAGCCAAAACATTTTGCAAAAAAATCTGAGGGTTGGTGAAGGCACTGAATTTGAATAAGTTGCTTGATCACTAATCGAAAGTGAATAGGATAGGAATACACTAATCGGTATATCATGGAGTAAGCAATCACTAATCAATAATTGAATAACACTAATCGATAGCTCATACCTCAAGTGATCACTAATAAGAATAACATTTGATTGTTATTCAATAATCGATAGCTAAATAACAATAATTGAAATATAGTGGAGTAAGTTTTCAATAATCGGAATGAGATTTGTCACTAATCGAAATAGTGGTCATTAATCGATATAATAAAAATGTAAGTAGTCAGTAATCGTGACAAGACAACACTAATCGATATGTTGTGTTGTACTCTATAGATTTTGATGATCACAAAATTACTAACTATGATTTATGTTGAAAATATCACAAAGCACTAATTGGTATTCATCTTAATGAACTAAGTATTTGGATTATTTATATTTAATTTGAGTGTCTATGTGAAGTGTGTGGAAAAATAGTCGAAAGTCGCATTGATAAGTCAATATGATTAAGGCCAAAATATAGACAAAACAGAGGACAAGATAGACTGAAACAAACTTTGCATCCATAAAAAAGTAGAAATCGGTACTACTGACTTGTAGAAAGCCCCAATCGATTGATGAAGAAAGAACCAATCGATTGGTGAACAAACTGGAAATCAGAAGACCGATTGTTGGAAATCGGATGACTGATTATAATAGGACAATCGATTGGAGAAGTACCTTCCGATTGATGAAGAAGTCAAGCTATCAATTGGTGAAGATAGAGTATTTAATCCCCAAGCTATAAATACCTAGAGGGGGTGAATGGGTCTTAATCGTGATAAAAAAATATTTTTTATTTATTAGATTGTAACACCTATTTTGCTAAAGATATGTATACTACAATAGGATTTGTTCATAAAAAGAAGATAGATACAGTGGTAGAAGAAGAAATATCAGAACAATTAAGATATTGCAACAACATAAACAAGCACACAGTATGCCATGATTTATCTTGGTTCGGTGTTGATCCACTCAACTCCTACTTCTAGTCCTCAAAGGGAATAGCCTTGAGAGTTTCACTAACTTGCTGAACCCCAACCAAGCCTACACCGTTGGATACAGACCTCCAGTCGGTCCACAATACACCTTGAGTACCTCAGTCTTCACCTATCACCAGGTTGAATCACACACCAGATATCGACCTCTGGCTGGTCCAACACTTGACCACTCAGGTCTTCACCTCTTACTAGGTGGAATATGCACGCCTAAAACACAGGCCCTTAGCTAACACCAGGTGGAACAACTCTTTAGCAAGGGTAAATGGTTCCTAAAAAAATGTCTACAGGTTAGAGAGAAATGGCACAGATGAAAGCGCATTAAAAAGCCCTTTAGAACGAATGTTGCTTGAAGCAGAACGATGATGGGCTTTGAATGCCCTACAAAGAAGCTCTTGAATGTGTAGGAGCTGAGTAGTAGGTGAGATCCTATTCAATGAATGCTTTTGTGCAGTATTTGGAAGAGGTTAGACGCCTTTGAATGCTAGAGTGAGAAAGATCTTAGGCACTCACCAAAGTTTGAATATTTTTCTCTCTAGTTTATTTTCTAGGCTTTTTCTCTATATATCTATTCATGCTCTTTGTGCTATCTTTTATAATACTTGGCACAGGGTTTTACACACGTAACCCTTCTTCTATCTGTTATCTCTCATGCAAATGTATGTTAGATACAACATAGGAGAGGTTACTATCGTGTCTTCACATGATATGAGCATAGTAGCATGCAAACCTGCTATTTCCAGTCCAAGCAACCTTATTTTGTGTAAACTTCGTACAATATGTCATGTCTAAGAAATGGTCCTACAAAAAGATTTTTCCATCTAGATAGACCAGTGATCCTATCCGATTTTCTTCTGACTGTGATGTTAGAACAAATAGTAAACAATGTATTTCGCATACAGAAGAACCACACATGTAAAGTACCTGTTTAGAATTTGAACTAAACAATAAATGTGTGTCATCTTTCTGTCAACAAGCAATTCAATCATATGAAAAGCTTTCAATCAAATGTTCATAGTATGCCATATGCCAATTCAACATATCTTAATGTGATACAAGCATATTTTTACGAAACAAATGTTACATTGTCTTGCCATTAATTATTTTAACCATTTCTAATTGAACATGGAATAACTGATTTTTTTTTGTTCATGACCAAGAAATTATCGATTAATCTGTCTAATAGATTAATAATAGATTAATTGATTATTTTGTAACCTGTTGGTGAAATAATTGATTACATTATGTCACGACCTCGATTTTTAGTAGCGGAATGAATCGAGAGATGCGATGAACAAATAAGCATTCATAAGCTATAGACAAATAGCAACTACAATAGGGCCCATAATAGAATAATCGAATTATCTTCCTTTATTTATAAAAATAAATGTTACAATCTCCAATGTCAAATGAAACACTTCTTGATCACCAATCCATCTCTCTCTCAAATAAAGGGGAAAATTACAATAGTGATCATTCTCTCATAGACTAACTAAAAATAAGAATGACTCTCTAAGTGTACTGCATGCTTGAGGCACAAGTCCCATCATTTAGCTTCACCTTCACTACCTGAAATGTTAAATAGAGCAGGTATGAGCGCACTCGCCTAGTAGGATTTACACCATCATGGGCAAATATAAGTAATTAATATTTTCAAGCTATATGCCATGAGCTACAATATGGAAGTAACAGTTGTAAGAAAAATAAACTAGCAATGCAATCAAGAGATGTCCAATCAATTCGTGATATATGTAAGTAAGATGATCAAGTATAATAGATTGTCAGGTTAGAAAGTAAAATGGATAAAAGAGCAACAAAGTTAACAGTATTGGAGAGAAAAAAATAAAGATTGTATAAGAAAGTTCTTTACACGCAAGAAGGCCACTAGAGTAACTTTCAAGATACCAAGATAGCACAGGAACATGTTGAACCACTCTTATATTTTATCCTTTATTTTGGTGATAACAAAATTCATGATTAACTTAAATATCATGAATATATTTAATATCATGTTTTCCTCATAAATACAACATATATGGCACTATCGTTTTGTGATTTGCACTGAGAAGCTAAATCGATCGTTGTTCAATGCATATCGATTACTGACTAAGTGCCACATCGATTACTATACAAACACATCGATTACAGTTTACTTAAACAACGATTTCTGTTAGAACATCGATTTCATTCAAACATCGACTTCAGTTGAACATCGATTTCATTCAAACATCAATTTCACTTAAACATCAATTTCGGTTCAACAACGATTTCACTTGAACATCGACTCCATTCAAACATTGACTTCGGTTCAACATCGATTTCATTTAGAACATCGATTTCACTCAAACATTGACTTCAATCAAACATCGATTTCAATCCAACAACGATTTCACCTAGAACATCGATTTCACTTCAACATCGATTAACCCTCAACATCGATTACACTTATACATGGATTATGTTCACATCGACTTCATTTCAACATCGATTACATTCATACATGGATTACATTCAAACATCGATCACACTTAAATATCGATTACCTATATGAAACATTGATTGCATCTCAAACATCAATTACTATTATACTTAAACATCGATTGCCTTTACATTTCAAAAGTTTCAAAATGTCTTTGGTGCCCAAATGAAAGTTCAAATGTACTTCATATAGTTAACTTATTATTTCTCTAACTGAGGATCTTTTTGCCTATCTCATAGGAACTCTTCCTTCCAGCAACAAAAGAAAAGCACCTACATTCTATTCCTAGCTATCTACAGGAAAACATGGACAGAAGGCAAAAAGAGGTATGAGCTATTTGACAAAAGACTTCATGAGACTAATCATCTACCTTGCATTTAATGTATGCAGGCCGACCGCTACACACAGTCAACATCTTGGACCTACTGCTGGCATCCTTGGAAGTGCGCACCAGCTAGAACATCTTCCTCCATTCCATGCAACTAGTAGGCACAAGAAGCAAGCTGTTATACTCAAGAAAGAGAGTTGAAGAAGAAGAGAGCCAAGAATCTCCAACGGCCATCTATCAATGAATCTCATCAAACTGCTCCATAAAAGGGAGAAGAGAAAGCAGAAGAAAAACAAGAAGACAGAGTGAACCTGAAGATCATTCAAAGAGTGTACATCTAGTGAGCATCCAAATCCATACATACTCAAGCAAGAAAGGAAGAGAGCTCGAGCCTATTCAAGCTGAAGCATTCAAGCCGTCTTCCTTCTTCCACATTCTCTCTATGTGTGTCTTTGTGTATTTTAAAGAGAGAACTAGATGTTTAGCCTAAGGAGAGTCTTGTCCTGTAAACTCTTTCCTTCATAGGCTCAGTCTAAGATCAAGCATTTCATTGTTTATATAGAGCATGGTCTAGGGGCTTCAGGTCCTAGCTTCTAGGTTCAGAGGTGATCCTCTTCGGTTGGTAGAGAAGGCTTGTACTGCAAGTGTTCCCCTTGTGTTAAGGGAAGAACCGCACTGGGATTTGTACTAGGCAGCTGGCTTCTTGACCTGTAAGAGAAGTGGGCTGCCTTCTAGCCTGGGAAAGAGAAGAATACCAGCTGGGGTGCTGGGTGTTGTATGCCCCTTGTTTAAGGGAAGACCAAGGTTACTTGGTGGTTAGTGAAATCCCAAGAGTTTGCTTGGGGACTGGATGTAGGACTCCTGATTGATAGGGTCCGAACCAGAATAAATCTCTGTGTTCGTTGTGTGCTTACTTCTGCGCATTGAATTTCCTTGCACACGCTTATTTAGACTAACCAAACATTTTCAAGTGGTGATTTTATTTCAGTTTTTTAGATTACCTATTCACCCCCCTTCTAGGTTAGTCTTGCTGCCAACCGTAAGTGGGCCAACAAGTGGTATCAGAGCCAAGTCTCTTCAAGCAAGTAGATCTCACATCCTAAAGAGCAAAGATCAAATGACAGCTCATGATTTTATAGAAGCTGAATCTATATTCTGGCCTCCACTATTTGATGGAGATGATTATCAATACTGGAAGACTAGGATGGAGTTCTTCCTTCATGGCTACGACTACCGAATCTGGAGCATCATAGAAGATGGTGATCTCCAAATCTCCAAGCCCAATGAAGAATATACTGTTGAAGATAAGAACAAGCTGTAGCAACCTAAATTTTTTGAAAATTAAAAATTTAATAATAATAAAAATAAAAGCAATTAGAAAATCAAATAAAAGAGAATTAAATAAAACCCATTAAATGAAAAGAAGTAATGGGCTTTATTAAATAGACCCATTAGAAATTAGTGGGCCAAAATAGAGATTTTTAAAAGGGAATAATAGAAAAATACCCTAAGTTCGTAACTAAATTATTACTTAAATAGAAAAGGGTATTTAATGCATTAAATAGCTAATTTGAGTTAGATTTGGATTCCTTAACCTACCCTAATAGGTTGGCCACGAATTTGGGTCCCAACCTAACCCAAATTGGAATTGGTATGCTTAGAAAGAGGAGAGAAATAGGAAATCTCGGAATTAAATAGTAATTAGAGTCCCATTAAGAAATAGAAACCCAAGAGGCATAAATACTCTCTTTAAACCCCATGGCCGGCCCTAGCTCGTACACAAGACTTGCTGGACCAGGAGGAGAGGCCAAGGAGGAGGAGATTTCGTGGGAAGAAGCACTTCTCAAGCTCTCTCTCTCGTTGTTCAAGATCTAGCCCTAGAAGAGGAAATCGACCAAAGGTTGGCATTCTCACGAGCCAAACTAAATTAATTTCGTCTGTAGGTTAAACTAAACCTCAGGAATCAAAGTCCTCTTGTCTTATCTTTTTCCATCGAGAAAATCTTTTGTTCTAAATTTTCAATGTTCTATGAACTTCGTGACCCTGAACCCTCTTCATAAATTAATATCTTCATGCATACTCATCCTCATTACATGAGATTTTTACTGAAAGAACTGATGCATGTTAGGCGTCTTTTTCCCCTAAAAGCCCTAATCTTTATCCACCGTACATCGAGAATTAATTATTTTACCCTAACTATGTACTGTCCCATGTTTTCAAAATCCTATTTACTGTAAGTATCCATGCATGTCTAGATCAATTCGCAACTAGTTTCATCATTTTTCATTGCCTGTACAAACATATATGATTTTATGAATCACCCTGTGTCAAAATAAGGTATGTTAGGTCTGCAATCGAATGCACTGTACTCTCCCTGTCGGACTCGGACGCAGACCCTGGGAACACGACGGTCCGATGGGCCGCGTTCACTGGGCCATCGCGACAGAGCCTTCCTCACGATCTGATCATGACAGGGCCTATCGTCGCGATCTATTGCTCGATCTGACGAGCCGTCACGACAGTGCCTTCCGTCGCGATCTGATCGCGACAGGGCCTGTCGTCGCGATTTGTTTGCCTGAACCGATGAGGCCATCGCAACATGTACAAGAGCCTATCACGTTCTGCTTGACCCTCATTAGCGTACGTCGCGATCTGCACTTTTTGCATAAACCCCCTATCTTTACAAGTCTTGACTTTCTACAGTGTTTGTACCCTCTCTTAACAGTCATATACGCAGTAAAAATACCTGTTATAAACTGAACACTTTTGTGTGATTTTGAAAGATTTACACATGACTTATTTCTATCTACAATTTCATGACACATGCACACACTTTGAGCCATCCAATTATGGCTTAACTTGGCATGTAATTAACTCATAATACATATGATAATTTATGAAATTAAATTGCCATATTTTAAATAGACTTGTCTACATTTTCTCGCGATGTTTTGGGAATACTGTTATCGACGCTCGACTGTTCTAGAATTCCTCTAGAACGTCGAGCACTTGTTTCTATATACACACTCTTTCTTGACTTAGACGAACTCTCTGTCAGATACTCCTTCTGCCGGACTAGTGAGTCTTTGTTCAAGGCCTCTGTAAGTCTCCTCTATCCAAGGATTCCCACATGGTCGACGAGCCGGTCATACCCTAACACCTATGACACCCTTTAGGGATCAATATGATCCAAACGGCTATTAGAAGTTCGCTCTTATCTTGAATCACGCCGGACCTGTGCTTAACATGGCCAGTGGTATGGTCGTGAGTTCCACCTGTCTGCCAACACCATGTGTGTGTGTTGTGCAACTGTCACTATCGCCTGTTTACTCGACGTGTTACGTGCAATGTCCACTAGCTCTCATCTATACTCTACTCGCTCATTTATTCACGTTCACTCTACTATCTTCTCTATTCATCTAGTGCTCTCATCTATTTCTTGGCACTCTATATTGGGTGTCTAAAGATAAACAATATAACCAATGCCTGACAATATATAAAGGTCCCGATCTGGTCCTGGGATGTGCACCCGAAAGTGCTAGTGCCCATGGGAGTTAAATGATCTGAGTGTTTGGCATTACACTCGAGTGCTATCTATCTCGACTATCAAAATGACAATCAAAATGTGTTATGTTCTCTCGTTCACTATTGACGAAAGTGCTATACTATACCCGTTGTGCTATTGCTATACTTGTGCTATTTGTGATATGGCCATCTTGCTATTTTGTGCTATACTCGACACTTGTGCTATATTTAGAAGTTGTGCTATTTCTTCATGTGCTATCCTGCTATCTTTTACTTGACTCTCTCACTCTATCATTAGTTACTCTACTTTTAATGCATTAATCATTTCAAGCCTACTTGACTATTGAGATTTAAGTCCTACTGGGCGTTATCGCTCACCCTGCGTTATTTTTCATGGTGTTTTCAGGTGAGACCGAGGATGAACTATACACTCAAGAGGACGGGAACGACCAGTAGTGATGTTATGAGTACCCTAGGTTCTTAGTATTATGATTAGAGTGTTAGTTTAGTGTTTTACTTTTCATTTCAATGTAATTGGGCCCTATAGATTGGCTCTGATATTAGTGGTTGTAACTAGACATTGAAAAGTTATTAATGAGAAGAATTTTCTTTAGTATTATTCATTGTGCAATGGTTGACGTCTAGTACTTGCTCTATACCTATTTACTTGCAACTGCCTCGCGTTCCGATATTCCGCATTGGGGCGTGACAGTTTTGTGGTATCAGAGCCTAGGTTATTCTTTAGTATAGGATGATCTAGGTTGACCAGCCTCGACTAGAGTCAATTATCCTACCTATGTGAGTTGTGGTTAGAGCTATGGGTAACTAGATAAAATGAACTCACACAGGCACGAATTAAATTTCACATCAATATCATGACAATAAGTAGTTTTGTAGGAACTAAGCAACAGAGATGACTGCCGAACGTTCTCAAATGAGGGGCATGCAACAGACCATCCAAGAACTAACACGCGCAACTGTGCAAGCTACCCAAGGAGGTGGCAATTGTGGTGCAGGCGACCTACATCGTAACTTCGAAGTCTGAACCCACCCAGGTTCAGTGGATCCATTGATCTGGATAATGCCGAGCATTAGCTAAGGAAACGGAAAGGATTTTCCGTGTTATGCAATGTGCAGCGGGGGATAAGCTACTGCTAGACACATTTCAACTTGAAAAGGACGCCCGTGCTTGTTGGGAGTCTGTTGAAGTGACCAGAGCTAATGGTCAGTTCACCTGGACCGAGCTCAAAGAAGCTTTTAATTCCAATACTTCTCAGAGCGTGTCCAAGAAAGGAAGGCTGCGGAATTCACTGCTCTGATACAGCGAAGCTTGACTGTGGCCAAATATGAAGCCCAATTCTCTAGACTGGCAAGGTATGTTGAACACCTGGTGAACACTGAGAGAATGAAGGCTAAGTGTTTCCTCAACGGCCTTAAGCCCTAATACATTACCCAACTGGCACCTCTTGACATCCAGACCAATGCCGAGATGGTAAAGAAAGCTCAACTGCTAGAAGATGCTACGGACTTCATCGACCGTATCAAAGGGAAGTTTGTGAAAAAGGAAATGACCTCTGGTCAATCATCTGCTAAGCCAAACATTGGCAAAAAGCGTCCCTTCAACATCACAGAGGGACCCATCCAGGAAAGGAAACCCAAGATCCCAATCTCCAACACTCCAACAAAAAGTAACTGCAAGCATTGTGACAGGCCAGGTCACACTGTTGACGAATGCTGAAGGAAAGTCAGCGCATGTCTGCGCTGCGGAAGTCGCGAGCACAGCATCCCCGAGTGCCCGCTACTGAAAGAACATGAGAGCCGCCCTAATGCGCCTAAGAAACAGGGAAGACTACAAGCCCTGCATGATGAGGAACCCACTACTGACGGTGGCGTGATAGAAGGTACTATACAAGTTTTCTTCTTATCAGCATTTGTCTTATTTGATACTGGAGCAACTCATTCATTTATATCTCAACACTTTGCTGATACCCTAACTGCAAAAACTATATCCAGGGGTTGTGAGTTCTCTGTCACAACACCACTAGGGGGAAAGGAGAAATTGAACAAATACTTTCCATCTGCCGATGTAATGATCAGAGACCATAACCTAAAGGCCGACCTAGTGTGTATGCCCATGAAAGGCTATGATATATTTGGGAGCCGACTGGTTGTCCACTTATGGGGCAAGTGTCGACTATAAGAAGGGAAGGTTACCTTTAGTGACTTTCCTAAATTGGTATTCACTGGGATTCGACATAAGAGATGGATGTCTCTAATCTCACCATAAAATCCCACAATATGATAAGCAAAGGTTGCATTGCTTTCCTTGCGGTCGTAGTAGCAGAAAAGAAGGGTTCTAAGATAGAAGACATCCACATAGTCCAAGATTACCCCGATGTGTTTCCTGAAGATCTACCAGGGATTCCCCCGGAACGTGATGTCAACTTCGCCATAGAGTTGATCCGTGGAGTTGCCCTGGTATCACATCAACTGTACCGGATGTCACCTGCCGAGATCAAAGAATTGAAGGCGCAACTGATGGAACTATTAGAAAAGGGGTTCATCAGACCAAGTACTTCCCCATGGGGAGCACCTGTGCTATTCGTCTAGAAGAAAGATGGATCGATGAGGCTATGCATCGACTATCGTTAACTCAATCAGCTAACCATCAAGAACAAATACCCATTACCCAGGGTCGATGAACTATTCGACCAAATATCAGGAGCTCAATATTTCTTCAAGATTGATCTTCGATCTGGCTATCACTAAATGGGGATCAAGGATGACGTTATCTTCAAAACGGCTTTCAAGAGCAGGTATGGACATTATGAATTCATCGTTATGCCTTTTGGTCTAACCAATGCTCCTGCAGCCTTTATGCAACTCATGAAAACATATATCAGCCATACCTTGACATGTTCGTGGTCGTCTTCATCGACGATATCCTCATATATTCAAAGGTCAAAGAAGAGTACGAAGAACACCTGAAGATTGCATTGCAAGTCTTGCGAGACAACAAACAGTACACAAAGTTTAGCAAGTGCGAGTTTTGGCTCGAAGAAGTGTCCTTCTTGGGACATGTCATCTCAAAGGACGGCATTTCAGTTGATCCCTCCAAACTCGAAGTTGTACTCAAGTGGGAGAGACCAACCAACGTCACCGAGATAAGAAGCTTCCTAGGACTGGCTGGCTACTACAGGCGGTTCATCATGGACTTCTCAAAGATCGTCGTTCCTCTCACACGTCTGACACGAAAGGAGAATCCCTACTCGTGGAGTAAAGAGTGTGAGAAAAGTTTCCAAACTCTTAAAGATTGTCTTACCTCAGCACCTGTTCTCGCTATGCCAATAGAGGGAGAAGGTTTCTCTGTCTACACCGATGCCTCAGGAATTGGGCTAGGATGTGTATTGATGCAAAAAGAGAAGGTTATTACTTATTCTTCAAGACAACTGAAGACGCATGAAGTCAACTATCCCATGCATGATCTATAGTTGGCTGCCATGGTCTTCGCCTTGAAGATCTGAAGACATTACTTATATAGTGAAAAGTTCAATGTCTACTCAGACCATAAAAGCTTTGAGTACTTATTCTCCCAGAAGGAACTCAACATAAGATAGAGAAGATGGTTAGAATACCTAAAAGATTTCAACTTCAACATCCAATACCATCCAGGCAAGGGAAATGCCATGGGTGATGCTCTTAGTAGAAAGCCGATGGCATCTGTTTCAAGTCTAGTCCTTGGCGAGATGCAACTACTAGAACAATTCGCAAGGTTAGATTTAAATATTAAACATAAGGATGATCGAGTCTTGGTTGCCAATACCAAGATTCAATTTGATCTGCTAGAGGAGATCAAAGCTCAACAAGATAGCGATCCATTCTTGGTTCGCATCAAGGAAACTTTAGATGAAAGATCGGACATTGCTATGACCGAAGATGGAAGGCTAGTATTTGAAGGACGGACATGCGTCCCCGATAATGAAGAACTGAAGAGAAGGTCAATGGATGAAGCTCACAAGACAAAGTAAACTAATCATCCTGGAGGTACCAAAATGTATCAAGACATGAAGAGAACGTTTTGGTGGCCGAACATGAAAAGAGAGGTAGCTGAACATGCTGTTCACTGCCTTACTTGCCAACAAGTAAAAGCGAAACACCTACGCCCTGCTGGTGTACTCAGACTGCTAGATATTCCGGAATGGAAATGAGAAAGCATTGGCATGGACTTCATCATGGGTTTACCCAAGACTCGTGGTGGACTCGACACCATATGGATCATTGTCAACCGACTAACCAAATCCACCCACTTTCTGCCTATAAAGAGTAGTGGTCAGTGGAGGTACTAGCTGCCCAATATGACAAAGTGATTGTAAGACTACATGGTGTTCCATCATCTATTGTCTCAGATCGAGATCTGAGGTTTACATCTCACTTCTAGAAGGGACTGCAAGGTGCGCTTGGTACTAATCTCAATTTTAGTACTGCCTTTTATCCACAAACTGATGGGCAAACTGAAAGAACCAACCAAATAGTGGAAGACATGTTGAGAGATTGCACTATAGACTTCCAAGGATATGGAACGAGCACCTATCCCTCATTGAGTTCGCCTATAACAACAGTACCAGGCGAGTATTAAGATGGCACCGTTCAAAGCACTCTACGGAAGAAATTGTAGATCTCCTGCATGCTGGAATGAGGTGGGAGAATGATAGCTCACGAATGCGTCGTTAAACACGTGACTAACAATCTCAAAATTATCAGCCTACACTAAATATTTTGACAATAGTTAAGTGGTGAGAGCCGAGTCGAATCCACGGGGAAAAAGATTATCAACTTTGAAAACCTTGAGTTTCTTTGGGTAGAAAAGTGTAGAGGATTTTTAAAACTAACTCCTAAGATTAATTCAATCAAAAATAAATCTAATCTACGAAGAGAAATTAGAAGAGAGAAGTAGAGACAGAAAGAAACTAAATGAACAAAGATTAAATTTAAATTCCACTAACTAGAAAAAGAGCTTAACAAAAGAGTGCTACAAAATTACAATAAATCAACAATTAAAGATCGAGAGAGATTAGAGAGAATAGAAGAGAGAGAGAACAAGAGATGAGAGAGAAAAGAGAGAGAGAGATGTCAGAGAGAGGAGAGAGAGAAGTGAGAACCGCGAGAGAGAGGAGAAGGAGCGCTGAGAAAGATGAGAGAGAAGAGAGAACGTGAGAGAGAGAGGCGAGAAAGAGACGAGAGGAGAGAGAGGGCGGCGATAGAGGAGAGAGAGAGAGAGAGGAACGAGAGGGGAGAGAGAGAGAAAACGAGAGAGGAGAGAGGCGGTTGCCTCCTCTACGTGCATGCAAAAGCATGCACGTGGAGGAGGGGAGGCGGAGCGGCTGGCTGGCGCCTGGGCGCTGGCGGTGCCAGGCGGGGGCGAAGCGGGGTTGACGCCTGGGCGGGGGCGGGGCCGGTGGCAGGCTGGGCGCGGCCGGGTGCGACCGCGGCGGGCCTGGCAGTGCGGGGGCGGGTGGCGCAGATGACCGGCGCGGGGCAGCGGCCGGGCGCGTGCGGGCCAGGCGGGGCGGCAGTGCGAGCGGGCGGCTGCGCAGGGGCACGCAGGCGGGCGCCGTTTCTGCTCTGCAGGAAAAAGGGAGAGACGGGGGAGAGGAAGAAAAGAAAGAGAAAGAAGAGAAGGAGAGGAGGGGACTTGTGCGCAGGAAGGAGAGGAGGGGTTGCGGTGGTGAGAAGGGGAGAGAGAAAGTGGAAAGAGCATCATAGCAAGAGAGAGAGGGGAGAGGTTTATAAAGTGGTAGAGAAAGAGAGGAAGGGGGAGAGAGGAAAGGAAAGAGAGATTTTAAGAAATAAGGAGAAGATTTTTAAAAGTGAGAAAGTGTTAAAAAATAGAGGGGGAATATTTTAATAGAATCTCTCTTTATTTTCTCTTGCTTCACTCCAATCCATTAGCCCATTAAGCACTTCATAGAATGGCCCATTAACCTGTAAATACAACATAAATTGAATTTAATCATTATCGTCATGATAATAGAAATCTTATGAATTTATCAAGTGTTAGTAATTGAAATGGCATGATTATTCATGATAATATGATATTATCAGAGAACAACAATGGCTAGGCCCGGATATGGAACAACGAACAACAAAGGACATTCAGGTGATTAGGGACTGGCTTAAGACTGCTCAATCTAGACAAAAGAACTATGCGACAAAAGAAGGCGAGACTTAGAATTCCATGTCGGTGATCATGTATTCTTAAATGGTTCACCTACTTGTGACATCCAAAGATTTGGTGTAAAAGGAAAGCTTAGTCCTAGATTCATCGGTCATTTTGAGGTACTCAAAAGGATTGGTGAGGTTGCATACCGACTGATGTTGCCACCGGATCTGGCATGTGTACACAATGTGTTCATGTTCCCATGCTCAGGAAATATGTATATGATCCTACACACATCATTCACCACGAGAAACTGGTGTTGAAGAAGGATGTGACATATGAAGAGAAGCTACTCAAGATAGGGACGAAAGATACAACAACTCAGGAACCGTCCCATTCACGTGGTTAAAGTCTTATGGAATAACCGCGGAGTGGAAGAAGCCACATGGGAACCGGAAGGAACCATCAGACGAAACTACCCCGATCTTTTCGGTAAGACATTCTCTCTTGGATGATCATATGAATTTGGGACAAAATTTTTTTAAGAGGGGAGGGATGTGGCAACCTGGATTTTTCGAAAAATAAAATTTAATAAAAAAAAGTAATTATAAAATCAAATAAAAGAGAATTAAATAAATCCATTAAATGAATAGAAGTAATGAACTTGTTAAATAGACCCATTAGAAATTAGTGGGCAAAAATAGTGATTTTTTAAATGGGGAATAATAGAAAAATACCATAAATTCGTAACTAAATTATTACTTAAATAGAAAATGGGTATTTAATGCAATAAATAGCTAATTTGAGTTAGATTTGGATTCCTAAACCTACCCTAATAAGTTGGCCATGAATTTGGGTCCCAACCTAACCCAAATTTGAATTTGTATGCTTAGAAAGAGGAGAGAAATAGGAAATCTCGGAATTAAATAGTAATTAGAGTCCCATTAGGAAATAGAAACCCAAGAGGCATAAATGCTCTCTTTAAACCCCATGGCCGGCCCTAGCTCATACCCAGGCTTGTTGAACCAGGAGGAGATTTCGTGGGAAGAAGCACTTCTTAAGCTCTCTCTCTCGTTCTTCAAGATCTAGCCCTAGAAGAGGAAATTGACCAAAAGTAGTCATTCTCATGAGCAAAACTAAATTAATTCGTATGTAGGTTGAACTAAACCTCAGGAATCAAAGCCCTCTTGTCTCATCTTTTTCCATTGAGCAAATCTTTTGTTCTAAATTTTCAAAGTTCTGTGAACTTCATGACGCCGAACCCTCTTCTTAAATTCATATCTTCATCCATACTCGTCCTGATGCCATGAGATTTTTACTGAAAGACCTGATGCATGTTAGGCGTCTTTTTCCCCTAAAAGCCCTAATTTTTATCCACCTACATCGAGAATTAATTCTTTTACCTGACTGTGTATTGTCCCATGTTCTTCATGAAGTATCATGATTAAACCATGATGAAACCATGTCTGTTTTCAAATTCCTATTTATTGTAAGTACCCATGCATTCTAGATCAATTCGTAATAGGTTTCATGATTTTTCATTGCCTGTACAAATAGATATGATTTTCTGAATCACCCTGTGTCAAATAGGGTAAGTCAGGTCCGCAATCCAATGCACTGTACTCTCCCTGTTGGACTCGGCACAGACCCTGCGAACGCGATGGCCCGATAGGTCGCGTTCACTGGTCCATCACGACAGAGCCTTCCATCGCGATCTGATCGCAACAGGGCCTGTCGTCGCAATCTGTTGCCCGATCTGACAAGCCGTCGCGACAGTGCCTTCCGTCGCAATCTGATCACGATAGGCCCTATCGTCGCGATCTATCTACCTGAACCAATGAGGCCGTCACAACCTGTACAAGAGCCTGTCGCATTCTGCTTGACCCCGTCGCGACCCTCATTAGGGTACGTCGCGATCTGGGCTTTTTGCATGAAACCCCCTTGCTAGTTATAGGTGCCCTGCAAGCCAATTCACGTGAGTGTTGGCACTTGTAATTATGTACAATATCTTTTGGTAATATTATAATGGTATTTTCTCACTGTATATTCCATGCGTATGTATACTGTGATGTCCACGGGTCTGTGCAATGGGAATTGGATGATGATGAGATCATGATAATGAGGCCGATCCTCGTTAAACCAGATCCTAAATATTCCTAGTCATAGGTTACTCAAGAAGGACATTGAGATGACCGGAAAGACCGGTGTGCCATATACCTGTCCATATGATGGAAGCAGCTGGTCTCATAGCTACTTGTGTGGAGACACTAGGGATATGGTGCAGGTGCTTATTGGAGAATGAGTTCACTGAATGATCCGTTCTCGGAATGCTATATGGTCAATGATACCTGATTGTCAGATAGAGATTCTGTAGTCTCAGTTGTGTAACTGGTCCTTAGACTTGAGACACCAAAGATGTCTTGTTTGAGTACTCCATTCTTTGATACTGGATTTATAGGTCTAGATGTTCCAGGTCTAGTATAGGTAGTCATTGGGAATGGTAGCCAACCTTACGAAGGCAATTATGTGTCAATAAAGGATCATCCACTCTCTATATCGTGATAGGAATATCCCATATTATCTTACTCAGGCAATCCCTGGCCATGGTCAATTGGATTTAGTGAGAAGGAGTTCTCTGGGATAATCCGATAAGAGTTTGTCTTTAACAGATTCCATATAGACCTGACAACACCATGCCTAATATATGGTCTCTGGGATAATAGATGGATGAGGGACTACAGGTACACGGTAACTGTGGGCAGACAGGTCCAATGGATTTGATCACTCGTATCGTCTGGGGATTATGGCATAGTGGCCTAGTATGTTTGATAATATCATAATTATCATGAATAATCATGTCATTTCAACGACTAACACTTGATAAATTCATAAGATTTCTATTATCATGGACGATAATTGATTAAATTCAATTTATGTTGTATTTGTAGGTTAATGGGTCATTCTATGAAGTGCTTAATGGGCTAATGGATTGGAGTGAAGCAAGAGAAAATAAAGAGAGATTCTATTAAATATTCCCCCTCTATTTTTAAACACTTTCTCACTTTTAAAAATCTTCTCCCTTATTTTCTAAAAATCTCTCTTTCCTTTTCTCTCTCCCCCTTCCTCTCTTTCTCTACCACTTTATAAACCTCTCCCCTCTCTCTCTTGCTATGATCTTTTCCAACTTCTCTCTCTCCCTTTCCTGCGCACAATGCCGTTCCTCCCTTCTTCTTTCTCCTATTCTTCCCCTTCTATTCCTCTCCCCGGGCTCTCTCTCTTTTCTGCAGAGGAACGCAGACGCAGCAGCAGAAAAAGGCCAAAAGGCCTGCCCCTGCACGCCCGCCTGCGCGCTCTCGGCCGCGCGCCAACGACTGTAGTCCCGCGCCCGCGCCCGCCCTGCCTGGCCGCGCCCGCCAGCGGCCGCTGCCCGCCCTGCGCGCGCCCCTGTGCGCTCGCCGCCCGCGCGCCCACGCGCTGGGCCCTGCCCGGCTCCTGCCCGCGCGCCCTCCTACGTGCATGCTTTTGCATGCACGTAGGCAGCGCCTGCCCGCGCCCCTCTCTCTCCTCTCTCCTCTCTCTTTTCTCTCTCTCTCTCTCTCTTTTTTGTCGCGCATCTCTCTTCTCTCTCTTTTTTCTCTCTCTTCTCTATCGCTTCTCTCTCTCTATTCTCTATCATCTCTCTCCTCTTTATCCCCTCTCTCTTCTCTCTCTTTTCTCCCTGCGCTCTCTCTCCTCTCTCTCTTTTCTCTCTTCTCTCTCTTCTCTCGTTTCTCTTGTTCTCTCTCTAGTTCCCTCTATTTCAATGTACTTGTTACTGGCTTTTGATTAGAATAAAATCTGTGTTAAACATCTTTTGTTGTTTAGTAGATTATAGTTTTAATTATTGCCCATGTTCTCTCATTCACTCTTTATCTCTCTATCTATTTATTTACGTAGCTTAGATTTATTTAACGCAACTTAGTTTAAATATCACCATGTTATTTTCCTAACTAAAAACCCAACGTTTTGAACTCTAAAATCTAGTTCCCCGTGGATTCGACTCGGCTCTCACCACTCAACTATTGATAAAATCGTTAGTGTAGGCCGATTATTTGAGATTGTTAGTCACGTGTTTAACGACGCATTCGTGGACTATCAATTTTTGGCGCCGTTGCCGGGGAATTAGAATTTCAGTTTTGATAATCTTGGTGTTATTTGTATATATTCATGCTAACATTTTCTTTCTTTTTGTAGGTATCAAATAAAAAGTGAAAAATCTTGAAAATTGCAAAATTGAAGAATCTGTCAGAAAACTGTCGCTGAAAGCCGAATCTGTAGGTAAAAAGTTCTGCTTTGGGAAGAAAATTCCGAAAATTGCAGGAAAAATCAGAAAAAAGGGGTAAGAGGTGAGCTTCCTTCTCTCACTCTTTCTATTTGTTTTCATTTCCAAAAGAACGAGGGATTCCGTGGAGGTAAGCACCATTAAAACCGTCTTGATTTAGTTTCTTTTTTTTAGTTACCATGTTTAGATAATTAATAAAAAAAAAAAAAAAAATCCAAAAAATCATTCACTTGAATCCAATAAAAGATGTCATGTCAATATTAGAAACCTTCCATCTTTAGGACATACATTTAGATTTCCATCTTTAGGTAATTTCTTTTTTTTTTTTAAGTTTCCTTTCTTGTCGAAGATTGCGGGAGGCAAGGTGAGAATCTCAACTTTTAGAAAGCATGATCATGCATTGCCATGCTTGCATAGAACCTCTTGCTTGATTTGTGGTGTGCACATCATTTCTAAAAATATTTTTAGGGCAATTTCATTAACAAGATAAGGTGGGGATTTGATCACCCTTCCTTAGCCCACAAACCACAAATTCCTGCACATTTTGCATTCCCAAGCCCAATAAAAGAAAGTAGAAACTTGACCTAGGATTCGCTTTGAGACTTAGGCCCACTTGGGCCCACTATCAAGTTTGGAAACTGGTGTCTAAGGCTAGAGGTTCATAGGCAAACACCTAAGTGGACAAGTGGTTATTTAATTAGATCCCTGCGAGAGCAGGGGGAACCTCCCACTCTCCCACCTCTTACCTAGCCAGTTAACGGGCTTGAGAGTGGATTTGAGTTAGGCCTCAGTTGATTAATGAGAAATCAAATGTTTATATCTTAGGGAACCATAGGGGTCATATGATTAATTGTTTGCTAACTTGTGTGAAAATACAAAAAAATCAAATATTTCAAAACAACAAAAAATAATAATAAAACAAAAATAAAAACAAAAACAGGATTTATGTGGGTTGACAATCATGGTTATGAAATGGGCACTTGGACAAATTGGATCAGCCCATTATGGTATGCACTCTCAACCTAACCCACTTGATCCATCCACCTCTACTTACCAGTCCAATGGCTCCAAGGGACTCAAGCCCATTTGATTCAGGGTCACCCAATTAAAGATCACATGTATGATTCAGGGTGGAGGACATATGTTGACCCACTTTACATCTCATCACCTCCTTCCACCCCAGAACAGACCCAAAACTTTCAAGTGTTATCCACACCCACTCCTTACTTCAAAGTTGACCAAGGTGTCTCCCCTGAAAATTTGAGTTTACTCTATCAAGATCCCCAAGGGGAAATTCAAGGACCCTTTCTAGGCGCCGAAATCATATCATGGTTTGATCAAAAAAATTTTGGCATTGATCTGCCGATGTGCTTAACAGATGCTCCTGAAGGCATACCCTTCCAACCACTTGGAGAAGTAATGCCACATTTAACACTTAGAGATCAACCTATTTTGGCCCAAGCCCAAAGTCCACCTATTCACAACTTTCAACATTGGGTCCAATGCCACATTGACATTCATGACAAAAGCCATCATGAGGGACAACATGTATATCCACAGTCCACTCATACATCTCCCTCGCGATCATGCCTATTTGATGATCAATTTGGGCAATTTATGCAAAAATTCTATGATAACCAACAATTCTTTGAGCAAATATTCACCCAACAACAACAAGAATTAGAGTAATACTTTGTCAAAATTGACATCTTGATTACTCAACTAAAGGAAATCAGAAGGAGGCAAGATAGTCAGTCACCATGCCAACCCATTGACAATCATGCACATCCTTATCTTGATTGTGACCAACAATGTGGCTCTCAAATTCCATTTGAAACTTCTCAGTCCAATATGATTGGGGACATGCCCATTTTAAAGATGATAGATAATATTAATGAGTCAAATCAAGAGGAGATGGATGCCACTAAGAATCAATCCATTGTCTTGGCCCAACTTGAAACTGACCATCAAGAAGACTCCATCCATGATGTCATATTTGAGGACAACTCTAGTGAATTAGTTGAATTCAAATTGGGGGAGAAAAGAAAGAGTGTCATCTAGATGTTTGGTCCGAGTTGATGTGACATCGTTTCAAGTGAGTAACAAAGAAGAGGTGAGTGTGGAGAAAGAGCTGGGTGTAGTTATCAATCATTCTTATTGTGTAAGAGATGAATTAGAAATTCTGCCTGAAGTCCACATTGACTGGGTCTCTTGTGATTTCGAGAAACATATGGAACGCCTACCTCTCCCTGACCCTGGCAAATCCAATATATTCATGGACAGGCTACCACTAGCTGATTGGTCAACTACACTTGAACCTTTTAAGCATCATTGTGCTGAAAGTCATATCCATTTCATTCTAGATCATGCTACTATTTTCGACACAAGTCAGCCTGTGGAGTTCAAGCAATCCTCAGAGCATTCAACTCAATCTGACCTCAACATCATTAATGAGGATCTAAAAATGGAAGTTGTGGGTAGAAATGGTGAAAATAATAAAGTCTGCATTGATGTGTTCAACACATACAAAGACCTTAAGTGTACAAATGAAAATTTCTTAATTGAAGATATGATCTTGAGTGCCTCAATTTCTCTATCACTTACTGATCTGCAAGGTACGTTTGAACCACTTGACCCACCATGGTTGGTGATCCCTTACAAAGAAAAAATTTAGCGTCAATTGATAGGGGGTGTTACGTGAGCCTGTTAGCTCTGTGTCTGGCTGAAGACATTAAACTTAGCGCTTATTGGGAGGCAACCCAATATTTTAAGGAGATTTAATTTATTTCTTCTTTTCTATTGTGTTCTAGGTTTTTGAATGCCCATTACATTTGATGAAGCTAGTGTGCAACTACCCTCAGGTCATCATCAGGTTGCATCTCTCCTTTCTTAATTTACATTGGCTTTATTCTATGTTCATTATATTTATGCTATTGAGGACAATGTCATTGAAGTTGGGGGAGGGAAATCTTTCAAATTTTAAAATCCTGCTAAACATCCCAAACATTGTACTTCATGCATCATTTTTCATGGAAAAAATAACTCATTCTAGAATGATTTTACTCTAAGTATATACTTGTGCCAGTGGTACGTTAAAGGATGAATTTTGTGGTTACGTTCTTAGCATTTTCCTCAAACTACATTTGAAATTTTATTGAACCTTTACACATGTATTAGATGATGAATAAGTGTCATTCATGAGGGTGATGAGGGTTTTACCTAATACTCATGTTGTAGATTGACATTCTACACTCTTATAGAAAACTAATCGTGGGGAAAAAGCTACCTGCCTACAAGTTATGAAAAAAAAATGACAAAATGAAGAAGGAAATCTCTAGCTTAGTAACCGGGCTTCGGCACTCATGAAGTGTTGAAGTTCGCATCAAACAGTGAAAGGATATCCAAAGAAAAAAAAAATGATGATGAAGGATGAAAATAAAAAGGCAGAGTGAAAGCTACCTGTAATTCGAGGATTGGATTTTAAGAGTGTAGAGTTGATATCATCTCTAAGTAATGGGTCAAAAGCTCATGGATTATCTTAGTAATGCTTGTTGATCATAAGTGTTTTCATAAAGGAAATGATAATTTCAACTGTATCTTGAGGAACTGTCTAATAACATGAACTACATGATTATCTTTGACCCATGCTACTAGAACTAGAAATATTTAGTGTTGATCAGTCTCCTCTGTACTTTCTTGACATGGAAAATGATGTTTGAGTTCCTGTTAGTCCCGATTATTCACCTGTGTGCATTGCTAAGGGAATAGCAATGAGTAAGTTGGGGGATGTGATAATATCATAATTATCATAAATAATCATGACATTTCAATGACTAACACTTGATAAATTCATAAGATTTCTATTATTATGGACGATAATTGATTAAATTCAATTTTATGTTATATTTGTAGGTTAATGGGCCATTGTATGAAGTGCTTAATGGGCTAATGGATTGGAGTGAAGCAAGAGAAAATAAAAGGGAGATTCTATTAAAATATTCCCCTCTATTTTTTAAACACTTTCTCACTTTTAAAATCATCTCCCTTATTTTCTAAAAATCTCTCTTTCCTTTCCTCTCTCCCCCTTCCTCTCTTTCTCTACCACTTTATAAACCTCTCCCCTCTCTCTCTTGCTATGATTCTTTTCCAACTTCTCTCTCTCCCTTTCCTGCGCACAATGCCCCTTCCTCCCTTCTTCATCCTCCTATTCTTCCCCTTCTATTCCTCTCCCCCGGCTCTCTCTCTTTTCTGCAGAGGAACGCAGATGCAACAGCAGAAAAAGGCCAAAAGGCCTGCCCTTGCGTGCCGGCCTGTGCGCTCCCGGCCGCGCGCCAGTGCCTGCCGTCCTGCGCCCGCCCCCGGCCCCGCCTGGCCGCGCTCGACAGCGGCCGCTGCCCGCCCTGCGCGTGCCCTTGTGCGATCGTCGCCCGTGCGCCCACGCGCTGGGCCCTGGCCAGTCACCTGCCCACGCACCCTCCTACGTGCATGCTTTTGCATGCACGTAGGCAGCGCCTGCCCGTGCCCCTCTCTCTCCTCTCTCCTCTCTCTTTTCTCTCTCTTCTCTCTCTCTTTTCTATCGCGCATCTCTCTTCTCTCTCTCTTCTCTATCGCTTCTCTATCTCTCTTCTCTATCCTCTCTCTCTTCTTTATCCCCTCTCTCTTCTCTCTCTTTCTCCCTACGCTCTCTCTCTTTTCTCTCTTCTCTCGTTTCTCTTATTCTCTCTCTAGTTCTCTCTATTTCTTTTCTCTTTATTTCAATGAACTTGTTATTGGCTTTTGACTAGAATAAAATCTTTGTGTTAAACATCTTTTGTTGTTTAATAGATTATAGTTTTAATTATTGCCTCGTGTTCTCTTAATCACTCTTCATCTTTCTCTATCTATTTATTTACGTAGCTTAGATTTATTTAACGCAACTTAGTTTAAATATCACCATGTTATTTTCCTAACTAAAAACCCAACGTTTTCAACTCTAAAATCTAGTTCCCCATGGATTCGACTCGGCTCTCACCACTCAACTATTGATAAAATCGTTAGTGTAGGCCGATTATTTGAGATTGTTAGTCACGTGTTTAACGACGCATTCGTGGACTATCAATGTTCATAATCGATGAGATGAGTGAGTAATTATGGAGATAATAATTCACTAAGTCAGAAGGAGTTCTAACGAGTATAAATCACGGCCAGCTCGATATTGGGCCTAGAGGGTCACAAACAAAAGCTGGATAACGCGATGAATAGAGGATGGGATAAAAGTTATCCAATAAGCCTTATTTAACCCATTATGGACCTATTGGGTAAAACCCAATAGGCCCTTGATAAGGATCCATTAAGGGAGCATACCAGGATCATGCCACCTCACCCCTTCTGGAAGGAGGACACCTCATCATCATTAACCATGATTACATGACGAGGTGTCCTTGCAAGGTGCCTCTCTTGTCATCATGACATGGTGAGATGTGCCTGCGAGGTGTCCCTTGTCATGATTACATGACGAGGTGTCCCTCTTGTCATCATGACATGGTGAGGTGTCCCTGCGAGGTGTCCCTTGCCATGATTACATGACGAGGTGTCCTTGCAAGGTGTCCCTCTTGTCATCATGACATGGTGAGGTGTCCCTGCGAGGTGTCCCTTGTCATGATTACATGGCGAGGTGTCCTTGCAAGGTGTCCCTCTTGTCATCATGACATGGTGAGGTGTCCCTGTGAAGTGTCCCTTGTCATCATGACATGATGAGGTGTCCCTGATGAGGTGTCCTTTAGGCTCTCTATAAATAGAAGGGGTTCTCTTTGAAGTTCATGGGCTAGAGCGTGTGAAGAGAAACCACCTACTTCATCCCCCCTTTCCGTCTCTCCCTCGTGTGCTCTCCCTAGGCAAGTAGAGAACTTGGAGGGCCGAACCCTCTTGTTGTTGCTGTTGGCCACTGTGTGGCGTTGCACGACTAGGAGGAGTGCCACCACGGCGTAGGAGGGGTCATCCTCATCACCGATCATCCACTGTGTGGATACCGCTAGAGGGAGTCTCGCGAGAGCTCCTTCAAACAAGGACTAGTTATGCGCTTCAGGGGATATACGATCTCCCCTAGGTGAGATTGTCTCACGCCTTATTTGCATGTATGTTTACATGCACCGTACATCATAGCTCGATCAAGTACATAGATGGAAATCGATTTTTGGTTTACTTCCACTGTGCATATGATGCCCCAAGTGGATTTCCAACAGTGGTATCAGAGCCAGGTTAGGCTATGATGTTCGGGTTTTGACATTTTGATCAATTTAGATCGATTAAGAGTTAATCTATGTATTAGATTAAGAGATAATCTAATAGTTTTATTAGTGAAAGTGTTTAATTAATTTCTAGTAGCTTATATATATGCATGTGATGTGTATATTGTGGGCGGATAATCATGGACCTATGTGTGGATGGTGATTCATTGGGGTCTGCGAGCCCCCTTCTCTTTCTCATTAAAATCGTTGTGTATTTCTACCTCTCCCAATGGTGTAATTCCCCTTGATATGATCAAGGTTTCTTAATTGATTAAATGTACATTTATGGGCCTGCGTGTCTATAGTCATTTGTAATTGTTGTAATTATTTGAAATCACTCTCGGAGGCACGGCAGAAGCGTGGAATTACCGACGGAGCTAATGTCGAAGAGGAGGATGAACACCGTGCATGGGATGCGTTGGGAACACACATAGGGCTTAGTGATCAAGTCTTTTGGCTCAGGCTTGATCACGCTAGAATTTGGTCCATGATCATCTGGTGTGGTTATTTATATATATGATTTATATTCATTTCCACACCTACTAGGTACATATTTGCATGCGATGTAAGTATATGCTAAATATATGTGTCACGTCCTGAGAATTACGCAGTGGATATTAATTCGAAGAATTCGAGTCGATAATTCGAGACGTGAACAGTCGGCAAATAAGCCTCTAGCTAGCACGTACTAAATGTATGATAACATACATTATCATAGGGCCCAAATATTGAACTCAATTAATATTTTATTCAAACCTCAACTCATTGTATTTCAAATGGAAACTATTACAGGACTAAGACTCAATAAAAGCAAAAGTACATACTACCTCACTTCCTACTACATTGTTCTAACACTCAAAATAAACTAACTATACATAGACTCATGTTTGGAACGCTCTTCACTCGGACGCATTCCCATCCTCGACTTGCTCTTCCTCTTGCACTTCATGGTCACCTAGATTGGGTAAAAGTAGGGAATGTAGGGAATGAGCAAACTAGCCCAGTAGGATTTATATCTCAATGTGCGGGCAATGATATAAGTGATTAACATTTTAGAACTAGGCAAGTACGATGAATGTTATGCAAGTACGAATAAAACGCGTTAAAACATGATATATAAAACAAGCTAGAGAGAGAGATCATGATAGAAAAAGATTGATGAACAAGATGACAAGAGAGAACTAGAAAATAGATCACTTTGTACAAGCACGCAAGATATCATGTAAATTGCAATAAATGCACGATGGCCATATCACGCAAGCAAGCAAGCACGAGCACGATCAAGTAACACTAATCAGGCACGTAGACACTATTGTACACCGAGAAAAGATGCATAAAGAATGTACACTAGGACACGTGTATGTGGTATTGTATCTATCATTCAACACGCACGCACGATTTTCCCAGCGCAGATGCAACACCAGTAATCATTATACCCCATGGTTAACAGTATACCTATGACTCGCCATCATTGGGGCTAGATTGTAGCCCTTGGACACACGCCGTGCCCTGTTAGCATCTCACTTAAATTTTTAAATGTAGATACCCACGGTCATTTATAATGGCCAATGAGAGTTTCAATAAGTAAGCATGTGTAATGTCATGTTCAAGATGATGAGGAGAACAAGTAATAAGTAATGGAACATGATTTCACGAGTACAATGGTCAAGAGATAAATTCGGCAGTATAACGGTACGATTTATACTTTCGTTCAATCTTTACATTAATGGCTTTAGTCTAGTTTGTAAGTCACACTCACGAGATCAAGAAGAGAAAGGAAGTGCACGCTATCTCCAGGGAACTTCAATGGTACAACCAACTCGTCGGCCATGTGGGAATCCATGGTCAGAGGAGATTTATGGAGGCCTTGGTGAAAAGGTCGCTAGTCTACCGATTAGGAATGACCGGTAGAGAGTTTCCAATTTCTCAAGAAAAGGCTACCTAACAGTGCTAGTGTGTAGTGCGGTACGCGTGTCTCAATTCACAAACCATCGGTCTCAAACTCGCAGGAAGCACTTGACAAGATAACATGGAATAAAACTATGCACTTTAACTAATCATGGTTTGCAAGATTTTATGATAACCATTATCATTTAAACATGGAAGAACAGTAGTATGATTAAATCACAAGTAGCAAGAATGGATCATAACATTTAAGGAGCACTTAGAATAGCATTCATGTAATTAAAGCTTTTTAAATGGGTTAATCGCCTTTAAGCCATTAAACAACAATCATGTAATGATCGGACCCAAGACATGTAACTTACACAGCATATATCACATTTATACAATCCTCGGGTATATGCGGAAAAGTTTGTAAGAAAACACGTGGTTTCCGGTAAAAATCCTGAGATCGCGACATAGCCATATAAGGTAGGCGACAGGGTGTTGTCAAGTCGGGGTCAGATCGCAATAGGCTCATGTAAGGAAGGCGACAGGGTGTTGTCAGGTCGGGGTCAGATTGCGACAGGCTCATGTAAGGAAGGCGACAGGTCGGGCCCAGAAGGCGACACAGGTGTGTAAGCATCGCGACAGGGAAGTCAGATCAGGCAGGTAGATAGCGACAGAGCGTATGTCGCCTTGAGAAAGCGGCAAGGGGTATGTCGCAATCAACCCTCTGAAAGCGACATATCGGGCCGTCGCGTTCACAGGGTCCGTGCCTGGCTCGGACAAAGCAAGGACAGTGCCTTGGATTGCGGACCTGTCTTTCCTTCTTTTGACATAGGGTTGTTCTAAAATAGAGAACAAATTGCACGGTGCGTGAAAAATAACGAAACCAGTTTTAAAATAACCTAGACATACTAGGGTACTTCCAGTAAATCGGAATTGAACAATAAAGACGGTTTCGATAGGTTTTGATCACGGGGAACACAAGGTCAGACCAAGGGTAACTTGAAGACGTAGTTTTATGCCGAAACCCTATTACCATTCTTATAACTCTCTAACTAATGAGATTTAGACAAAACGTTCGACATAAAACCTGACGAGAACAACTAGTAGAATAACTTTAATGTTATGAGTTTTCTCTAATTAGGTCTTCAAACACATGTAACATATTAAGAACGGGAAAAGCTCTAACAGTGCGCGACTTTGGCAAAACGCTTATAAATTAAGATCTACTAAATGCAATTCGATGAAACCAGTGGGAAATGAAAGCTAACTTGATGCTCTACACATTGGTATAGGATATGCTAAGTTTTGGCCCGAGAAAACCTACCTTATGGGTTGAAGAAGTCCCATTTTTCCAGAAAACCCGTGTTCAGACCACTTGGAGGAAAACGCTTACTACTCCGTGTATACTGCATGGAATTTGGGCATTCCACTTGGGTTAGAACGTAGACTTGACCCTCTTTCCAAGGGTATAGGCCTTGCAAGGTTTGGTTTAGGTTTGACTCACCTTTGGTCGACTTCAAGAGGGTGGTTTGTGCAGGTCGCAGCAGACGAGAAGGGGAAGAAGAACGGCTTCTTGTGGTCGTTCCACAGCTCCTCAGCCACCAAGAGCTCCTCCACACGACCCTAGAAAGTTCTAAATTCGTTCCTAGGGTTTGGGTGAAGAGTATTTAAGTAACCATGGTGTTTAGGAGTAATATTATAACTAGGAAAAGAGGATTTCGGGATTGATATGTTTGGTTTCCTATTTTTGATGATTTCCTCCTCCCTTTGAGTGTGTGAGGCATTAGGAAACCTCCCCTCATAGTTAGGCACGAATTTGGGTTTCCATGAATGCATGATTGCATCCCAATTCAACTCTAATTGCCTCTTTTTAATTTCAGCTTATTTATGGTTACGAATTTCTATGTATTTTCTAGCTTTATTTGATTTTTGGGCCAAATGTTGCCCATTGGCCCAATTATGATAATGGGTCATCAATATATAATGTTGGAAGTCTCCCCAACACTTTTATTTAATTTTTGATTGCGTCGTATTTCCGTGTTAACGGTTTTTCGACTTGTTTCCTTATTTAGATAATCGGTCACAATAACTCTTAAACCTAGTCCAAATGATTTTTATTGACCCAAATTTCTTGATGGGTCATTAGAAGATATTATTTGAATCCCATATATGATTTTTATTTAATTTTCTGACTCATCCAAGTACGTGTGATAATGATTTTCCGACTTATTCATGAATTACGATAATAAGCTGCGAAACACTTTAAACTTGGCTAATATGTTTTTTCTTGGCACAAATTTCTTTGTGAAACATTTAGTAATAATATTTAGGGTTGATTTATAATTTTTACGGAATTTTCCGATGTGTTTTAGCACACACGATAATGGTACGTATGTTTTAAATACTCTGATATTATGGAAATTATTTATTTCCATTTATTTGAATTTTATTTAATTAAAATTTCCGGGGTGCTACATATGTGTGGGACGTGTATTATTTAGCTATGAGATCACTCAAATAAAATAAAAACCCCTCTGCTTTTAATATATTAAGTCGGCAAGCGTGTAGCAATAAGATTGCTCACGTGGCCTTCCATCATTATAGGGCAGACGTCTTTTCTTGATATAGAGTGGGTTGGCGGAGTCACTCTGGGCTCACATATATTGGGATTCGATATCTGGCCTACGACATGGAGATGTTACTGGTGACTTGAGGGCATGATATGCTTGGCCGAGTCCCTTGGGAACATATCACCGAATCAAACTCATCTAGTAATGATGGTGTTGACTTAACCAAACATCATGGTTGGCAGAGTCCCTCTGGGCCATGGTAATTTGGAGGCCAAATTATGATAGGAATCGCAAGAGTTGTGATTGACAAGAGTTGCCTACCTTTTAGGCTTGGTATGATTGGTCGAGTCCCTCGAGGTCATGCCAAGATGCCAAATTGAATCCCGATCCACACTAGGAGTTTGCCTGAAACTTCCAATTCACATGCTAGAGGGTGTCATGTGTCTTGTGAGAAAATAGTGGGATAAAATTGAGATAAAAATCCATGTCTTAATTTTCTACAAATCCAAAAGTCTGCATGTTGTTTATTTCTGCTACATCTTTATTTTTCAGAAAAATGTCGCTTGCAAACCCACTCCGTAGCATATTAGATGCCAATCGTCTCACTGGTCCTAACTACGCTGATTGGCTTTAGAACCTGAGAATTGTTCTTACGGTGGAGAAAATTGCGTATGTCCTCGATGAGATCGTGGCCGAGCCAGTAGAAGGGACTAGTGAGGAAGTTATTTCTCACTATAAGAAGTATAAGGAGGACTCGGTTCTTTCTCAATGTTATATGTTAGCCTCTATAACTCCCAAGCTACAAAGACAACATGAAAAGATGGATGCTCAATCCATTATGCTGCATCTTCGCACTTTGTTTGAGGAGCTAGGACGGACTGAAAGATACGAGATATCAAAGAGTCTGTTCAAGATGAGGATGACAGAAGGGGCATCGGTTCAGAACCATGTCCTGAAGATGATTGAGTGGATCGAGAAGCTCACAGGTCTAGGACTTGTCGTCGAGGATGACCTGTGTGTGGATCTAATACTTCAATCCCTTCCAGATTCCTTTTCACAGTTCATTATGAATTTCAATATGAATAAGATAGTGGCAACCCTGCCTGAGCTCCTTAATATGTTGAGGGAAGCTGAGGGTTCCATTAAGAAGGAGAAGCCAATTCTCCATGTTGATGAGATCAACAAGAAGAGGAAGGCACGGAAGACCCTTAAAAAGGGCAAACACAAAGGCGATAAAGCAGGCATGGCAAAGGTTGCCAAGAATGACCCGGCCAAGGACAAAGGAAAGTGCTTCCACTGTGGCAAGGATGGGCATTGGAAGAGGAACTGCAAGGAATACCTTGCAGAAAAGGCAAAGCAGAAGCTAGCTTCAGGTATATTCATGATTGATCTCCATTTGTCAGAAAATTATGATAATGCATGGGTATTAGATACCGCATGTGCATCTCATATTTGCAATTCGTTACAAGTTCTGACAAAGTGTAGGAGACTGGCAAAGGGTAAGGTTGACTTAAGAATGGGGAATGGCGCAAAAGTTGCTACCATTGCTGTCAGCGAAGTCAACCTACTACTACCTCGTAGAGCCGCACTTGTGTTGGATAAATGTTACTTTATTCCTTCTATCATAAAAAACATCATTTCCATTTCATGTTTGACTAAAAATGGATATAAGTTTGGTTTTGAAAACAATGGTTGTTCACTGATTTGGATGATGAGATCATTAGTAAAGGAACATTGTTCAATGGTTTATTTACATTAGATGTTGCTTCACATGTCATGAATGTTAGTACATCTAAAGAAAGAGAGATGAGGTGAACGAGGCTTACCTATGGCATTGTAGGCTAGGTCATATCCATGAGGGTAGAATTCAAAGGTTGTTAAAGGATGGATATTTAGACCCATTTGATTATGAATCATATGCAACCTGTGAATCTTTCCTTCAAGGAAAGTTGACCAACTCTTCATTTAGTGGAACTGGAGAGAGAGCTTATGAGTTACTAGAACTCATACATACTGATGTTTGTGGACCTATGTCCATACAAGCCAGAGGAGGATATTCTTACTTCATTACATTCACTGATGACTTCTCAAGGTATGGACATGTGTACTTAATGAAGTACAAGTATGAGGCCTTTGGAAAATTCAAAGAATATAAAAATGAAGTAGAAAATTAGACTGGAAAGAGTATTAAGATTCTTCATTCAGATCGAGGAGGAGAGTACTTGATTACAGAGTTCACCCAATTTCTAAAGGACCATGAGATTCTATCCCAATGGACTCCTCCTCATACACCTCAGCTCAATGGTGCATCGGAAAGGAGGAATCACACATTATTAGACATGGGGCGATCCATGATGAGTTTTTCTAACCTACCCATGTCATTCTGGGGATATGCCCTAACCACAACTTACCTTCTGAACAAAGTTCCAACTAAGACGGTAGTGTCTACTCCATATGAGATATGGAAAGGGAAGAAGCCCGATCATAAAGTTATTAAGATTTGGGGCTGCCCTACCCACGTTAAGAGACATAATCCTGATAAATTGTGTCACGTCCCGAGAATTTCGCAGCGAATAATAGTTCGAATAATTCGAGTTGATATCTCGAGACGTGAACAGTCGGCAAATAAGCCTCTAGCTAGCACGCACTAAATGTGTATCAACACAACATCATAATAGGGCCCAAATGTGAACTCAATTATAAATTGTATTCAAATCTCATATTTGTGTCAGATAAACTAATACAGGACTAAGACTCAATAAAAATAAAAGTACATACTACCTCACTTCCTACTACATTGTTCTAACACTCAAAATAAACTAACTATAGATAGACTCATGTTTGGAACGCTCTTCACTCGGACGCATTCCCATCCTCCACTTGCTCTTCCTCTTGCACTTCATGGTCACCTAGATTGGGTAAAAGTAGGGAGTGAGCTAACTAGCCCAGTAGGATTTATATCTCAATGTGCGGGCAATGATATAAGTGATTAACATTTTAGAAGTAGGGAAGTACAATGAATGATATGCAAGTACGAATAAAACGCGTTAAAACATGATATATAAAACAAGCTAGAGAAAGAAATCATGATAGAACAAGATTGATGAACAAGATGACAAGAGAGAACTAGAAATATATCACTTTGTACAAGCACGCAAGATATCATGTAAATTGCAATAAATGCAGGATGGCCATATCACGCAAGCAAGCAAGCACGCACGAGCACGATCAAGTAACACTAATCAGGCACGTAGACACTAATGTACACCGAGAAAAGATCCAAGAATGTACACTAGGTCACGTGTGTGTCGTATTGTATCTATCATTCAACACGCACGCACGATTTTCCCAGCGCAGATGCAACGCCAGTAATCATTATACCCCATGGTTAACAGTATATCTATGACTCGCCGTCATTGGGGCTAGATTGGAGCCCTTGGACACACGCTGTGCCCTGTCAGTATCTCACTTAAATTTTTAAATGTAGATACCCACAGTCATTATAATGGCCAATGAGCGTTTCAATAAGTAAGCATGTGTAATGTCATGTTCATGATGATGAGGAGAACAAGTAATAAGTAATGGAACATGATTTCACGAGTACAATGGTCAAGAGATAAATTCGGCAGCATAACGGTACGATTTATACTTTCGTTCAATCTTTACATTAATGGCTTTAGTCCAGTTTGTAAGTCTCACTCACGAGAACAAGAAGAGAAAGGAAGTGCACGCTATCTCTAGGGAACTTCAATGGTACAACCAACTCGTCGGCCATGTGGGAATCCATGGTCAGAGGAGATTTACGGAGGCCTTGGTGAAAAGGTCGCTAGTCTACCGATTCGGAATGACCGGTAGAGAGTTTCCAATTTCCCAAGAAAGGCTGCCTAATAGTGCTAGTGTGTAGTGCGGTACGCGTGTCTCAATTCATAAACCATCGGTCTCAAACTCGCAGGAAGCACTTGACAAGATAAGATGGAATAAAACTATGCACTTTAGCTAATCATGGTCTGCAAGATTTTATGATAACCATTATCATTTAAACATGGTAGAGTAGTAGGAAGATTAAATCACAAGTAGCACGAATGGATCATAACATTTAAGGAGCACTTAGTATAGCATTCATGTAATTAAAACTTTTAAATGGGTTTAACACTTTTTAAGTCATTAAATAACAATCATGTAATGATCAGACCCAAGACATGTGATTTACCCACTAAATATTACTATGACCAGCCCTTGGGTAAGGCAGTTAGGTTTACAAGAAAGTAAGGGGGGTTTTCATGACAAAACCTGAGATCGCGACAGGTGCCTACAAGGAAGGCGACAGGGTGTCAGATTGCGATAGGACAAGAGCCGCGAAGGGATGGCTAGAAGGCGACAGGGGGTTGTGCAGAACGCGACTGGGCTGTCAGATTCAGGCAGCATGATCGCGACAAAGGTCTTGTTGCAATCAGGTCGCGACATGTCGGGCTGTCGTGACGAGACCTCGGAAGACGACACATCGAGCCGTCGCATTCACAGGATCTGCGCCAGATCCTGCCAGAGCAAGGACAGGTTCTTGGATTGCGGACCAGACTTCCCTTCTTTTGACACAGGGTGCTTCTAAAAAAGAGAACAATTTGTACAGGGTATCAAAAATAACGAAACTAGTTTTAAAACAACCTAGACATACAAGGGTACTTCCAGTAAATCGGAATTGGATAATAAGGATGGTTTCGATAGGCTTTGATCATGGGGAACACAAGGTCAGACCAAGGGTATCTTGAAGACGTAGTTTTATGCAGCAACCCTCTTAACATGCTTATTACTCTCTAACTAATGAGATTTAGAAAAAACGTCCAACATGAAACCTGACGAGGACAACTAGTAGAATAACTTTCATGTTATGAGTTTTCTCTAATTCGGTCTTGAAACACATGCAACATATTACGAATGGGAAAAGCTCTAACAGTGCGCGACTTTGGCAAAACGCTTATAAATCAAAATCTACTAAATGAAATTTAATGAAACTAGTGGGAAATGAAAGTAAACTTGATGCTCTACACATTGGTATAGGATATGTTAAGATTTGGCCCGAGAAAACCTACCTTTTGGGTTGAAGAAGTCCCATTTTTCCAGAAAACCCGTGTTCAGACCACTTGGAGGAAAACGGTTACTACTCCGTGTATACTGCATGGAATTTGGGCATTCCACTTGGGTTAGAACGTAGACTTGACCCTCTTTCTAGAGGTATAGGCCTTGCAAGGTTTGGTTTAGGTTTGACTCACCTTTGGTCGACTTCAAGAGAGTAGTTTGTGCAGGTCGCAGCAGACGAGAAGGGGAAGAAGAACGGCTTCTTGTGGTCGTTCCACAGCTCCTCAGCCACCAAGAGCTCCTCCACACGACCCTAGCAAGTTCTAAATTCATTCCTAGGGTTTGGGTGAAGAGTATTTAAGTAACCATGGTATTTAGGAGTCCTATTATAACTAGGAAAGGAGGGCTTCGGGATTGGCATGTTTGGTTTCCTATTTTTGATGATTTCCTCCTCCCTTTGAGTGTGTGAGGCATTAGGAAACCTCCCCTCATAGTTAGGCACGAATTTGGGTTGCCATGAATGCATGATTGCATCCCAATTCAACTCTGATTGCCTCTTTTTAATTTCAGCTTATTTATGGTTACGAATTTCTATGTATTTTCTAGCTTTATTTGATTTTTGGGCCAAATGTTGCCCATTGGCCCAATTATGATAATGGGTCATCAATATATAATGTTGGAAGTCTCCCCAATACTTTTATTTAATTTTTGATTGCGTCGTATTTCCGTGTTAACGGTTTTCCGACTTGTTTCCTTCTTTAGATAATCGGTCTCAATAACGCTTAAACCTAGCCCAAATGATTTTTATTGAACCAAATTTCTTGATAGGTCATTATAGGATATTATTTGAAGTCCATATATGATTTTTATTTAATTTTCTGACTCATCCGAGTACGTGTGATAATGGTTTTACGACTTATTCATGAATTACGAAAATAAGTTGCGAAACACTTTAAACTTGGCTAATCTGATTTTTCTTGGCACAAATTTCTTTGTGAAACATTTAGTAATAATATTTAGGGTTGATTTATAATTTTTAAGGAATTTTCCGATGTGTTTTAGCACACACGATAATGGTACGTATGTTTTAAATACTCCGATATTATGGAAATTATTATTTCTATTTATTTAAATTTGTATGTAATTAAAATTTCCGGGGTGCTACACCCTCCCCCACTTAAGAGAATTTGGTCCCCAAATTCATAGATCATTAATTGGATCCCGATAATTATGATCCATGAGTTGGTTCCAGATTTAATTCCTGTAACTTATTTCAATCATCGTGGATGCTAGTCCAACATCAACACCTATGGCCACCCATATTATTCATTTGGTTCCTTCCAGCTTGGTCTTTTAGCATGGGACAGTTGGGAAGGCGGTGGTCGCGATTTCCACATCGCAGGCAAGCTCTTGCCTTCTTCCAGCACTCTTCTGCTCTATGTCCAGGCTTGTTGAAAAAGTTACAATATTCCACCGTCTTTGTTTCTTCTACCTTGATCTTTTTCTCCATGCCATAGTCCTTCCCAGTGGTTGGCCTTTTGTTGTTGTAGTTATTATTGTTGTTGTTATTATTGTTATTGGGGAAAGTTCCAGTTGTATCGACTGCTCCCCTTTTTATAAAGGTCGGCTTTGAGATGTCCTTCCCCCTCATGCCTTCCACCTTAGCCATAGTGTCATGTACCAGCTGAGCTCTTTGGACCATCTCCATGTAGGTTTGGATGTTGTAAGGTGCGAGCTTCTCGATGAACATGGGCCTGAGCCCATCCATGAAACGGTTAGCCTTTAGTCTTTCAGTTCCCACCAGATGTGGGGCATACACGGCAAGCCGTGCGAATTGAGCCTCATACTCAGCCCCGGACATCCCTTTCTATTTTAGTGCGGCAAATTCTGTCGCTTTCTTCTTCTTCACTCTCTCAGAGAAATATTTTCCCCGGAATATCTCCAGAAATTCAGCCCATTCCAGTTCAGCTATATTAGGCAGGTGGGCCGATGTGGCCTTCCACCATGCCCGGGCATCCTTAGTAAATTGAAAAGTGGCTAGTACCACCTTCTCCCTATTAGTGCATTGCATTACTTGGAAGATCCTTTCCATTTCTTCCTGCCAGTTTTCTGCTTCATCTGGGTCAGGGGATCCAGCGAAACGAGGAGGGTTTAGACTCCTAAAATTTCGGTGCAGATCACCGGCTCCATTCCTTGCAGCTCCAGCTTGATTTCCAGCCTGAACCACATTCTGCAGGGCCTGAGTCAACCCAGCCACAGTTTCTTGCATAGCTTGCCATTGGTTACGAGCAATATATAGGGCCCGATCTGGTCCTGGGATGTGCGCCCGAAAGTGCTAGTGCCTATGGGAGTTAAATGATCAGAGTGTTTGGCATTACACTCGAGTGCTATTTATCTCGACTATCTAAATGACAATAAAAAAGTGCTATGTTCTCTCGTTGGCTATTGACAAAAGTGTTATACTATACCCGTTGTGCTATTGCTATACTTGTGCTATGGCCATCTTGCTATTTTGTGCTATACTCGACACTTGTGCTATATTTGGATGTTGTGCTATTTCGTTCACATGCTATCTTGCTATCTTTTACTTGACTCTCTCGCTCTGTCATTAGTTACTCTGCCATTTAATGCATTAATCATTTAAAGCCTGCTTGATTATTGAGATTTAAGTCCTACTGGGCATTATCGCTCACCCTGCATTATTTATCATGGTGTTCTCAGGTGAGACCGAGGATGAACTATACACTCAAGAGGACGGGAATGACTAGGAGTGATGTTATGAGCACCCTAGTATCTTAGTATTATGATTAGAGTGTTAGTTTAGCCTTTTACTTTTCATTTCGATGTAATTGAGCCCTATAGATTGGCTCTGATATTAGTGGTTGTAACTAGACATTGAAAAGTTATTAATGAGAAGAATTTTCTTTAGTATTATTCATTGTGCAATGGTTTGATGTCTAGTACTTGCTCTATACCCGTTTACTTGCAATTGCCTCGCGTTTCGATATTCCGCGTCGGGGCGTGACACAAGCTATTCTTGAACAACAAGGAAAAAAGCTTCATGTGTTGTGCTCTGACCAAGCAAGAGTTCAACAGAGTTTATTCATGCAAAACAACAAAGAATATGTGGGAAACACTAAAGCTCACATATGAGGGAATAGATAAAGTTAAAGAGACAAGTATAGACATACTTGTCACACAATATGAGAAGTTCCAAATGGAACTAGGTGAGTCCATATCTCAGATGTACAATGACTTTGCTAAAATTATCAATGAACTCGTAGGTTTAGGAAAGAAATACAACCAGAGAGAGATGATTAGAAAGATTCTAAGATCTCTTCCAGCAAAATGGACTCTAAAGGTCACTACTATAGAAGAAGCAAATGACCTCTCCACTATGAGTTTGGAGAAGCTCATTGGATCTCTCATGGCCCATGAGATCAACATGAAGAGATTAGAAGAAAACTCTTCAAGAGGAAGATCAATCAATGCATTCAAAGCTCAGGAAAGAACTTCGGATGAAGACACTACCAGTGACAGTAGTGATGTTGACAGTGAAGAAGAAATAATCCGAAAAATCTTAGCCAAGAGCAAGGAGGAAAAGAAGAAGAAAGAGGAGGAAAAGAAGAACAAAAAGGAGAAACACAAGAAACAGAAACAGAAGACCTTCACAGCTATATGGTATAACTCCTTAGAAAGCTCATGCATAGAAGAAGATTAAGAGAATGCCAATCTGCTCTTGATGAACAAAACAACAAAAATGCATTCAAATGGGTATGGCTAGGGATGCTCTAAAGCATTCGATTAGTGACTATCTACTCTTCACTTCATTCATATCTAAAGAGGAAATAGTCATCCTTAGTTTTTAGTTTTTGTTTTTAAACTTACATTTCTTTTTGTTGTTTATTCCCTAAATTACAATGCTATTAATATCCTTGCAAGAATTTGTGATCAATGTAGGGAAAGTTTGTAAAGACCTCCCAACAGAACAACAAATACAACAGGAGATGTCGACAGAAAAAGGACCCATACACTGAAGGGGAGCCTCACATTCAGGGGGAGCAAACTCTAAGGAGGAGCAATAAACATTGACAACAGTAAACGTATTGTTGAACCCCTCTCCTTCAACATGGTAAGAATATTCCTTAACAAGGGGGTAAATGCAAATGGTAAGACCAGTCCTTTTTGGTTATTGACAAAAAGGGGGAGGGTATCTTTAACTTGTGAATTTTCTGTTTATTCCATGTTTTGAGTATGTTTGTTGGAAAATTCTCATAAATTTTATGATCACCAAAAAGGGGGAGATTATTGAACCACTCTTATATTTTATCCTTTATTTTGTTGGTAACAAAACTCATGATTAACTTAAATATCATGAATATATTTAATATATAGTTTTCCTTGTAAATACAACATACTATGGCACTATCATTTCATGATTTGCATTGAAAAACTAAATTGATTGTTATTCAATGCATTTCGATTACTGACTAAGTGCCACATCGATTACTATACAAACACATCGATTACAATTTACTTAAACATCAATTTCAGTTAGAACTTCGATTTCATTCAAACATTGACCTCAGTTGAACATCGATTTCATTCAAACATCGATTTCACTTAAACATCGATTTTGATTCAACATTGATTTCACTTAAACATCGACTCCATTCAAACATCGACTTCGGTTCAACATTGATTTTATTTAGAACATCGATTTCACTCAAACATCGACTTCAATCAAACATCGATTTCAATCCAACAATGATTTCACCTAGAACATCGATTTCACTCCAACATTGATTATGCCTAAACATCGATTACACTTATACATGGATTATGTTCACATCGACTTCATTTCAACATCGATTACATTCATACATGGATTACATTCAAACATCGATTACACTCAAACATCGACTACCTATATGAAGCATTGATTGCATCTAAAACATCGATTACTATTATACTTAAACATCAATTGCCTCTACATTTCAAATCTTTCAAAATGTCTTTGGCACCCAAATGAAAGTTCAAATGTACTTCATATAGTTAACTTATTATTTCTCTGACTGAGGATCTTTTTGGCTATCTCATAGAATCTCTTCCTTCCTGCAACAAAAGAAAAGTACCTACTATAGACACGCCATTTTGACATAATATCGAGCAACTTTAATGTTACACCATAATGCCTCAAAGTGGCTCTCTTCAATTAACCTCTTGAGTGAGTTTCCTATTTTCTGAATTTGTCTAATATTTTTAGGAATTTTTTCTAAGGGGTCCAAAGGGGTCTGTTGAACCTAATTTATTCGCATCCGATACAGTGGACGCCTTTTAAGGAGTTTCATCCACGGCAGGTAAAGCCGATGCGTGTCACACTTCCTTTTCTGGCCCTTACCCTATTTAGATTTGTGTCCACTACACCTGCCGCTATTAAGAGTTTCCATTTTCGAATTATGGCAATTTCCAAAATCATTTTTGGAATGATTTAGTTGCTAATTAGAATTGTGTATGGTATGTCCGATGCGTTTCTAGCCTTCCTCTGAAGAAGATCGATTTCCCCGAAAAGAACGATTCTACTCAAGAATGTGGCCATTCTGGTGGACGTGATTCAATCTTTCTATTTTGGATATTTGGCAAAGAATCGGTACAAATCGGAAGGTTTAGAAACACGACACATATATCGGACGCGATTCTAAAGGAGGCTATAATCGATGTTTGGAAACGCTTAATCATAGCAAGTCGATCATTGAATTCGCGGCGCTCTTGTCGGACGCGATTCAAGAGATAGACGTCCATTGTACCGGACGCGATTCAAGGAATTTTTCTGTAAGGCCCTCGAATTTTGCTGCATTATTGCATGTAAATAATTCGTGTCGTATATGTACGTATGTATGTATCTACGTATGTATTAGTGGTATACTTATGTGTGTATGTGTATAGCTTAGGTATAAATAATGTATGTAATGCTTGATGGTAGTGTGTGCACAAAACTATATAGATATTACATGTAAATATACATGATGTGCATGGGTTTCTGCATGTTTTAGACTTCTGGCCAAAGGCCACATTGGCGTCAAAAGCATGACATCGATGTGGTGTCAGTGTCCACCCTATGGACGCCTACACTAATCCCAGCGTCCAACGATGTGGACGCCAACTTCTCTGACCTGCATGCGTTGTAGAGCCCGGAATTCCGGGAACAAGCTACCGCAACCATTGGGGAGCTGTCTCCAACGGCCTGAATGGGGTTCACATCAGCATTTCGGGTCAAGAGAAGCCTCTCCCATATATCTAAACCCGAAATTTGCTCCCCCAACCCTTCTCCTTGCCTTTTTACAAGAGTGGAAGAGGAGAGAAAACCCTAGCTCGGAGCTGTGCAAAGACTGGACTTTAGAGGCTCCAATCCGGCGATCCAACGCTTCATCCGGCGTTCTACTGCAACTGGAGGCTAGAGGGAACCAAGGAGAAGGCTTCCCCACCACTGGCTGAGCACCTGCATCGACCAAGAACCCAGAGGAGTGGCGTTTTGGAGGCTTCTTGGGACAGCCCAAGGAGAGCTTCACCAAGCTTTTGATCCCTTTGGAGTGTACCTAAAAGGCATGTACCCTACTCATAACGTCCCTGTATGTGTCTAGGTTGGTTTTACAAATTTTATGTATTTTCCCTCGTGTCCTAGACCCCCAAATTCACCCCATCTTTGGAGCTCGGGTCTTGTTCTGCACAGACCTGACATTAACGGCAATACCCATTGCCACTAAGATCATGCTTAGCGTCCATCGATGATGCCGCTAACATGAAATTAACGGCCATAGCTTGCCACCAAGTTCATCTAAGCAGAACAACAAGCTGTTCTGCCCTTCTATACGACTATTTTCGATATGTCTCACGATGAGGATATACTGTAAATCATTTATATGCTATGTATATTGTTGATGTGATGGATGTGGTGTGTGGATGGATTATCACGAATGATAGGACTTAATTATTTCATGAAGATACATGTGTGATGAGTTTTAATCTTGTTAAAACATGTTTGCATGATTTAGGACAAGTCTAAATGCCCTAATTTGTGAGGATTATGCATGTGAGGTTCAGTCCCTGTTCTAAATTTCTGAGATTATTCCCATGCTTGTGTGAATTATTGCAAAATTTGTTTAGGAAAAATAGAGATCATGCTAGGTCATGATAAATCTTCCATAAATTAATGGATTGTCCAATAAATTGGGAATGAATTCCGTATTTCCATGCATGCTAGGGTTTAGACAGTAAGCTGCTAAGATGGTGATTTGTGTACAATTCCATGTTAAGTTGAATGGTAGATGGCATGAGAAATGGATGTTTGAATTTCTGAAATTTCGTTTTAGTTCAAAAAATCTGAAAATTTGCATGAGGAATCCTAAACCCGAAATTAACATGTGGTTAAAGTTTCAGGTCATTTGGACCAGTATTTAATGTAATATGAATTTTCCATGTAAATGTGAATTTATGCATGCCAATGTGAAACAATTCGATTTAGGTGTAATCCGACCTGATCGGTGATATTTACCTGAATGTAGATTTTGAAATATGTAGTGTCATGTTAGGAAAATAGAGAAATGTGAATGTGAGAGAGAAAGTGAATAGAATGAGAGTGACATGTGTAAACCCATGTGTAAAATCGGTAAAAATGTGTAATGTGAAAATTGTGCCAAATGTGACACTGCTTCTGTAGAGGGCAGTGGAACCGTATCAGGGAAAAGTCCCCTGAGAAGGTTCAATGTGTAAGTGACCCTAAGGGCATTAGGGGGAAATCCTGGAGGTGGACAAGTACCACTGGTTAGGGTGGAGACTTGTTATCCTGGTCTGCGCAGTCCAAGAGTCGCCATTGTATTGCCTAGATGTCGTCTATGTGATGTGATGTGTTGTGTCCTTCTTTGGTGGTTTGGACTATGTGTCACGGTACTAAATGTGAAAGTGTAAATGTGAATGTGTAAATGTGCATGTGTTCATGTGTTAATGTGAAAGTGAACAATGTGTATGTGTAAAGTGCAATTTATTTGAATTGGAAATTTGTGTAAAGAAAATGTGAGACCAAAATGTGAGGATATGATATTGTAATCCATGTTGTGACAAATCTGAAACCATGTTAAATCAGTAGCTTCATTATGTCAGGATCATGTTTATATTTGTAAAATGCCTAGAATCCATGCTAGGGACAATTAACAAGTATGTGCACAAAATTCCATGTTTGGTTGTTCACATGTTGTATTTTAAATAACATTGTAGCTCTCATGTGTAGGATTATGATTGCTAAATCATGTGAAAACCAGCAAGTTAAAGTATGTAAAATGTTCGTGTACATGCACAAGAATGTGTAGATTCCATGCTAGGTGTGTTTTGTTTCATGTACGTAGGATAATCATGCTAAGTGCTTTCATGTTTTAGTTAAAATGCAAAGTAGAATTTCATGAGTAGGAATGATTAGAGAACACGTGTTAGGAATTTATCTTGATAAGGAAATCTGAAAGCATGCATCATGTGTTTACTTATAGAATTATCATGGTTGGTTATGCATTTCAAACGTTAAGCATGATACAGTTGAGTTTTTGCAATGGTGTGTGTAGAGCCTACTATGACATGTACGTGTATGGTATGAGTGGTGTTACTTGCTGAGTCTTTAGACTCACTACTTGCTTCGGCGTACAGGTGTAGTTGGTGACGTGGCACCGTTGGAGGAGACGGTGGGACGGACTCCGAGCGCGGAGATTAGTCTTTGGAGTACTTTGTGACTTTTGCATTTCATAGTATGTAAATTGAACGTTGTATTAGCGTTATCATGGAAAGAATGTATAATGGTGGACATCTATGTATTAAATTTTCAGCAATTTAAATTATGTGAACTTTTAAGTTCTTTAATGTTATTGCAATTTCATGTATGCTAAATGTGGATAATGTATGAATGAAGACAGTAGTTCTTTTTACTTCCGCTACTCTGTTCTTATATTCACGTGTATCTCAGCTGAATGTATTGTTGGGTAAATGTCCCACTGTGGCAACGCTCGCTATACCGACATGGGTTGGTATAACCGTACCGGTATAATGTGGGCCGTCACAGAGATTGGTATCAGAGAACCGGTTGAGATTGCACATGAATATACATAAGTCATCATCCCCATTGCATATTAAGTATGTCCACATGTGTAGAATTGATTAATAAGGAATGAAAGATAGATAAGAAAATGGTTAGGAAACTTAGTAACCTAGCTCTAATGGTGGCTGAAATTTTATTACAGCCATGGCTTCGAGAGGTAGGCGTGGCGGAGCGTCGGCCCGTGAGGATGAGCCGCGACGTGACGAGCGGGCGGAGCAGCAGACCCCGACACCGCCAGGTCCTGTACTTCACCCACCGCCACCTGTGGACTATGGAGTATTCATGCAAGGTCTGGTGCAAGCTATGCAGACGCAGGCTCATACCCAGGCAGCACTCCAGGCTCAGTTGGAGGCTCAGGTTAGACTATTAAAATGAACTATTATCTGTTTTATTTGAATGTGTGATATTATATTGATTGTGTATTGCTTGATGTGTAATGTAGCAGGCTCAAGTACCAGCTCAGGACCATGGTGGACCTTCTACCATGGACAGATTCAAGAGGATTCTGCCACCCTCTTTTAAGGGGGAGAGCGATCCGTTGTTGGCTGAAAGCTGGATGAGGGAGATAGAAAAGATCTTCTGAGCCATCAGGTGTGCAGACGAGGACAAGGTCACATTAGCCACCTACATGCTATAGGTATGTGTTGATTTTGTATGATTGTATGTTTTGTTTAGTTAGATTGTTAGTCGGAGCTTACGAAGTGTATTGCAGGAAAGAGCTGATGTATGGTGGGCTTCATTGCTGCGTACCCGATTTGAGGACGGAGCTATTGACGTTGCTTGGGACGAGTTTGTGAGGCTCTTTCGGGCCAAGTTCGTCCCCGAGCATGTGCAAGATCGGATGGAGCAGGAATTCCTATCTTTGGCTCAAGGCTCCATGACTGTGCTGGAATATGAGGCAAGATTTTTGAACTCTCTAAATATGCACCTCATATCGTGGCAGACGAGCGCAGGAAGACAAAGAAGTTCGTGATGGGACTCAAGCCATCACTGCAGACGAGACTCGGGGCGTTTGACCACCGCACGTTGGACGAGGCCCTTAGTGTTGCGTGTAGGCAGGAGGGAGAGATGAAGCAATATCTGGAGGAAAAGAAGGCTTCGCAGAAGAGGCCAGCAGCGACATTCCAGCGGCAAGACAAGAAGGAAACGTGTACCAGACACGCAACGATCCGTAGCAGTCGGCAGTTCTCAGGTACCCTCTGTACGTTCCCCTGGTGTGAAGAAAGAGTGTCCCCACTGCGGGAAGACACATGGTGGTACCGAGTGTTGGATGATTACGGGCAAGTGCTTGAAGTGCGGGAGCAGCGACCATAAGATCAAAGATTGCCCAAGACTTCAGCAAGGAGTTCAGCGCGGAGCGCCAGCCCCAACAGTAGCGGCAGCCGCGCCAGCTACAGGAAGACCAGGAAGGCCTCGAGCCCCAGCTCGAGTGTTTGCTTTAGCTCGCGAGGACGCCGAGCAGGCGGAGCATGTCACCGAAGGTACGTTTTGCTTTTAGGTGTGCACGCTCGGGTTTTGTTTGATACGGGTGCTACTCACTCGTTCATTTCCGAGCGGTTCGCTAGGCAGTTAGCCCTAGAGTCAGGTATAGAGTCTGAGGGTTTAGAGGTCCCTTTGTCTGTGCACAGCCCGGCGGGTACGGTATCGACTAGGAAGTGCATTCCGTCGTTACCTGTGTGCATTGAGGATAGAGTCCTAGATGGGTGTTTCTTCTTGCTAAAGATGAAGGACTATGATGCTATTCTTGGTCTGGATTGGCTAGAGGAGCACTATGCATTAGTGGATTGTCATCGGAAGAGGATCGTTTTCCGCATTCCTGGTGAGGACGAGTTCTCTCACCCCTTGCCAAGGAACTGGGCAGGAAAGATGGTCATCTCTGCCATGAAGGCAATGCGCATGGTGAACAAGGGTTGTGACGCTTTTCTTGCCAGCGTGGTGTTAGTGCCAGAGGCTGATGAGTCACCTACTCTTGCAAGATTGAGGTAGTGCAGGATTTTCCAGATGTCTTTCCTGATGACTTGTCTGGATTGCCACCGGATAGAGAGATAGAGTTTACCATAGAGTTGCTTCCAGGCACCTCTCCTATCTCAAGGCTCCATATCGGATGGCACCTGCGGAGTTAGCCGAGTTGAGGAGGCAATTGCAAGAGTTGCTTGATAAGGGATTTATTCGCCCTAGTGTTTCCCCTTGGGGCGCACCTGTATTGTTCGTCAAGAAGAAAGACGGGTCACTTAGGTTATGCATTGACTATAGGAAGTTGAACCAGGTGACTGTGAAGAACAGGTATCCCCTACCTCGTATTGATGACTTGTTTGACCAGTTGCGAGAGGCATCAGTCTTTTCTAAGATTGATTTGCGATCTGGTTATCATCAGTTGAGGATTCGGAGTGAGGATGTGTCCAAGACGACGTTTAGAACCCGTTATGGACATTATGAGTTCTTGGTTCTTCCTTTCGGATTGACCAATGCCCCTGCAGCATTCATGGATCTCATGAACAGGGTGTTTAGGCCTTACCTAGATAGCTTTGTCGTAGTGTTTATTGATGACGTGTTGGTCTACTCTCCGGATGAGGCCACGCACTGTCAGCATTTAAGGGTAGTGTTAGAGGTTCTTCGTGAGCACAAGATGTATGCCAAGTTCAGCAAGTGCGATTTTTGGTTGCGCGAGGTTCATTTCCTCGGGCATGTTATCTCCGGTGCTGGTGTTGCAGTTGATCCAGCAAAGGTCTAGGCTGTTATGGATTGGGAGATTCCCAAGACCCCTTCGGAGATTCGTAGTTTTATTCATTTAGCTGGTTATTATTGGCGATTTATTGAGGGATTTTCATCCATCGCCGCCCCTTTGACAAAGCTGACCAGAAAGGGGGAGAAGTTTGCATGGTCTGAGGCATGCGAGCGGAGCTTTCAGCTATTAAAGGCTAAGCTTACTTCTGCTCCGGTATTGGTATTGCCTAGTGGTCAAGAAGGCTTTGCCATCTATACGGATGCATCTCAGATTGGTTTAGGCTATGTGCTAACGCAACAAGAAAGGGTAGTGGCTTATGCTTCTCGTCAGTTGAAGGAGCATGAGAAGAACTATCTGACTCATGACTTGGAGCTCGCAGCAGTGGTTCATGCACTAAAGATCTGGAGGCACTATCTTTATGGTGTCAGATTTGAGGTGTTTACTGACCACAAGAGCTTGAAGTATCTTTTCTCCCAAAAGGAATTAAACCTGAGGCAGAGGAGATGGATCGAGTTCTTGAAGGACTATGACTTCGACCTTCAGTATCACCCTGGAAAGGCGAATGTTGTAGCGGATGCGCTGAGTAGAAAGAGGCCATCTCTCCAGCAGGATTGGAAGATGTTGGAAGATGCGGCTTGCGCGTTGACTGAGTTAGAGCCATCGCTATGTCAGGCTTTTGTAGCTCAGTTATCTCTTAGGTCCTCGGTTTTGGATGAGGTGATCGAGCAACAGGGAGCCGACCCTAGACTCTTAGAGTTAGTGGGCAAGGCAGGCATTGCTCGAGATGAGGACGGTGTGATTAGATTTCAGCACCGTGTTTGTGTCCCCGATCTAGCAGATGTCCGTGAGCATGTGTTAGCAGAGGCTCACAGATCGTGATTCTCTATTCATCCGGGTAACACTAAGATGTATCAAGTCCTGAAGAGATCATTTTGGTGGTCCGGCATGAAGAAGGATGTTGCGGATTATGTGTCTAGATGTCTAGTGTGTCAGCAAGTGAAGCCGAGCGACAGCGACCATCCGGCCTATGCAGAGGATGGATATCCCAGTGTGGAAGTGGGAAGCTGTCACTATGGACTTCGTTTCGGGTTTGCCTCGATCTAGAAGGGGCAATGACTCGATTTGGGTAGTTGTAGATAGATTCTCGAAGACTGCTCATTTCTTGCCTATGAAGAAGAAGCAGTCAGTAGAGAGTTTAGCTAGATTGTATGTAGTGTCATTAGATTGCATGGTGTGCCGAAGTCGATCATTTCGGATCGAGATCCGAGATTCACTTCGAGGTTGTGGAAGGGTCTTCAGGATGCGTTAGGTTCGGAACTGAAGCTCAGTTCGGCGTTTCATCCTCAGATCGATGGACAGTCCGAGAGGACTATCCAGACGCTCGAGGATATGTTGAGAGCGTGTGTTCTGGATTGGAAGGATGATTGGGAGCGTCATTTACCTCTTGTGGAGTTCGCATAGAACAACAACTTTCATGCGAGTATTGGTATGGCTCCATTTCAGGCGTTGTATGGTAGGCCCTGCAGATCTCCTTTGTGTTGGGAGGAGACTGGTGATAGGCAGTTGATCGGACCGGAGTTAGTTCAGGAAACATCGGATAAGATCCAACTTATCAGAAAGAGGCTTGTTGCGGCACAGGATAGGCAGAAGAGTTATGCCGACAACAGGAGAAATGATTTGGAGTTCGAGGTTGGCGATCATGTCTTCTTGAAGATATCGCCTACTCGTGGTGTCATCAGATTTGGCCGGCATAGTAAGTTGAGCCCTAGGTTCATTGGCCCATATGAGATTCTCAGACGTTTGGGCAGCGTGGCATATGAGCTAGCATTACCCCCAGCTTTGGCTAGCGTTCACCCTGTATTCCACGTATCTATGCTCAGGAAGTATGTCCGAGATCCGTCTCATGTGATTAGTCATGAGCCAGTGGAGATCCAGCCAGATCTTTCGTATGTCGAGCAACCAGTAGCTATTCTTGACCGGAAGGTTCAGCATCTCTAGAACAAGAGTATTGCGTCGGTGAAGGTCCTATGGCGGAACTTCTCACGAGAGGAGGCTACTTGGGAGCTTGAGGATGCGATGAAGAAGAAGTATCCCCCTTTTGTTTGAGTAGTGTCGTTCTAACTTCGAGGACGAAGTTTCTTTTAAGGGGGAGAGGGTGTAAGGCCCTCGAATTTTGCTGCATTATTGCATGTAAATAATTCGTGTCGTATATGTACGTATGTATGTATCTACGTATGTATTAGTGGTATACTTATGTGTGTATGTGTATAGCTTAGGTATAAATAATGTATGTAATGCTTGATGGTAGTGTGTGCACAAAACTATATAGATATTACATGTAAATATACATGATGTGCATGGGTTTCTGCATGTTTTAGACTTCTGGCCGAAGGCCATATTGGCGTCAATAGCATGACGTCGATGTGGTGTCAGCGTCCACCCTATGGACGCCAACACTAATCCCAGCGTCCAACGATGTGGACGCCAACTTCTCTGACCTGCATGCGTTGCAGAGCCCGGAATTCCGGGAACAAGCTACCCCAACCATTGGGGAGCTGTCTCCAACGGCTTGAATGGGGTTCACATCAGCATTTCGGGTCAGAGAAACCTCTCCCATATATCTAAACCCGAAATTTGCTCCCCCAACCCTTCTCCTTGCCTTTTTACAAGAGAGGAAGAGGAGAGAAAACCCTAGCTCGGAGCTGTGCAAAGACTGGACTTTGGAGGCTCCAATCCGGCGATCCAAGGCTTCATCCGGCGTTCTACTGCAACTGGAGGCTAGAGGGAACCAAGGAGAAGGCTTCCCCACCACTGGCTGAGCACCTACATCGACCAAGAACCCGAGGAGTGGTGTTTTGGAGGCTTCTTGGGACAGCCCAAGGAGAGCTTCACCAAGCTTTTGATCCCTTTGGAGTGTACCTAAAGGCAAGTACCCTACTCATAACGTCCCTGTATGTGTCTAGGTTGGTTTTACAAATTTTATGTATTTTCCCTCGTGTCCTAGACCCCCAAATTCACCCCATCTTTGGAGCTCGGGTCTGTGTTCTGCACAGACCTGACATTAACGGCAATACCCATTGCCGCTAAGATCATGCTTAGCGTCCATCGATGATGCCGCTAACATGAAATTAACGGCCATAGATTGCCGCCAAGTTCATCTGAGCAGAACAGCAAGCTGTTCTGCCCTTCTATACGACTATTTTCGATATGTTTCACGATGAGGATATACTGTAAATCATTTATATGCTATGTATATTGTTGATGTGATGGATGTGGTGTGTGGATGGATTATCACGAATGATAGGACTTAATTATTTCATGAAGATACATGTGTGATGAGTTTTAATCTTGTTAAACCATGTTTGCATGATTTAGGACAAGTCTAAATGCCCTAATTTGTGAGGATTATGCATGTGAGGTTCAGTCCCTGTTCTAAATTTCTGAGATTATTCCCATGCTTGTGTGAATTATTGCAAAATTTGTTTAGGAAAAATAGAGATCATGCTAGGTCATGATAAATCTTCCATAAATTAATGGATTGTCCAATAAATTCGGGAATGAATTCCGTATTTCCATGCATGCTAGGGTTTAGACAGTAAGCTGCTAAGATGGTGATTTGTGTACAATTCCATGTTAAGTTGAATGGTGGATGGCATGAGAAATGGATGTTTGAATTTCTGAAATTTTGTTTTAGTTCAGAAAAATCTGAAAATTTAGCATGAGAATCCTCAACCCGAAACTAACATGTGGTTAAAGTTTCAGGTCATTTGGACCAGTATTTAATGTAATATAAATTTTCCAAGTAAATGTGAATTTATGCATGCCAATGTGAAACAATTCGATTTAGGTGTAATCCGACCTGATCGGTGATATTTACCTGAATGTAGATTTTGAAATCTGTAGTGTCATGTTAGGAAAAACAGAGAAATGTGAATGTGAGAGAGAAAGTGAATAGAATGAGAGTGACATGTGTAAACCCATGTGTAAAATCGGTAAAAATGTGTAATGTGAAAATTGTGCCAAATGTGACACTGCTTCCGTAGAGGGCAGTGGAACCGTATCAGGGAAAAGTCCCCCTGAGAAGGTTCAATGTGTAAGTGACCCTAAGGGCATTAGGGGGAAATCCTAGAGGTGGACAAGTACCACTGGTTAGGGTGGAGACTTGTTCTCCCGTCTGCGCAGTCCAAGAGTCGCCATTGTATTGCCTAGATGGCGTCTATGTGATGTGATGTGTTGTGTCCTTCTTTGGTGGTTTGGACTATGTGTCACGGCACTAAATGTGAAAGTGTAAATGTGAATGTGTAAATGTGCATGTGTTCATGTGTTAATGTGAAAGTGAACAATGTGTAATGTGTATGTGTAAAGTGCAATTTATGTGAATTGGAAATTTGTGTAAAGAAAATGTGAGACCAAAATGTGAGGATATGATATTGTAATCCATGTTGTGACAAATCTGAAACCATGTTAAATCAGTAGCTTCATTATGTTAGGATCATGTTTATATGTGTAAAATGCCTAGAATCCATGCTAGGGACAATTAACAAGTATGTGCACAAAATTCCATGTTTGGTTGTTCACATGTTGTATTTTAAATAACATTGTAGCTCTCATGTGTAGGGTTATGGTTGCTAAATCATGTGAAAACCAGCAAGTTAAAGTATGTAGCATGTTCGTGTACATGCACAAGAATGTGTAGATTCCATGCTAGGTGTGTTTTGTTTCATGTACGTAGGATAATCATGCTAAGTGCTTTCATGTTTTAGTTAAAATGCAAGTAGAATTTCATGAGTAGGAATGATTAGAGAACACGTGTTAGGAATTTATCTTGATAAGGAAATCTGAAAGCATGCATCATGTGTTTACTTATAGAATTATCATGGTTGGTTATTCATTTCAAACGTTAAGCATGATACATGTTGAGTTTTTGCAATGGTGTGTGTAGAGCCTACTATGACATGTACGTGTATGGTATGAGTGGTGTTACTTGCTGAGTCTTTAGACTCACTACTTGCTTCGGCGTACAGGTGTAGTTGGTGACGTGGCACCGTTGGAGGAGACGGTGGAGACGGACTCCGAGCGCGGAGATTAGTCTTTGGAGTACTTTGTGACTTTTGCATTTCATAGTATGTAAATTGAACGTTGTATTAGCGTTATCATGGAAAGAATGTATAATGGTGGACATCTATGTATTAAATTTTTATCAATTTAAATTATGTGAACTTTTAAGTTCTTTAATGTTATTGCAATTTCATGTATACTAAATGTGGATGATGAATGAATGAAGACAGTAGTTCTTTTTACTTCCGCTACTCTGTTCTTATATTCACGTGTATCTCAGCTGAATGTATTGTTGGGTAAATGTCCCACTGTGGCAACGCTCGCTATACCGACGTGGGTTGGTATAACCGTACCGGTATAATGAGGGCCGTCACATTTTCCCTATAATAGACCCCCGAGGCCACTGTTTTGAGCATCACTCACACACTATGGCGAAGCCCTGTTGGATTGACATCTCAACTCTGAACTAAGGAGGAGCCCCTCTCATTCCAAGCCACGTCACCCGTCATTTCGTGGAGTTCGGAACCTCCACCCTCTTCATGCGCATTGGAGCGAGGCGGGTGGAGCACTTCGTCCCCTTCATCCATTACAACAGCAGCAGCTACACATCGCCATTCTTCTCTTTTTCCCTCCACTTCACTTTATTTTGTTTCCTTTTTAGCATTTCATCACACTACGCTTCTGTGGCGGCCCTCATTATACCGGTACGGTTATACCAACCCACGTCGGTATAGCAAGAGTCCTCACAGTGGGACATTTACCCAAACGATACATACAGCTGAGATACACGTGAATATACAACAGAGTAGCGGAAGTAAAAGACAACTGTCTTCATTCATTCATCATCCACATTTAACATACATGAAGTTTGAAATTAACACTAAGGAACTAAAAGTTCACATACTTTAAATTGCTGAAATAAAATACATAATGTCCACACTTATACATTCTTTTCATGATAATTCTAATACAATGTTCAAATTACATACTATGAATACACGAGTCACAAGAAACTCCAAAACTAGCTAATCTCCGCGCTCGGAGTCCGTCTCTGCTGTCTCCTCCAAAGGGGCCACGTCACCAACTACACCTGTATGCCGAAGCAAGGAGTGAGTCCAGAGACTCAGCAAAAAACACTACTCATAACATACACGTATAAGTCTTAGTGGTTTCTACATGCACATTTACATTTGCAACACATGGCATGCTAGTCAATTTAAAGTTTCAACCTATCATGAAAGTTTCACAACTTTATACATGGATCATGCTTTTAGATTTGCCAGGATAAAATTTACCTATCACATGCTCTCTATTCAATTGACTCATGAAACTTTGTCCTTAAGAACCAGGACATGAGAGCTACCAACATGAACATTGAGCGTACATGAAAGAAACACGACTAGCATGGACCCTACATGTTTTTAAACACATTCATAGACATTTTCACATGCTTTAAGTTGCTGGTTTCACATGGTTTCATGGCTGTAAACCTACACATGAGAGCTACAATATCACTTAAAGCAAATCATATGAATAACCAATCATGCTATTTGTACACGTACTCATTAATTATCCCTAACATGGACTCTAGGCATTTTTGCACACATATACATGATAATGACAACATGAATTTACTGATTTCACATGGTTTTCAGATTTGTCTCACATGGATTTCAACACATATTTTCACATTTAGAAGTTCATATTTTCTTTGCACAAGTTCTCTTTCACATGGTTACACTTTACACATACACATTCACATTGTTCACTTACACATTTACACATGGACACATACGCATTACACATTTCACATTACACATTTTAGGTGCCGTGACACATAGTCCAAACCACCAAAGAAGGCCATATACACATCACATTACACATAGACGCCATCTAGGCATTCCAATGGCGACTCTTGGACTGCGCAGACCGGGAGAACAAGTCTCCACCCTAACCAGTGGTACTTGTCCACCTCCAGGATTTCCCCCTAATGCCCTTAGGGTCACTTACACATTGATCTTTCTCAGGGGGACTTTTCCCTGATACAGCTCCACTGCCCTCTACGGAAGCAGTGTCACATTGGCACAGTTACACATTACACATTTTACCATTTTACATATGGTTTTACACTTCACACCTTTCATCTCATTCACTCTCTCACTCACATGAATCTCTGTTTCCTGACATGGCACTACAGATTTCAGGAGTTTAACACACAGTAAATTTCACTAATCAAGTTGGGTTTAGACAAGAACTAACCACATTACGATAATATACGTAGATTATCACATTTCACATGAAAAATATATAACTTCTTATTTACTGATTCAAATGACCTGAAATTTTAACCACATGCTATTTTCGGGTTCTAGATCATACACTCAAATTTTCAGATTTTTCTGAGCTAATTAGGATTTATAGAAAATCAAACACTTATTTTGCATGCCATTCACAATTTAAGTTACATGGAATTTAACACATCATGCAATTTACCATTTACTGTTTGAATGGGATTACCATTACGTGCATGATTTGAGAATATAGAACTATTCTAAATCATACAATCACAAATCGATCACCACAAACCATTCTTGCATGTCTTTCTATTTACCGAACCGAATTTATTTGCAAATCTATACAAGCATGAACAATTTACCAAAATTGGGCATACATCTACTGATCTACTAATCTTCATGAACTGACAAAACCAAGGCATTCAGACTAATCGTACTCATGAAACATAAATTTGGCAAGATCATCAACGTCATGCTTACAAGTTTAAGGGATAAAACTTTCCTACATTCACCATCACACATCACATTCATCCACACACCACAATTGACAATACATAGTGTATAGGATTACCATATATCCTCATCACGGAAACCATACCGAAATTAGAGTATAGGAAGGGCAGAACAGTTCACTGTTCTGTCCAGAAGAACTTGGCGGGGGTCTCTGGCCGCTGACTCAGGGTCAGCGGCATGGTCAATGGACGCCAAGCATGATATCGCGTCCGTTGACCTTGCCGTCAATGCAGGTCTGTGCAGAAACCAGACCCGAGCTCTCAAATTTGGTGAATGGGAGGGTCTAGGACTCGAGGAAAAATCCAAAAATAATAGAAACGACCTAGACACATACGGAACATCATGGATAGGTCACTTGCCTTTTTAAAAATTCCTCCAAAGGGTCTAGGGTGTTGGTGAAGCCCTCCTTGGGCAGTCCCAAGAATCCTCCAATGAACTCTCCTCCGGGTTCTTGAGCAAGATCCACAGCAAGCCGAGGTCGGGGAAGCCTTCCTCGTCGATCCAGCAACCTCCTTGAAGCAATGGAATGCCGGATCAAGCTTCAGAAGTGTGGATTTTTGGGTGGCAAGGATGGGGTTTCTCACAGTTTTCTCCTAGGGTTTTCTTCTCTCTTTTTCTCCTCTTGCAAGGTGAAGGGAGGAGTGGGAAGAGGCCATTTCGGGTTCAGACATAGGGGAGTCTCTCTCCACTCACCAGGTGACTTGACAGCCTTCAGAGCCGTTGGGGATAGTCCCCCAATGGTTGGCTTTCTTGTTTCAAAAGCTTGCAGCTCTGCTGCGCATGCAGGCCAGAGAGATTGGCGTCCATATCGCTGGACGTCAGGATTAGTGTTGGCGTCCATGTCTGGACGCTGACACCTCCTAAACGGTTAGGGATTGACGCCAAGATGGCCTTCGGCCAGAAGTCTAAAATATGCAGAAACCATGCATACCATGCGTATATACATGCAATATTTATATGGTATTATATCCATACTATCACCATGCAATACATACATTATTTATATTTAATGTAAACACATGCACACATACTTGTATTAATCAATACGTACGTAAGTATGTACATACACACACAAGCACAATCATACACACCAAATACAAATAATGCGACGGAAATTCGAGGGTCTTATAGCTTCACACAACTCACACCATCTTATCCTTTCCCCACATTATAGGGGTTTAACACCCCCTCATGAGGTTTGTTAACACCCAATTTAATGCTTCTTATATCACTTTATTTGAGCTTTTTTTACACCTCCAAGTCTAATCAAACTTTCACGTGTTTTCTTGTTTGTGCTTTTTGCAAGGTAGCCCCATTTGGAGCTAAATCTTCTTCGTCGTCCGGCCAGTGGAAGAAGAAAGAAACCCACACCCCACTCTCTTGCGATCTTCGGGTGAAGGTAAGTTGTGACGGCCCTCATTATACCGGTACGGTTATACCAACCCACGTCGGTATAGCGAGCGCTGCCATAGTGGGACATTTACCCAAACGATACATACAACTGAGATACGCGCGAATATACAACAGAGTAGCGGAAGTAAAAGACAACTGTCTCCATTCATTCATCATCCACATTAAACATACATGCAATTCGCAATTAACATATAAGAACTAAAGGTCCCATAATTTAAATTGCTGAAATAGAAATACATAATGTCCACACTTATACATCATTTTCATGATAATTCTAGTACAATGTTCAAATTACATACTTATGAAATACACAAATCTCAAAGAAACTCCAAAGCTAGTCTCCGCGCTCGGAGTCCGTCCCACCGTCTCCTCCAACGGTGCCGTGTCACCAACTATACCTGTACGCCGAAGCAAGGAGTGAGTCCAAGGACTCAGCAAGCAACACTACTCATGATATACACGTACAAGTCCTAGTGGTTTCTACATGCACATTTACAATTTGCAACACATGGCATGTTAGTCAATTTAAGTTTCAACCTATCATGAAATTTTACAATTTTATACATGGATCATGCTTTCAGATTTCTAAAAATAAAATTCACCTATCTATCACATGCTCTCTATTCAATTTACTCATGAAACTTTAATCTTTAAAGAGCTAAACATGAGAGCTACCAACATGAACATTTTACATACATGAAGGGGAACACAACTAGCATAGATTTCACATGTCCTTAAGTACATCATAACCCTTTTGACATGCTTTAGGTTGCTGATTTCACATGGTTTACGGTTGTAAACCTATACATGAAGCTACAATATGGCATAAAACATATCATGTGATCAAACAATCATGCTATCTTGTATCCGTTTTCACCAATTATCCCTAACATGGATTCTAGACATCTTTGCACATAATAACACGATGGTAATAACATAATTCACTGATTTCACATGATTTCAGATTTGTCTCACATGGTTTTCAATAACATATTTTCACATCTTTAGTTTCACATTTTCTTTACACAGTTTCCTCTTTCAAATGGTTCACTTTACACATACACATTCACATTGTCACTTACACACTTACACATGGACACATACACATTACACATTTCACATTACACATTTTAGGTGCCGTGACACATAGTCCCAAACCACCAAAGAAGGACATATACACATCACATTAAACATAGACGCCATCTAGCATTCCATGGCGACTCTTGGACTGCGCAGACTGGGAAAAAAGTCTCCACCCTAACCATGGTACTTGTCCACCTCCAGGATTTCCCCCTAATGCCCTAAGGGTCACTTACACATTGAACTTTCTCAGGGGGACTTTTCCTGATACAGCTCCACTGCCCTCTACGGAAGCAGTGTCACATTGGCACAGTTACACATTTACCGTTTTAACACATGGCTTTACACTTCACCATTTCATCACATTCACTTTCTCACTCACATGAATATCTCTGTTTTTCCTAACATGGTACTACAGAATTTCAAGAGCTTAGCACACAGTAATTTCACCATCAAGTTGGTTTTAGACCATAACTAATCACATTTCGGTAATATACGTAGATTATCTCATTTCACATGAAATACATAACTTCTTATTTACTGATCCAAATAACCTGAAATTTTAACCACATGTTTTTTTCCGGTTCAAGATCATACACTCAAATTTTCATATTTTTCTGAACTAAATAGAAGTTACAGAAAATAAAACACCAATTTAGCACACTATTCACAACTTAAGTTAACATGGGGTTTAGCATATCCTGCAAATTGCCACTTACTGTTTTAAACAGAGGCTACTAATTTATGCATGATTCGAGATACCAATTTACCCTAAATCATACATCTATGGATTTCACCACAACCATTCTTGCATGCTTTTATTTTACCGAGCCGGATTCATTAGCAACTTACACAAGCATGGATAATTTACCAAAATTGCAAACACATATATTGACCCACTAATCTTCATGATCAGACCAAAACCGAGACATTCATACTAATCCTAATCATGAACAAGGATTTGCAAGATTATCTACAAGTCATGCTCACAAGTGCAAAGGGGTACATTATCCTACATTTGCCATCAGCATCATACTCATTCACACACCATAATTGATAATACATAGAGTATAGGATTACCATATATCCTCATCACGGAAAACATACCGAAATTAATGTACAAGAAGGGCATAACAGCTCACTGTTTTGTCAGAGGAACTTGGCGGCGGTCTCTGGCCGCTGACTCAGAGTCAGCGACAGGGCCGATGGAGGCCAAGCATGATCTGGGCTCCAGGGACCTTGCCGTCAAGCCAGGTCTGTGCAGAAACACAGACCCGAGCTCTCAAACTTGGGTGATGGGAGGGTCTAGGACTCGAGGAAAAATCCATAAAAATAGCAAAACCGACCTAGACTCATACGGGGACATCATGGATAGGTCACTTGCCTTTTAAAAATTCTTCCAAAGGTTTAGGGCTCGGTGAAGCTCTCCTTGGGCTGTCCCAAGAAGTGCAGAAATCCCTCCAAAAGATCTCTTCCTCCGGGCTTCTGGATGATCTCCACGCCAAGGGATGTTAGGGAAGCCTCCTCCTTTGATCCAGCAACCTCCTTGAAGCAGTAGATTTCCGGATCAAGCTTCAGAAGTGAGGGTTTTTAGGGTGGCAAGGTGGGTTTTTCCTCTCAGCTTTCTCCTAGGGTTTTCTTCTCACTTTTTTCCTCCTCTTGCAAGGTGAAGGGAGGAGTGGGGAGAGCCATTCGGGTTCAGACATAAGGGGAGCCTCTCTCCCACTCACCAGGCTGATTTGACAGCCTTCAGAGCCGTTGGGGACAACCCCCAATGGTTGGCTTACCTTGTTTCAGAAGCTTGCAGCTCTGCTGCGCATGCAGACTAGAGAGATTGGCGTCCATATTGCTGGACGCCCGGATTAGTATCGGCGTCCAAGTCTGGATGCTGACACCACCTCAGCGGCCAGGGGTTGACGCCAAGGGGCCTTCGGCCAGAACCCTAAGTTATGCAGAAAACCATGCATACCATGCATATATACATGCAATATGTATATGGTATTATCCATACTATCACCATGCAATACATACATTTTACATCTAACATAAACACATGCACGTTAAGTATACTAATTAATGCGTATGTAAATATGTACATACATACACAAGCACAAATATACACACGTAAATACAAATAAGGAGACGGAAATTCGGGGTCTTACATAAGTACTCTACTTCTCCTCTTCGCCCATCTCCTTCGACACCTACGTGTGTCTAGCGATCACACTCCATATTTGTGCACGCACGCATGTCACCTCTTTTCCTTTTGCTTTTCTTTCCCTCACCTCCACGCATCTTAATTTCTTTTATTAAAAAATTCTTCTTCTTTTAAATCATCCTCTTTGTGGGTGGTGTTTTGAAAAAACACGTCTACACCTACATTCTATTCCTAGCTATCTGCAGGAAAACATGGACAGAAGGCCAAAAGAGGTATGAGCCATTTGACAAAAGACTTCACTAGTCTAATCATCTGCCTTGCATTAATGTATGCATGTCGACCTCTACACACAGTCAACATCTTGGACCTACTGCTGGCATCCTTGGAAGTGCACACCACGCTAGACATCTTCCTCCATGCCAAGTAGCCAGTAGGCACAAGAAGGAGCCGTTAGACTCAAGAAAAGAGAGAAGAAGAAGAGAGCCATGAATCTCCAACGACCATCTATCAAGAATCTCATCCAGCTGCTCCATAAAAGAGAGAAGAGAAAGCAGAAGAAAAACAAGAAGACAGAGAGAACTTGAAGATCATTCAAAGAGTATACATCCAGTGAGCATCCAAATCCATACCACTCAAGCAAGAAAGGAAGAGGCTCGGCCTATTCAAGCTGAAGCATTCACTGTGATACCCCAAAATTTTCTTTCTTTTATATGATGCATATGTCTTAACTTGTCGAGTGAGTAGCGTGTGTATTCAATTGTGCATATTATCCTTTCTATGCTTTCTCATTAGTTCATGCATGTTTATACAGGATAGTTAGGTAGAGAATAGGCATTAGTTAAATTTATGTTTAAGGTGTATACCAAAAATCTGAGGCATAAAATAAATAAGTAATATTGTGCATGTGATAAGTAAATAATGATAGGCCATGTAGGATCATGAGAGTTATTTCTGTACAAGTATAAATATAAACATGAGTGTGCATGCATTATCTAGCTATCAATGTAGACATTATTTAATTATTAATGTATCTATGGCATTTAGTTATTTTAAACATGTTGTAAGTAACATGGTGTATATAGGTGTACATATATATATGCTAATCTTATTTAATGATACTAATTACTTTAGCATGTTAATTATTTATGATGTGTAAGGTGCTTGAATGATAATGTATATGTAGAATTTGATATGATGAACGCATTTCATTATAAATACATGCGATGTATGTAGTCATATAATGTTTGTATATGTGCTTATGTGCATGTTATTGATGTATATTATCCTTAATTATGATTAGTATAAGTTATATTTAAATAAAATTATGGAATGAGTGTACTTCATGTGTAAGGGTATATGTGATATTTTTATATATAAAATTATTCTAGTGTTTTTACGCATTTATTTCGGAGTTTATCAGGTCTTGATTGCACTGGGGAGTTGGCGGCCAGGCCTGGACACCAGAGTGGTTGGCGTCCACATCCCTGGACGCCAACCCTAGGTATGCGCCACCGCCCAGACGCCAACCTCAAGTTGCGGCCAGGACCCTTGACGTCAACTGTGCAGTTGACTACAACCGATGTTGACGTCAATATCCCCTCCTGCGTAACGGTTCCAGATTTGTTAATGCTTGCTTTATGCCGGTTCCAGTTTAGGAAACCCATCCTAAACCTTGGTAACCACCCCATGCGTACCCAACTATCCAACTTTATAAAAAACCTATTTTCTGGCCGCACAAATTCCTTTTGGTCATTGTGAAACCCTAGTTTTCCCTGTGAGAAAAGCTGAACTTCCCCCAAGCTCTGATCCAGCGACTGGAGGATTTTCTGGAAGATCTATGCCAACTGGAGCGTAGTCTACTATCAAGGAGGCGTCCCCAACTCCGAGGAACGATCTACATCGACGGGAGAACAGATTCAAGGAGTTTCTGAGCACCCTCTTGCTCTGGCCGAGGAGGGCTTCAACAACAAAGATTTGATCTTCTAGGATTTTATTAGAGGCAAGTACCCTATGTACATTTCCTATACATGTCCCCTAGGTCCTATGATTTTTATATGGATTTCCCTCGCGTCGGGACCCTCAAACTTCCCCGTACATGTGAATGTGTCTGTGCATATTGCTGTCTGGAAGTTGACGGCAACATCCCTTGCCGTTAAGTTCATCATTTGATGGCAAGAGATGTCGCAGTTAACCCAGTTGCGGCCAGGACCATGCAGTTAAGTTTGTTAGTTTTCTGAAAATTGTTGTTTAATATATATAAATGATTTCTGGGTATGTTTTCCTGCTGAAATTTTTTATGAGGGGTCAAGGGTGATTATAGGTCATATCATGAGGTTTTCGTGAATTTTCATGATTTATGTTTTTATTAAAATTCTGGAGTTCGAATTATGAACATGATGAGCATGTTAATCTGTATAATTAGGACGGTTGTGAGTTCGAGCATGGTGAATTTCTGTAATGATATGATTATAGTATAAACACATTGACACTGTCAAATTAGACTATTTTATTGGAAATCTCTGTTTTAAGAAATTTGTGAAAATGCCCAGCAGTTTGGATTAATTGTTATAATTCATTTTCTGTTCATAAAAATCCAAAATTGAGCATGTGTTTTGTTTACGTCTTTACTTATGATAACATTTTCGTAAAGTTCTAATGACAGTAGTATTTTCATGGTTTTAAATGTGAAAATAACCATGTTGTGCATGTTAGAGTAATATAGTATAATGGAGTTAGCAGCATGTTAATGCCTTACCTTGAGTGATTTATCACTGTTAAACAATAATGTGAATTTTTGTAAAAGGAATGTGAGTATTAAGCGAAGTGAAGTAGAATTTGAATGAAAGTTGTGTATAAGCATGAGTAATAATGTGATGAGAATGAGAATGTGGTTAAGGTAAATGTGTGCCAAGAATGACATTGCTACCATAGGGGTCTGAGAGTTGTCCCATAGAAAAGTCCCTTGAAAGGCTCAACGTTATGAGATAATCCTAAGGGTATTAGGATAAAATCAGTAGTGGACAAGTACCGCTGGTTAGGGTGGAGAGGGCTTCTCTCGATTCTGCGCAGTTACCTAGATTTGTCACCGCATTGCTAGGTGATGAATATATGAAAGTGAGTGCTAAGTGCTAAGTGATAAGCGCTAAGTGCCAAAGTGATTGTTTTCCTCTACTTGGTAGTTAGGACTATGTGTCACAGCAACTTAAGAGATTAAATGTGACATAGTGTAATGTGATAAATGTGAATGCAAGAGTAAGTGCAATGGAAGGAGTGAAAATTAATATGCAAGGAAGAGCAAAAGGTAGCAAAGGTACAAGTGTAGGTGAAAACCAATGTATCATTACATGTTTATTTATTTATGTCATTCATGTGTTAGTATCATATTTATAATATCATGTTTTGTACCATGTTAAATGTTATGTAATATAGTTTAAATAATCTCCCATATGGAGGTATGTATGAATAGGTCATGTAAACATGTAAAGAAATGCAATGTAGAAGAACGAGTAGGTAATTTGACAATGAATAAGATAGCGTGAGAATAAGTGCAAATTCATGTAATTAAGTTTAATTCATGTCAAAACAGCAAGGTAAATGAGATATTGTTTTTGATAAACACACGAAATAATGTCTAAGTTCTATTATAGATTGCTACTCATTTAGTATGTAGTTTCATGCTTAATTTGTAGATGATTGCCATCCGATTTTGAATGTGTTTAAATCTTCATTCCATGCTTAATAAAGGTGATATCATGGTGAATTATTCATATTAAAAACAGCAAATGAATGTGTAAATAAATGAGAAAAGTGCATGTGCATAAATAGAGATCATGTTAGGTTGTTATCTACTGTATGTATAATTACATGTTCTAATTGGTAAAGCTGTTACACAATAAGGAAAAATGTTTAGACTAATATACATATTCATGATATTTGTTAGAGTGCATATGTTCATGTCATATATGTATTAATTGGATTATGCTTACTACGATAGGAGAATTAGCATAATATTATGAAGTTCACTAGAAACCATGTGCAAGTGTCATGAGTGTATGATAAATCTTACCTTAAAACAACAAGTTAGTTATATGATAAAGTGATATGAATGCATGTGAAATTGACTAAATACCATGGTAAAAGTATTCATCATCTTGTACATAACCTTGTGTTCAAATTTTGATTAAATTGTGCAATGATATGATAAGGATTTGAACTATGTATCATAGAATATCATGTGTAGATGTCTGTTATTTTATAATTTAATACGAGCATGTGTTTGGGAGACCTATGTGTTGTTATCATTAAAGTTTGTGCTATATGAATTATTGTAATTAGTATGATAGCATGTGTCTCATTATGGTTGGTAGTATAATGTGTATGTGATATGTAATAGTTTGATGTTTAGATTATTTGCTAAGTCTTATAAGACTCATACTTGCTTCGGCGTACAAGTGTGACAGGTTATCCAGTAGCTGAGGAGAGAATAGTGAAGATTGATACCGAATACAGAAATAGCACTTTAGGAGATTTTATTTTTGGTAGTTGCTTTAATTTATAGTTTGAATGATGTAATTCATATGGACAATGTATGGTCAATGTAGTTCTTTTCAAGTTGTAATAATGTGGACTTTAATACATTCTTTTACTACATAGACTGTGGAATGTGTGGTGCTGATGGAATGAAGTATAATATTTCTTTTAATTCCGCTGTACTCTTTTATTATTCATGGACATATCAACCTTATCGCTTAGTGTTGGGTTACTATCCCACTGTACGATGCTCTTTGTACCGATGGGATTGGTATAATCGTACTAGTATAAAGGGGTCGTTACACAAGCTGTCTTCCATCTTCCTTATTCTCTCTCTGTGTGTCTCTATGTATTTGAAAGAGAGAATTGGGGTTTAGCCTAAGGAGATTCTTGTCTTGTAAACTCTTTCCTTCTTAGGCTTAGTCTTAGATGAAGCATTTCATTATTTATATAGAGCTTGATCTAGGGGCTTCAGGTCCTAGCTTCTGGGTTTAGAAGTGTTCCTCTTTGGTTGGAAGAGAAGGCTTGTAGTGCAAGCGTTCCCCTTATGTTAAGGGAAGAACCGCACTATGATTTGTACTAGGAGGTTGGCTTCTTGACCTGTAAGAGAAGTGGGCTGCCTTCTTACCTGGGAGAGAGAAGAAGACTGGCTCCGATGCTGGGTGTTGTATGCCCCTTATTTAAGGGAAGACCAAGGTTACTTGGTGGTTAGTGAAATCCCAAGAGTTTTCTTGGGAACTGGACGTAGGACTCCTGATTGATAGGAGGTCCAACCAGGATAAATATCTATGTTCCTTGTTTGCTTACTTCAGCGCATTTAATTTCTTTGCACACACTTATTTAGACTAAATAACATTTTCATGTGGTGATTTTATTTCAATTTTTTAGATGACCTATTCACCCCCCCTTCTAGGTTAGTCTTGTTGTCAACCGTAAGTGGGCCAATAGAACATATGAGCACACAGGACATTCCACTAGTAAGCACTTTGAGTAACCCACTCCAGGCACTCCATGAGAATATCACGCAAGATCAACTAGTGCCTTAGGCAAGCACGTCCCTTGACCACTAGGGTTCAAGACTAGCACGCAGTAGCGAGTAACAAGTCAATTCAAGCAAGTTCATCACGTATAACAAGTACATGCCATGCCAAGCACCAATCATGATTCCGCACCACACTAGGCAACAAAACTTTGTTAGGGGATCATCCTAACAATCAATACCAGGGGTAACGAACATTCTTGGGAAACTTGGCAATCAACACCTTAGGGTAGAACAACTTTGTTGGGAGCAAATTTAACAATCACACTCATAGGCAACACAACTTTGCCAGAATCTCCAAGACTAGATACGGGCTCACAGTCAGGTTTTTATTGCGCAACACTGACATATACCCCATTGAGCTCGTTGACTCATGGTTAATGAGAAAGTGTTTTTGAGTCCATGACTCAAATATCATTGATGTACCTCAAGAACGTATCACAAGAAGATATGTCAACAAGGATAGATTGGTTGACAAAGTTCAAGACTATCATGTTAATAATGATGATTATGGAGAATGTCGTGTCAATAATGATATAGAGTTCAAGGGTACTTTTAGAATGTCGAGTCAAGAGTTCAATCCGGTAGCATAACATTATATTTACATAGATTCTATGTTTAATTAATAACTTGGTTTCATGTGTTATGCTCAATCACTCTGAGAAAGTCAAGATGAGAGAGAGGTGCACGGTAACTTTTGGGTACTTAATGGTACAACTTGCTCCTCGGCCATGTGGGAATCCATGGTCAGAGGAGACTTACAGAGGTCTTGGTGAAGAGGTCACTAGTCCGACAGAAGGAATCCAATATATAGTTCACCACAAGCCAAGAAAGGGGTTTTCCTATCGTGCAAGAGTGTATGTGCATGCCACGAGTGAGAATTACTGAAGTGCATGTGTGAGTGTCTTGTAAATCCGATTATGGAAACCTCGCATTAGGTAAGTAACAAGTGTGATAAATCAGAAAGAAAATCATGCATCACTAATTTTAGCAAGTTTTCATGTGCTTATTTTAGCAAGTACGAGAATAAGGTAAGAAAGAGAGAGTAATCTATAAGTATAGAGCATGATCATGAACATGAGAACACCTAGAATCATGTCAAGATGTTTACCACATTTTCATAGATTGAATTAATGCATGATAATACTTTCTATAACCTTCCTAGAATAGATCAAACTTACACATGCAAAGAAATGATGCAAAATGACGGAAACAAGATGTATGCACCATAGAAGGAAAATGTAGTCCCATCTCTTCACTTCCTGAGGACACAACTCATTGATTTATTGTTTCAATTTCATACACGAATATAACATCTTGAAGCCATTTGAATAAGGAATCCAAAAAAAAATATTGGCTAGTCAATCCAAGGTCTATAGAAAAAAGTTATGGCCAATTAAGCGGACACTGTGAAGAGGCAGGTCGCGACAGCCTTCCTATCGCGTTCTAAACATGACAGGTTGACCTGTCGTGTTTTGGATGGGTGTTCTAGGTTGCCAAATGTACCCAGTTCTACTTCTACTTGGACTAGGTTGACATAGGGCACTTCTAGGTCAAATAATTCAAAATATAAAGCATGAAAAATTACGAAATCAAGTTTATTGGATTCCTATCTCACCAACCTATTTACTGTAATGAGGAATTAGGAAACCATGGTCGTTTAGTAGTGTCACGCCTTGCCAATTTAGCAGCGAAATAAATCGGGGAGACATAAGCAAAGTGCATAGTAATGTAAATTTCACAATAATCGAGTGATTCAGAGCATCATATCAACAATAATTGGGATAAACTCTTAATTTCATTACTAATTCATAAAGACTATTACAACCACTAATTCAAAACCGACAAATAGGGCTCAATGACATCATTACATTGGAAATAAAATTTAATCAAATCTCTAACTAGACTCTATTATACTAGGGTAATTCCATCGATATGACACCAGGTCGCTCATCACTCCAGTCCAGTCCCATTGGTGTTGTAGCATCATCATCCAACTTGCCTGAGACACAATAACAAATAACCCATGGTGAGTGATAACGCTTAGTAGGACTTAAATCTCATGATCTGGCATGCTTTACATGGTTAATATATTGAAGAGCAGAGTAACTAATGATAGAGAGAGTCATGTATAGTCGAGAAAGTAATAACACAAGTAGCATGGTTCAAATAGCACATGAATCAAGTATAGCATAGGGAACATAATGAATGTCAAGTCACGATAGAGAGTGATGGCAAGTCGATATCAAGTAAAACGTCAATGTCAAGTAAATAGCAAGTAACATGTATAGCAAGGAGAGAGAAGTTGGCCATTTAGGGAGTAAATACCCATTGGGGAAAATAGCAATTGATTGATTTTCACCAATTGAGAGAGTATAACACTTTGGTTATCCATAGATAGCCGAGAGGGAGTATAGCACTTTGTTTGTCAATAGACAACGAGAGAATATAGAACTCTGGTTTCATTGTCTTAGATTAATATTGATAGTATCACACTTGGATGTAATGCCGACATCCTGATTATTGAACTCTCGCGGGCAAATGGCACATTTCGGGCACACCTCACAGGACCAGATCGGGACTTTTATAATATTATCTAGCATTGCTTATGGTTTTTATCTTAGACAATCAATAAATGGCCAAACAGAGTTCCAAGAACGGATGAGAGTAATTGAAGAAATAGATGAGAGTATAAAGAGAACGTGAATAAATGAGCAAATAGAGTATGAATGAGAACTAAAGTGATTGCACATGAAACACGTTAAAACAGGCGATAGTAATAGTTGAACAACACACATGATTGGTGCTGGCATTTAAATAGAATTCACTAACCATACATTGGCCATGCTACGAACATAGTCTAGAGGTCAGGCGTGATCTCAAGGTAAGAGAGAAATCTAAGGCCGTTTGGATCATGCTAATCCCTAAGGGTATTATAGGTATTGAGGGTTCAACTAGCTCGTCAACCATGAGGGAATCCATACATAGAAGAGACTGATGGAGGCCTTGAACAAGGATTCATTACTTCGACTGAAGGAATATCCGACAGAGAGTTTGTCTAAGTTAAGAAAAAGTGTATATAGAAAACAAGTTGCTCGACGTTCTAGAGGAATTTTGGAACAGTGGACCATCGGTAATGGTGTTCCAAGACAACGAGAGAAACGAAAACAAGTCCATTATTAAAATAGGATAAATATGTACATTATTAAAGTAAATTACTAGATGTATTATGGAGTATCTTAATACCTTGGAAAGTCAATATGGATTGTTTCAGATGTGTGCATGTGTTAGAGAAATCATAGATATGAGAAGATCAAGTGTATGGCTTTTATGAACATTAACACATGATCATAATTAGATGAACTATTTACTACATTTTCTGTATTAACAGGATGTATAGGCATTGTAACAAGTTAAGAACATGAAAATTTAGGGTTCATATACAGAACTCAAAAAGGCAGCGTACCCTTTAAAGGAATGCGATGGGGTTAGTTCAGGTCATGACAAAGTCTTTAAAGGAATACGACAAGGTCGCTGTGACAGATAGACAGAAGGTGACACAAGGACTTGTCGCATTAAGAACAAGACTGGTTGCCTTGTCGCGACCCCCTTGAGAATGCGACCTATCGGGCCATCGCGTTCTCAGGGTTTCTGCCTGAGCCCGAAAAGGAAATAGCACTTCCTTGGATTACGGTTCATGCTTCCAAGGGTTTGACATAGGGGTGTTTAAAAATAAATAACCCAACGTGTATACATGATGAAAAATCATGAAACCAATTTTAAACGAACATAAACAGTAATTGGAATCTTATAATGGTATTGACAGGCTATGAACTTGTTCTTTCACGTTGAACTCAGAACATGACACAGTGATGAAAAGAGAATTAATTCGGAAAGGGTACATCATAGAAATTGGGGAAAAGTATGTCAATAGTTTCTTGACATCAAGTAGCATGTACAGTAAAAATTGCATAGCACGAGATCAAGCATAACTTAAGATGAACATGATGGGTTGGGGACATGTTCTTAACAGAACTTCAAACAAGAAATTGACATGATAGGGATGATAGAAATTGAGGAAAAGATAGAGTTTTTGTTCATAAGATCAAGAACAATCTACATGTTGGGGATCGGATGGGTGGATGGATCAGATCTAGAAAGGGGGGTTGAATAGATCTAACACCAATTAACGCGGAAGCTTAAGCAATTAAAAATTACTTCAAATCAGAGATCAATTCACCCAAACAATTTACTGATCTGAGGTGTGATTAGTGTGTGTTAGCAAATCAATTAGTAGTGTGAACGAAATCCCTATGCATGCATCTAGCGAGATACAAAACAACCACAATTCAAACCATTGCACAGAGGATTTTTAGGTGGTTCGGAAATCACCTCCAGTGACTCCTACGTCCACCCCTCACACAGTGAGGCCACACTACTCAAAAACCTTGAGTACAACTCACACAGGAGCGCGACGACTCCAAACACCCTTGAGCACGACGACTTAAGAAACACTTGGAGCACGACGACTCCAAACACCCTTGAGCACGACGACTCAAGAAACACCTGGAGCACGACGACTCCAAACTGAGCACGACGGCTCAAAACAACAACCGGAGTACGATGACTCCAAATTGAGCACGATGGCTCAAACCACACAGTGAGTACGACGACTCACAACCCAGAGCTCGACGGCTCAGAGTACAAAATCTAGATCAAACACAAAAGAGATCAGATCCTCTAGCAATGATCTGATTCAAAACAGATTCGTAGACAGTAAATTTGTGCAGAACTTCATGCACAAATCTCACAGACGAAATAAGGAAGAACAAACTCTTATATGAGGGAAATAGATGTAGAAAGAGTGTTCTTCGATGAAGAGGCCTTGCAGAGACTTCAATTGAGGAGGCTTGATGGAAATCGATGGAGATTCTCCTAAATTGGCGATGCTCTGCTTTGATGGCATCTGAAATGCCAGAAATCCTTCTTCGCCTGAGCCTCTTCAGTTGGATCTGCTCCCTTGCCTTGCACAGCAAGCTTCTCTCTAGGGATTCCCCTTGATTCCCTTGTACTTCTTCTTGAAAGGATGGCTTGTAGCTTTTGGAGAGGGAGACAGATCTGGAAAACCGCCTTTGGCCGCCGAAAGGTTTCTTCTAGAAGTGTATGGGTTCTCTTGCCTTTGGGGTACAAGGAACATGGGTATTTATAGCCCTATATGTCTATAAAGTGCCTTGGGGTACTTGGGCACTGAACCCTAGGTCAAATCCCCTAAATCCCAAGCAGCTACGTGTCCAGGAGAAACTTTAAGTCACAGAGTTTCCAGAGTGTGTCGACCTGCCCTGAAGTAGTGTCGACCTGCTATCCCATTTCTGCAAAACTGGTCTGTTGGAAACTGGGTCTAGTGTCGACCTGCCCTGAGCTAGTGTCGACCTGCCCTTCTGCAATCTGGGACTAGTGTCGACCTGCCCTGAGCTAGTGTCGACCTGCCCTTCTAGAATCTGGGACTAGTGTCGACCTGCTTTGATCTAGTGTCGACCTGCTGTCCCAGTCTGGCAATTGGGTCTTCTAGAATCTAGGACTAATGTCGACCTGCACTGATCTACTGTCGACACTACCAGACAAAAAATGTGTGAACTTGAAAATATAACACATAACCATTAGTACAAGATATTATAATTAAAATATGAGATATTAAACATTAAAAACATGTTGTTTAAGCATTATTGTGATATGTATAAGATGTATAACATGTTCAACATTCATCATCAAAATCAGAACATGTCATCATCAAAATCACAATATGTCATCATCAAAATCACAATATGTCATTATCAAAATCACAACATGTCTTCATTAAGATCATAATATCTCATCATTAACATCATGATATGTCATCATCATATCACAGTATGTCATCATCAAGATCAAGGTATGAGTGATGTTCATTAGATATCATTAAAAACCCTTTAGAAAGTTCCAAAACACACTCAACCAACAATCTCCCCCTTTTTGATGATGACAAACATATCTCCCTTGACTGCAATAACTCCCCTTGACCATATGCATCCTTTGAACTTTCTCCCCATAAAGAACATTCTCCCCTTAGAAACTTTTACTTTCTCCCCCTTTAAAAACTTTTACTTTCTCCCCCTTTCAAGGAACTTTCTCCCCCTTTTTGACAGCATCAAAAAGATGGATAAGAGAGAGACACAATGATGGTCGGAGACCAAAAGATAAAAAGTGGGAAATGAAGGTTCAGAGGTGATCAAAATAAGTGAGGTAAAGTGATATTGTCAAAAGAGAGAACGGATAATGTTTTTGTTATTGTGTAACAAGTTTTCACAAAGACACCTCAACCAAAGAATAGCAAATTATAATGAGCTGAATGTAGTTAAAATAATGATGCAAATGTGAAGAAAAGTGACCTATATGAATGAGCAGAAATATTTAACAAGGATGTTAGGAGCCTTAGTTTAACACAATGTAAAATAATAGATCTAAACTCAGTAGACATGAACTTAATTAAGGTCTTAAGCTTTTCTATCCTGTCTTTTTGATTTTCTTTCAATTTTAACTGGGAAGAATACAAGAATAAATTAGTTAAATCTCACTTTTCAGTGCAAGAGATCACATTGATCAGATGCAAGACCTCCTGATTACTCAGTGGTTTAACTTTCATTATCTTATATAGAGTTGAAAATTTTGATTTCCACTTTTTGACGCGAAACAAATCACTTGTCAGGTGAAATGGCCCGGTTACTCAGTAGTTCAAGCATTTGCATTGCTCTGTTTGTATCTTTCCAGATTGATCATTTTTCTTTTGATATTTTACAGGAATATGTTTGCTTTGACCAGAGAAGTCAAGACTATGAATTTAGAAGACTATTGTTAACATGTGGTAAAAATAAGGCTTAACATACACAAGTGAAATATTAAAGCCACTCATTGCCTATAATAGTGTTTTGTAAATCATTTAAAAACATCCGATTATGATTTCTTAACGTTGAAATGATACTGAATCTTTGAATTAAACTAAATACACAATGATTTTAGTTTCAATATTTTAATTCTCTCATAAGAAAATAGCACAAGGACTCAAAAATTCTGATGATTTTGGGGTTCAAAATAGACAAGTAAGATCAAGAAATGTAACAATGACTTCCCCTTTTCATGTAACTCCCCCTCACAAGGTGAACATGAGGATTATAGGAGGAATAGATATGGAATGACATGAAGGCAGAATGAACATGAAGTTTTTATTGAAAGACAATAACTCCCCCTCAGCAATTGCATACAAGGAACTTGATACTTGGTGGAGACATATACTCACACATAGTGAAAGTGTCTAGACAAGTCTGACTTGTCTTTCTTCAAAACACCATTTGATATACCAAGAATGCCAATGCAATGTGAGAGTGAGGAATTTAGTTGCAAGAACATTTGTCAACAATTGAATGGGAGTTGATGATGAATCACATATGACAGAATATTTTTCCAGCAAATTTCTCCAGCATTTCACTCAAAGATTCTTTCGAATTCACTCCCCCATAAGATATGCATAATATGAAATGATCATTTAAGCAATTCAGATATGTTCATTTCAAGCAATTTGCACAGAAAAGAGTATGACATGATCAAGTATACATCAACATGACAATTTATTGAAGGAGAAAAGTTTTTCAAATATTTAAAATAAAGTTTTGAGATTTTCATTTTTTGCTTGATGACCTTTATGCAGAAAAGACTATTGATACTTGGCGGAGAATTTTTCTCACGCATGATGATAGTTTCCAAACAACATAACTTGTCCTTTCACATTTCACCATTTGATATACCCCATAGTCACTGCAAAAGGGTCAATTACACTTTATTTTTAGCATGAAATTCATTGCATTTATTAAAACATTTTTGTACTTTTTCAAATTTACTCCCCCTTAATATGTGCATGGAATGAAAAAGTTAGCAAACTATTCACACATGATTATGAGCACAATTAGCTTTAGCATAACATGACTTTTGGTACTTGACGGAGTATTTTACTCACGCATAATGATAGCTTCCAAACAAGCATAACTTGTTCTTCACATGTCATTATTTGATATACCAAAAAGTCAAATCAGTGACATGCACACAAACATGATTCCAATTGTTATGACATAAGTTCATTGTTGGGAGTAGCATTGATACACATTTCTCATTGTCCAGATAAAATTAAACATTCATCTCAATCAAGCAATTCAAGTTTGAAATGATAAAGAATTTTACCTGAACAGTCTTCATTTCTTTTTCAACGACTTTACCTGTGTTCTCCAATCATTTTCTAGCCTTGTACAGTTAATATCTTGAATCCATTTACAATGTATGGCTGCATGACTCCTCAGCATGCTGATAAAGCTGGTTTTGGGACCCACACTTGCTTGGGTCCTGCAATGAAATCAATGTTAGATTGCAACAAAGATTTCTGAATCTAAGATGCTTTTAATTTTTGTATAGATGCATTTCTTTCATTGATAGAACTATGAGCAGAATTAGTTCCAGTTTTCTTTTTGCTTTGATCAATGCATCTATATTTTCATGAAGTTTTCTATTTTTTGGATTTTAATATGAGCAGAAACAAAATGATTTTGTGCAACATTTCTATGCCTATACACATGGAATTTTGAAACATTTTCAGTATGAACATGTATGTGTATGAGCATGTGCATTAGACTGAAATTTCTGAGCATGCACAACAAATCATTTCTGTACCAACAGTCCCTAGAAATATGACCAATTTTATGACAATGGAAGCATTGGACTGATTTGGCATGTTTATTGAAATTTTGATTTCTATTCCAGCAATGTTTGGTAAGATGACCAGGTTTATTACAGTGAAAGTAAATGAGAGCATTTTTACCTGATACTTACTTGGCATTTGTGCATTTGCTGGAATCTCTCCTCTTTATGTGAGAGGCTTACATGAGAAGAAGATGCCTTTTTGTAGCTCTTGGCATGATGTGAATTTGGAATTTGCCTTGGAGCTTTTGGATTGATGGAGGAAGTAGATGAGTCCTCTTGACAGTAGCATTCCTCTCTTTCCCTGTCTGTTTCTGAACAAGAACTTTCACAATTTTTCATTAGAGATATCAAGGTTCTTGTTCACAGCAGTTTTAACAGAAGTTATTGTGCTTTTCATTTCATTTTTCTTATTTTTAACAGAAGCAAGACTTGTGTTCTTCAATTCATTTTGAATCTTCTATTTTTCAGATTTTAATGCAATTACTTCCTTTTCTGAAATTTGAAGCTTGTTTAGCATGACATCCAAACCATTTTTCATCTTGTTCTTTTCATTTTCAAATTGAGCAATTTGTTTTTTCAAATCGGAGATTTTATTACTCAAATTGCTACATTCATTGTCCAATGATTTGTCATGGTACAAGCATTCAATCTTTCTTTTTAAATGATGATTTCCTTCAACAAGTTGTTTGCATCTTTCATTTATTTGATGATCATGAGCCATATTAGAGATTTGTTTATTTAATTGATCATTATCAAATTTGAAGTTGTTATTGAGATCAATCAATTCTTCTTTTTCATTTCCAGATCAATGGCTTTTGATTTCAATAGCTCATGATTTTCTTTCAATCCATTCAGTTTATCTTCACAGATTTGGAGTTCATCTTCCAAATTCTCTTTTTCAGAATTTAGTTTTTCAACTTCATTTTTCAAATTATCATTTTCTTCTGAAAGATCCTTATCATTGTTCTGGTGCAATTCAAGTGTATTTTTCAAATTTTCACTTTCTTTATGGCAATGTTTTAAAGTATTTTTCAAATCTTTATCCTTAGTGTTCAGCTTTGCATTAAGATTTTGTAACTTCTTATAGAATTCAATCAATTCAACATAAGACATACCTTCATCTTCATCAAATCAGAATTAGAATACACAAATGAATCTGGAGTTGATTTACCTGACCTTTTAGACTTATTTGAGCTCTTGTGTTCTGAAGAGGATGAAGAATGCTCCGATCTCGTGGAATGTGCTGTTAGAGCCTAAGTATTTGAATTGTTGATTTTCTGGATTCATTGAAGCTCTTCTTTGCCATTGAGGCTTGTGGGTTTCTTTTGCTCTTTGTCTTTGTGAGTCCTTGATAAATCCATGAAAATAAGCTTGGGGATTTCTCTGAAATTGTAACAGGAAATTCATGTAGATTAAGACAATTTTTCCATTACACCAAAACTCAAAAGACTATTAGATCTAATCACAGAGAATCAATGTAACAAAGAATTAGATCTAACATTAGACTGGTTAACCTGCTCTAGTACCAAAGGTAGGAATCAGTGCGATTAAACACACAAGGACAGTGAACGATCAAGCAAACAGTTTAAGCAATTAATACATAGATCAAACAGAAGCAATCAAATCAGATCAGAGATAGACATTAACCGCTCTGATACCATTGTTGGGATCGGATGGGTGGATGGATCAGATCTAGAAGGGGGGGTTGAATAGATCTAACACCAATTAACGCGGAAGCTTAAGCAATTAAAAATTACTTCAAATCAGAGATCAATTCACCCAAACAATTTACTGATCTGAGGTGTGATTAGTGTGTGTGAGCAAATCAATTAGTATTGTGAACGAAATCCCAATGCATGCATCTAGAGAGATACAAAACAAACCACAATTCAAACCATTGCACAGAGGATTTTTAGGTGGTTCGGAATCACCTCCAGTGACTCCTACGTCCACCCCTCACACAATGAGGCCACACTACTCAAAAACCTTGAGTACAACTCACACGGGAGCGCGACGACTCCAACACCCTTGAGCACGACGACTCAAGAAACACTTGGAGCACGACGACTCCAAACACCCTGAGCACGACGACTCAAGAAACACCTGGAGCACGCGACTCCAAACTGAGCACGACGTCTCAAACACAACCGGAGTACGACGACTCCAACTTGAGCACGACGGCTCAAACCACACAGTGAGTATGACGACTCACAACCAGAGCTCGACGGCTCAGAGTACAAAAGCTAGATCAAACACAAAGGAGATCAGATCCTCTAGCAATGATCTGATTCAAAACAGATTCGTAGACAGAAAATTTGTGCAGAACTTTATGCACAAATCTCACAGACGAAATAAGGAAGAACAAACTCTAATATGAGGGAAATAAATGTAGAAAGAGTGTTCTTCGATGAAGAGGCCTTGCAGAGACTTCAATTGAGGAGGCTTGATGGAAATCGATGGAGATTCTCCTCAATTGGCGATGCTCTGCTTTGATGGCATCTGAAATGCCAGAAATCCTTCTTCTCCTGAGCCTCTTCAGTTGGATCTGCCCATTGCCTTGCACAGCAAGCTTCTCTCCAGGGATTCCCCTTGATTCCCTTGTACTTCCTCTTGAAAGGATGGCTTGTAGCTTCTGGAGATGGAGACAGATTTGGAAAATTCCCTTTGGCCGCCGAAAGGCTTCTTCTGGAAGTGTATGGTTTCTCTTGCCTTTTGGGGTACAAGGAACATGGGTATTTATAGCCCCATATGTCCATAAAGTGCCTTGGGGTACTTGGGCACAGAACCCTAGGTCAAATCCCCTAAACCCCAAGTAGCCACGTGTCTAGGAGAAACTTTAAGTCACAGAGTTTCCGGAGTGTGTCAACCTGCCCTGAAGTAGTGTCGACCTGCTGTCCCATTTCTGCAAAACTGGTCTGCTGGAAACTAGGTCTAGTGTCGACCTTCCCTGAGCTAGCGTCGACCTGCCCTTCTGCAATCTAGGACTAGTGTCGACCTGCCCTGAGCTAGTGTCGACCTGCCCTTCTGGAATCTGGGACTAGTGTCGACCTGTTGTCCCAGTCTGGCAACTTGGTCTTCTGGAATTTGGGACTAGTGTCGACCTGCCCTGGTCTAGTGTCGACACTACCAAGACAAAAATGTGTGAACCTGAAAATATAACACATAAACCATTAGTACAAGATATTATAATTAAAATATGAGATATTAAACATCAAAAACATGTTGTTTAAGTATTATTGTGATATGTATAAGATGTATAACATGTTCAACATATCATCATCAAAATCAGAACATGTCATCATCAAAATTACAATATGTCATCATCAAAATCACAATATGTCATTATTAAAATCACAACATGTCTTCATTAAGATCATAATATCTCATCATTAACATCATGATATGTCATCATCAATATCACAGTATGTCATCATTAAGATCACAGTATGTCATCATCAAAATCAAGGTATGAGTGATGTTCATTAGATATCATTAAAATACACCTTTAGAAAGTTCCAAAACACACTCAACCCAACACTACAGACGAGTTTGATTTAATTTAGCTTGTGAGATTGCCTACCTTTCGATGATGTTAACTCTTATGGCTATGAACACAAAGAACAAGCTTGTAGATCTTCTAGCAGCCTTCTTCTCATGATTCCCTCCTCCTATGGCGTCTTCTCTACGTCCAAGAAGTCCCAGCAAAGCAATAGGGTCGGCCATGAAGGGTTTGGGAGTGTATTTATGCATCTAGCATTGTTAATTCCTAACACAACTCTAACTTCCCTTTAACTATGAATTTCCATGTTTATCTAGCCTTCCTAGGTTGATCCTCCAAATTGGGTTAGGATGAGACTCCAATTTTGTAGCTAGCATGTTAGGGTAGGGTTAGAAGTCCATTTATGATATGTATGAGTTATAATGGTGATTTACTTACCCCTTTTACTTTAGGGAATAATAAAGTTATGAATTTTATAATATTTTCTTTTATCCCATCTTTCAAAACTCCTATTTTGGCCCAATAACTTTTATATGAACTATTTATTAAAGTCCATCACTTATTCTTGTTTAATGGGTTTAATTTATGGGGATTTTCTTTTAGAATTTAATGGGTATTGTTCATTCATTAGTGTTATTTTTATTCCATTATTTTAAATTCCTATTTTCGATCCAATATATTTATTTTATTATATATATTACTTATTTTGTTTTTAAAATTTTGTGGTATTACATACTCCCTCTCATAAAAAAATTGGTCCACCAAATTCCATGACTCCTTCGGTTAAATATGAATCTGCATTCTATACTAAAAGGTTTTGATCAGAATGAGTTTAGAGTTACCTTCCACGATTCCTACTTCGTCATTTGGAATAGGTTGTGCCAAGGCTTCTAGATCATTTTGATTCTCCATGATGTTTGTCCTCCATCTGTGGGCATTTTCCAGTCTTATGGTTTGGGCTGCCACATCGAAAGTATTTTCCTTGATTTCACTAGCAATCATTCGACATGTGGCTCGCCTTTTTGTAGTTCTTGCATCAACCTTCATGAACTAGGCTAACCGCTTGTCATTATTCCTATTCTTTATTTTACCCTTACCATTGTTTAGTCGCATATCTTTCATCATAGAGTTGAGATCTATTGTACTAGTGAGTGATTCCTTTAAGGGAGGGCAGTCCCACAGTTGATGCCCCGAGTTGCCACAACATAGGCATGCACCAATTATTCGCCAAAACTCCTAGGCCACATGACCTGATCTACTATAATAAAGGCAGATGATCATGAAAAACTCCTTGTTACGTTTCAATTGTGGGTTTGTCTTCTTGCCATAGTAATGTCTTTTGTAGCAACCCGATATTTTAATATAAATAAATAAATAAAAATTAAAGAAAAAGGAATTAATTAAACCCATTAAATAAAAAGAAGTAATGGGCTTTGCTAAATCTATTATATAAAATTTATTTGGCCAAAATTAGGATTTTTAAAGGTTGAATAAAAAGAAATACCCTAAATTTGTATCTTTAATATTTCCTAAAAACAAAAAGCTATGAAATCATTAAAATAGCTAATATATGTTGGAATTGGACTCCTAACCCTACCCAAATTGGCTAGGTACGAATTTACAACCCAACCTAACCCAATTAGGAGGTGGAAAGCTTGGAAGGTTGAAAGAAATAAGGAAACTTGGAATTAAATAGGAATTTGAGTAGTAGTAGGAATTGAAAACACTAGAGGCTTAAATACACCCCAACCTCTCCATGGCCGACCCTAATGCATTGCTGAGACTTGCTGGACTTAGAGGAGAGGCAAAAAGAAGGGAGAATTCGTGGGGGGAAGGCTTGATCAAGATCTAACCGTTGTTCTTCGAGTTCAAAGCCCTAGGAGACAAATCGACCCAAAGGTAGACATTCTCACAAGCTAAACCTAATTAATCTCATCTGTAGGATGTTCATCGACCCTATCTTTAGATCTTTATTTTTGATGTTCTGTTATCATCTTGTCCCTGAACTCTCATATTTAATTTAGATCACCATGTACACTTGATCTCATACCATGGAATTTTTACTGGACATACTGCTCATTGTCAGGAATCTTTTGCCACTGATTTCCCCAATTTTCATTCAGTATAGTACTTGAATTAATTCTTCTCCTTCACTGTATCCTGCTATGTGTTCTTCGTGCATGAACTTGTTTAAAACCTATCAAGATCATGATTATTTTCAAATTCCCATTTACTCTATATACTCTCACATGTCTAGATTAGTTTGAAAGTGGTTTCATAATTTTTGATCAACTGTACTAAGAGATATCAATTTTTAACCTACCATGTATCAACAACTTAGATATCATCATTAGAAGTTCATAAATCAAGGTTGGATATTCTTCAATGAAAAATGACCATGACTGAATATCCACAATTGTGTGTCAACATGTGTGTTACAAGTGTCGACACATCAGTGCAGTCTAGTAAAATCATCATCAAGACATGTATGAATTATGTCATCATCAAAAACACCTCAACAAGGTATGTTCACACAAACATAACTAATCATTATGAATTCTCACACAATTGGAAACCCAACAAGCATAGAGAGAACGTGAATACATGAGCGAATAGAGTATAGATGAGAACTAAAGTCACTGCACTTGAAATACGATAAAATATGCGATAGTAACAGTTGCACAACACACATGATGGTGCTAGCAGTCAGGTAGAATTCACCAACCATCCACTGGCCATGCTACGAACATAGTCCAGTGGTCTGACATGATCTCTAGGTAAGAGAGAAATCTAAGGCCGTTTGGATCATGTTGATCCCTAAAGGTATTATAGGTATTGATGGTACAACCAGCTTGTCGACCATGAGAGAATCCATGGACAGAGGAGACTTATGGAGGCCTTGAACAAGGATTCACTAGTCCGGTAGAAGGAATATCCAAAGGAGGGTTTTTCCAAGTCAAGAAAAAGTGTATATAGAAAACAAGTTCCTCGACATTCTAGAGGAATTCTAGAACAGTGGAGCGTTGGTAACGGTATTCCAAAACAATGAGAGAAACAAAGAAAAGTCCATTATTAAACTAGGATAAATATGTACATTATTGAAGTAAATTACTAGATGTATTATGGAGTATCTTAATACCATGGCAAGTCAACATGGATGGTTTCAAGTGTGTGTATGTGTTAGAGAAATCATAGATATGAGAATATCAAGTGTTTGGCTTTTATTAACATTAATACATGATCTTAATTAGATGAACTATTTACTACATTTTTTGTATTAACAGAATGTATAAATACTGTAACAAGACAAGAACATGAGAAATATAGGGTTTATGTACAAAACTCAAGAAGGCAACGTACCCTTTAAAGGAACGCAACGAAGTTAGTTTAGGTCACAACAGTGTCTTTAAAGGAACACGACAGGGTCCCTGGGATAGACAGACAGAACACGACACAAGGACCTGTCGCATTAAGAATGTGATTGGTTGCCTTGTCGCGACCCCCTTGAGAATGTGACCTATCAGGCCGTCACGTTCTTAGGGTTTCTGCCCGAGCCCTAAAAGGAAATAGCACTTCCTTGGATTGCAATCCATGCTTACAAGGGTTTGACACAGGGCTGTTTAAAAATAGATAACTCAACGTATACTTGATGAAAAATCATGAAACCAATTTTAAACGAATATAGATGTGACGGCCCTCATTATACCGGTACGGTTATACCAACCCATGTTGGTATAGCAAGCGTTGTCACAGTGGGACATTTACCCAAACAATACAAACAGTTGAGATACACGCGAATATACGACAGAATAGCAGAAGTAAAAGACAACTGTCATCATTCATTCATCATCCAACCTCGAACTCCAAATCCTTTCTCCTATTGTCGGCATAACTCTTCTGCCTATTCTGTGCCGCAACAAGCCTCTTCCTGATAAGCTGGATCTTGTCCGAAGTTTCCTGAACTAACTCTGGTCTGATCAACTGCCTATCACCAGTCTCCTCCCAACATAACGGAGATTTGCAAGGCCTACCATACAATGCCTCGAATGGAGCCATAGCAATACTAGCATGAAAGTTGTTGTTGTATGCGAACTCCACAAGAGGTAAATGACGCTCCCAATCATCCTTCCAATCCAGAACACATGCTCTCAACATATCCTCGAGCGTCTGGATAGTCCGCTCGGACTGTCCATCGGTCTGGGATGAAACGCCGAACTGAGCTTCAGCTTCAAACCTAACGCATATTGAAGACCCTTCCATAGCCTCGAAGTGAATCTCGGATCTCGATCCGAAATAATCGACTTCGGTACGCCATGCAATCTAATGATACCACTAACATACAATCTAGCTAAACTCTCTACTGACTGCTTCTTCTTCATAGGCAAGAAATGAGTAGTCTTCGAGAATCTATCTACAACTACCCAAATCGAGTAATTGCCCCTTCTAGATCGAGGCAAACCCGAAACAAAGTCCATAGTGATAGCTTCCCACTTCCATACTGAGATATTCATCCTCTGCATAAGGCCGGATGGTCGCTGTCGCTCGGCCTTCACTTGCTGACATACTAGACATCTAGACACATAATCCGCAACATCTTTCTTCATGCCAGACCACCAAAATGATCTTTTCAGGTCTTGATATATCTTAGTGTTACCCGGATGAATAGAGAATCGCGATCTATGAGCCTCTGCTAACACATGCTCACGGACATCTACTAAATCAGGGACACAGACACGGTGCTGAAATCTAATCACACCGTCCTCATCACGAGCAATGCCCGCCTTACCCACTAATTCTAACAATCTAGGGTCAGCTTCCTGTTGCTCGATCACCTCATCCAAAACAGAGGACCTAAGGGATAATTGAGCTACAAAAGCCTGACACAGCGATGGCTCTAACTCGGTCATAGAGTACGCCGCATCCTCCAACATCTTCCAATCCTGCTGGAGCGAAGACCTCTTCCTACTAAGAGCATCTTCTACGACATTCGCCTTTCCAGGGTGATACTGAAGGTCTAAGTCATAGTCCTTCAAGAACTCAATCCATCTTCTCTGTCTCAGGTTTAATTCCTTTTGGGATAAAAGATACTTCAAGCTCTTGTGGTCGGTAAACACCTCAAATCTAACACCATAAAGATAGTGCCTCCAGATCTTTAGTGCATGAACCACTGCTGCGAGCTCCAAATCATGAGTCGGATAGTTCCTCTCATGCTCCTTTAACTGACGAGAAGCATAAGCCACTACCCTTTCTTGCTGCATGAGCACACAGCCTAAACCGATCCGAGACTCATCCGTATAAATGGCAAAGCCCTCTAGACCACTAGGCAATACCAATACCGGAGCAGAAGTAAGCTTAGCCTTCAATAGCTGGAAGCTATGCTCACATGCCTCAGACCATACAAACTTCTCACCCTTCCTGGTCAGCTTTGTCAAGGGGGCGGCGATGGATGAGAAACCCTCAATGAATCGCCGATAGTAACCAGCTAACCCAATAAAACTACGAATCTCCAAAGGGGTCTTGGGAACCTCCCAATCCATAACTGCCTGGACCTTCGCTGGATCAACTACAACACCAGCGCCGGAGATAACATGCCCGAGGAAATGAACCTCGCGCAACAAAAATTGCACTTGCTGAATTTAGCATACAGCTTGTGCTCATGAAGAACCTCTAACACTAACCTCAGATGCTGACGGTGCGTGGCCTCATCCGGAGAGTAGACCAACACATCGTCAATAAACACTACAACAAAACTATCTAGATAGGGCCTAAACACCCGGTTCATGAGATCCATGAATACTGCAGGGGCATTGGTCAATCCGAATGGAAGGACCAAGAACTCATAATGTCCATAACGGGATCTAAATGTCGTCTTGGACACATCCTCACTCCGAATCCTCAACTGATGATAACCAGATCGCAAGTCAATCTTAGAAAAGACTGATGCATCTCGCAACTGGTCAAACAAGTCATCAATGCGAGGTAAGGGATACCTGTTCTTCATAGTCACTTGGTTCAACTTCCTATAGTCAATGCACAACCTAAGTGACCCGTCTTTCTTCTTGACGAATAATACAGGTGCGCCCCAAGGGGAAACACTAGGGCGAATAAATCCCTTATCAAGCAACTCTTGCAACTGCCTCCTCAACTCGGCTAACTCCACAGGTACCATCCGATATGGAGCCTTCGAGATAGGAGAGGTGCCCGGAAGCAACTCTATGGTAAACTCTATCTCTCTATCCGATGGCAATCCAGACAAGTCATCAGGAAAGACATCTGGAAAATCCTGCACTACCTCAATCTCCGCAAGAGTAAGTGACTCATCAGCCTCTGGCACTAACACCACGCTGGCAAGAAAAGCGTCACAACCCTTGTTTACCATGCGCATCGCCTTCATGGCAGAGATGATCATCTTTCCCGCCAGTTCCTTGGCAAGGGGTGAGAGAACTCATCCTCACCAGGAATGCGGAAAACAATCATCTTCCGACGACAATCCACTAACGCATAGTGCTCCTCTAGCCAATCCAGACCAAGAATAGCATCATAGTCCTTCATCTTTAGCAAGAAGAAACACCCATCTAGGATTTTATCCTCAATGTACACAGGTAACGACGGAATGCACTTCCTAGTCGATACCGTACCCGCAGGGGTGTGCACAGACAAAGGGACCTCTAAATCCTCAGACTCTACGCCTGACTCTAGGGCTAACTGCCTAGCGAACCGCTCAGAAATGAACGAGTGAGTAGCACCCGTATCAAACAAAACCCGAGCGTCCACACCTAAAAGCAAAATCGTACCTTCGGTGACATGCTCCGCCTGCTCAGCGTCCTCGCGAGCTAAAGCAAACACTCGAGCTGGGGCTCGAGGCCATCCTGGTCTTCCTGTAGCTGGCGCGGCTGCCGCTACTGCTGGGGCTAGCGCTCCACGCTGAGCTCCCTGTTGAAGTCTTGGGCAGTCTTTGATCTCGTGGTCGCTGCTCCCGCACTTCCAGCATCTACCCGCTACAACCAACACTCGGAACCACCGTGTGTCTTCCCGCAATGGGGACACTCTTTCTTCACACCAGGGGAACGTACAGAAGGTACCTGAGAGCTGATGACTGTCACGGATCGCTGCGGTGTCTGGTACACCGTTTTCTTCTTATCCTGCCGCTGGAATGCCGCTGCCGGCCTCTTCTGCGAAGCCTTCTTTTCCTCCAGATATTGCTCCATTTCTCCCTCCTGCCTGCAGGCAGCACTGAGGGCCTCGTCCAACGTGCGGTGGTCAAACGCCACGAGTCTCATCCGCAGTGATGGCTTGAGTCCCATCACGAATTTCTTCGTCTTCCTGCGCTCATCTTCTACGATATGCGGTGCATACTTAGAAAGGTCAGAAAACCTTGCCTCGTATTCCAGCACGGTCATGGAGCCTTGCGTCAGGAAGAGAAATTCCTGCTCCATTTTGTCCTGGATATGCTCTGGGACGAACTTGGCTCGAAAGAGCCTCACGAACACGTCCCACGCCACGTCTACTGCTCTGTCCTCAAAGCATGTACGTAGTAGGGAGGACCACCATACATCCGCTCTCTCCTGCAATACACCTTCATAAGCACCAACTAACAAATTCTAAATTAAGCAGAACATACAAACATACAAAATTAAAAGCCTACCTGTAGCATGTAGGTGGCTAATGTCACCTTATCCTCATCAGGGCACCTGATGGCTCGGAAGATTTCTCTGTCTCCCTTAACCAACTTTCTGCCATTAATGGATCACTCTCCCCCTTAAAGGAGGTCCACCATGGTCCTGAGCTGGTGCCTGAGCCTGCTACATTAAACAATAGGCAATACACAATAAACACAATATCATGCAATTTAAATAGCAAACTACTAGTTGTCTCATTATTCTACCTGGGCCTCCAACTGTGCCTGGAGTGCTGCCTGGGTATGAGCCTGCGTCTGCATGGCTTGCACCAGACCTTGCATGAATACTCTGTAATCCACAGGCGGCGGTGGGGGAAGTACAGGACCTGGCGGTGCCGGGGCCTGCTGCTCCGCCTGCTCGTCACGTCGCGGCTCGTCCTCACGGGCCGACGCTCCACCACGCCTACCTCTCGAAGCCATGGTTGTAATAAATTTCAGCCACTATTAGAGCTAGGTTACTAAGTTTTCTAACCATTTTCTTATCTATCTTTCACTTCTTATTAGTGTTTTCTACACATGTAGACATACTTAGCATGCTATGGGGATGATGACTTAGGTATATTCATGTGCAATCTCAACAGGGAGCTCTGATACCAATCTCTGTGACGGCCCTCATTATACCGGTATGGTTATACCACCCACGTCAGTATAGCAAGCGTTGTCACAGTGGGACATTTACCCAAACAATACAAACAGCTGAGATACACGCGAATATACGACAGAGTAGCGGAAGTAAAAGACAACTGTCTTCATTCATTCATCATCCACATTTAACATACATGAAATTGCAATAACCGTAAAGAACTTAAAAGTTCACATAATTAAATTTCTGAAAATTAAGTACACAATGTCCACACTTATACAATTTCCTCATGATTTCTAGTACAATGTCACTTTTACATACTATGAAAACACAAAAGGGGTACACTGCTCCAACAATCTAAACTCCACGCTCGGAGTCCGTCTCTACCGTCTCCTCCACGAGAGTCTCGTCACCGTCTATACATGTACGCCGAAGCAAGAAGTGAGTCTTAAAGACTCAGCAAGCAACACTACTCATAACATACACGTATAAGTCATAGCGGTTTCTACATGCACATTCACAAATTTCAACATATGGCATGCTAGTCATTTGAAAGTTGCAACCTATCATGAAAGTTCTACAATTTAATACATGGATCATGCTTTCATATTTCTAAGAATAAAACTTACCTATCACATGCTCTCTATTCAATTTACTCGTGAAATTTTGCCTTTAAAGAGCCAAGACATAAGAGCTACCAACATGAACACTGTGCATATATGAAGGGAAAACACAACTAACATGGATTTTACCTGTTCTTAAGCACATACATAGACATTTTCACATGCTTTAAGTTGCTGGTTTTACATGGTTTAATGGCTGTGAACCTACACATGAGAGCTACAATATTGTTTAAAACATACTATGTGAACAACCAATCATGCTATTTTGTACACGTGCTCATCATTTATCCCTGACATGGATTCTAGACATTTTCGCACATATAAACATGATGATAACAACATGAAATTACTGATTTCACATGGTTTCAGATTCGTCTCACATGGATTTCAATGTCATGTTCTCACATTTTTAGTTTCACATTTTCTTTACACAAGTTTCCAATTCACATGGTTGCACTTTGCACATACACATTTCACATTGTTCACTTACACATTAACACATGAACACATACACATTACACATTACACATTCACATTTTAGGTGCCGTGACACATAGTCCAAACCACCAAAGAAGGACATATACACATCACATTACACATAGACGCCATCTAGGCATTCCAATGGTGACTCTTGGACTGCGCAGATCGGGAGAACAAGTCTCCACCCTAACCAGTGGTACTTGTCCACCTCCAGGATTTCCCCCTAATGCCCTTAGGGTCACTTACACATTGAACTTTCTCAGGGGGACTTTTCCCTGATACAGTTCCACTGCCCTCTACGGAAGCAGTGTCACATTGGCACAGTTAGACATTTACACATTTTACCGATTTACACATGGTTTTACACATATCCCTTTTCATCCCATTCACTTTCTCACTCACATGCATATCTCTGTTTTCCTGACATGACACTACAGATTCTAGGAGTTTAACACATAGTAAATTCACCAATCAGGTTTGGTTTAAACGATATCTAATCACTTTACGATGACATGTATAAATTTTTACATTTCTCATGGAAAAGTGCATAACTCCTTATATACTGCTCCAAATGACCTGGAAATTTAACCACATGCTATTTTCGGGTTCAAGATCATACCTTCAATTTTTCAGATTTTTATGAGCTAAATAGAATTTACAGAAAATCAATTACCTATTTAGGATGCCATTCATAATTTAAGTTGACATGGAGTTTAACACCATCATAGATTTTTGCCACTTACTATCTGAACAGAGACTAACTGTTATATGCATGATCTAAAAATACAGAATTACCCTAAATCATACAACCATAAATCGATCACAACAATTCTTTCTTGCATGCCTTTTTATTTACCGAACCGAAGTTAATAGCAATTTATGCAAGCATGGACAATTCATCAAAATTGAGTACACATATACTAATCCACTAACTTCATGATCTGACAAAACTTAGGGCACTCAGACTAGTCCTAATCATAAAACATGGATTGGCAAGATCACCAACAAATCATGCTTGAAATTTCATGGGATAATAATCTCTAACATTCACCACCACACATCATAACTCATCCACACACCACATTTACCAGTATACATAGAGTATAGGGTTACCATACATCCTCATCACGGAAAACCCATCGAAAATAATCGTATAGGAGGGCAGAACAGTTTACTGTTCTGTCCAGATGAACTTGGCGGCGGTCTCTAGCCGCTAATTCAATGTCAGCAGCATAGTCGATGGACGCCAATCATGATCTCAGCGTCCAGGGACCTTGCCATTAATGCAGGTCTGTGTAGAACACAGACCCGAGCTCTCAAGATAGGGTGAATCTGAGGGTCTAGGACACGAGGGAAAAATTCATAAAAATTGAAAAACCATCCTCGACTCATACGGGAACCTTATGGTAGGGTCGCTTGCCTTTTAGAAACACTCCTAAGGGATCAAAAGTGCTGGTGAAGCCCTCCTTGGGCAGTCCCAAGAAGTGCAGAAATGTCCTCCAAGATCTCCTTCCTCTGGGCTCCTGGATGATCTCCACAGCAAGGAAATGTGGGGGTGGCCTTCCTCGATGATCCCTCTTGCCTCCAGTTGCAGTAGAACACCGGACAAGCTTCAGAAGTTCGGATTTTTAGGCTGCAAGTATGGGGTTTTCTCACAGTCCGAAATAGGGTTTTTCTCCTCTGGTTTCTCTCTTGCAAAAGGGTGAAGAGAGAGGGGTTGGGAGCAGATTCGGGTTGGATATATTGGAGAGACTTCTCTCCCACTCACAGGGTGATAGGATGGCTCTCAGAGCCGTTGGGGACAGCTCCCCAATGGGTGAGCTACCTTGTTTCCAGAATTTTTGGCTCTGCAACACATGCAGGTCAGGGAAATCGGTGTCCACATCGTTAGACGCTAGGATTAGTGTTGGCGTCCATGGGTGGACGCTGACACCTCCTCGACGTCCTGGTATTGACGCCAATCTGGCCTTCGGCCAGAACTCTAAAACATGCAGAAAACTATGCATGCCATGCATATATACATGCAATATGTATATGGTAGTGTATCCATACCATCACCATTCAATACATGCATTATTTACATCTAGTATAAACACATGCACACGTAATTGTACTAATTAATACGTACGTCAATATGTATATACATACACAAGCACAAATATACACACACAAATACAAATAATGCGACGGAAATTCGAGGGCCTTACAATAGACTTGCAGAGGTATCAACATATATAGTATTTTGAATCTTATCATGGTATTGAGAGGTTATGAGCTGGTTCTTTCATGATGAACTCAGATCATGACATAGTGATGAAAAGAGAATTAATTCAGAAAGGGTACATAATAGAAATTGGGGAAAAGTATGTCAATAGTTTCTTGACATCAAGTAGAATGTACTGTAAAAATTGCATAGCACGAGATCAAGCATAGACAGGGACTTAAGATGAACATGATGGGTTGGGTACATGTTCATAACAGAACTTCAAACATGAAATTGACGTGATAGGGACAATAGAAATTGGAGAAAAGAAAGGGCTTTTGTTTCTGAGATGAAGAACAATCTACAAACGAGTTTGATTTAATTTAGCTTGTGAGTTTGCCTACCTTTGAACAATGTTAACTCCTATGGCTATGAACACGAAGAGTAGGATTGTAGATCTTCTAGCAGCCTTCTCCCCACGATTCCCTCCTCCAATGGCCTCTTCTCCACATCCAAGAAGTCCCAGCAGAGTAATAGGGTCGGCCATGAAGGGTGTGGGGGTGTATTTATGCATCTAGAATTGTAATTCCTAATACAACACTAATTTCCCTTTAACTATGAATTTTCATATTTATCTAGCATTTCTAGCTTTGATCCTCCTAATTTGGTTAGGATGAGACTCCATTTCGTGGCTAGCAAGTTAGGATAGGGTTAGGAGTCCATTTAAGATATATATGAATTATAATAGTGATTTACTTGCCCCTTTTAAGTTAGGGAATAATAGAGTTATGAATTTTATAATATTTTCTTTTATCCCATCTTTTAAAACTCCTACTTTGGCCTAATAACTTTTATATGAACTATTTATTAAAGCCCATTACTTATTCTTGCTTAATGGGTTTAATTTATGGGGAATTTATTTTAGAATTTAATGGGTATTGTTCATTCAATAGTGGTTTTGTTATTCCATTATTAAAATTTCTATTTCCGATCCAATATATTTATTTTATTATATATATCTTTTTCATTTATTTTATTTTTAAAATTTTTGGGTATTACAAGTAGGGCAATAAGACGTTGTGGGACTGACTTTGTAAATCTGACACCGTAAGTTTATTTGGGCCAATACTTCCTATACACTGCATAAAAATTACGAAATTGGTGTCTATGGAAACTAGACTCAGAGGAAAACAATATTCATGTTGAGTGCTTGATTTTAAAATGACTCATGTGAGAGGTAGAGACTTCGCAAGATAGTGCAAGGGTTTGTCATGACTGAAATAGCAATATGATGATACTTGATTTCATTCGATGACACGACAAGATAAAAATTTAGGAAAATAGTAAAAACATGATCTAAACATATGTATGTAAGAATGTACTAGTTTAATTAAGGTTTGGCCCAAAGACTACCTACCTCTTGGTGAAAGAAAATCGTGCTCCCAAAAAACCTTAGTTTCAATAGTAGTGCAAAGATCTTCTTAATATGTCCAACACACTGTGTAACAATTGGGCAAAATAGTTTCATATAAAAGTAGACCCGAAGGGCTTTCTAGGGGTATACGGTTTGCTTGGTTTGGTTGAGATTTTCCTAACCTTTGAAGTCAAACAAGAGAATGCTCATTTGCAGGACCAAGAGGAAGATGAGCACAGAGTTGCGTCTTTCCCAACCGTTTTGTTGCAAATCCTAAGCCTTCTCAGCCTCCAAGCACAATTTTGGCAACCTTAATGGTCGTCCCATAGAAGAGACAGTTTAATTTATAGGGAGGGGTGTGTTTAGGAGTCCTAATTAGATTAGGAAACTCAAGGTCCAAGTTTTGGGAAATCCTTCCATCCATTGGAGATTTCTCTTCCAATTGGAGATGGAAATACTTTAGGAAACATACTCTAGGTTGTACCCATGAATTGAGCTCAATTTGAAGTCCAATAAGTGTGTATTGGATGAGTATTTAACATTTTAATCTTAACTAGTTAAGATTTTTAAATTTTATGGTTATTTTCCTATTTGAATTTATTAGTGGCCCAAAAGACAACTCTTAGCCCAATTTTCTCATTGGATTGTTAAGAGCAATTGTTTGAAGTCTACAAATAATAATTATTTTAATTTTGACCCCTTTATGTATATATGATAATAGATTTCTGAATTATTTCTTAATTACGATAATAAGTTGCAATAATCCTTAAACTTGGTTCAGTGATTTTTCATGGCCCAAATATCTTTATGGGTCATTAGGAGGTATTATTTAAAGTCTAATTATGATTTTTACGAAATCGTTAGATATGTTTTTGCACATGCAATATAGTGTGTGCATATTTAACTAGTTTAAGATTATTATATGGCCATATTTTCCATTTATCCATAATTTTTAATTACTTAATTTTTGGGGTGCTACAATTTATGTTTCAATATAAACTATGATTATTCCAGTAAGTAATCATTTAACATTAATGATAGTTCAAAATGAACATTATTTTTGTTAATCATCAAAAACATAAGGAGGGTGTGCAACATTCTCCCCATTTTTGGTGATTTGATAAAATAAAGTATTCATTAGTTCATCACAAGATCACATGAGAACTTGAAGAATTATTTTAGTGATAGTTATGCATTAGTGAACGTTCAATCCATATATGGTGAGAAGGAAAAATGAGCATTCACACTATATATATCCTGCCTTATTTGTTAATAAGGCCAAGAAGGGTCCACACAAAAAAAGAACAAAGCATATAGTAATATAGAAGTCAAATACCAGTCATCATACTAATAAAGACATAGAAGTGGGAATGTATGAAAAATGTTGTGCAATTATCTTTTACTGATGTTTAATACATGTTTTTGTTTATGACAAAATATTTTAGTTAAACAAATTTATGTAATTATACCACACTTTATTTTGTTTGAAAATTAATATGTCAAAGTAAAGACATATGTGTATTACACTATATAACTTTTAAAGGCTTAACTCTTCAGATTATTCACATAGGAGCCCTAGTTTGATTACTATTATGACCCAACTATCCTCCTTATTTGGGGGTGTTTTTCCACTGCTTCCGGTTAACTTTTATCATGGAGACCAGATCCTCTCCACCCTCTGCACGAGGGGAGCTGATCAGTACAAAGGGTGATTTAGTTGTTTTTTTTTTCAACCCCTAATTTTTTTTTACATAGGGGTTTAACCCAAATAAAGGTGAGTTTCTTTGGGTTAAACCCCTATGTAAAAAAAAAAACAAGGTTTGAAAAAAAAAACCAAGTCACCCCCATGTGCGCCTTGTAGTGATCGCCCCCCCCCCCCTCCTGCGGGGGGTCGAGAGGATCCGATCTCTTTATCATGAGGAGTTCTTACGCTCCATCACGGGAAACATTGGCCCCGTCCTGCAAATCCATGAAGGAACATCTGCTATTACTCAAACTCATGAAGCACTGGTCTGTGTTGAGCTTGATATCAGGAAGCCTAGGCTGGAGAGACTCTAGATCGGCGGTGACAGAGAAGGATTTTGGCAGTCTGTTCTATGCGATATCACAGGGTGCCATCGGTATGTTCTTTCTGCTTCAAACTAGTGCACCAAGTTCAAGATTGTAAAAAAAAAAAAGCAAAGGAGGGCCAAGAAGTTGCTAATGCGGATGAGGCCAAAAAGGAAACTTCTATAATACATGAAAATTCATCGAAGTTTATATTAGCTACCAAACCGCCTCCATCCATAAGCATTGGGATCAAGCCCCCTAGCTTCACTGAATCCGGTGAACCTGCTATATTTTTTTCTCATGAAGAGGTGGGTAAGTCCATCCAAACTTTAAAACTAGCCTTGATCGTTCGGTGTGCATATGGTAGATGTTCCATCCCGGAATTTAAATCAGTTCTTTCTCAAAGACTGATTCTTAAGGGGGATTTCATAGTCAGTGTTCTTAATCACCGCCACTTGTTGCTGCACTTTGAAGAGGAGGATGACTATTTGAAGGCCATCATGCGCAGGAATCTCTACCTTAAAGGTTTGCTATACAGGTTCTTCAAATGGGATCCACAGTTTGACTTTAATGCTGACCCAACTGTTATTACCATTTGGATTGGTCTACCAATGCTTCCTGTGAACTACTACTATGAGGATTTTTTGAAGTCAATTGCAGGAAACCTTGTCCATGTTCTTAGAATCTATGAACCCACCATGGCCCTCATGCAAACCAATGGAGCTTTTGTGTGCATAGAGTTAGATATTATAAAGCACAGACCAGACATGATATGGATTGGGTGCGGCCCTGATGGGTTTTGGCAGAAAATTAATTACTATGGCATCCCATAGGTTTGCTCTTTTTGCCACAAGTTGGGTCATGTAGTTTCTGACTGTCACATAAAACATAAGCAGCCAGAGTTAAAAAAGAAAACTCAAAGTGATGTATCCCAGTTAGATCAAGTTCAGAAGGATTTGTCCATGCAAATGCCAGTGAAGAAATCTTGGTATCAGAAAACCACACAAATGGAACCTGCCCGTTTATTGAATGAAAAGAGGTTTTCTGTTCTGGAAGAGGAAAAAGAAAATGTGGATGACCAGATTATATCTACATTAGAGGACTTAGGTCCTTCTCATAGCCCTCTGGAAGTCCGCTACTACGTGGAAAAGGGTGTAACAATGAGAGGGAAGCTGATGCTGATGACATAAGGGTTATTGCCCAATCCCTGCCTGACAGTGCGAATATTTCATCTTCTCCGGGGATGGGGCTTGAGGAAGGTGGGGAAAGCATGGAGGTTAACCGTGTTGATTCTTCTGAGTTCTTTCCTAAACCTCCAAATGCTCAATTACAGAAGGTATCTATTATTGCAGCCAGTGAAAATATATACATGCCTAACTATACCTCTGTAAAAGATCTTAACATTCATAAAAAGGGCGGTGCAAGGACTCGGTGTCAGGCCAAGGCCGCGGGGGTTCAGTCTGGATACGTTTCCTCATGAATAGTCCATTTATATTCTGGAATATTAGGGGTGTTTCCAATAATGCCTCTAGGAGATCTTTACATAGGATTGTCAAGAAAATTAATGTTGATTTAGTTTCTATAGCTGAGCCGATGGTCCCCTCAAGCCGAGCTCCTACCCTATGTAACTTTCTAAACTTGCAAAGCTTTGCTGGGAATGCTGGTGAGGATTCTAAGATTTGGGTCCTATGGCGTAATATATCCATGTAGGTTCTCTTTTCCTCTGATCAGCATATTACTTTATCTGTTCTTAAAGATGGCCAAACTGTCATGATGGTCTCTTTTGTGTATGCGAGCTGTAATTCTATCACCAGAAGACGTTTATTTGATGACCTGATCAGCCTTTCTGATAATGTTGCGGTTCCTTGGATTATGGGGGGGGATTTTAATAGTGTATCTAATCCTACTGAGAAACTTGGAGGTCGTATAAGTAGTATGCAGTCCATAGTGGATTTCAACGCCTTTATTCATGCATCTTCATTAACCGATGCTGGGTGCATTGGTTCGCAGTTCACATGGTCTAATAATCGCATTGCGCAGGCTTCCATGAAGGCCAGGCTTGACCGTTTTCTTATAGATACTAATTTTGGAAATAATTTTCCTGGAATCAGTGTGAGGCATCTTATCATATGTACTTCGGACCACTCCCCTCTGCTGATTTCCTTTGTGGAAGAAGCTCATGTTCCGACCAGATTTGTCTTCCAGGCGATGTGGATTTCCCACAGCTCCTTTCTTGACACTGTTAAAGTGGCATGGAATGATAACACAACTTGGCATCCCAATCCTTTGACCACTCTCCTCACTATGCTTAAGGCTGTCAAGCAGGCTTTGCGCGTTTGGAATAAAAACATTTTTGGTAACGTTGAAGAAAACGTTTTACTGCTGGAGAATGAGGTAAGAATTAAACAGGATTAGTATGACAGTAATCCAACTCCGAATAACCGTTCTATCCTGGGGGAGGTTACAGCAAATTATAAGACAGCTCTGCACTGCATGGATACTTTCTGGGCCCAAAAAGCTTGAATGAACTGGATGGAAAAAGGGGACATGAATTCTGCCTTTTATCAAGCTGTAGTTCAAGGAAATAGAAGATTAAACGAAATTCAGAGGATCCAAATTGATGGGACCTAGACCGAGGACCAAGAGACTATCCGGAATGAGGCAGCTTGTTTCTTTGGCAATCTTTTACAGACTTCTCATCATTCGGTTGATCATGCCCTCCTTGATGTCATCCCCCACATGATTTTAGATGATCAGAATACTGTTCTTTGTGCTTCTCCTACATTGGAGGAAGTGAAGAAAGTGGTATGGAGTATGAATGGTAATAGCTCCTTTGGATCGGATGGTTTTACCGGTATCTTTTTTACCTCCTATTGGGAAATTGTTCAGGCTGATGTTTTCGCTGCTGTCAGTGGTTTTTTCCATGGCCATTCCTTCCCTAGAGGAGTTACTTCTACTCTCATTGCTCTTATCCGTAAGAAGGCTCATCCAGTCTCTTTTAATGATTTTCGGTCGATCAGTTTATGTAACTTTTGTTATAAAATTGTCTCTAGGATCTTATGTGACAGGTTGGTTTCTATTCTACCTAGTATCATTTTGGAAGAGTAGGGAACGTTTGTTAAATGGAGGTTTATCCTAGACAATGTGTCTCTCTCCCGTCAGCTTGTGCAGGATGTTATCAGGAAGAGTAGAGGGGGTAATGCGATTTTTAAGTTGGACATTAAAAAGGCTTATGACAGTGTCAAGTGGGATTTCTTATTCGCTATTCTTAGGAAGTTTGGTTTTCCCTCCAGATTTGTTTCTTATATTGGTATGTTGCTTTCAAATTGTTGGTTCTTTGTCTTGATTAATGGTTTGCATGCTAGATATTTCAAATCCTCTAGAGGCCTCCGGCAGGGAGACCCCATTGCTACTACTCTCTTCATCATTATGGAAGAAGTGCTCAGTAGAGGATTAAAAAACATGGTCTCTACTGGCCGCCATACCCCTAATGCTGGCCCCAGAGGTTGTCCGCCTCCATCACACCTACTCTATGCTGACGACACCCTCATTTTTCATAATGGAAGTATTCATAATGTGAAGCGTCTAATGCAGTTCCAGAATAAATAATCCATCTCTTCTGGCCAGCTTATCAATGCGGGTAAAAGCTCGTTTATGATTTCTCAGAAAGCATCCATGCAATCTGCTCAAAAAATTAAAGATGTCACTGGGTATATGAGACAAGTTGCCCCGCTTCGCTATCTTGACGTTCCTCTGAGATCAGGGAAGGTCCTAACTTCCAATTACAAACCCCTCATTGAAAGAGTTAATGCTACTCTTGGCAACTGGAAGGCAAAGCTCATTTCTCAAGCTGGGCGGATAATTCTGATCAATTCAGTGCTCTCTTCTCTATCGGTATACCTGCAGGCTGCCTTCTCCCTTCCCAAATCCATTATTTCCTATATTGAAAAATGTTCTACTGCATTCTTCTGGAATGGTATCGATGGCACTCACCGTCGTCATTGGGTTGCATGGCATAAAATTCAATGTCCTAAGGTGGAGGTTGGCTTAGGAATTCGTAACGTCCATCATGTGCAAACCTCCCTTGCTGTTAAACAAATGTGGAATATTCGTCATGGCAGTTCCTTATGGTCCACATATGCTAGAAGGTGTTTTGCAAGCACCAAGTACTCTCATATTCCTGGTATGCCCATGCGTCTTGGTCTGACTGCTAATTCCATTATCCATTCTAATTGTAGATGGATTCATAGTAAGGGTGACAGGATTGACATCATTAAAGATACTTGGTTTGGGGACCGGCCGCTTGCTGTAATTCTTCAGGGCCCTTTTGAGTACTCTGACAATTCCTTACAGGATGTTGTTATGGATGCTTCCCACCCATTGAGGTCAGTTATTCCTGCTGGTGTTTTTAATGGCTTATCCTTAACTAATGAAGAAGACAGGTGTATCTGGGCTGCCTCCCCTAGCGGTGAGTTCTCTAAATCAACTTACATTTTCATTAGACATATTGGTATTCGAAAGCCTGCTATTATGAAGATTTGGCATCACTCCTTTAACCCTAAGGGCTTCTTTATTTTACTGGAAAGTTCTTAACAGAGTTGTGCCTGTGGATGGTAGAATTTCTGAAGTGGAGTTCCTATGGCTTCTAAATGCCATTCTTGTTGTGCCCCTCAGTGTGAAGATCTCAATCATGTTTTTATAAATAGTGACATTGCAGTTATTATGTGGAAATGGTTCCTCCCTCTTGTCAGCAACAAAGTTCATCTCCATCCTCACATCACTGCTAGAATCTGGAATTTTATTCAACACTCAAATGTCCGCTCTCCAGTTGGTTTTATCTCCATATATTGTTTGATCCTTATGCTTTGGGAGCTTTGGAAAGGAAGATGCTCTGCCAGATATGAGAATAAAAAGATTGGGCCTATAGACATTATCAGAAATATTAAAATTCATATCAGTTTTGCTCTTGACAAGATCACCTTCAATCTTGTTCCATTGCTTGCTGAAGAGCGAGTCCTTCATACTTATGGCTTTTACTATCATTTATCTCCTAAGCTGGTGAAGCTGGTTCGCTGGATCCCTCCCATTGCAGATTTTTGTTTAAATGTGGATGGGGCATCTAAAGGAAATCCTGGTATATGTGGAGGAGGTGGGTGCATTAGGGATAAATATGGCAAGGTTCTTGTTGCATTTGCCAATTATTATGGTGAGGGAAATAGTATCATAGCAGAAAGAAGGGCGCTTTGTGATTGTCTTCATCTGGCTCATTTTCTGGGGGTTCGTCTCTCTATTGTTTACTCTGATTCTTCATCCCTTGTTCAATCTCTACAGCAGAATAAATGCATTAACTGGCATATTCAGCACTGGTGGCGACCTGTTAGAGACTTGCTTCATGAGGACTACTGTGTTATCTCTCATGTTTTCAGAGAGACTAACCAGGTGGTGGATCGGCTTGCTAACCAGGCTATTGTTTCTATGCATAATGAGGTTTTGGGGGGCGCTCATAGCCTTCCTCAAGCTTGTAAGGGGCCTTTACTTATTGATAGATCGGGTCTTATGAATGTTAGACTGATCTAATGGGGGTATGCCCCTTTATATTGTACTTTCTTCAACACATATTATATTTAGGCCCAGAGTTTTTCAGCTAGTGGAGTGGGTCCGTTCTCCCCCTTGGGGGAGGGTGCACTCTCCGGGCTAGGCCTCTGAGGACCTCTTTATTTAAATATATATATATATTGTTGGAACCATGGAAGTAGGAGAGAGAAAGAAGGAATTCTGGCAGAAGAAAGGTAAGGAAGTGTTGGGAAGCTCGAATCACTTTGATGCTCTGGGGGTTGATGATTCCGGTGCTTTCGTCACAGAAGACCCTCAAAATTCATAAGGAAGGGGTGCACTCAAACGGTTGTTGGGACTACTCCGGCTAAGCTATGGAAGTCGGTACGGCGACTCCACAACACCATGCAGATCTGCTGTAGCAACCTGAATTTTTGAAAAAAATAAAAAATTAAATAATAAATTAAAAACTCAGCTAAAGGGATATTTAATGAAAAGAGTATTAAATAAAACCCATTAAATGAAAAGAGTAATGGGCTTTGCTTAATGGATCCTCTAGAACTTATTGGGTCAAAAATATGAATTTACAAAGGGAGAATAATAAGAAAATACTCTAAATTCGGAGTTTAATTATCTCCTAATTGGAATGGGATTATTAAAGCAATAAAAGTGGCAATTAGAGTTGGAATTGGATTCCTAATCCTACTCCATATAGTCTAGCACGAATTTAGATGCTATCCTAACCCAATTAGAGATTGGAAAGCAAGAGAGGAATGGTGGAGTTAGGAAATCTCGTAATTAAGAGGAATTTGAATAGTATTAGGAATATGAACTTTTATTTATATAAATACACCTCTTAAACCCTCATGGCCGGCCCTAGCTCGTGCAAAGGGGTTCTTGGACGTGGAGAAGAGGCCAAGGAGGAGGAGAAATCGAGGAGAGGAAGATCCATCAAGCTTCTCCCTTCGTTCTTGGAGTTCTAAGCCCTAGAAGATAAATCGAGTCAAAGGTAGGCACTCTCACGAGCAAAATTAAATTAAACTCGTCTGTAGGTAGTTCCAATTACCAGGAACAAAGCCCTCTTGATTCCCTCTTTTTCATCGAGCCAATCTTTTGTTCTTGATTTTAGAAGATCTGCAAACATGATAACCCCGAGACATCATGTTTAATTCAAATCTCTATGCTTACTTGATCTCATGCTACGAACTTTTTACCGTAGATACTTCATGTTGTTAGGGATCTTTTGCCTCTAAAAGCCCTAAGTTTCATCGATCATGTTGATCGAATTTAATCAATCTTTCTCCCTGTGCCATGTTCTAAATAACTCATTCTTGCTTATGTTCAAACCCTTTATGAACCATGCTCTCTCTCTAATTCCGATTTACTGGAAGTACCCTCACTTGTCTACTTTAATTTGCAACTTGTTTCGTGATTTTTCATCGACTATGTAATTAGTTATGATTTTTCAAAGTGCTCTTTGTCCAAACAAGTCAAGTTGGCATGCAATCCAATGTAGAACAATGTTCCCGCTCGAACTCAGGTGAAGTACCTGAGAACGCGACGGCTCGACACGCCGCGTTGTCAGAGCCATCACGACCATCATCTTGTCGCGTTCTAAATGCGTCAGGAGACCCCGTCGCGTTCTGGCTGCCTGAGCAGACAACCCTGTCATGACCGGTACAGGACCCTGTCTCATTCCATCATGACCCTGTCGCGACCCTTACATGGGTACGTTGCGATTACAGGATTTTGCATGAAAACCCATAAAATTTGTTACGCCTTTTTAACAGTCATACACGCAGTATAAACACCAATTTTAAAATGGAGCTATATTGAATGCTTTAAAATACATATTCACGACTTCTTTTCTATCTATGATTTCTCTTACACATACACACACATGAACCATCCATATATGACTGAAATCTGGCATAAAATATTTCATAATGTATCTGGTAATTTATTGTAATAAAGCATATTAATTGCCCTATTTTAAAGGACTTGTATTCGTTTCTGGCGTTGTTTATATACCAATATCGACGCTCCACTGTTCTAGAATTCGTCTAGAACTCGAGCACCTGTTTCTATATACACACTTTACTTGGCTTGTGGTGAACTTTCCGTCGGATATTCCTTTCACCGGACTAGTGAACCCTTGCACAAGGCCTCCGTAAGTCTCCTCTGATCATGGATTCCTAAATGGTCGACGAGCCGGTTGTACCCTAACACCCCTTACACCTTTATGGATCGATATGATCCAAACGGCCATTAGAAGTTCGCTCTTACCTTGAATCAAGTCGGACCTCTAGACTTGTGCATAACATGGCCAACGGGAAGATCGTGAATTCCACCTGACTACCAATACGACATGCGCGTGTTGTTCAACTGTTACTATCGCCTGTTTACTCATTGTTTTACATAATGTACCCTTAGCTCTCATCTATACTCTACTCGCTCGTCTATTCACGTTCTCTCTACTATCTCGTCTATTCATCTAGTGCTCTTAACTATTCTTGGTACTCTATATTAGTCATTGACTGATTGTCTAAAGATACAATATAACCAATGCCTGGCAATATATAAAGGGCCCGATCTGGTCCTGGGATGTGCGCCCGAAGGTGCTAGTGCCCATGGAGTTAAATGATCAGAGTGTTTGGCAATACACTCAAGTGCTATCTATCTCAACTATCTATATGACAATCAAAACACAAAACGTGCTATACTCTCTCGATGTCTAGAATGACAAACAAGTGCTATACTCTTCGTGCTATTATTATACTTGTGCTAGTTGTGCTATGGCCATTCTGCTATTTGTGCTATACTCGATACTCGTGCTATTTTTAGAAACTATACTTGATCTCGTGCTATTGTGCTATCTGTTACTTGTTGTGCTATCTCTTGTTATATTTTGACTCTCTTGTACCTGCTATCTTTAGATACTCTGCCATTAAATGCGTTAATTATTTAAAGCCTGCTTGAACCTGAGATTTAAGTCCTACTGTGCATTATCGCTCACCCTACGTTATTTGATGTTGTGTTCTCAGGTGAGACTGAGGATGACACATACACTCACGAGGAAGGGAATGACCGAGAGTGAAGCCAGGAGGACCCTTGAGTCATTATGTTATCTTAGAGTTGTAGTTAGTTATTTCCTTTTGTTGCAATGTAATTGGGCCCTATAGAATGGCTCTGATGTTAGTGGTTGTAACTAGACATTTGAAAAGTTGTTAATGAGAAAAATTTTCTTTAGTATTATTCAATGTGCAATGGTTTTATGTCTAGTATTCGCTCAATACCTTTTTCTTGCAACTCCCTTCGCGCTCCGATATTCCTCATCGGGGCGTGACATCTGCCCTCACTGCAGAGTGTCATCCAGAGGACGGCCTTAGCCAAGGAGTCAATGTTGCCTTTCAAGGTGCATCCTCTGCCATTTGATTACTGGCAAGATCATACATAATCTCTTACAGCGGAGTGCTTCCACTGAACACATCGAAAAGATGCCTCTGTCCTCTTCTGCTAACATGCATGCCACTGTTCAGGTCGAACCACTTACCGTTAATGTGCTTACCGATATCGGTACTAATAATCGCGTTGGTGATGAATGCTTCAAAGACCCTTCTTTGGGTGAAGCCGTGGCCAAGATAGCACATGAGGAAAATATATTTATGCCTACTTATCAGATTGGTATGGATGGCCTGGTAGAGCACAGAGACTTAGGAGTTACTACAAGATCCAAAGTGAAAGTTGTTCATGGTGCACATGGGTACGTTTCCTCATGACTTTCCCAATGTTATTTTGGAACATCAGAGGAGTATCGAACTTGGCTTCCAAGCGTAGTCTGAAGAATCTGGTAAGGAAATATGATCCTCTTATTATTGGTATCTCTGAACCTAAAGCTCCTGTGGGCACCCAAAAAACCATATGGCCTTGCATCGGCCCAGCCCAGTCCCATTTAAGAGAAAAGATCCCCCAAAAGCCCATTAAAAGAAGCACCTAAAGGCCCATCACAAAAGGCCCAAACACCCCATGCAAGGGGGTGAGCTTAGGCAAATGCAACACCTCCCCACTAGAAGGGAAAAGCTACTGTTACAACAAAGGTGAAGGGGCGGCTGGGCTTCTCCTCTCTCACCCATCTTTTTTGGCTGGTTACGGGAGTAAAGATAAGAGGAGGGAGCTGGGATTTGGCGTAGGAGAACATTCTTCCTGAAGGGGCAGCGTAAGAGGCTGGAGAAAAATAGAGCAGTGAAGATGGCTTCTTCCTTCTTCTCTTTTGCTGGCTACGGAGAGGAGGGCAAGAGAGCTGCCTTGCTTCCCAAGGGTCTGTTCGAGCAGAAAAGAAGAGGGCGGCCAGAATGTTCTTGGGCTGGGTGTGTGAGGGGCTTGGGGAAAACAAGTGCAAGAGCCTGGTCCTTTCTCCTGGTGGCTGCCTACATGAAGGGAGTAAACAAGAGAAGGAGGGTTGTTGTTGCTACCCAGTTACAAGAGAAAAGAAGAGAGCCAAAAGAATGAAGAAATGAAGAAGGGTGAGAAGAGAGAAAGGAGGAAAAGGGGACTGCCGTTGCAGTCCCCTACACTTGTGTTTCCCCTCTTATTTCTTCCCCTCTCATTCCCCATGTATCATTCCCCATCTCCAATTGTGAAAAGACCTCTCTCCTTTCATTCTTTTTGTTGGGTGCATGGCTTCCCCCTCCCCGGTTGTAGCTAGCATGGATGTTAGGAGGTTATGTGTGCATGTTTCTATTGCTCTTGCCACGTCTTCTTCCTCTTCCTTTTTTTTTATGAGGCCCCCATTACCCTATCTGGTGTAGTGGGGAGGGCGGCTAGGTACTCCTCAGCCCATCAAGGGTATCCCATGAGGAACCACCCACTGCCATGTTGTGTTTTGCTTTAATAGACCCTTTGCTTTGATGTTTCTCTCTCTAGATGGTGTGCACCAACTGTGGCCATTGGGAGCCCAATACAAGGAGGGAATATAGGGATATATATATGTACCTCCTTTGCTGGGTTTAGGAGCAGTCCAACCACTTTCCAAATACCCCATCACTGCCCCCTGTTTCACTGTGTCAAACCCCGCAGATTCACTTTTTCATGAGGTTTTGAACATCAAGGGTCAGGTAATCGATACCTCGGCCCTATTTGAGCTCATGGACAATGTCTATACGTGTTGAAGGTTCTGCCCCCCAAATTGGACACTCGGATCCCTCATGGATTTTTAGAACCATGTCCAAATAGGGCTGCAGAATCAATTCTCCATGTAGCTTTGAACACAAAGGGTTGGATAATCAATATCTAGGCCCAGTTCAAGCTTATAGATTGGTTCCTCATGTGTTAAGGGTTTTGTCCCCCCAATTGGATGCTCAGATCCCTCATGGATTTTGAGAACCGTGTCCAAATAGGGCTGCAGAATCACTTTTTCATGTAGCTTTGAACACAAAGGGTTGGATAGCCAATATCTGCACCCGGTTCAAGCCTATAAATTGGTTCCTCATGTGTTAAGTGTTCCACCCCCAACTAGATGCTCAGATCCCTCATGGATTTTGAGAACCGTCTCCAAATAGGGCTGCAAAATCACTTTTTCATGTGGCTTTGAACATAAAGGGTTGGATAGGCAATATCTGGGCCCGGTTCAAGCTTATAAATGGCATCCATATGTGTTGTGGGTTCTGCCATCCTGGCTGGAAGTTCTAACTCCTCATGGATTTTGAGAATTGTGCCAAAATAGGGCTGCAGAATCACTTAGGCCTGAGAACTGTGATGATTCGGCAGGGCCGATCTAGCAGGGTACCCTGTAAAATGTTTTTTTCCATGAGCCAAGTGATTCTATAGGGTCTCCTGCCGAATCATTTGAACAGAACCTTTGGCGAATCACTTGGGCAAAAGTACCAGCCTCACAAATTCGCCTACGAATGAGAAATCCATGAGACTCTAGGCTGGATAATGCAATATCTAGGCCCGGTTAAATTGACTCACACATTGTTTTGTCACTTATCGGGTTCCCTTTTGGTCTCGGTACCAACTGATCTCCCTTTGGGCATGCCTTGGGGATAACCGGCACCATGTACCATTCGGTGATGTCATCTTTTGACATACACCTTACTTCCGGTTCCGCCTCCATTGTGGTGGGCGGTTACCATGTTTTTCCCCATCATCTAATATGAGGGAAAATGCAGTTGGATTTTAGTTTGAATATTTGAATCGGTTCGCTCTCTCGTTTTTTTCATTGTTTAAGTGAATCTGCTACCCCTTTAATAGTATCCTTGTAGAATCAATCTGCCCTGCAGAATGGCCCCTGCCGATTCACCCCTGCAGAATCAATCTACCCTGCAGAATGGCCCCTGCCGATTCACCCCTGCAAAATCAATATGCCCTAAAAAATGGCCCCTGCCAATGCATCCTTGCAAAATCAATCTGCCCTGCAGAATGGCCCCTGCCGATTCCTTCTCGAAGAATCAATCTGCCTTGCAGAATGACCCCTGCAGAATCGCCCTTGCAGAATGGTTTTAGCCGCCGAATCATTTTGTCTGCCGACTCAAATGAAATGTGCATGTCTTGCAAATGGGTTGTGTTTGTCACCAATTGAGCATACAAATGACTCAATGATTTCAAATCATGAAAATAACAATGATAATCAAAACATGTCAAATCCATTGCATAATTGAACAAAAAATATGTAATAAATAAAAGAACAAATGAACAAATTGACACAAAGAGATGAAAAGCACACACACATTTAACTCTCTTGCAAATTTAACTGCAATATTGTGGTTTCATTCTGTGCCTTTTATCGGATGTCCCATTTTAGGCCACAAGACTTTCAATTTTGGCGATTAATCAAGGGTTTTCTCTTTCCAAAGAGATGTAATCAACGTTGTTGCGCTTAGGCAATGACGGGATCTTGGTCCCGACCCGATCTTCACTTTCGTTTGACGAAGTCAAATAGTGCGCATAATAGACCTAAAGCCCTTCGACTCTCGGAGGCAGAACACTTGTTGCCACTTCGGTGGCTAGCACGCCTGCTCTATGCAAATTGCCGATTCATCTCTTGTCACCATCGCTCAAGTAGCACCCTACGGGACTTGGATTAGCAGTACGCATCCATGAGAACATGAGAAACATGATAAAAAGAACCCAAAACATAAGAGATTTGAGATTATTTAAATTCCATTTCCATAGTATGGCAAGCTGGTGGGACCAAACTTCCCTTCATCTCTTTGCCAGAATAGAAAGCCTTATGGCCTTCATACTCTATACTGACTGCTGGTTTGAACTAACTTGCAGGTGACTAATAGACATATGGTTGAAGTACAGTTCGAACCGCAAATTGTTTGGGACCATGCCCAGTATGGCTATCTTGTCATGCCGACTCGCTTTGGAAATTTTCTCTAGTGGTCAAATTCCCCAACTTCTTGGGGGTGGCTTTCGTCCAAATGCTGCACAACATCACTGACAAGATAGCTGAAGAGATACCGAAGACAGTCAGCTGCCAGGTGCATCATATGGATTGTTGCAATGGAAGAATGGACAAGGGACCGAGGGGGCATCAAGCTAGTGCTGGGAAGGCTAAGGGACCCAGGGGGCATCAAGCTAGTGCTGGGAAGGCTACAACCACTACTCTTAGCAAGGCACCTGTCTCCGGCTCTGGAAAGAGCATGCTAGTCGGCAACATCAGAATCCATCTACAGAGCGGCCATGCTACAATCGAACCATATCAAGTGGTTCCAACTGTGCCAAAAAGAAATTCTTTCCAAGCATTAGTGGGAAAGAAAGAGATGTATAACACCATCAAAAGCCCCAAGCCTTCAACCGATAAAGCAACAACATGACAAAGACAATGAAACAAATATGAAGGGCAAAATAGATGTTGATCATCTAGCTCCAGCACTTCCCGTGCCAGTGTTCAAATCTTATGCATGACAAGGGACTGTTTTCCGCTACACTGCATACTACAACAAGGCAGCCAATCTGGAGCGTTTGGTTCACATGCCCCTGCTGCAGAGGAAGGGTCCAATATTCTCCCTTCATTTAGACAAGCATCCAATGGGGTTAATCAGATCATGTCCAGCTATGTCGATGATCCAACAAAAACCTTTCTGGGACATCAATGCTCATTGCAAACAATGGGAGTAACCCAAGATGGTCTATCATGTTGTGAAATGGAAATGAAAAAGAAAGAGCAAAAATATTTGGAAAGAGAAAAAAAATAAAAAGGGAACGAGGAAATTGTGGTGAGACACTGGCTCAGGAAAATGGTGCATTGCGCACTCTCCCTGTTATATGGCTAGCATGTCTAGCGAGTGTGGGATTCTCTCTGAAGAAGAAGGGGCGCCACCCAATTCACTGAAGGGACATATTCTCTTGCCGAAAGGAGAAAGACTGGCAGTAACACTCTAGTAGTCACAGGAGCGACTGCAGCGTCGATAATGTCTAAAGAAGACACTAAGTGGCCACCTATTTCCCTTATAGGGGCCTCAACCCAGGCAACAACGGATGTAACTAGTATACCTACATGTGACCCGGATGTGATAATAGTTCTACAAAAATATCAACGGGAAATAGAGATGTTGCGAAAGTAGATTGAAGAAAGAGGTACACACACCTCTGCACCAAGAGAAGTCCATGGTACAGTCGAAGCACCCCAAGGCGACATCATTCCCCGAACTCTGCGAACAATGACCCATCCAGGTCGCACTGGGGTCACCCCGCTCATCCATTCATGTCAAATGATTCCAGACCAGTTAGGGGCACGTCCAGCAACATGCCAAGGGTTCTTCGGGGGGTCACAAGCAAAAAGGCCAACCATGCAGTCGGCCCATCTCCATCCAAAACATGCAGATCCAACACAGATATGTGGCTTGATGGAGCTGGCGGAAAAGGGCAACAACTCTGCTACCGTACCTAATGCTCACCAGACTCCATACTCTACACGTCATGATACACATTGCGTCGATGCGATTGGAAGCTGACTCTTGATGCGCCATGCTGGCCAAAGTCTCCTAGGTCCTCATCGATGGAGTATACATGTTCGTATTGCCCCACCATATCTAGGTAGACCAGCGCATAGGTGGTCGATGTCCAAAGCAGACCCCTATGTGGTTGTGGAGGAAGTCCTAACAGAAAAATTCATCGCCATTACCCAAGAGCATGACGAATCAGCGCACAATTATATTCAAAGGTGGAGGAACCTTACTAAAAGGTATAAACAACTAGCATGTGAAGAAGATGTTGTCCGCATGTGCAAGTACAGCCTGCGAGAGGAAATCCTAGAAAGAATAGTGAGAATTGATATCAAAACCTTCAGTCGACTAAGCAATGTTGCATTTGATATTGACGCATTCCTCACCATGTATTCTTCTGCCTATGATGGTAACCAGGAGAAAAGACAGCCCACGGATTTAGCAACTGCTAAGGGGGTGGCCAGCTCCCCACCAGCCAAGTCGTCAAAGCTAGGCAAGTGGATTCTACTACAAAAGAAACTACAAAAACCTTATTCTTTCCAAGGAACAAAACAAGGGTCCTCTTTGAGCTGGCCCGCGAACACAACAAGCTTGTCCTGCCAAGTCCTAAAAGGCCGGAGGACTCCAAATGGAGAGGTGATCCGGTCTTTTGCCTTTACCATCAGGTGGTGGGCCATGCCGTAGAAGATTGCTACATGTTCAAAGATGTGGCCCAATCATTAATCAACAAAGGAGAGCTGCAAATGGTCAAGTAGAAGGTGGATCTGCCACGCCCACATGAAGCCCCTGCCCGACAGGAAGCTCGGCAAAAAAGGTGTAAATATAATTTCTCTATATCGCTAGCTACCCAGGAGATGCCAGAGGATAGGTCTGAAAGGATGCAGCCACCCAGGAACGAGGTGGAATGCAAAGAAGCCAAAAGAACAGACAAAGATCTACAGATATACACGTGCTATATGACCATAGTGGATGGTCAACATGGGGATACGCCCCCTGAGCAAGATGAATTACCAAGGCTTAATGACGGGCCAGATCCTCCTGTTAGGAGGGAATGAGCTAAGGGCAAAGCCCAAATAGTCTCAGTGGCCCAAGAAGGGGCTGCAGATTTAACAGCAATAGATAATATCAGCAATCTGCCACCTGCCCCTCTAGGAGGGGCTCTAGCTGAAGTGATATCTGATATCCCTAGCACTCATACATATGAGCCTGCTGTGGCAGCATTGTTACAAAGATACCAGCATGAGATTGAAATGTTGAAAAGACAAATTTAAGAAAGAGATGCCCATGCTCTTGCACAAAGTAAAGCAGGGGGCACGGTGGAAACATCGCAAGTTGACACCAGCTTCCCTGGCACTCTATTGCATCCAACAAGACTCCAGCCAACATCAGGTACGGCTGGGGGCATCCCATGTCAAACGACTGTAGAGCAGCCTATAGCCCACCATGTAGTACATCAAGGGCCTGCCACCATGGCTCAAATACAATCGGATCCTCCTCATCCAAACGTGGTCCAAACACTAATTATAAATAGACAAATGTTGGAAGAAATCAAAGAAACAAAACTATCTGGAATGGACAAGTCTGATCAAGCCCTTGTTGAGATTGAATGATATGCAGAACTATCTTAAACATTAATCTAGAAGTGGGGTTGAATAGATTACTACCAATTAGAAACACTAAGGCCTTCTTTTTGATCCAACGCTTACTTATCAAAAACATAAACAGATTTATATCGAATTTGAACTCTAATGTGTGTGCTTATTGTGAGTAGAACGAACAACAACCTATCTAGCGTGTGAGTAATCAACGTGCCTACCTAACATCTATCGTGAAACGTTCAAACCATAGGACATGAAGATTTAAGGTGGTTCGGAGTACACAACTGTGTATTCTATGTCCACCATCCACACACACGCAGAACAACTGCTTATGAGCTGGTTCAACTCTACAACACACACACCCACGTTGTCTGATGCAAACATGCAATCATAACAATAAACACACGTAGATCAAGCACAAGGAATGCTTGAACCACTACCATACACACAAAGTAGTGAAGAGTGGAAGGAAAAGAAGAATTCAGAGATGTAGAAACAAATCCTGATATAGAACTCTTCGTAGTGGTCATCCAGAGAAACTTCAAGCTTCGTCTTGATGATTATCAGATGGTGGAGAAGCTTGAACCATGGACGAACCGACTTTAATCTTGGTCGAAGAATAGATCTTCCTTGTTCTGAACAGAGAGTTGAAGCAGAGCAGCAGGAAGAAAATTCTCTTGGGTTTTGCTTAGGGCTTTGATATGGTGGCTTCCTGCTGCGAAAATACCTCATATGTTCTATATATATAGGTGTTTAAGTATGAAGAGACGTGCTAAAAGGAAACACCCTAATATAGAACATATCCATATCTCGTATCTGACTTTCTCTTCATCTGCCGACAGGCACTTTATATCTGTCGATAGCTACTACAGACTTCTATTTTCCAAAACCATGATCTTGCTGGAAAGGCCTTATCTGTCGATAGGCGATTTTTGGCTGTTGACTGGCAGCATGTATCTGTCGACAGCTACTGCTCCATTTGAGCTTCCAATAGCTTGTTTGTTCCTGGATAACCTATCTGTCGGTAAGGACCTTCATGGCTGTCGACAAATGATCACTTGAAGTCCTTTTCTTGTTCTTTTGCTCTTGTATTTGGATGCTTGTCTTGTATGCATTCACACCTACATTGAAAAGGATTCTAAATGAGATACAATGAATATATAGGTGATCAATAGAAACATGATGGTCATTTATTTATCTCTTTCATGTCTTTGTAATTTTTATTTCCCAACATTTATACAACATCAATTATGCCACTCATCATCAAAAACATTTAAGCACATGTCATCATACACATTGTAACCCAACATTCTCCCCTTTTGATGATGACAAAATTAGCAATTGATACAATTGATGTTTCTCCCCCTTTTGACAACATTCAAAAGCAAAGTGAGTGCACACATGGATGTAAAAAGAAGCAATGAGCTGTGTATTCATTGATGTAGCTTGAAGGTACACAGTTATAAAAAGATAACCATACATGACTTGACAACAGCAAAAGTAGGGATATGACATAACTAACTGAACTAACAAACTCATGACCCAAGAGAAGGGGAAAGAAATGAAGCAAAGAACTATAGGATCGAATATGTGGATGGATCAGATCTAGAAGGGGGGGTTGAATAGATCTAATCACCAATTAATGTGACAGCTTAAGCATTTAAAAATTACTTCGAATTAAGATATCTATTCAAATAAAACCCCACTGAACAGATGCAATATGTGTGATTAGTGTGTGTGAGTAAATCAATTAGTAGTGTGAGCGAAATCCCAATGCATGCATCTAGCGGAATACAAAGTCAAACCACAATTCAAACCACAGCACAGAGGATTTTTGGGTTGTTCGGATATCACCTCCAGTGACTCCTACATCCACCCCTCACAATGTGAGGCCATACTACTCAAAACCTTGAGAACAACACACACTGGAGCACGACGATTCCAGAATACCATTGAGCATGACAGCTCAAGACACAACCGGAGTACGATGACTCCAAACCTTTGAGTACGACAACTCAATGAAAACACAAGAGATAGGCACAACGACCTACTCCAAAAACCACTTGTGAGTACGATGACTCATAAGCATATGAGCACAACGGCTCGAGAGCACTAAGGCTCCTGATGATCAGTCTGTCCCCATGTAATTTTAATTAATTACATATGTATTTTAGTGATTAACAAAACATTATCAATAATCTCTAACATATTTCATAAGTCTTAAGTACAGGAAAATTACCAAGGTCAATCAAGTTGAAGTATTCAAAGTGTTTTAAGATTCCTTGTAAGACTGGAAAGTCATGTTGTTTCAAAAAGTCGATCCTGTAACGATTCTATTAGTCATCGTAACGATTTCTTTAAGCTCGTAACGACTTGCCTGCCGCAACGATTCTATAAGTAATCATAACGATTTCTTTGGAACTCGCAACGACTTGCTCGCCGTAACGATTTCTTAAGTAATCATAACGATTCTTTAGAACTCGCAAACGACTTACTCGCCGTAACGATTCTTAAGTAATCATAACTATTTCTTTAGAACTCGCAACGACTTGCTCGTCGTAACGATTTCTTAAGTAATCATAACAATTCTTTAGAACCCGCAACGACTTGCTTGTTGTAATGATTTCTTAAGTAAATCAACGATTCTTTAGAACTCGCAACGACTTGCTCGCCGCCACGATTCTATATGTAATCGTAACGATTTCTTCAGAACTCGTAACAATTTGCTTTTCATAACGATTTCATAAGTCATCGTAACGATTTCTTCAGAACTCGCAACGATTTGCTTTTCATAACGATTGTCTCAGAACTCGCAACGATTGCTTTTCATAACGATTTCTTCAGAACTCATAACGATTTCTTCAGTGTACACAACGACTTGCGTTTTGTAACAAATGTTAAGCGTTTTACAATGATTTCTTTAGAGCTCATAACGCCTGATAAGTGTTCAAAACGATTTCCCTATTAAACACATAAACTTGCTTTAACGATTTGCTCTCTAACGATTTCATAAGTCATATAGACAATGACTTTATGGTTTATATCGACTTGACATTTATCTATCTCTTGAAGCGTTGATAGTCAAAGTCCACGTATATATTTCTCTGACACTCCACATATGAGATCTGAACGTATCTCTGCATGCATGCAGACGATATCGTCCATTATCGTGCTTACTCTGAATACGTCTTTTAGATTCAGCTATTTGGCATTACTATTTTCATGCCTATTTCTTTTAATGTTGACTAACATCAGAGACAGCTTAGCTGTCTGCTGTTCAAAATTTAAATTTGTGTAGATCTCTGATCCAGTTCCACTCTCAACGTTGGACAAATTAGAAGCAAAGGATATCAGAAGATCTCATCTCTTGCATGCACAAGTGATCAAAAGGCTGTTGACTGGAAGCTTCCAAGCACATTCAGTCTAACGTCCACTTAAGAGAGAGACAACGGACACTTCAACGTATATATTTCAAATTGGAGATATAAATACAAGATAGAAGATCAGAAGAAGCAGACATACATAGAGATACAACGATAGATTGAAAATCCTGGTTTAAAAGCTTCTTCAAAAAGATTTCAGAGCCAAGATTTCATTCCACTTTGCTTCACTCTTGCTCTCTCGCTGTAGTGAAAATCTTGAGAAGAGCTTGTGCAGTCCTGAGAGAGCCTCTTGTTTATTTCTTCTGCTCTCAGTACTGCTTGCTTCAGATCTTAGCTTGGTGAAGCTTGATCTACGGGCTGAAATTCTTTTATTCCATTTGTATTGTATTCCCTTCGGTGTGAAGGAAGACATGGTGGGAGCCAGGGTGTAGTATTCCCTTCGGTGTGAAGGAAGACCTGGTGGGGTATCCAGGGTGGTGTACTTCCCTTCGTGTGAAAGAAGACCAGCTGAGCTGGGTGTTGTTGTGTCATAGGGGGACTGTACCTAGTTAGTGGAATCCTGAGTTGTTGCTTAGGGATTGGACGTAGGACTCCTAAGGAAAGGAAGTCCGAACCAGGATAATCTTTGTTGTGTGTTTGTTTTCCTTGTGTGATTACTTTCGAACTAACAGCTACTAACCTCTATCGAAGACGTTATTGTGTGAAGTTTTTGATTTACAGGTACTAATCAATTATTTTTTAAGACCCATTCACCCCCCTCTGGGCTCGTCACTGGCAACCAAGTGGTATCAGAGCGAGTCTTGTAAGGTCTCCGGGTCTTAGCGGATCTTATTAGGTCTTATAGAGGTCTGGATGTGGTTGATGACAAGGGACATTGCCGTTGACTTGTGGTTGGCGGCAGGGGGCTAGCCGTTGACTTAGTTTTAGTGTCCAGCGATGTGGACGTTTGACGTTGGACTTGACGACAAGCGGTCGGACGTCAACCCATTAGCGGTTCAAGTAGGCGACGAGGTATGTGGACGTCTATTTATCGCGATGTACAAATAGGGCAGCCCGAGAGCAGAAACCTCTTCTTCTCTTTTCTTCCTTTCCCTCCACTTCTGCTTTGTCTGTTTCCCCCTTCCAATGGTTGATGGGAGTTCGTGGGAAGACCTGGTATGTGTGGCAGTGATAGATCGGGTGGGAAACGCAAAGATTGGTGTGATTTGCGCAGAGACTTCGAGGGGTTCCGGCGCGATTGGTGATTGTTTAGGAGTTTTTGGGGCGTTCTGAGGTAGGGACTTAACCCCTTTAACCTTCCATAATAGATTAGCATGCTTATTTGTGTAGATTAGTATGTTAATCACATTTTAGGGTTGGGTTATACATGCCGTGATTTTGGGTGTTTGGGCGATCCAAGTGTTGGATCGTGTTTACCGAAGTTCTGGTAGTGTAGAAGCTATGAGGAAGTATTTCCCTCCATCAGCAGGTGTTTTGATTGGGTGGTTTTACCCAATTGGGACTGACCTGGCGCTGTTCTGGGTTTAGAGGACTGAAGATATTAACGTCCACATGTTGACGCTGAGATCTTCAAAGTTGATATAAACGACAAGGTCGATTGCCGTTGATAAGTGTTAACGGCATTGTGAGTGCCGTCTACATCATGATTGGCAACTTCGGTGCCGTTAATATCTTGTGTCCCAGCAGACTATGGGTCCTGTTTTGTGTTCGGTGTTGACGTGTGATGTCCGCCCTGTACACACATTGCCAGGCATAGAGTGTGACCAACCTGTGCATATGCGTAATTAATGTGTCATGACGTGACATGAGTGTCCGTCTATTGTACGGTGTTTCAGACATTTAGAGGTTACCGTCTGTACTCGTTGAGTTACCGTGCTTCTATTTCTGTTTGTCACCTGGACATAGAGCGACGCTCTGTCTAGATGACGGAATGTGGGGCATGTGGGGGTCCTCCGTCGGTGAGCCAGGACGTGAGAGCGTCTCTGTCCGTGCGTACTTGTTGTGGTGGTTTCGAGCCGGTCTCCGTGGAGCCCTTCTCTACCACTAGGGTCAGGCGTAGGGGGAAAAACGGCGTGGACCAGATGCGAGAGAGAGCGTCTGTAGTGTGCACAGTGGCTGGGGTTTGAGAGACTCTGTGTGACGAGACGCCGAGCTACAGACCCTAGCTGAGTCTACTTACTGTGTGTGAGTGTGTGTTACTGAGCCGCGAGGTTTATAGTTTGTGTTGTGATGCGACGTGTATTTACTTCTATTTTTACTTTCCGCACTTTAGTACTGTTGCAGGGGTGGGGGTTATTTTCCCTACTGGGTCTCTTTTCCTTGAGACTCACTCCCCTCCCTTTCAGGGGTTGTCGTCGACTCTCGTTCCGAGTCTAGCCACTCGGTGTTGGTGCGCCCTAGCTACAGTGAGTATACTTTTTATTGTACTTCTGTATTTGTACTTAGCTCGGACTCTGAGTTGTACATGTTATGTTCATGTATAGTAAAATTTTACAGCTTTACATGGTGTGTATCTTCTTATATATAGTCTCCTCGGACATTCACCTTTACCCTTCTGAGCTTGTTCGTGGGTTAGCGGGTCAGAATTCGGGGTAATGGTTGGTTACTGGTAATGCAGATTCTGGGTTCGCTACAGTTTGGTATCAGAGCTGGTCTGATGAGATATAATAAAGAATACCCATCATGTTTAACTCCGAGTACAAAGAGTATAGTTGTAGCTATTTAGCCCGGAGTTAGTGTATGTATGTGTGTGTAATTTTGCTCTACGTATAGTACTATGGCACCTAGGTGACATCCTAGAGAGGGAGGGCTGAGCAGGCGACTCGTCACGAGGCTGGAGATGCCCGGCCACCTCAGCAGACGCAGCCTTTGCCACAGGACGCACACAGTGGCATTGTTCTGCCAACGCCGCACCTCCTCCTCAGGCAGCTCAGGGATTAGACTTGACCCGTTTTTTCTTGAGGGATGGCTCAGTTTGTTGCTCAGCACCGTGATGCGCGGTACCCCAGGGAGGTACTGGGAAGGTGTTGAGGGAGTTCTTACAGTTTCAGCCTCCGCAGTTTTGGGGCCAGCCTGATCCAGACATCGCGCGGGCATGGTTGGATGCAGTGGAGCGGACTTTCCGTTCCAGTAGTGTGTCCGAGGAGCGAGTGGTGTTAGCTAGTTACCAGTTGCAGGCGCAGGCGTTGACTTGGTGGTCCTCTGAGTGGGAGCTACTTTTCAGTCTAGCCCACTTAGACAGATTCGTGGCAGGAGTTGTTGTTTCTTTTGAGAGGGCCTTTTGTCCTACTTACGTCCGGACAGAGTGGTTGTAAAGTTTCTGGACTTGCATTAGAGGGACTCTACTGTAGTGCAGTACATGGCTAGATTCTAGAGCTAGGGCGTTATGCTCCGCAGATTATGGCAGATAAGAGTCTGAGGAACTCAGCAGTTTGTGAGGGGCCTAAGGCCAGAGCTCAGGCAGGCGCTGATAGTTGCGCGTGTCACAGATTTGGACGTGGCCTATCAGACAGTGGCAGCGTTGGAGGTGACACTTTACGGACTCGTGCTCGGAGCGCAGAGGTTCAGACACCGGTAGTTCCGAATCAGCCACGGCAGTAGCAGGGTAGTGTGCAGACGACTTCGAGGACTATGATTTCCTACGCATCCACTTCTGCTGGGACGACGACGAAGTCAGGATCTCGGAGGAAGTTTCGACGTTGATAGGAGGCAGGCAGAGACAGCAGGACAGCAGTCTTTGGGAGTGTTCAGCAGCCGGTAGGGCAGCCTTCGCAGTAGGTAAAACGTTCTTGTACTGTCCGTGTTACGGTGTGACAGATAGGTCACATGGCGCGAGATTGCCCTTTGTTACCGGTACCGCAGCAACAGACCCAGTCACAGCCTCGAGTGCAGCAGCAGCAGGCACCCGTGCAGCAGCGTCAGCAGGCGGAGGTTCTGATGGGGTCGAGAGGTAGAGGTCGTGTTACACACTTGACCCGTGCAGACGCGGGGCAGCTCAGCTAGTGGAGGTATTGTTACAGTTTTTGGTTATACAGCTAGAGTTTTGTTTGATTCCGGTGCCTCTCACTCTTTTGTGTCTGAGGATTTTGTAGAATCCCTTGGAGAGTTGAGTTCGGGAGAGTCGTTTGAGCTAGTAGTAGAGTTCCGATAGGGGGACTTTGTCCTTACATCCTACTGTCTCGAGGAGGTACCAGTGCAGTTGCAGGACCAGTGGTTGTTAGCTCGCTGTTTGCTTTGCAGTTGCAGGATTTATGATGTGATTTTAGGTATGTACTAGTTAGAGCGTTATGGTGCAGTGATGGATGCCAGAAGAAGAGGGTGCACTTGCGGATACCTGGGGAAGCGGCATTCTACTTCAGGGTATCGTAACTCTTACTTCTCGCTTTTTAGTTTCTGCTTTGAGGGCGGGGAGGTTGCTTGCCTCTAGTTGTCAGGGTTTTCTAGTTTCTGCTATTACCCTTGACCAGGTTACCTCGGGAGTGGGGGACATTCCCGTAGTGTGTGAGTTTCCGGATGTTTTTCCGGAAGAGGTACCTGGTCTACTGCGAGAGAGAGAGATGAGTTTACTGTTGAGTTGGTTCCTGGCACTGTACCATTTGCACAGGCGCCGTACCGTATGGCACAGAGCAGAGTTGAGGGGGGAGAGGCAGCTTGAGGAGCTGTTGGAGAAGGGCTATATATTCGTCCTAGCTTTTCTCCATGGGGGTCACCTATTTTGTTTGTCTGGAAGAAGGATGGTAGCCTGAGATTATGTATTGACTATAGGAAGCTGAACCAAGTGACCATCAGAATAGGTATCCATTGCGTAGGATTACGATCTCTTTGATCAGCTTCAGTCTGCTCATGTCTTTTCGAGATGGACCTTGAGGTCGGGCTCTATCAGTTGCGGATTAGAGTTTCTGACATTGAGAGGACTGCTTTTCGGACCAGATATGAACATTTGAGTTTTGGTGATGCCGTTTGGGATCACCAATGCACCAGCGGCCTTCATGGATCTGATGAACCGGGTGTTCCACTAGTTCTTGGACCGGTTTGTCGTAGTGGTTGTTGACGACATTCTGGTGTACTCCGCTTCGGAGGAGGAGCACGCCGAGCCCTTAGGATCGTGTACAGACTTTGCAAGAGCACCAGTTGTATGCCAAACTTAGTAAGTGTGAGTTTTGGCTACAACAGGTTCACTTTTGGGGATGTGATCTCAGGTGAGGGAGTTTCTGTAGATCCAGCGAAGGTCGAGGCAGTTTTGGCAGTGGGAGAGTCCCAGATCTGTGTCTGGATTCATAGCATTTTGGGCTTGCTGGTTACTATCGCGGTTTGTTCGGGACTTTTCTCAGGTTGCTGCACCCTTGACCGGTTGACGAGAAAAGGGGGTTCCGTTTTGTGTGGTCGGAGCAGTGTGAACAGAGCTTCATGGAGTTGAAGCGATGCTTACGTCAGCGCAGTCCTTGCGTTACCTTCAGGTGAGGAGGGTTTCGAGGTTTTGCACAGACGCTTCAGGTGTTGGTCTAGGTGCGGTTTTGATGCAGCAAGGCCGGGGTGGTGGCTTATGCGTCTCGCCAGCTTAAGCCCCACGAGGAGAGTTAACCGACCCATGGCTAGAGCTTGCAGCTGTGGTATTGCTTTGAGGATTTGGCGTCTTTACCTGTACGGACTGAGTTTTTGTAGTCCGTACCGACCACCAGAGCTTGAGGTATGTGTTTTCTCAGAGGATCTGATATGAGGGGCAGCATCGATGGTTGGAATATCTGAAAGACTATGATTTTAGCATTGAGTATAAGCCTGGAAAAGCATTTGTAGTTGCAGATGCTTTGAGTAGGAAAGCACAGATGAGTCATCTGATGCTAAGGAGTGGCAGTTGTGGCAGTCTGCAGCAGAAGGTCTTTCAGAGTTTCATCCGTCGTCGACTGTGTGGTTGGGCAGTTTGTTGGCGGCTCCCACGTTGTGAGATAGGTTGTTGAGCCTCAGCAGGTAGATCCCGAGTTGCACAGTGTGTTACTTGTCCCAAAGGTTGAGCTTCGTGAGGACGGAACTGTTAGGTTTCGAGATAGACTCTATGTTCCTGTTGAGGAGGCTGTCAGGAGAGTTGTGTTGCAGGAGGCACATGGTTCTAGTACTCGATTCATCAGGGTCGACCAAGATGTAGCACAGATTGAGATGTTAGTTTTGGTGGCCTGGGATGAAGAGAGACATAGCGGATTTGTTGCTAGGTTGGTGTGGTGTCAGTAGGTGAAGGCCGAACATCAGCGTCCAGGAGGACTTGTGCAGCCGTTAGAGATTCGATGTGGAAGTGGGACCATGTGACGACTGACTTTGTTTGTGGTTTGCCGAGGATAGCTAGGGTTTTGACAGCATTTGGGTTCTTGGGGACAGATTGACGAAGACTGCTAGATTCTTCCTGTCAGGACTAGTTGGGGTGTGAGTAGGTTGGGCCGCGTTGTACGTAGAGGGATTGTTCCTTTGCACGGAGTGCCGATCTCTATTGTGTCTGATAGAGATCCTCGCTTCACTTCTGGATTCTGGCGCAGTTTCCGAGAGCTTTGGGGACAGAGTTGGCTTTTAGTTCCGCCTACCACCCTCAGTCAGATGGCCAGTCAGAGCGGACTATACAGACTTTATAGGACATGTTTAGAGCTTGTTGTCTGGATTGGCAGGATTGTGGACAGTTTCACTTGCCGTTGGTCGAGTTCGCATATAATAATAGCTATCACTCCCGTATTTGTATGGCACCATATGAGGCTTTGTACAGACGACCGTGTCGCACTCCTCTAGACTGGTTCGAGGTTGGTGAACGGATTGTCACGAGGCCAGAGTTAGTTCAGCAGGCAGTGAGGAGTTCAGCTTGTTAGGCAGAGGCTTCAGTCAGCTCAGAGTCGGCAGAAGAGTTATGCAAATCACCGCAGACGACCGCTCGAGTTTCAGGTAAGGGATAGGGTTTGTCCGTGTGTCTCCTATGAAGGGAGTGGTGAGGTTCGGTAGGCGTGGAAAGTTGAGTCCCCGCTTTATTGGACCTTTCACCATTACTAAGCGTGTCGGAGGTTTGGCGTATAGACTTGAGCTTCCGTCAGAGTTGGCAGCAGTCCACGATGTGTTCCACGTGTCGATGCTTGGGGTACCTTTCTGACGAGTCTCACGTTCTCCCGAGCACAGAGTGGTCTGAGGTGACTACAGTGTTGACTGTACAGAGGTTCCGTTGCATATTGAGGATCGCTGAGTTCAGAGGTTGACGAACAAGGCAATCCTTTAGTTCGTGTTGCGTGGCAGCGTCATTCAGGTGGTGAGTAACATGGGAGCGAGAGGACGAAATGCGCGAGCAGTTTTCGTACCTCTTTGGTGAGTCTCTTTCTTTATGTTGTATGAATTTTGGGGGGGGAAAAATTCCTTACGGGGGGGAGTGCTGTAAGGTCTCGGGTCTTAGCGGATCCTTATTGGGTCTTGTAGAGGTCCGGATGTGGTTGATGACAAGGGACATTGCCGTTGACTGTGGTTGGCGGCAGGGGGCTAGCCGTTGACTTAGTTTTAGCGTCCAGCGATGTGGACGTTTGAAGTTGAACATGACGGCAGCGGTCCGGACGTCAACCCATTGGCGGTTCAAGTAGGCGACGAGGTATGTGGACGTCTATTTGTCGCGCCTGTAGAAATGGGCAGCCCGAGAGCAGAAACCTCTTCTCTCCTTTCTTCCTTTCCTCCACTTTGCTTTGTCTGTTTCCACCCTTCCAATGGTTGATGGGAGTTCGTGGGAAGACCCTGGTACGTGTGGCGGTGATAGATCAGGCGGGAAACGCGAAGATTTGGTGTGATTCACGCGGAGACATCGAGGGGTTCCGGCGCCATTGGTGATTATTAGGAGTTTTTGGGGCGGCTGAGGGTAGGGACTTAACCCCCTTTAACCTTCCTTAATGGATTAGCATGCTTATTGTGTAGATTAGTATGTTAATCACATTTTAGGGTTGGGTTATACCATGCCAGGATTTTGGGTGTTTGGGCGATCCAAGTGTTGGATCGTGTTTTTCGAAGTTCTAGTAGTGTTAGAAGCTGTGAGGAAGTATCCTCCATCAGCAAGTGTTCTGATTGGGTGGTTTTACCCAATTGGACTGACCTAGCGCTGTTTGGGTCTAGAGGACTGAAGATATTAACGTCCACATATGTTGACGCTGAGATCTTCAAGTTGATATAAAACGACATGGTCGATTGCCGTTGATTAAGTGTTAATGGCATTGTGAGTGCCGTACATCATGGATGGGGAAATTCGATGTTGCGTTATATCTTGTGTCCCAGCAGGCTATGGTCTGTTTTGTGTTTCAAGGTGTTGACGTGTGATGTCCGCCCTGTTAACACATTTTTCCAGGCTTAGAGTGTGATCCACCTGTGCATATGCGTAATTAATTGTGTCATGACGTGAATGAGGTGTCCGTCTATTCTACGGTGTTTCAGAGTTGATGAGTTTACCGTCTGTACTCGCGTTGAGTTACAGTGCTTCTGTTTTTGTTTGTCAACTGGACATAGAGCGACGCTCTGTCTAGATGACCGACGTGTGGGGGGTCTCCGTCGGTGAGCCAGGACGTTGAGAGCGTCTCTATCTGTGCTACTCCTTGTGGTGGTTTCGAGCCTGTCTCCGTGGAGCCCCTTCTCTACCGCTAGGGTCAGGCGTAGGGGGAAAACCGGTAGTGGACCAGACGCGAGAGAGAGTCTGTAGTGTGCACACATGGCTGGGGTTGAGAGACTCTGTGGTGACGGGACGCCGAGCCACAGCCGTAGCTGAGTCCTACTTACTATGTGGGCTGGGGTTGAGAGACTCTGTGGTGACGGGACGCCGAGCCACAGACCCGTAGCTGAGTCCTACTTACTATGTGTGAGTGTGTGTTACTGTGCCGCGAGGTTTACAGTTTTGTGTTGTGATGCGACGTGTATTTACTTTCTGTTTTTACTTTCCGCACTTTAGTACTGTTGCCAGTGGGTTACTTTTTCCCTACTGGGTCTCTTTTCTTGAGACTCACTCACCCCTCTCTTTCAGGTGGGTCGTCGTTGACTCTCGTTCTAGGTGAGTCTAGCCACTCCGGTGTTGGTGCGCCCTAGCTGCAGTGAGTAGTACTTTTGTTGTACTTCTGTACTCTGTACTTAGCTCGGACTCTGCGTTATACATGTTATGTTTCATGTATAGTAAAATTTTACAGCTTTTACATGGTGTAATCTTCTTATATATAGTCCCCCCGAACATTCACTTTTACCCTTCCGAGCTTGTCTCGTGGGTTAGCGGGTCAGAATTCGGGTTACTGGTTGGTTACTGGTAATGCAGATTCTGGGTCTCTACAAGTCTCTTCGACAAAGAAAGATCCAATGATCTGAGAGTAAGATCCCTGGCAGCCTAAGGCAACATTGAAGTTCATTCTGTCAACCGACCCACCTCTTTCGATGGTGAAGATTATCCTTATGGAAAACGAGAATGGAGTACTTCCTACAGGCCATGATTATCAGATATGGTCCATAGTAGAGAAGTGAACTTCTAGTCACCAATGAGAAAGCTCAGTGGACAGATGATGACAGAAGAAGATCTCCTTGAACTGCAAGCAAAGAGCATTTATGCTGTGCTCTAAGTAAAAAGGAGTTCAACAGAGTCTCAGCCTGCAAATCCCAATGGAAATGTAGGAAAGCTCAGGATTACTTATGAAGGCACAGACAAAGTGTAGGGAGACAAAATCGACATTCTTGTCACTCAATATGAAAGATTTCAGATGCAATCAGGTGAGTCATAACCCAAATATTCAGTCGGTCACTGACATTACTAATGGACTGGCTGCTCTGGGGAAAACTTATGAGATTAGATATATGGTGAGGAAAATTCTTAGATCCTTACCACCCTCATAGACCCCAAAGGTCACAGCGATTGAAGAAGCTAATGACCTGAAAAGAATGTCTTTAGAAAAGCTCATCGGGTCCCTTATGGCCCATGAGATCAATATGGAAAGGCTAGGATAGTCCTCAGTAGAAAGAAAGCACTCCAACACTTTAAAAGCTGAAGAAGACTCACTAGAAGCAAGCTCAGATGAGAGTGAGAGTGTTGAGGACAATGAAAATGAGGAAGCAATGCTCTCTAGAAGATTGCAGCGGATTCTAGCTAAGAAGAAGAAGTTCCATCTGGTAGAAGGCACTTCAAAAGAAACAATGAATGCAAAAAGCTAGGACCCTCAAAGCTGAGTGTCCAACATTCCAGAAACCAGAGCTCAGACGAACGAAGCCCAGGAAGTTCAGAAATACAAGAAGTAGGCGATGGCAGCAGTATGGGAAAATAGTAGCGACTCAGACAGTGAGTCAAGCTCCTGCAGCATGAAGAAGAAGCCAATTGGCTTTCATGGCTAATACTGAAGACAAGGTAACTTCTGACTCCTCTTTTGATTCATGCAATGATCCTGATTCAGATAATTTAAAGGAAGCATTTACGAACTATATGATAAATATAAAGAAGTAACTAAACTATTAAAGCTAGTAAGAAAAAAGTACTTGTTTAGAAAACACTAACTCTGATCTGAAAACAGAAAAACTTCTGACTCCTCTTTTGATTCATGCAATGATCCTGATTCAGATAATTTAAAGGAAGCATTTAACGAACTATATGATAAATATAAAGAAGTAACTAAACTATTAAAGCTAGTAAGAAAATAGTACTTGTTTAGAAAACACTAACTCTGATCTGAAAACAGAAAATGAAGAGTTAGAAAAACAAATAACTGATCTTAAAAGAAGAAATGAATTATTATGTGAAGACTTAAAAGATAAAAATAAACAATAATGAAATTAGAAATATAGGAAATGTAGATGAACTAAGGAAAGAAATTAAAGACTTAAATAAAGAAAATGATAACTATCAAGAACATTAGAAAAATTCACAAATGGTAAAATTGATTAGTATAAAAGGAGCTAGACGTTCAGGAAAGAAGAAAGATGGTGTAGGTACACACCACCCGAAAATGTAGAAACAATAATTCCACCTAAAGTATATCCGACTCCAAAATTTGTCCCTGAACATGATATAGCATACAAAGCTAACTTTAATATATTGAAAGAATAACAAAACATTTGTTGTAGTCATTGCAATAGTTAGGTCACATAAGAACCACATGTCCAACAAGACATAAGAAATGGGTAATAAAAGGAAATTGATGATACTAACCCATCAAGACCCAAAAATTTGGGTACCTAAAACTTGATGGTTTTATTTTAGGTTAACCCTCGAGCATCCAATGGTATTTGGATAGTGGGCATGAAACCAGAAATTATTCACTAATCTCCAAGCTGAAGAAGGAACAGTTACTTATGGAGATAATGGGAAAGGAACAGTAATAGACAGTGGCTCTGTGAATAATAACGGAAGAACAATTATAGAAGATGTGTTGCTTGTCAAAGGGTTAAAGCATAATCTCATTAGCATCAGTCCACTGTGTGATAGAGGCCATCAGATCCAGTTTCAGAATCGAAATGCAGCATACTGAAGGATGGATCAGTCATCTTTGAAGCAATAGAGAAACAACTTATATATGCTCTATCTTGAGGAACTCAAAGAACAAAATGTCTGTCTGGCAGCAAATAAGGAAAATCTATTGAATTATGGCACAGACGACAAGGACATTATAGCATAGATGGCTTGAGAAATTGCTGAAGAAAAATTTGTAGAAGGTCTGCCAAAGGTCAGTGCAAAATGGAAGGTGTCTGTAGACCTTGTGCTAAAGGAAAGCACACCAAGAGCTCCTTCAAGTCAAAGACGGTGGCAACCACCTCAAAACCCATAGAGCTCCTTCATATGGATCTATTTGGGCCAATGAGGACTACTAGTCTTGGAGGAAAGAACTTTGGATTTGTCATAGTCGATGATTACTCAAGATTTACATGGGTATCATTCCTAGAGCATAAGATGACACATTTGATAACTTTGTCAGTTTCAGCAAGAAAGTGCAGAAGGATCAGAAGTTCACATTATTTCTATGCGATCAGATCATGGTGGTGAATTTCAGAATGAAAATTTTGCTAAGTTCTGTGATGATCAGGGAATTGAGCATAATTTCTCAGCACCAAGGATACCACGGCAAAATGGAATTGCTGAGAGAAAGAATAGAACTCCTTGGACATGGCAAGAACAATGTTATCAGAATATGATCTGCCAAGGTATTTTTGGGCTGAAGCAGCCAACACAGCAAGCTACATTATCAATAGAGTAATGATCAGGCCAATCCTAAAGAAGACTGCATATGAATTGTTCAAAGGAAAGAAACTAAAGATCACCATTTCAGGACATCTGGATGTCCTTGCTTCATCCACAGCAATGGAAAAAGGGACATTGGTAAGTTGGATGTCAAATCAGATGAAGGCATCTTCATGGGGTACACCTCTAAACCCAAAGGCTATAAAGTATTTAATAAATGCACTTTATTAATTGAACAGTCTGTACATATCTTTTTGATGAAACTAACCCTCCCTGAGAAAGGAAGAAGATAGTGACAATGATAATGCAGATGAACTGTCCAAGAAACTAAAGATGAGGACAAGGATGATCCACCTCTGGAAGACATGCAACAAAAGGAAATTACACATGAAAATCTTCCAAAGGAGTGGAGATACAAGAAAGATCACCCACCTGAGAATATTATTGGTGATCCATCTATTGGGGTAAGAAAAAGGTAACATGATACCCTGTGATTATTTAGCATTTTTCTCAAATAGAGCCGAGGACAGTCAATGAAGCTCTGGTGATGAATCTTGGATCTTGGTCATGCAAGATGAACTAAATCAGTTCAAGAGAAACCAAGTATAGTCACTTGTTCCTAGAGCATCAGACCATCTAGTTATTGGCACTAAATGGGTGTTCAGAAACAAGTTGGATGAGGTGGTGTGATCTTAAGAAACAAGGCCAGATTGGTAGCTCAAGGCTATTCTCAAGAGGAAGGCATAGATTTCGATGAAACCTATGCACCTGTAGCTAGACTTGAGCCATTAGAATACTACTAGCATTGCATCAGCATTAGACTTAAAACTATTTCAAATGGATGTCAAATCTGCATTCTTAAATGGTTTTATAAAAGAGGAAGTTTATGTGGAACAACCCCGGGTTTTGATGACACAGAATTTCCTAATCATGTTTTAAACTTCATAAGGCATTATATGTTTAAAGCAAGCACCTAGGGCCTAGTATGAAAGGCTTAGTCGTTTCCTCTAAACCATAGTTTCAGTAGAGGTCAAGTAGATAGCACTCTATTTATAAAATCAAAAGTTAAAGCATATTGCTTGTACAAATTTATGTAGATGATATTATCTTTGGATCTACTGATGAATCTATTTGCAAGTACTTTGAAAAGTTGATGCAGGGAGAATTTGAGATGAGCATGATGGGAGAGCTCAATTATTTCCTTGGACTACAAATCAAGCATGAAAAGATGGCACTCATATTTGTCAGCAAAAACATCAGAGCTGTTAAAGAAATTTGGTTTGAAAACACAAAGCCACTCTCAACTCCCATGAGTACATCTACAGGATGGACAGTGACAAGTATGGTAAGAAAGTAGATCAAAGATCTACAGAGGTATGATTGGCTCATTACTTTACTTAACAGCTAGTAGACCCGATATTCTATTTAGTGTATGCATGTGTGCTAGGTATCAAGCAGATCCTAGAGAATCACATTAATCTGTGAAAAGAATATTTAGATATTTAGTTAGAACTCATGATTTAGGTCTGTGGTATCCAAATCCTGCTAAATTAGTTTTAGTAGGATATCTGATGCTGACTATGCTGGATGCAATGTAGATAGAAAAAGCACCAGTGGTGTTGTCAATTTCTTGCAGGGTGTTTGATACCTGGTCTCAAAGAAACAAAATTCAGTGGCACTATCTACAGCAGAAGCTGAGTACGTGGCTGCTGGAAGTTGTTGTACACAACTCCTATGGATAAAACAACAACTTGAAGATTTTGGATTAAATATCAAATCGATTCCACTATTGTGTGACAACACCAGTGCTATCAATCTCACCAAAAATCCAGTCCAACATTCAAGGACCAAGCATATGAGGTTAGATATCATTCATTCGTGATCATGTTACAAATGGTAATATTGAAATATCGTTTATCGACACAATGGTCAGTTAGCAGATATCTTCACAAAAGCCTTACCTGAAGTGAGATTCACATCTCTTAGAAGAATTGGGCATGTGTAATTGTGAAAAGATTTCTGTTTGAAACTGGTACAAAATTTTTAGATTTAAGTAAATTTTTCCCTCCATGGATTTAAGCAAAAGAAATTCAATTATCTCTATCGGTCACTCTCTTTTTAAGTCGGTTTGAATAGTCAAACTTATTTCTTGCTTTCTGTCGTCGTTTGGCACCTCACTTTCCCCAAAGCATTTATTAATTTACAAAAATCGATGTGGGAACGATTCACCTCCCATCTTCTACCTTTTCCCTCTTTCGTCTGGTAGCCTGAGCCGATGCCCTAACGTAGCCTGAGCCGATGCCCTAACGTCTCTGACGTCGACTCTCTGCTCATTTGAAGTTTTCTCTTCTTCCCGCGGAAGAAATCTTGAGGACCTTTCATTCCTCCTTCCTTCTCAACCCTCCAGAAACTCTCCTCACCTGATTCCATGGCCGCATCCACCGTTTCGGGGTCTGGGTGGCTACAGTGCCGAGTTCCTTACTCCTGAGCAGCAGGAGAGGTTCACTTAGTAAAGACGAAGCTGTGTGGGAAAATAAAGAATTTGATATTGCCAATCTGGAGAAAAATGGGATGCACAGTGTAGTGGCCGCAATTATCAGGATGCAGTGGATGGCAATCTCAACCCTCTCAGAGGTAAGCTATCCAGACCGTGTAAAGTCTTCTATGTTTGTCTAAAATCAGAGGCAAATGGATCCTGACATCCTTTGTCAAGGGAACCCAAATCAGGATCGACCGTGGAGTTTTGAAAACCTATTTGGTGTGTGTACATCTGGTCACAGTGGAATCCACTCAGTGGATATTCAAGTGAAGGGTCTAGGTATCATTGGTCCAGACTTCAGGCTGAAAGATGGAAAGCTGGGCATCAATCAGCTAAATTGCCTTCAACAGGATTTTACATTTCATAGTGTGTATCCAAAACAGGGAAATCAATATGGCTGAGGTAATGATAGAAAGGATGAAGTTCGCCAGAGAACAGATTTGGGATACCAAGAGCAAGCTAAATGTCTCTCGCCTTATGCTCACTTGCTCACCAAAGTATTCAAACATTTGGTGTTGATCTATCAGGGGAGTCACTGAGAAAATGGGCCAAGCAATAGGTCCAGAAACCTGAAGAAAAGCGGATTTTCATTACTTAATGGTATGTGGTCTAAAGCTTCAGTAGCAGAGGGCAAAGCCATCATTGGCGACGCTCAAGTTGATCATCAGGAAGAAGTGCCAGTAACACCTGCAGTAGAACAACAGTAGCAGCTTCAGTAGCAGTTGTACCAGCAGCACCAGCAGTTCAGAATTAGCAGCAGAACCATCAGAACAAGCAGCAGAGCAAGTAGTGGTAGTAGGATCACCTGTAATTGCTGTTGAATCTCCCTCCAGAAGCACAAGCAGAAGAAGCAATGGCAGTGTGCAGCAGCCTTTGCCCACCTCCATCGTTGCCTCTCCTTAAAGAGGTATTGGATTCTATCCACTCCACTCCAGTCACTCTAGAGGCTGGCGGAGAATCAGTGGCAGAAGTTGTGGCATCATGCCACATTGAGGAATCAATTGCAGCACCAGTTCAGGAGGAGCAATCAGATGCTCCAGCAGATGTTGTTTTGAAGAGGCTCCCATTCAGGGGAGCAAGAGCCAATGGAAAAGGATGCTCCTGTTCAGGGGGAGAAATCAAAGGAAGGACCAGCAGAAGCAGCTCAAGTGATGAGCCTTAGGGGCAGGTACCAGCTGATGAAGACTTGCCTAATGCTCATAATGATGTCAGAGATGGGGAGACAGCCAGCTCCTCTGACTCAGATGATGATCAGCAGCCTCCAGCTTCAGAGGCCAGGAAGAAAGAAAAAGAAGTAGATTCTGGAGTCCCAATCCTATCAGATACTCCATTTGAAAGGCAGATGAGGCAGAAAATAGTGATCAATTTAAAGCCTATGATTGAGAGACTTGATGTCAAGGTACAATTTTGTGTTCTCATCAGTCTGATGTCTGTTCCATTTTCATTGCCAAGCTTCAGCTTCTAAGGAAATTTCGGTATTAGAAATGCCATGAATGGTTTAACAAAGAGATGGGGGATATGAATCAATGCTATCTGAGATTCTGAAGGCAGTAGGAGCTCTAGCTCCTCTCCTCCTGCACCTCCTGCAGATCAAAACATGGGTGCTAATTCTCCTAGGCCATCAGGGCCATCACTTCAAGAGTCAGGGCCATCAGGGCTAGCACCAGCAGCAACAGAGGCAGAAGTTAATGTGCAAGGGCCATCTGGGCTAGCTGAACAAGTTGAGGGCCTCCAGGGCCAATGAGCAAGTGTCAGGGCCATCAGGTCCATTGGAGAGTGGACCTATGCAGACCGAGGTTGAAGAAGAGGTCTTGGCACTGAGCCTCCAGCTCCTTCTCCTCCCCTCACACACCAGTTCCTCCATCTCCTCCCTCAGCTCCTACAGAACCCCCTGCTCCTCAGCCATTCAAAAACCCTCAATCCAGACCCATTTCCTCTCCAACACCATTTCCTTCTCAATCCACCTCATCTCCTGCATCTTCTATTCACATACTTCCACCTCCACCTATTTCTAAGGTGCCCCCAACATCCTCTGCTGGAGCCTCATCCTCCACTGGTCCTCCCCTAGACCAGTTGATGACATTCCCACTACTTCTCATTCATTTCTTCATCCTTCTCCTCCACCCTCATTCATCACTATAATCCCTGAGACAACTCACTTGACTCTCCCTTTATAGAAAAATAAAAGGATGAGTTTGAGGAAGGCATTCTCAGGTCTGTGCTGAAGGTTGGGGAGCACATCCATAGGGCAGACTCTTCCAGTTCTGCACCTAAGAAGAGGAAAATTTCTTCTACCTCCTCCATTTCCTCTGAGCCTAAATACCCTCCTTTGTGGTTTTCCCTCACAGTGGACAACAAAAATAAACCACTGTATAGAGATATCTCTCAAAGGTCGTTCTTGCCACCATCATTAAACTTCCATTCCTCAATCTAACAGATCATTTAAACACCATTTTACCCTTCACTTCTCTTTCCAAATCTGAAAAATCCAAAATCTTCTCTATTGCCCACTCCAAAACCGAAGAGCAGTGGGCAAAGGCCACAAAGATATCTTCGAAAGATTCATTCTTGCCAAATCTGCCAGATTCCCTCCAAGGGACCACTCCTGACCTTATAGAGTGGTTCAGAATTTATTATAGAGAATTTGGGCAACCTTCATTTAGAAGAGATCAAGATGGTCAGACATATGTGTTGTTCAACAACTACAGATATGTCCATCGACTTCCGAAGTTCAGCTGAGCCAATTCAAAAGGGCTATCACAGCTCTCAATCTAGGCATCTCACAATCTCAGATATTCAGGTACACTTTGCTACCCTTCCTGTGCCTGATGAGATAGCACTTCCACAGATTCATTTTCTTGTCATGGAATCCTCTGTAGGATCCATCATCTTTGAACGTTTTGCCAGAGTAATGGGAAGAATTAAAGTTCAGAAAGCTGCTTGTTGCTTTTCCTAGATTTCTATTTAGAGAATAAACCAGGGGCATGTCAGTGCTGAAGTTCTAGCCCCAATTCTGTCTGAATGTGAAGGTTGACATCTCAGAATGGAGTAGATTCTATCCTTTGTCTGCTCAGCAGCTGTTCACCCTGAATGAAGCTCAAGCCAGGGAAGGCAAACTGCTGTCTCTCTAGCCACATTCTTGGATATGAACTCCATTCCACCTTGTAAATGACCCCTTCAAAGTTTGGGAGGAAAGGTACAAGGGTATGTAGCTCTACATAAAGCTCTCAGAGATAATCACAATCACTATCTTGTGTCCATGGATCAGTTTCTTACCTGTGCCAGCTTTGGGACTCGTCATTTCCTGAAGATGACTATGGATAAGAATGCTTATGCTGATCTTCTCTATAAGCACCTAGATCTTCATCTCCAAGGATGGCTTCCTCCATGAGACCAACCTACTCTTGTCTTTGGAGTCTTTAAAACTCATTTTGAAGAGCAGGAAGCACAGGCATGGGAACCATCTCTCACTTTGCCTCTCTTCTGTCTCCTGCTTACTATCTGTCTGTACCTCCTCAACATTAATCAAACATTCTTGTTTGTGCTCCTATCTTTTTTTTTTTCTCTTCTTTCTTTGTCTCAGAATATTTGTTTTGCCTAATGACAAAAAGGGGGCGGAAATTAGCATGTCTGAAATACATTCCAAAAACATTTAGGGAGAAATTTTTTCTGACTGTTATAGATACCTTTCATCCATGCTTATTGTTCAGTTTGTCATCACCAAAAAGGGGGAGATTGATGATCAGTCTGTCCCCATGTAATTTTAATTAATTACATATGTATTTTAGTGATTAACAAACTTCATCAATAATCTCTAACATATTTCATAAGTCTTAAGTAGGAAAATTACCAAGGCAATCAAGTCAATGTTGGTAAGTATGCCTTACTGAAGCTTTAATTCTTTCAAAATGATATTTCTCCAAGTCCACATCGACTTATGTTGAAAGTCACAACGTTTCATAAGGTTTTAACGATTTCCTTGTAAGACTGGAAAGTCATGTGTTTTAAACAAGTCGATCGTAACGATTCTATTAGTCATCGTAACGATTTCTTTAAAGCTCGTAATGACTTGACTGTCACAACGATTCTATAAGTAATCTAACGATTTCTTTAGAACTCGCAACGACTTGCTCGCCGTAACGATTTCTTAAGTAATCATAACGATTTATTTAGAACTGGCAACGACTTGATCGCCGTAACGATTTCTTAAGTAATCATAACGAGTTCTTTAGAACTCGCAGCGACTTGCTCGCCCAACGATTCTATAAGTAATCATAACGATTTCTTTAGAACTCGTAACAATTTGTAACGATTTCTTTAGACTCGTAACAATTTGCTTTCATAACGATTTCATAAGTCACGTCTGATTTCTTCAGAACTCGTCACAATTTACTTTTCATAATGATTCATAAGTCATCGTAACGATTTCTTCAGAATCGCAATGACTTGCTTTTCATAACGATTTCTTCAGAACTCATAACGATTTCTTCAGAACTCGTAACGATTTGTTTTTCATAACGATTTCATAAGTCATCGTAACGATTTCTTTAGAACTCGTAACGATTTGCTTTTCAAATGATTTCTTCAAAACTCATAACGATTTCTTCTGTGAACACAACGACTTGCGTTCTGTAACGATTTGTTAAGGGTTTTACAACGATTTCTTTAGAGCTCATAATGACTTGATAAGTGTTCATAACGATTTCCCTGTTGAACACATAAACTTGCTTTAACGATTTGCTCTCTAACGATTTCATAAGTCATATAGACAATACTTTATGTTTTATCGACTTGACATTTATCTTATCTCTTGAAGCGTTGACTAGTCAAAGTCCACGTATATATTTCTCTGACACTCCTACATTTATGAGAACTGAACGTATCTCTGCATGCATGCAGACGATATCGTCCATTATCGTGCTTACTCTGAATACGTCTTTTAGATTCAGCTATTTGGCTTTACTATTTTCATGACTATTTCTTTTAATGTTGATTGACATCAGAGATAGCTTAGCTGTCTGCTGTTCAAAATTGAAATTTTTGTAGATCTCTGATCCAGTTCCACTCTACAACATTGGACAAATTAGAAGCCAAAGGATATCTCAGAAGATCTCATCTCTTTACGTGCACAAGTGATCAAAAGGCTGTTGACTGGAAGCTTCCAAGCATCATTCAGTCTAATGTCTGTTTAAGAGAGAGACAACGGACGCTTCAACGTATATATTTCAAATGGAGATATAAATACAAGACAGAAGATCAGAAGAAGCAGACATCATAGAGATACAACGATAGATTGAAAAACCTGGTTTAAAGCCTTTTCGATAAGATTTCCAGAGACAAGAACCGCATTCCACTTTGCTTTCGCTCTTTGCTCTCCTCGCTGTAGTGAAAATCTTGAGAGAGCTTGTGCAGTCCTGAGAGAGCCTCTTGTTTAGATTTCTTCTGCTCTCAGTACTGCTTGCTTCAGATCATAGCTTGTGAAGCTTGATCTAGGGGCTGAAATTCTTTTTATTCTCGTTTGTATTGTATTCCCTTCGGTATGAAGGAAGACTGGTGGTAGCCAGGTGTAGTATTCCCTTCGGTGTGAAGGAAGACCGGTGGGGTATCCAGGTGTTGTACTTCCCTCGTGTGTAGGAGACCAGCTGAGCTGGGTGTTTGTTGTGTCTAGGGGGACTGTACCCTAGTTAGTGGAATCCTGAGTTGTTGCTCAGGGACTGGACGTAGGACTCCTAAGGAAAGGAAGTCCGAACCAGGATAATTCTTGTGTTGTGTGTTTGTTTTCCTTGTGTGATTCCTTTCGAACTAACAGCTACTAACCTCTATCGAAGAACGTTGTTGTGTGAATGTTTTTGATTTACAGGTACAATCAATTATTTTTAAAAGACCCATTCACCCCCCCCTTGGGCTTGTCACTGGGCAACAGCTCCAAACCAGAGCACTATGCTCCAAACCTTTGGACACGAAGGATCCACATTTTGCTAGAACAAGCTCAGTTAGAGAATAGATCTTCTAGCCCGATCTATCTCAATAAAATGATAAAAATAGAACCAAGAATTAAGTGATCTATGTAGAACACATACATAGATCACACAATTAAAAACTGGATGAACACTCCAAGAAAATAATGAAATATATGTGACTTGGATGTTCCTTGATGAATATGACTGCAGAAGCTTGGATTGAAGACGCTTGAAGGAATTCGTTGGAGATATTCTTCAATCCACGATGCTCTGCTTCAGTGGCATCCGGATTGCCAATTCTTCTTCCTCCTTTGTTGCATTTCTCCTCCTCAATCTGATGGCGTTGTTCTGCTCCTTTCTAGATACAGATACTTTATCCTCTCTCCTCTTCTTTCTTCTCCTTCCAAACAGCACTGCTCAGCTCGCTTCTAGACGCAGGCTCCCTTTTCCCTTTCTGCAGCCGCCATACCCTTTTCAGAGATGTCTAGTCTCTCTCTCCTTGGAGTACAAGAACATGGGTATTTATAGCCCCATGTGTCCATGTGGTGCCTTGGGGTACGTGGGCACAGAAATCTAGGTCAAATCCTTGATTCCTAAGCAGCCACGTGTCCAGAAAATTTCACGTCTTTGAGTTTCAATCGAAGTGTGTCGACACCACAGGGCACTGTGTCACACCACAGGCATTGTCTTCAAATTGGGCTTCTGGGATAGTGATCTAGTTGTCGACACCACAGGGCACTGTGTCGACACCACATGCACACTTTGTCGACACACAGGCAGACTGTGTCGATACCACTGGCTACTACTTCAGAACAGGCTTCTGCGACAGTGAACTAGTGTCGACACCACATGGCATTGTGTCGACAGCACAGGCAGACTGTGTCGACACACAAGCAGACTGTGTCGACACCACTGTGACAAATTTGTGTGAACTTGAAAATATAAAGTGTAAACTATTAATACATGATATTATCATTAAATGTGAGATATTAAACATAAAAAACATGTTGTTTAAGCATTGTTGTAATATGTATACAAATGTAAACATGTTAAATTTAGTCATCATTTTAATATGTACAAAATGTACAAAATGTCATCATCAAAATCAAATTATGAGTGATGTCAATTAGTCATGATTAAAGTCATCATTAAAAGGTTTCAATACACACTCAACCCAACATTCTCTCCCATTTTGCTGATGACAAAATATATGCATAGTCTCCCAATAGCCTGACTCAATCTCCACTTTTTGAATTTTCTCCCATTAAAAAAACATTAAAAAAAGTTTCTCCCCTTTAAGGAACTTTCTCCCCCTTTAAGGAACTTTCCCCCCTATGACATCATAAAAAGATAGATAAGAGAGAGAAACAAAGAATGGTAGGAGATCAAGAAATGAAATATAGGAATGAAGGTTCAGGAATGATCAAAATAAGTGAGGCAAAGTGATAGTATCAAATGAGAGAAATTATTGTGTTTTAGTTATTGTGCAACAAAGTTTATCACAAAGACACACTCAACACAAGGTATTACAAGATATAATGATCTGAATGTAGTTAAAATAATGATGCAAATGTGAAGTAAAGTGACCTATATGAGTGAGCAGAAGTATTTAACAAGGATGTTAGGAGCTTTAATTTTACAACAATGTAGAATAATAGGTCTGAACTCAATATACATGAACTTTATTAAGGTCTTAAACTTTTCATCCTATCAAGTTGATTTTCTTTTATTTTGAATTGGAAATGATACAAGAATAAATAGTTAAATCTCCTTTTCAGTGCAAGAGATCCCATGATCAGATGCAAGACTCCTAATTACTTTTTAGGTGAAATGCACGATTACTCAATGGTTCAAGAATTTGCATTGCTCTGTTTGTGTCACGTCCCAGAATTACGCAGCGGATAACAATTCGAAGAATTCGAGTCGATATTCCGAGACGTGGACAGTCGGCAATAAGCCTCTAGCTAGCGCACACTAATGTATATCAACACAACATCACAATAGGGCCCATATGTTGAACGCAATATAAATTGTAATCAAATCTCAGCTCATTGTATTTCAAATAGAAACTATAACAGGACTAAGACTCATGAAAGGAAGTACATAATACTTCTCACTTCCTACTACATGTTCTAACTCTCAAAGCAAATTACTATAACTAGACTCATAGTTGGAACGCTCATCACTCGGACGCATTCCCATCCTCGACTTGCTCTTCCTCTTGAACTTCATAGTCACCTAGATTGGGTAAAAGTAGGGTGAGCAAACTAGCCCAGTAGGATTTATATCTCAATGTGCGGGCAATGATATAGTGATTAACATTTTAGAACTAGGCAAGTACGATGAATGATATGCAAGTACGAATAAAACTCGTTAAAACACGATATATAAAACAGCTAGAGAGAGTGATTATGATAGAATGAGATTTGTGAACAAGATGACAAGATCGAACTAGCAAAGATCACTTTATAAGCACGCAAGAATTCACTTGATGTCAAGAACGCAAGATATCACTAATTGCATTAAATGCAGAATGGCCTTATCAAGCAAGCAAGATTTCACAAGCACGATCAAGTAACACTAATCAGGCACGTAGACACCAATGTACACCAAGAAAGATCCATCAAGAATGTACACCAGGACACGTGTATGTGGTTATGTATCTATCATTCACAAGCAAGAAAGTACTCCCAGCGCAGATGCAACGCCAGTAATCATTATACCCATGGTTACAGTATATCTATGACTCCGCTGTCATTGGGGCTAGATTGGAGCCCTTGGACACACGCCGTGCCCTGTCAGCATCTCATGTAAATTTTTAAATGTAGATACCCACAGTCATTAATAATGGCCAATGAGAGTTTCAAATGTAGCATGTGTAATGTCATGTTCATGATGATGATGAGAAGAAGTAATAATTAATTGAACATGATTTCATGAGAACAATGGTCAAGAGATAAATTCGGCAGCATAACGGTACAATTTATACTTTCGTTCAATCTTTACATTAATGGCTTTAGTCTAGTTTGTAAGTCACACTCACGAGATCAAGAAGAGAAAGGAAGTGCACGCTATCTCCAGGGAACTTCAATATTACCCAACTCGTCGGCCAGATTTACGGAGACCTTGGTGAAAAGGTCGCTAGTCTACCGATTCGGAATGACCGGTAGAGAGTTTCCAATTTCCCAAGAAAAGGGCTACCTAACAGTGCTAGTGTGTAGTGTGGTACGCGTGTCTCAATTCTCAAACCTCGGTCTCAAACTCGCAGGAAGCACTTGACAATATAACATGGAATAAAACTATGCACTTTAACAAGTCAAGGTTTGCAAGATTTTATGATACCATTATCATTTAAACGTGGAAGAACAGTAGGAAGATTAAATCACAAGAACTGAATGGATCATAACATTTAATGAGCACTTAGAATAGCATTCATGTAATTAAAGCTTTTAAATGGGTTAATCAAATTTTTAAGCCATTAATAACAATCAGTAATGCTCAGACCCAAGACATGCAACTTACACGGTAATTATCACGTTTAAACAGACCTTGGGTATATGCGGTATCTTGTAAAAAACATGGGGTTTCAGGTAAAAATCCTGAGATCGCGACATGGGCATATAAGGAAGGCGACAGGGTTCATATTGCGACAGACAAGGGCCGCGAAGGGATAGCTAGAAGGCGACAGGGGTTGTGAAGAAGGCGACATGTCGTCAGACAGGCAGCCATATAGCGACATAGTACATGTCGCATTTCAGAAGGCGACAACAGGGCTGTCGCAACAAGCCCTCTAAAAGCGCCATATCGAGCCGTCGCGTTCACAGGGTCTGCGCCCGAATCCGACATGGATCTGACATGCTCTTGGTTCAGACTACCATGATTTGACACAGGGTGATATTCATGAAACGCCTATATCTCTCTATATGCGGACCTTTAGACAAAACTCACAACATAGAAAATGTCGAGGACATCTATTTAAAGAACTTTTGTGTTGTGGGCTGGGTCTGAATCGGTCTCTAATTGCATGAAATATAGGAAGAACATGGTAAAGCCCTAAAAATGCATGACTTCATGGCGACTTACATGTTAAACTTGTAACATGAGATCTACTGATATTTGGACAAAACGTCTAACATAAAAGATGACAAGGACAACTAGTGTAAGAACATTGTTGTTGGAGTTTTAACCTAATTCGGTTTTGAACCTTGTGAAAAACATGAGTAAGTGAAAGTTAAATGCAACCAGAAACGCAGTATCATGCATGACTCTATTACGAAGTTTATAACTCTCTAAATAATGATCTTTAAGCAAATATTTAACATGAAAGATGACCATATCGATTAATACAAGAACTTTCATGTTGGAGTCTTGACCTACTTCGGTCTTAAATCTCAAGAAAACAGGAAGAACCTAAGGCTAACTGCAAACCCGAAAACACGTATTATGCATGACTCTCTTATGGGGCTCATAACTCTCTACTAAAGAGTTTTAGACAAAACATTAAACCTAAAAGATGATCGTGACTACAAGTAGAAGAACTTTTATGTTGATGATTTAGTCTAATTCGGTCTCAAATCGTGTGAATAATAAGAAGAACGGAAAAGCTCTAACAGTGCGCGACTTTGGCAAAACGCTTATAATTAAAATCTACTAAATGAAATTCGATGAACCAGTGGGAAATGAAAGTTAACTTGATGCTCTACACATTGGTATAGGATATGTTAAGGTTTGGCCCGAGAAAACCTACCTTTGGTCAACTTCAAGAGAGTGGTTTGTGCAGGTCGCAGCAGATGAGAAGGGGAAGAAGAACGGCTTCTTGTGGTCGTTCCACAGCTCCTCACCACCAAGAGCTCCTCCACACGACCCTAGCAAGTTCTAAATTCGTTCCTAGGGTTTGGGTGAAGAGTATTTAAGTAACCATGGTGTTTAGGAGTCCTATTATAACTAGGAAAAGAGGATTTCGGGATTGGCCTGTTTGGTTTCCTATTTTTGATGATTTCCTCCTCCCTTTGAGTGTGTGAGGCATTAGGAAACCTCCCCTCATAGTTAGGCACGAATTTGGGTTGCCATGAATGCATGATTGCATCCCAATTCAACTCTAATTGCCTCTTTTTAATTTCAGCTTATTTATGGTTACGAATTTCTATGTATTTTCTAGCTTTATTTGATTTTTGGGCCAAATGTTGCCCATTGGCCCAAATGATAATGGGTCATCATATATAATGTTGGAAGTCTCCCCAACATTTTATTTAATTTTTTATTGCGTCGTATTTCCGTGTTAACGGTTTTCCGACTTGTTTCCTTATTTAGATAATCAGTCGCAATAACTCTTAAACCTAGCCAATGATTTTTATTGAACCAAATTTCTTGATGGGTCATTAGAGATATTATTTGAAGTCCATATATGATTTTTATTTAATTTTCTGACTCATCCACGTACGTGTGATAATGATGTTACGACTTATTCATGAATTACGATAATAAGTCGCGAAACACTTTAAATTGGATGATCTGATTTTTCTTGCACAATTTCTTTGTGAAACATTTAGTAATAATATTAGGGTTGATTTATAATTTTTATGAAATTTTTGATGTGTTTTAGCACATACGATATGGTACGTATGTTTTAAATACTCCGATATTATGGAAATTATTTATTTCCATTTATTTGAATTTTATGTAATTAAATTTTCGGGCTACACCCTCCCCCACTTAAGAGAATTTGGTCCCCAAATTCATTGATCATTAATTGGATTTTGAAAGTTATGATCCTTGAGGTCGTTTCGGATTTATTCTTCTAACTAGTTTCAACATCGTGGAGGTTAGTCCAACATCTACACCTATGGCCACCCGTACTATTCATTTGGTTCCTTCCACTCCTGTTTTCCTTCCACGGTTGTTATAACTCATCTTACTCCACCAAAGGAACTATGGTATAATTACTATATTATCCCTTTCCAATTCTCCTTAATGATCTCCCCCACTTAGAAATGTACCAATAAGAAACATCTAAGATCAGTCTAGGCATTTAACAATCATACCTCCTTCCGGAGCTCCGCTTGCGTTATTGCATTCACGCGTCCCTGACGCTTTACCACTTCTTGGTTCCTTCCACTTGGTCTTTTACATAGGACAGTTGGAAGGCGTGGTCACGACTCCCGCATCGCAGGCAAGCTCCTGCCTTCTTCCAGCACTCTTCCGCTCTGTGTCCAGGCTTGTTGCAAAGTTACAATATTCAAAAATCGTTGTTTCTTCTACTTTGATCTTTTTCTCCATGCTATAGTCCTTCCCAGTGGTTGGCCTTTGTTGTTGTTATTATTGTTATTGGGGAAAGTTCCCAGTTGTATCGACTGCTCCCCTTTTTGTAAAGGTCGGCTTTGAGATGTCCTTTCCCCTCATGCCTTCCACCTTAGCCATAGTATCTTCTACCAGTTGAGCTCTTTGGACCATCTCAGTGTAGGTTTGAATGTTGTGTGGTCCGAGCCTTTCAATGAACATAGGCCTGAGCCCGTCCATGAAACGGTTAGCCTTTAATCTTTCTGTTCCCACCAAATGTGGGGCATACACAGCAAGTCGTACGAACTGAGCCTCATACTCAGCCACGGACATCCCTTTCTGTTTTAGTGTGCAAACTCTGCTGCCTTCTTCTCCTTGACTCTCTCAGAGAAATACTTTCCTCGGAATATCTCCAGGAATCCGGCCCACTCCAGTTCAGCTACTTGGCAGGTGGGCCGAGTGGCCTTCCACCATGCTCGAGCATCTTTAGTAAATTGGAAAGTGGCCAGTGCCACTTTCTCTCTGTTGGTGCATTGCATTACTTGGAAAATCCTTTCTATCTCCTCTTGCCAATTTTCTACCTCATCTGGGTCAGGGGATCCAGAGAAACGAGGAGGGTCAAACCCAAAAATTCCGGTGCATATCACCGGCTCCGTTCCTTGCAGCTGCAGCCTGATTTCCAGCCTGAACTACATTTTGCAGGGCCTGCGTAGTCCAGCCACAGTGTCTTGCATAGCTTCTTGCCACTGGTTGCGAGCCTTGCAGTTGTGTGAGAGTGTTATGAGGATTCTTGAGAAAAGGATGGAAACCATTAATGTCTCAGATACATTATAAGAGTTAATGGGTAGGAGTGTTTAATTCTTTCTACATATTTCCAGTCTCTACCCTTCTCACCAGAACTGTATTAATTTCTCATGACCTAGTTTCCATAGGTATCTCCTATTCCTGAGACATATCCTATTTGGTATTCCTAGGCTCTGATACCACTAACTGTCACGTCCCGAGATTACGCAGCGGATATTTAATTCGAAGATTCGAGTCGATATCCGAGACGTGGACAGTCGGAAATAAGCCTCTAGCTAGCGCTCGCACTAATGTATATCAACACACATCCAATAGGGCCCATATGTTGAACGCAATATAATTGTAATCAAATCTCAGCTCATTGTATTTCAATAGAAACTATTACAGGACTAAGACTCAATGAAAGGAAAGTACATAATACTTCTCACTTCCTACTACATGTTCTAACTCTCAAAGCAAATTACTATAACTAGACTCATAGTTGGAACGCTCATCACTCGACGCATTCCCCATCCTCGACTTGCTCTTCCTCTTGAACTTCATAGTCACCTAGATTGGGTAAAAGTAGGGAATGAGCAAACTAGCCCAGTAGGATTTATATCTCAATGTGCGGGCAATGATATAAGTGATTAACATTTTAGAACTATAAGTACGATGAATGATATGCAAGTACGAATAAAATCGTTAAAACACGATATATAAAACAAGCTAGAGAGAGTGATTATGATAGAACGAGATTTGTGACACAGATGACCAGATCGAACTAGCAATAGATCACTTTGTACAAGCACGCAAGAATTCACTTGATGTCAAGAACGCAAGATATCACTAATTGCATTAATGCAGAATGGCCATATCAAGCAAGCAAGCAAGTTTCACAAGCACGATCAGTAACACTAATCAGGCACGTAGAACCAATGTACACCAGAAAAGATCCATCAAGATGTACACCAGGACACGTGTATGTGGTTATGTATCTATCATTCAACAAGCAAGAAAGTACTCCCAGCGCAGATGCAACGCCATAATCATTATACCCCATGGTTAACAGTATATCTATGACTCGCCGTCATTGGGCTAGATTGGAGCCCTTGGACACACGTCGTGCCCTGTCAGCATCTCATGTAAATTTTTAAATGTAGATACCCACAGTCATTAATAATGGCCAATGAGAGTTTCCAAAACGTAGCATGTGTAATGTCATGTTCATGATGATGATGAGAAGAAGTAATAATTAATTGAACATGATTTCATGAGAACAATGGTCAAGAGATAAATTCGGCAGCATAACGGTACAATTTATACTTCGTTCAATCTTTACATTAATGGCTTTAGTCTAGTTTGTAAGTCACACTCACGAGATCAAGAAGAGAAGGAAGTGCACGCTATCTCCAGGGAACTTCAATGGTACAACCAACTCGTCCGCCATGTGGGAATCCATGGTCAGAGGAGATTTACGGAGGCCTTGGTGAAAAGGTTCTAGTCTACAATTCGGAATGACCGTAGAGAGTTTCCAATTTCCCAAGAAAAGGCTACCTAATAGTGCTAGTGTGTAGTGCGGTACGGGTGTCTCAATTCTCAACCATCGGTCTCAAACTCGCAGAAGCACTTGACAATATAACATGGAATAAAACTATGCACTTTAACAATCATGGTTTGCAAGATTTTATGATAACCATTATCATTTAAACATGGAAGAACAGTAGGAAGATTAAATCACAAGAAACGAATGGATCATAACATTTAATGAGCACTTAGAATAGCATTCATGTAATTAAAGCTTTTAAATGGTTAATTAATCATTTAAGCCATTAAATAACAATCATGTAATGATCAGACCCAAGACATGCAACTTACACGGTAATTATCATTTTTAAACAGACCTTGGGTATATGCGGTGAATCTATGGAAAAAACATGGTTTTCAGGTAAAAATCCTGAGATCGCGACATATCATATAAGGAAGGCGACAGGGTGTCATATTGCGACAGGACAAGGGCCGCGAGGGATAGCTAGAAGGCGACAGGGGGTGTGAAGAAGGCGACATGTCTGTCAGATCAGGCCCATAAAGCGACATAGTACTGTCGCATTCAGAAGGCGCAGCAGGCTGTCTCAAACAACCCTCTGAAACGCATATCGAGCCGTCGCGTTCACAGGGTCTGCGCCTGAGTCCGACATGGATCTGACATGCTCTTGGTTCAGACTACCATGATTTGACACAGGGTGATATTCATGAAAGCCTATATCTCTCTATATGCTGACCTTTAGACAAAACTCACAACATAGAAAATGTCGAGGACATCTATTTAAAGAACTTTTGTGTTGTGGTCTGGGTCTGAATCGGTCTCTAATTGCATGAAATACAGGAAGAACATGGTAAAGCCCTAAACATGCATGACTTCATGGCGACTTACATGTTAGACTTGTAACATGAGATCTACTGAATTTGGACAAAACGTCTAAATAAAAGATGACAAGGACACTAGTATAAGAACTTTGTTGTTGGGGTTTTAACCTAATTCGGTCTTGAACCTTGTGAAAAACATGAGTAAGTGAAAGTTAAATGCAACCAGAAACGCAGTATCATGCATGACTCTATTACGAAGTTTATAACTCTCTAAATAATGATCTTTAGCAAACATTTAACATGAAAGATGACCATATCGATTATACAAGAACTTTCATGTTGGAGTCTTGACCTACTTCGGTCTTAAATCTCAAAAAACAGGAAGAACCTAAGGCTAACTGCAAACCCGAAAACACAGTATTATGCATGACTCTCTTACGGGCTCATAACTCTCTAACTAAAGAGTTTTAGACAAAACGTTGAACATAAAAGATGATCGCGACTACATGTAGAATACTTTTATGTTGATTATTTAGTCTAATTCGGTCTCAAATCATGTGAATAATAAAAAGAACGGGAAAAGCTCTAACAGTGCGCGACTTTGGAAAACGCTTATAATTAAAATCTACTAAATGAATTCGATGAAACCAGTGGGAAATGAAAGTTAACTTGATGCTCTACACATTGGTATAGGATATGTTAAGGTTTGGCCCGAGAAAACCTACCTTTGGTCAACTTCAAGAGAGTGTTTGTGCAGGTCGCAGCAGATGAGAAGGGGAAGAAGAACGGCTTCTTGTGGTCGTTCCACAGCTCCTCAGCCACCAAGAGCTCCTCCACACGACCCTAGCAGTTCTAAATTCGTTCCTAGGGTTTTGGTGAAGGGTATTTAAGTAACCATGGTGTTTAGGAGTCCTATTATAACTAGGAAAGAGGATTTCGGGATTGGCCTGTTTGGTTTCCTATTTTTTGATGATTTCCCCTCCCTTTGAGTGTGTGAGGCATTAGGAAACCTCCCCTCATAGTTAGGCACGATTGGGTTGCCATGAATGCATGATTGCATCCCAATTCAACTCTAATTGCCTCTTTTAATTTCAGCTTATTTATGGTTACGAATTTCTATGTATTTTCTAGCTTTATTTGATTTTTGGGCCAAATGTTGCCCATTGCCCAATTATGATAATGGGTCATCAATATATAATGTTGGAAGTCTCCCCAACACTTTTATTTAAATTTTTTATTGCGTCGTATTTCCGTGTTAACGTTTTTCCGACTTGTTTCCTTATTTAGATAATCAGTCGCAATAACTCTTAAACCTAGCCCAAATAATTTTATTGAACCAAATTTCTTGATAGGTCATTAGAGGATATTTTGAAGTCCATATATGATTTTTATTTAATTTTCTGACTCATCCACGTACGTGTGATAATGATGTTATGACTTATTCATGAATACGATAATAAGTCGCGAACACTTTAAACTTGGATGATCTCTTTTCTTGGCACAAATTTCTTTGTGAAACATTTAGTAATAATATTTAGGGTTGATTTATAATTTTTATGAAATTTGCTGATGTGTTTTAGCACATACGATAATGGTACGTATGTTTTAAATACTCCGATATTATGGAAATTATTTATTTCCATTTATTTGAATTTTATGTAATTAAAATTTTCATGGTGCTACAGTTTGTATCTTTCCAGATTGTTGATCATTTTCTTTTGATATTTTGCAGGAATATGTTTCCTTTGACCGAACAAGTCATGACTATGAATTTAGAAAAATTATTCTTAACATGTGGTAAAAATGATGCTTAAACATGCACATGTTAAATATTTAAAGCCACTCATGTGCCTATAATAGTGTTTTGCAATCATTTTAAAACATTAAGTATTAAGATTGCTTAACCTTGAAATGATAATGAATCTTTGAAATTAAACTAAATGCACAATGAGTTTAGTTTCAATGTCTTAATTCTCTCATAAGAAAATAGTACAATGACTAAAATATTATGATGAGTTTGGGGTTCAAGATAGACAAGTAAGGTCAAGGAATGAACAATGACTCCCCCTTTCATGTATCTCCCTCTCACAAGGTGAACATGAGGATTATTGAAGAAATAGAAATTGAATCAAGTGAAAATAGAATGAACAAGAATGTTTTATTGAAAGACAATCCCCCTCAACAATTGCATACAAGACTCTTAATACTTGGCGGAGACATATACTCACGCATAGTGAAAGTGTCCAGACAAGCCTGACTTGTCTTTCTTCAAATCACCATTTGATATACCAAGAATGCCAATGCAAGTGAGAGTGAGGAATTTATTTGCAAGAACAGAAGAAGACTTTTATTTGCAAAAAGAGATAGAAGATATCAAGAATGTGAAATTTGCACAAACCAAGCTCTCTTCTTAAGATGAGAATTTGTTTTCTGGAAGAGGCTTAGTGAAAATATCTGCAATTTGTTTTTAGTTTCAATGAAGTGAAGTTCAAAAAAATTTTAGCGACCTCATCCCTTAGAAAATGGTGCCTTATTTCAATATGCTTTGTTCGTGAATGTTGAATTGGGTTTTAGACAAATTAATAGCACTAGTGTTATCACACAAAATAGGAATACAACCCATTTGTGATTATAGTCTAGGAGCTGATGTTTCACCCAAAGAACTTGAGTGCCACAACAACCAGCCGCAACATATTCAGCCTCTGCAGTGGATAGAGCTACTGAATGTTGCTTTTTAGAAGCCCATGAAATTAGGCATCCACCTAGATATAAACACAAGCCACTAGTACTTTTTCTATCAAGCTTACAACCAGCATAATCAGCATCACAGTAAGCAATTAAATCTAACTTGCAACCAGCAGGATACCAATTCCAAGTTCACATGTTCCAACAAGATATTTAAAAATTCTTTTGACAGCTAACATGTGACTTTCTTTAGGATTGGCTTGAAACCTAGCACACATGCACACACTATACTGAATATCTGGTCTAGAGGTTGTGAGGTAAAGTAGAGAACCAATCATACCTCTGTAGGTCTTTGGATCTCTGACTTACCAATGAATCTTCCTCTAGTCTTACATTTATTGCCATTGGTGTGCTTGAATGCTTGAGGTGCTGAAAGTCAAACCTTTTCAGAAGTTCTTTCACATATTTGTTTGACTTATAAAAATCCCTTCACTGGTTTGATGTACCTGCAATCCCAAAAAGAATTGTAAGTCTCCCATCAAACTCATTTCAATTCAGTTTTCATGTGATCAGCAAATTCAGTACACAGTTCTTTATTTGTAGACCCAAAAATTATGTCATCAACATAGATTTGGACAACAATGATTTGATTATTGACAATTCTTGTAAACAAGGTTTGGTCTACATTACCTCTTGTGTAACCTTTATTCAACAAAAATGAGCTCAAACGGTCATACCAAGCTCTTGGAGCTTGCTTAAGACCATAAAGAGCCTTATTGAGTTTGAAACATATCAGGATATTTTTTATTTTCAAATCCGGGAGGTTGTTCTACAAAAAATATTTTCTTTGATGTATCCATTCAAGAAAGCACTTTTCACATCCATTTGATAAACTTTAAATTTCAGGGATGATGCAAAAGCAAGAAATATTCTCACAGCTTCTAGTCTAGCTACAGGGGCATATGATTCTTCAAAATCAATCCAAACTCCTGATTGTACCCCTTGGCAACTAGTCTAGCTTTATTCCTAACAACCTGTCCATTTTCATTCAATTTATTTCTGAACACCCATCTAGTACCTAACAGATTGGTCACTAGGTCTAGGTACTAATTCCCACACTTGATTTCTGTCAAATTGATGAAGTTCATCTGCATTGCATTGATCCAATCCTCACTAGTTAGAGCTTCATCAATTGACTTGGGTTCAATTTGGAAATTAGTGCAGTGGGTCTTCATTTATTGCATTCAGAAAAGATGATCTAGTTCTAACTCTATCATGCACATTACCAACTACATTCTCAATTGGATGATCTCTTAAAATCTGTTTTCAGGAATTACCTCTTGGGATGCATTCAGTTCTGGAACAATATTACCTGAACCACTTGTGGTAGGTGATTGATTGTCCAGATTTTCAAATGGATCTTCATCCTCTTCAACAGTTGGTGAAGATTCGACAACGAAGTCATCCTCTTCATTATTTTGAGGAACCCTGCAAGATGTAGAGTCATCAGTTTGATATGAGTTTTCATCAAAACTACATGTGGAGATTCTTCCACAGTTTTATTCTTGAGAATGTAAACTCTATAAGCTCTAGAAATTTCTGAATACCAAGAAAATGGCTTCAAACTTTTGCATCAAATTTATCAAGATTTTCTTTATTGTTGTTATGTACAAAACACTTGCAACCAAAGATTTTAAAATAAGACAGAGTTGGCTTTTTGTTTTTCAAAAGTTCATAGGGGGTTTTTCTGATTTTTGTCTGACCAATGCTCTGTTCAAGATGTGATTTGCTGTGTTCACAGCTTCAGCCCAGAAGGATTTGGGCAATTTACTTTCCAAGAGCATAGATCTAGCCATTTCCACCAGAGTTCTATTCTTCCTTTCCACAACTCCATTTTGTTCTGGAGTTCTTGGAGAAGAGAATCTGTGAAAATGTTCAGTTCAGCACATAAATCAGAAAAAGCTTTGTTCTCAAATTCTCCCCCATGATCAGTCAAAATGGATTTGATTTTATGTGAAAAAACCATTAAGGCAGTGGTGCAGAAATTCCTGAATTCTAAACAAGCATCACTTTTGTGAGATAGAAAGATGACCCAAGTGTATCTAGTAAAATCATCAATGATGACAAATCCATATCTTTTACCACTAAGACTAAGAATTCTTGTTGGCCCAAAAAGGTCCATATGAAGTAATTCTAGTGGCTTAGAAGTGAGTACATCATTGAAAATTTTAAAAGATTTCTGGTTTGTTTTCCTTGAGCACATATCCCACAAAGTTGATTCTCTACATTGGGAAGAGATTCAGGAAGTCCTTTAACCAGATTTAGCCTTAAGAGTTTATTTATTGTGTTGAAACTTGCATGACCAAGTCTTTTGTGCCATGTCCATGCAATTTCATTTTTATTTGCCACCAAACAAATTTTCAGCAAAGTTTTTATCAAGATTGATCATATAGACATTGTTTTCTCTTTTGCCAAAGAATTTTATTTTTCAGTTGAAGAATCAATTATTTTGCAAAATCAGATTAAAAACAACCTTGTGACCTTTGTCACACAATTGACTAATGCTCAAAATTATAATCCAAACCATCAACTAACAAAACATTTTCAATTGAGTTTGAGGAGGATTTACCAACCTTTCCAGATCCAATGATTTTCCCTTTATTTTTACCTCCAAAAGTAACAGATCCTCCTCCTTTTCAATCAGAAATGAAAACTTTGTTCTGTCTCCAGTCATGTGTCGTGAACACCCACTGTCAAGGAACCACACATTGGAGTTGGGTGCACGACTTTCCTGCATAAATCAGATCAGAGAAGAAAAGATTTTGGTACCCAAACATTGTTGGGACCATCAGTTTGTTTGAGCAAAAACAATAAGTCTTTTCTGATCCAAATTTGAGTTGTTTTTGGCTTTTGTTTTGTTTCAGAAATGATTTCCCTTTTTGGCATTTTAACATTCTGATTTGGAATGAAAACACCAGTGTTTTTCCTTTCATAAACATGGAAATTATGCATTTTGGCATGATTGTTCATGTATGGAAATCCAAACCAAGAATTCTGTTGATATCTTGGAACCTTTGGATAAAAAGATTGTGAATGGTACCAATAAGGATTATGATACCATTGATTCCAAGAATTGATCCAATTAGATTGACATGATGTCCTGGATCTCCAATAACCATCATGAAAGTTTGTTTTTGTGTTTTTACAAATTTCAGATTTTATTTGAATTTTTGTTCAACTGGTTGTTGTTTTTCAGAATTGGACAGGTCGACCTATGTTGGACTGGTGTCGACTCAGCAGCCACAGTTTTCAACTTGTGGTTGACTGGTGTCGACCTATCAGCAATGTGTGTCGACCTATTTTGTTTCTTTTGGTTAGAAACATTCTTTTTGTTCTGATTCTTGGGTATTTCAGATGTGTTCTTTGACACTTGTTTATTTTGTTTTCTGGACTAGTGCTTTTGACAAATTTTATCAAAGGAATTTTTGAAGGTTTTTCTTTTTTTCACCAGATTTATTCTTCAAAGATTTTTCTGTGGTGAATCCTAGTCCATGTTTTTTAGCATTCATTTTTAGTCCTAACAATGCATCAAGGTTTTCTTTCCATTTGTGAAATTTTTATCACTTGTTCCTTTTCATCCAACAACTTCTTGAGTTTCTGAACTTCATCATGACTTGTTGCTTTTCTTTTCGTTGCAATTCTATTCTTTCAGAAAGTTTTTCAAAATCATTGTTGGCCTTTTGAGATGCAATTTTAAATTCATCAATGTCATTCAAAAGATCTTCCTTTTCTTCATTGAGTTCAGTTATTTCATTTTCAAGTTCAGATATTCTTCTATTTAAGGAAGTATCATGCATGACATTTTTAATTTTCTTTTTCAGATATTGTTTTCTTTTCTTATTTCAGAATATTTTTCAATCAACTCAGCATATGCATCTTGCCAATCTTCAATGGAATATTGTTCAAAAGAAGAGCCTACCTTTCCATCACTGCTGTTGGCATAAAGCATAACTCCTCATTTGCTGAACTTGAGGAGTTCTCTTCTTCATCCTCACTTTGGTCTTCATCTGACCAAGTTGCTATCATGGCTTTGGCTTCTTCATTTTGTTGTTCTTCTTGTATTGATCCTTTTTATCTCAGGACACTCACCCTTCATGTGTCCTGTCTTGTTGCACCTGTAGCAAAAATATCTTCATCAGTTTTGATTTCTGCTAGCATTAAAATTTGAAGAAGAAGCATTCCTTTTACTAAAGAATATTTTTTCTTTCCATTGAATTTCCTCTTCTTGATTTTAAAAATTTTCTGAATTGCCTGTCATGAGGGCAAGTTCATCCTCATTGGACTTAGACTCATCAGAACTTCAATTTTCTCTTTGTTGCTTGATGAAGCCTTAAGTGCTACTGGTTTAGCCTTAAGCATATGTTCTTCACTTCTTTTAGATTTATTTCATAAGTCATTAAAGATCCTATGAGTTCATCCAAAGAGATTTTGGATAAATCCTTAGAATCTTCAATCATTGTAGCCTTTGTGTGCCAAACAGATGACAGAGAGCACAAGATTTTTCTTACCAGATCAGCATCAGTGTATTCCTTACCTAGTGCCTTCAGTCCATTGACAATTATCATAAACCTAGCAAACATTTCATAATTTGATTCGTTAGATTTCATCATAAACAATTCATAATCAGAAACAAGTATGTTTGTTTTGGTTTCCCTAACTTGAGATGTTCCTTCATACATTAATTCAGTTTATCCCACATTTCTTTAGCATATTTACACATGGATATTCTTGAATATTCTTTAGGGTGGACAACACATTGAAGCATATTCATGGCACTGTAATTAAGAGTAGCTTTCTGATTTGCTCTCTAGTCCAATCCTCATCTCTATGATTTTCATAAGGACCCACTTCAACTATCCTCCAGATTTCATAGTTTTGAGCCCTAAGAAAAACTGCATGCGATTTTTCCAATAAGAGTAATCAGACCCATCAAAAAGTGGTGGTCTATTAATGGAATGGCCCTCAGCTACAAATCCTCGAGAATCCATCAATCACAATAAGAGATAATGAAAGAGCAAGCAAACAACTCAAGCAAGCAACACAAAGATCAAACAGAGGCATTCAAATTAGATCAGAAACAGATATTAACCTGCTCTGATACCAATTGTAGGATCAAATATGTGGATGGATCAGATCTAGAAGGGGGGGGTTGAATTGATCTAATCACCAATTAATGCGGAAGCTTAAACAATTTAAAAATTACTTCGAATTAAGATATCTATTCAAATAAAAACCCTACTGAACAGATGCAATATGTGTGATTAGTGTGTGTGAGCAAATCAATTAGTAGTGTGAGCGAAATCCCGATGCATGAATCTAGCGCAATACAAAGTCAAACCATAATTCAAACCACTGCACAGAGGACTTTAAGGTGGTTCGAAAATCACCTCCAGTGACTCCTACGTCCACCCCTCACACAGTGAGGCCACACTACTCAAAACCTTGAAAACAACACACACTGGAGCATGACGACTCCAGAATACCCTTGAGCACGATGACTCAAGACACAATCGGAGTACGATGACTCCAAACCCTTTGAGTATGACAACTCAAAGAAAACTCAGGAGATAGGCACAATGACCTACGCCAAAAACCACTTGTGAGTACGACGACTCACAAGCACAATGGCTCCAGAGCACTAAGGCTCCAAACCAGAGCACTACGGCTACAAACCTTTGGACCACGAAGGATCCATGTTCTGCTAGAACAAGCTCAGTTAAAGAATAGATCTTCTAGCCCGATCTATCTCAATACAATGATAAAAATAGAATAAACAGAATTAAGTGATCTGTGTAGAACACATACACAGATCACACAATGAAAAATTGGATGAACACTCCAAGAAAATAAATGAAATAGATGTGACTTGGATGTTCCTTGATGAAGAAGACTTGCAGAAGCTTGGATTGAAGATGCTTGGAGGAATTCATTGGAGATCTTCTTCAATCCACGATGCTCTGCTTCAGTGGCATCCGGATTGCCAGTTCTTCTTCTTCCTTTGTTGCTTTTCTGCTCCTCAATCTGATGGTGCTGTTCTGCTCCCTTTCTGGATGCAGATACTTTATCCTCTCTCCTCTTCTCTTCTCCTCTTCTTCATGTTCTCCTTCCAAACAGCACTGCTCTGCTCCTTTTCTGGACGCAGGCTCCCTTTTTCCCTTTCTGCAGCTACCATACCCTTTTCTGGAGATGTCTGGTCTCTCTCTCCTTTGGAGTACAAGAAACATGGGTATTTATAGCCCCATGTGTCCATGTGGTGCCTTGGGGTGCGTGGGCATAGAAATCTAGGTCAACTCCCTTGATTCCTAAGCAGCCACGTGTCCAGAAAAATTCACGTTTTTGGGTTTCAGTCGAATTGTGTCGACACCATAGGGCACTGTGTCAACACCACAGGCATTGGCTTCAAACTGGGCTTCTGGGACAGTGATCTAGTGTCGACACCACAGGGCACTGTGTTGACAACACAGGTAGACTGTGTCGACACACAGGCAGACTGTGTCAACACCACTGGCTACTACTTCAGAATAGGCTTCCGGGACAGTGAACTAGTGTGGACACCATAGGGCACTGTGTCGACACCACAGGCAGACTGTGTCGACACCACTTTGACAAATTTGTGTAAACCTGAAATATAAAGTGTAAACCATTAATACAAGATATTATCATTAAAATGTGAGATATTAAACATCAAAAACATGTTGTTTAAGCATTGTTGTGATATGTATAAAATGTATAACATGTTCAATTAGTCATCATTTTAATATGTACAAAATGTACAAAATGGCATCATCAAAATCAAATTATGAGTGATGTCAATTAGTCATGATTAAAGTCATCATTAAAAGGTTTCAAATACACACTCAACCCAACAAGAACTACTTGACCCCAGAACTGAATTGTGAAAGATTTGAGTGGGGAGTGAGTGTTCAAATGGGATTTTATGGTGGAAAACTGGTGTGTACTCATTATAAAATGTCATACCCACTAGTATTAAGACATATCGAATGTCTACAATGGTTAGGAAGTAATACTCTGGGATTCTTAAGTTGCAACATTGAGAAGACATCATACAAAATCTTATGAAAATAAAATAACCCCTTTGAATAAAGCCATTGCAAAAAAAACATAATTCTTAGTGGGTGATGTTCAGTTGGTATTTGAAAATAATTTCTACATTAGCAATTCACAATAAATAACATATAGCCCTTTATTTAAAAGCATGGAGGCTTCACTCTATTTCTTGCATTGAATTATTTCTTTGATCATGTTAATGGGAAAAAAGTGGTAATTTGGATCAACTTTCACCTTTTTACGTGAAGATAGACATGTGGGATGCCCGTACCCCCAGTTACTCAGTGTGGGTGACCAGCATACCATTGTACATAGATAATGAATAGACTTTTTGACACGAAGATAGACATTTGTGATGCCCATGTCCCCGGTTACTCAGAAATACTCATCATTGCTCAGCCTTTATCCCATGTCATATAAGTTTGATGAACTTTTGAGTTTAAAATAGGTAGCTTTTATCCTTTTTTTTAATTTAAAATCAAGGTCAAAGGGTATTTAAGGCCAAAAGCCAATGTAAAGCATTAAGTTCAATAACCTTCATACTTATCAATCGATTTATAAAAAATGATTATCCACAAGGGAGTTATTCAAGTGAGTTAGGTTAAAGCCATTAGATTTGTTCAATGTTTTCTTAATGACAACCTAGACTCATACAAGAGTATCATTTCAAAATCATTGTGATTTAATCAAATGTCTTGGGTACTATGTGAGTATGAAAGATTGTAATGAATATTAATTCCCAATTCTCCCCTTGCATCAATGATATGAACATACTCATGAAGAATTGGCAAGAAATGTTGATGTTTTCACAATTGAAGGGCACCTGTCGACAGCAAGCATGTGGTTGTCGACAGCTTGTGAGAAACAAAAGAACTAGTGTGCTGGAAAAGCCCATCTGTCGACAGCTAAAGAAAGGGTTGTTGACAGCTACTGTTTCATAGAAGAAATGTGGTTCTGGATGAGGGGATCTGTCGACAGCTGGTGGTCTAGCTGTCGACAAGTACTTGGTAAATGGGTTTTGAAGCTTTGAATTGAGTGAGATGAAGGCCAAGATTTTGAGAGATAATTAAATAATGAATATGAAGGGTTTCTCTCAAGCATTTCACTTAACCTACCTTGACTTACTCCCCCATAGTGTATGCATGAGACGACTCAACATTCAATCAATTCAAGCAATTCAAACAATAATGTACACATCGAAGTAAGCATTTTCACAGAAAATTAGCATTCATAAAAATATGAGCAGCAAACTTTCATCCTTTTTCAGAGATAAATGAGCCAAAAATGAAAGAAACTAACGACCCCATTTGAAGTTGATGATCTTTATATGCAACTTGACTACGGATACTTGGCAGAGGATGTTTCCTCACGCATAATGATAGTTTCCAAACAAGCCTAACTTGTTCTTCCACATCTCAACATTTGATATACCACATACTCACTACACACAAAGATCATTTACTCCATAAGTGGGCATTGGTTTCATTGAATTTTGCACAAGCCCAATTCTCTTCTCAATGATGTGAATCTATCTTTAGACAAAGGTTTGGTGAAGATATCTGCTAATTATTTTTCAGTAGGTATGAAGCTAAGCTCCAAGGTTTTGTTGGCTACCTCATCTCTCAAAAAGTGATGCCTTATTTCAATGTGTTTGGTCTGTGAGTGTTGAATTGGTTTTTTGGAAAAGATTGATAGCACTGGTATTGTCACATAAGATAGGTGTGCATCCAATGTCAATGTTGTAGTCACACAACTGACTTTTAATCCACAACAACTGAGCCGCACACTCCCTGCAGCAACATATTCTGCCTCTACAGCGGAGAGTGCAATCGAGTGTTGCTTCTTGGATGCCCACGAAACCATACAACCACCAAGAAATTGGCAATACCCACTAGTGCTTTTTCTGTCAATTTTACACCCAGCATAGTCAACATCAGAATATGTAATCAGTTCAAAGCTACTACCTGCTGGATACTATAAGCCCAAATCATACGTACCTGAGAGATATCTGAAAATCCTTTTAACTGCAACCAAATGGCTTTCCTTTGGACTAGATTGGTATCTAGCACAATGGTAGACACTAAATTGTATATCCGGCCTACTTGCAGTAAGGTAAAGAAGTGAGCCAATCATACCTCGGAATTGCTTTGCATCTACCGTTTTACCTTTCTCATCTTTTTCCAGTTTTATGCTTGAGCTCATTGGTGTTGAGGTTGCCTTGGCTTGTTCAAACTAAAATCTTTTTGGTAGCTCCTTGAAGTATTTTTCTTGATTGATGAAGAAGCCATCTTCATATTGTTTCACCTGCAAGCCAAGAAAAAATTGAAGTTCCCCCATTAAACTCATCTCAAATTCACTGTGCATGTGTTTTGAGAATTCTTCACACAGTGAGGGGTTAGTTGAACCCAAAATGATGTCGTCCACATAGACTTGAACAAAAATTATATGATTTCGAACTCTTTTAGTAAAAAGGGTTTGGTCCACTTTACCTCTTGAGTAGTTTTTACTCACCAAAAAGTTACTCAGTCTATCATACCAAGCTCGGGGTGCCTGTTTCAAACTATAGAGAGCTTTGTGCTATTTATAAACATGGTTAGGCTTTTCATTATTTTTTTAAAATGTAGCCGAATCAAAAGGAGATGGTAGGGGCACCCTACTGTATGTGGGGGAGCCACAACCTTCACCAAGCGGCTAAAATTTTCTGATATATATGTGAAGGAGAGAAAGGGAAGGAGGTAGGGAGAATTTACATGGACGGGCTAAGGCCTAAGTGTAGGGCACCCCACCTTATCTAGGTGGTAGGGGCCCTTTACAACATGTGGTAAGACAGCCCCAGAGCCCCAAAAACTGAAATTGTTGGTGGAACACCCGTAACTAGCTAAGGCGTTGGCCACTTGATTGTCCTCACGGGGTACATGCTTTATCTGAGCCTTGAGTGTTTGGGTAGTTACAACTATATCTTGAATGACACATGTTAGTTCCCATGGCCGAGACATCTTACCAGTAACAATCCGCATCAGATTTAAAGAATCTGTCTCTACCATAATATCCAGGATTCCTTGGTTACAGCATGTTGCAAGGCCATCCCGAAGAGCATGAGCTTCTGCATCAAGGGTAGTGATGACTCCCTAGTACTTTGTGGAAAAAGCAAAGACACATCTACAATGTTGATCACGAAGGATGCCTCCTCCTCCAGCATCGCCTACTGCAATTTGAAAGCCTCGTCGACATTTAGTTTTAATCTTCCTACTGGGGGGTGCATCCATTTTACCACAGTGGGGATAGAGAGTTTTGGATGCTCACATACACCTCCTATATGTTTAAGAACATCTAACCATGGTTGGGATAAATGCTGGATCTTAAATGATGTGCCAGTAGCTCGGATTGATAGCATAATCCTGTGAACAATGTGTTTTGCCGACATGATTTGCTATTGGAATCTCGCCTGGTTTCTGCTACACCACATCTCCCACATTGCTGACATGAAAGTGCAGTGTGCAAGCCTTCCCACAGTGCTAGAAAGTACCTGGTTTGATAAGAATGACAACAGCCCGTCAGTCACATTGGTGGCCTCGTTGTTGTCAAACCGAAGAAGCTGGAACAAATCTGTCCACACTTTACTTGCTATGTCACTTCTGAAAAATAAATGAAGGGCATTATCTTCTTGAGGGGGGGAACAACAGGAACATTTAGAACATAAGGGCACACCTTTTTCTTTGATTGTCTGATCAACTGGAACATAGTTTGGCATCAATTTCCAGACAAGCACTGACCATTTTAGTGGTATATAGGACTGCCATATAGTGTTCCAAGCTTGAGTTGCAGCTGGTTGGAGGAGTAGGTGCAATGATTTTGTGGAGAACATTCCACTAGTAGTTGGGGTCCATATCCATGTATCCTTGGACTGTTCAGTATACAAATGTTGAGCTAAGATATGTCTTGGGCAGAACTGAATTGTAGTCTGTAAATGGATGTTGTTTGGATCGGTAAAAGCCTACTGGATGGTGCATGTTTTGCCACTGAGATTTTCCCATACGTCTTCAGTAAGGTATATACGGAGTGATGCTTTGCCTATCCATGTATCAAACCAGAAAGAATCCATGGAGTTCTCCTTTGCGGGGATAAGTCTGTGATTGTTCTGAATAAGCAGGGCGGTTTGCTGCCAAAGCTTCCTATCCGGGGCTGTCATGAAAGGGAAGTGAGCATTTGAATAATGACAGTTGAATAGATGCTTTCCTCTGAAAAATCTAGCCCACAGGGAATTGGTGGACAGTGCTCTCCATAATAGTTTGGTTCTGAGTGCAACTTGCATATGGTGTAGGTTTGGAAGGCCCACACCCCCACAATTCAGTGGTTGAGAGATCATTGCCCACCTATGCCAATGCCTTTTTGGTGATCCTTCATACGACCCCCAAAAGAAATTTTCTAGTATTCTGTGAAAGGCTCTCATTATAGTGACTGAGATGGAGAGGGCGGCCATGGTGTACACAAGGAGAGCTGAAAGAACATGCTGAATTAAGATTAATCGTCCCCCGGTAGATAGAAATTCAGTCTTCCACCCCTGCAATTTACTGGTTGTCTTGGCTATAATGTTGGCGATGTGGACAGGTTTCTGCCTCCCAGGATGAATGGAGACCCCAATATAAGTGAGAGGCAGTTCACTTCTGCTAAAACTAGTGATGTCCTTGATTTTTTGAATCATATTTGCAGAAGCATCTTTATTTATATAATACGAGCTTTTGTGCTTGTTGATGAGCTGCCCAGATGCTTCCTCATAGTTTTTCAGGAAACCCATCAGCCTTCTGAGGTGTCTAACTGATGCATTAGAAAAGATTAGAGTTTCATCAGAAAAAAGAACATGAGAGACTGCTAGACAGCGGGCATTTGTCTGATACCACCCCCACTACTGTGTTGGAACAAGTGGGTGAGGCCACGGCTCAAGGCCTCTTCAGCAAGGATAAACAGAGTGGGAGCTATTGGATCGCCTTGTCTTAGCCCTCTTGATGATTTAAAGAAACCATGGACCATTCCGTTTAGAAGAATAGAGAACCAACAGTTGGATATCAAAGGTTCAATATTGGAAATGGTCTGAATAGAGAAGCCAAATCTTCGGAGAACATGATATAAAAAATCCCATTCCATTCTATCATATGCTTTGGCCATATCAAGCTTGAATATCAAATTTCCTCCCCTGTAAGGCCTTCCAAGGTGTTGTATCATTTCTTTAGTGAGAAGGATGTTTTCTGCAATATTCCTACCTTGTGTGAAAGCTCCCTGTTCCTCTGAAATCAAAGTGAGCAGCAAGTTGCCATGTCTGTCCGAGATCACCCTGGAGATTATCTTGTAGATGAAGTTTGAAAGACTGATAGGTCTGAATTTAGAGCAGTTTCTGGGTTTATCCACCTTCGGGATGAGAGAAATTAAGGATCAGGTAAAGCTCATAGGTAGACTATGCCCACAGAAATAGGCTTGGACTACATGAATGACATCCTTTTGAATAAAATCCCAGCACTCCTAAAAAAAGTATCTAGAAAAACCAACTGGACCTGGAGCACTGTCCGGGTTCATACTAAAGACAACATCTTTGATTTCCTCACTATTAGGGATAACACATAGGATAGCATCATCATTATCATGTAATATAGTTGGAATGTGCTCCAAAATTTATTGGTTTATCTGATGGGGTGCAGAAGTGAATGCTTTCGAAAAATGCTCCACAAACATGGCTGCGATCTCTTCATTTCTGTCCACACAAGTGCCATCCTCTTTATATAAAGTTGATATCAAGGACCGCCTTCTTTGAGATACGGCATAGGCATTAAAAAACTTAGTGTTTTTGTCTCCTTCTTTCAGCCATTTTATTCTAGATTTCTACCTCCAGAGCTTTTCCTCTTGGAAAGCACATGTTCCATCTTTTCTTTAGCCTGTATATATGCATTGTAGTTATCACTTGAGGGGTCTTCATCATAAGCATCCTGGGCCTTGGAGAAAGAGGCTTCAGCTTCTTGTATATTAGTAGAGACTTTGCCAAAGACATCCTTGTTCCATCTCCTATAGAAAGTTTTCATAAACTTTAGTTTGATGGCCATGTTTATCATGGGAGATGAGGAGGCAGGAGCCATCCTCCAGGCAGCAGCTGAATCAGAGAGAAAGCTCTCATGGGAGCACCACATATGCTGAAATGTAAATCTAGATGGGCCCTTTGTGGACTCCTTCTTGCTGGAAATTAGAAGGGGGCTATGATCACTGCAAGATCTGCCGAGATGTTGATCCTGAACCGCCAGACAGGAAATAGTCCATTCATCATTAAAGATCATCTTGTCAATTCGAATCCAAATGCCATTTTGTTGCTGCCCATTAAACCAGGTATACTTGTTCCCAACATAACCGGCATCCTCCAGCCCCGCAGTTGAAACACAAGCTTGAAAGTCCATAGTAGATCTTGAGTAGTTCCTCTTCCCCCCTTTCTTTTCATGAAGAGCCAAAAAACTATTGAAATCCCCACCAACCAGCCATGGTTCAGTGCAAACAGTGGAGAAATCCATTATATAGTCCCATAGTGTCATCCTTTCAATGACTGAGCAGCTATCATGCACCACCGTGAGATATTAGGTCTTACAAAGTGTAGATGAAACTGAAACAGTGATAAATTGGTCACTAGAATCCATCCTCAAAACCTGAAAGTTCTGCTCCCAAAACAACCATATGCGGGCATCATCATCAACATTTTCTATACAATTTGCCATGTGCAGTTTATTTCTGTACATCTCAATGCATGAGGTAGCTTTTTTCGGTTCAATAATAGCTATAATAGGCAAGTTGTGTTTGCGTTTCAAGAGTTTTAAACTACTAATAGAATGTGCATTCCCTACCCCTCTGATGCTCAATATTAGGAGGCTAGGATTTGTTTGCATTGACATCGGAAGTTGATTATATGTGGTGCAGGCCCCTTCGATTGCGAACACCACCCTCATTTGTTGGCTGCATTTTTGGTTTCCCAATAAACGCAGCATGAAGAGTATTTAGATTATCATCGTGTGATGGAGCTAAACCAGGAATGGATTTGACTTTGTACAGGGTAGAGATAGATATCATCACCCCTTCATCACTGATAAATTGCTTGATCTTCCTTTTATCTCCCTTTGCCTGCGTTTCATCACTAGGTTTCATGTGCGGTTCTAGCAGTTTACTGGATTCTTCTGCAGTCAGATCTTCCGCTTCTGTGCCTTCCATTGAGAGGGCACCATCTTATTTCTCACAATCCTCATGATCCATTTGATGGCATTCCTCCTGGTAGGGGGTTGGATGTTGCCCATCAAAACCAACTCCTTTTTCAGCAGGCTCAGCATCCTGCACTGTGTGACTGTGTTTTGGTGCAGGACTTCCATCGAACACATGTTCAGCACACTTACTAGTGCTGGCTGCAAAGTTTAACTGGATTGGTGCAGGTAGTGACATTTCCCGGTTGTAGTAAGTGGAGACTAAACTATCCTCTAGCTCTTCCTGTCGAAGTGGGGCATGGTTTTTAACATGATTTTTTTGGTTTTGACACTGTGGGTTATCTGCCATAAACATACTATTAATGCTGTGGGCTAGACGTTGTTGTGCATTTATGACAGGTGTAGCGTTAGGTGGCCCATGCAGCTGGCCTCCCGAGTTTGTTTCTTCCACCTGTACCTCATGGGTATCCTTTTCCTATTGTTCTCCATGTGCTGCTCCTTATTGCTAGGCTTGACAGACCACCAGGTTGTGCTCTTGTTGTTGGTTGGGGCCTGGGAGAGGATGCCCTTTGCCACAGGGGCGTTCTCCTTGTTCATGAGCTTTGAAGCTGCCTACCTACATGCTGTGTTGAGGTGACCTAAACGCTGGCAGGAGGTGCAGAAAGGAGGAGGGTCTGGGTATGTAATCTGCTGAAGGCTTTTCATTATCCTCAAATCCAGGTAGTTGAGAAACATATACTTCCTCTTTGATGTAACCATTCAAGAAGGCAGTTTTAACATCCATTTGAAAAAGTTTGAACTTGTTTGAACATGCATAAGCTAACAAAATTCTAACTGCTTCAAGCCTGGCTATAGGTGCAAAGGAGTCTTCAAAGTCTATCCCAAATTCTTGATTATATCCTTTTGCTACCAATCTAGCTTTGTTTCTCACCACTTTACCCTCTTCATTTACCTTATTCCTAAGTACCCATCTTGTTTCAATTACAGAAATTTCAGGGGTCCTAGGAACTAAGCTCCAAACATTATTTCTTTCAAATTGCCCTAGTTCCTCATGCATAGCACCAATCCATGAATTTTCTTTTAGAGCCTCTTCAACATTTTTAGGCTCCACTTGAGGGACAAATGCTAAATGATCTTGTTCTACAATGTGTCTTAGATGAGACCTAGTTAAAACTCTATCATTTACATTTCCAATTACATTCTCAAGTGGGTGATCGTTTGAATACCTGACATTCGTGATTGTTGAAGGACCCAGTTGATCTTGCTTTTGAGGAATTTGATCTTGGGGAGGGCGTTCTTGAGGATCTTCTTCAGATCTGTCGACAGGCTATTATGGGTCTGTCGACAGGAGCTTGTCATCTTGCTTTTTAAGGATTATTCCTTCATTTTCATCATCAAACCTGCAAGCAGTTGCACTGTTAGTTTTTGCCTTTGACTCATCAAAAATAACATGTGGAGTTTCTTCCACAGTTCTATTTTGTCATTAAACACTCTATAAGCTCTAGAGTGTTCAGAATAGCCTAGAAAAATACCTAGATCACTTTTGGCTTCAAATTTATCTAAATTCACTCTATCATTATTCTGAATAAAAACTTTGGAGCCAAAGATCCTGAAGTACCCAAATGCTTTAAACTTGTCATCTTTGTGTTCTAGAAAAGAGACCTATGTGTATCTTGATCATCAACAATAACGAATCCAAAACTTTTTCCACCTAGACTGGTAGTCCTCCTAGGTCCAATAAATCCATAAGGTGCCATTCTAGAGGCTTGGAAATGGTGACAATTGTGTTTGTTTTGAAAGAGGCTTTGACATGTTTTCCCTTGGCACAAGGTCCACATACTTTATCAAGTCTTGAGTAAATAGTTGGTAAACCTTCTACTAAGTCATGCTTGATGAGCTTCCTAATTCCATCCAAACTAGCTTGTCCTAGTCTCCTGTGCCACAGTTCTGCATTTTGCTCTTTGCTTGCTGCCAAGCATACATCTTGACCTTTCAGATCTTCCAAATGTGAAACATAGAGATTTCTATCCTTGTAGGCTTTGAAAACTGTTATCCCTTCCTTGATGATCAGACATTGGGATTCTTGGAATTTTACTTGATGACCCTTGTCACATAATTGACTTATGCTAATCAAGTTATCTTTGAGACCTTCAATGCAAAGGACTTCCTCTATCAATGTCTTTTCTTTGCTTCCAACTGATCCACAACTAATTACTGATTCTTTACCATTGTCTCTATATATGACTGTTCCTTCTTCAGTCTTGATAAATGAAAATAATTTCTTATTTCATATCATATGCTTTGAGCACCCGTTGTCCAAGTACCATTTTAATGCTCTAAGACTTTCCTTATCATAATTGTTAGCCATAAAGACTAGGTTAGCCTTTTCTTCTTCTTCATCGATGGAACTTGACTAACTGCTTGATTCTCCTTCATTGCTTCATGCAGCAGCTATTGCCTTCTTCCTGTATTTATTGAAATTCTTGGTATTCTCATTCTTTTTATATTCCACCTTCTTCAGTTTCAGACAATCAGCTTTAAGATGTCCAGGCTTCTTACATTCATAGCAAATAGGCTCATCTTTTGAATTCTTTGCCTTTCTTGAAGTTCCTCCATCCTAACTTATACTTCTTCTTGGCCAGAAGTCTTTGTAGTCGTCTAGAGAGGAAGGCTTCTTCTTCTTCACTATTTTCATCTCTTCTTTCATCTTCTGATTCACTTTCAGATGTGTTCTTTGCTGCTTTCAGGGCATTGTTACACTTTTTCTTATTGGAGGATTCTCCCAACCTCTCCATATTTATCTCATGAGCCATTAGAAACCCAATGAATTTTTTAAGAGACATTGCCATGAGATCATTTGCTTCCTCTATGGCTATAACCTTGAGAGTCCATACAGTTGGTAAGGATCTTAGTATTTTCCTCACCATGTCTTTTGTCTCATATCTTTTGCCTAGCCCAGCCAGGCCATTTGTGATATCCGTGACCCACCGTACATTTGGGAGATAGATTCTCCTAAATGCATTTAGAACATTTCATATTGTGTCACTAGTATATCCATTTTGTTTTCTCTTACCTTATTTGTTCCTTCGTAGTAAGTTTCAACTTATACCACATTTCTTTGTCCGACTTGCATACAGATATTCTGTTGAATTCATTCTTGATTAATGAACACCATAACATACTCTTGGCCTTGCTACTCTAAGACATTAACTTCTTGTCAGCATTTGTCTAGTTCTCTTTGGAGTTAAGGACTACCAGATCTCCATCTTCTATTATAGTCCATAGTTGATAGTCTAGACCTTGAAGAAAGAACTCCATTCTTGTCTTCCAGTAGTTGTAGTCTTCTCCATCGAACAGTGGAGGCCAGTTGACAGATTGCCCCTCTGCATATCCTTGGGCTGCCATTTATCTTTGCTCTTCAGAACGTAAAATCTACTTTCTTGAAGAGACATGGCTCTGATACCACTTGTTGACCAGGTTGCAAGTCCAGAGGGAGGGGGGGTGAATAGATTGCAACAATTTGTCTTTAAAAATTATCTATAGCAAATAACTTCAGAAACACTAAACATGGAGGTTAGAGTCAGTTCGTTAAGGAAATGATGACAAAAGCAATCACACATGCAATAGGAATTTTATCCTGGTTCGGACCTCCTATCATCAGGAGTCCTATGTCCAGTCCCCAAGAAACTACTTGGGATTTCACTAACCAAGGGTACAGTCCCCCTTAAGGACACTTACACATCCAACACTAGCTGGCCTTGTCTTCAACCCACGATGAGGCAATATGTTACAACAGGTCTTCATTTCTACAAAATGTTGAGTTGTGTGTTTTGATGATGTCTAAAAACCTTCATGTTGATCATGTCTACAGACTCATACTTTGATTTTAATGATAACTACAACATTTGGGTGTGGATAATGTCCAAACACTCATACTTTAATTTTGATGATGACACATTATACATATTACAATGATGACTAAACAACATATTTTTGATACTTAATATTTCGTATCTTACTGACAATGACATGTTTTGATTGTCTACTCTTCATATATACAGGTTTATAGAGTATTATCAAAGTAGTGTCGACTCTAGTTGAAAGACAGGTCGACACTAGCTCTATCAGGTCAACTCTAGTTGACAATGAGGTCGACTCACAAAGTTTGCTCATTAGGTTCCTGAAGAACAAGTTAAAGTATGGTCGACTCTAGTTGACAGATAGGTCGACTCTAACAGTCTGCCCAGCAAACTTTTGAAGAACAAATCACAGTAGTGTCGACTCTAGTTGAAGATAAGATCAATTCTAGCTTCCTTCCAGTGAACCTTGTTTGAAGAATTTCACACTAGGTCGACTCTAGCTACTGATCAGGTTGACTCTAGCTGTTGATCAGGTTGACACTAGTTGTCTGTCAAGTCGACACTAGTGTTTTGCCAGTGAGCTGAAATTGGATTCTGGTCAGTAGTGTCGACTCTATTGGAAATATGAGTCGACTCTCTTTCTGTGAAAACCCATAATTGTGCAGAGCATGATATCTAATGGCTGTGATATCCTTCTGAGATTTTTATGGGAGATTCTATAATTACCAAAATACCCTTTCATCCAAGTGGCAATGAGGTAAAGGCCTTTTGGACACGTGACAGCCTTGGGTGCACTCTAGCCAAGAGGAAGTGGGGATCAAGGCCAAGCAGTGGAGAAAGATGTGAAGTGCTGAAAGGGGAGCAGTTCGGGAAGAAGAGTAGCAGCAGAAGAAGAAAGAATTATGCAGAGAAGCAGATCTGAAAACATAGCATCGTGGATTGAAGGAGTGCTCCATCTGATCCTCTCAATAACCTTCAATTCAAGCTTCTGCAGATCATCTTCAACAAGGGACATCCAATTAACATCTCTTTCTTTCATTTTTATTGGAGTGTTCTTCTCAGTTTACCTCTGAGTGTTCATAAAATTCGTACAAGAAGTTCTGTGCAGATTTCTGTGTGTGTTTGAGGCTGTGAATCAGATCAGTGCTAGAGGATCTGATTTCTTGTGGATTTGATCTAGCTTGTGTATTTGTGAGCCGTCGTTCTCATATGTGTGTGGTTTGAGCTGTCGTGTTCATATGTGTGTGGTTTGAGCCATTGTGCTCAGCTTGTAAGTCGTCGCACTCACAGTTGTGTGTTGAGCCATCATGCTCATAGTTATGTGTTGAGCCGTTGTGCTCAAGGTGTTTTAGAGTCGTCATGCTCCGGTTGTGTTTTGAGCCATCATGCTGAAGGGTGTTTGGAGTCGTCGAGCTCCAGTGTGTGTTGTAATCGGGTTTGAGTAGTGTGGCCTCACTATGTGAGGGGTGGATGTAGGAATCACTGGTGTGATTTCCGAACCACCTAAACATCCTGTGTGCAATGGTTTGATCTGTCTCTTTACGCTAGATGCTTGCATAGGATTTCACTGTCACACTCTCTTTCTAATTGCTTTACACATCATATACACACATTCATACATCAGATCAGTTAGATTGCTTACTTGAATCGATCTCTAATTCGAAGTGAATTTTAAATTGCTTAAGCTTCTGCAGTAATTGATGTTAGACCTATTCAACCCCCCCCCCCCCTTCTAGATTTGTTCATGTACCCTATTCGATCCTACAGTTGGTATTAGAGTAGGTTGATATTTGATTCTGATATGTCTTTGTATGCTTAATCGCTCTAATTCCTACAATTGGTATCAGAGCCTGGTCTCTGTTTATCTGTTTTGATTTGGCAGATCTGCTTTGATGACTATCTCTGATTTGTTTTTGATCTGATTTGATTCCATTACTTCTTTTTTACTATTCTGATTTGATTTTCTAAAACATCATTTGATCTACTTGATCTAATTCAAATTTTTAATTGTGATCATTTTGAGTGCATCATTACTTGTTGATCAGATTTGATTATTTTCAAATCTGATTATCTAAAGTTAATTTGGGAAAATGGCAAATCTCTTTAACTTGCATGAATTTCCTGCTATAGTTTCAATGAAATCTCCAAACTCATCACCATCTTCTAAAATGTAGGAATCTTTAGAGAAGAAGAAGAGAAGAGAAGGAAAAAAATTGGACATATGCTTTATGGCTAAGGAAGGCTCCAATGGTTCGGTAAATTCTAACAATTCTCTCAACTCATGTTCTGACAGTGATAATGAGGAATTGTCTTATGGTGATTTGACGGAATGCTATGAACATGTGTGTAAACAATTTAAAAGGGTTAAATCTCAAAATAAAAAGCTGAAAGATAAATTAGAGGTAAATGAGATGAAAATTGTTATTGTTCAAGCTTTTTATGAAGAGATTGAAGAATTGAAAATAGAGAATGAAGACTTGAAAATTGAAGTTGAAAAGTTAAATTCTGAAAAGAGAATTTGAAAGATGAAGTCAAAATCTGTGAAAATAAACTTACTGGACAAAAGGAAAATCATGAGATATTGAGATCTAAAGTCATTAATTTGGAAAATGAAAATGAAAAATTGGTTGATCTTAATCAGAACTTCAAATTTGACAATGATCAATTAAAAAAATAGATTTCAAATATGGCTCATGATCATCAAATCAATGAGAAATGCAAACAACTTGTTGAAGAAAATCATCATCTAAAAAAGAAGATTGAATGTATGTTGCATGAGAAACCATTGGACAATGATTGTAGCAATTTCAATAACAAAATTGTTGAATTGGAAAAAGAAATTGCACAATTTGACAATGAAAAGAATAAGATGAAAAATGGTTTGGATGCCATGTTGAACAAATTTCAACATTAAGAAAAAGAAGTTGTTGCATTAAAAGCTGAAAAATAGAAGCTACAAAATAAACTTAAGATTGCTGCAAACACAGATCTTGCTTCTGTGAAAAATAAGAAAAATGAAAAAAAAAACCAAAATAATATTTATTAAAGCTGCTGCGAACAAGAACTCTGATATCTCTAATGAAAATCAGTGACAATTCATGTTCAGAAAAATATTCAAAAACAAAATGAGAAAAATGGCAAAAATGCTGCTAAGAAGAAGAATCATATTTCTGTGAGAAACCAGAAAATGAAAACAGAAAAACAAAAACCATTGTACAAGATTCCTTTACCTTCTTCACAAGTCAGGATAGCTCCAAAGAGAGTTCAACACTCACATCATGCTAGGTGTTACCAAAGGTAAAGCCTCATCGATCTTCATTCAGTACTGCTCCATAAAGGAAGAGTAGCTTCCAGAAAATGTACTTAAGCAAAGGTAAGCACCAGGTAAGAAATTCTCTTATTTGCTTTAATTGCAATAAATCTGGTCATCTTGTCAAACATTGTTGGTTTATAAATCAGAATTTTCATAAACACGCCAAATCAGTCCCATGTTTTCATTGTCATAAAATTGGTCATATCTCTAGGGACTATTAGTACAGAGATGATCTTTTGTGAATGCTCCCAAGCCTCATGCTCATACACATGCTCATGTACATAGGAATAAAAATCATGTTCATGCTAAAAATACTCAGAAATTCCATGTATATAAGAATAGAACTATTGCACAAAATAAGTCCTCTGCTTTCCATATCAAAAATCTAAAAAATAGAAAATTTCATGAAAACATAGATGCGTTGAACAAGACAAAATGAAAATCTTGAACTAATGCTCCTCATAGTTCTATTAATGAAAGAAATGCATCTATGCCAAAAATAAAATTCCTTTGAACTCAGAAATCACAGTTGCATTCTAACATTGATTTCATTGCAGGACCAAGCAAGTGTGGGTCCCAATGCTAGTTTGATCAGTAGCTGATGAGCCTTGTAGCCATACCTTTTCTTTTGGAATCAAGACATTGGCTATGCAACGTATAAAATGGTTGAAGAATATAGGTAAAATCTTTGAAAAAGAAATGAAGACTGTTCAGGTAAAATCTCATATCATTTCAGAATTGAATTCCTTAAGTTGGAATAACTTTTTAGATTTTTATCTGAATAATGAAGAGTGTATTTTGATACTGCCCCCAACAATAATTTGTCTTAGCAATGGGTAGCATGGTTGTATTAATTTGCTTGTATAAATTTACTCATGATTTGCAGTGCATGTTATCCCCTTGTGACTTCTTGGTATATCAAATGGTGAAATGTGGAAGGACAAGTTATGGTTGTCTGAAAACTATCATTATGTATGAGTAAAATACTCCGCCAAGTACCAAAAGTCATGTTATGCATAAATCTAATTGGGTACATAATCATGTGTGAATTGCTTGTAAACTTTTGCATTCCATGCATATGTTAAGGGGGAGTAATTTGAAAAAGTGCAAAAAATGTTCTTGATGCTGCATTCTGAATGGTTTTTCAGTGTCATGTGTCAACACATTGAAGATCATGTATCGACACAGGTTCTTCAAGTTTGTATTAAAAAATTGTCATTTTTGAATCTTTCTTAAATAATGAATTGAGGGCAAATCATCTAAAACATTGAAATTGTTGTAGTGTTTTGATGATGTTCATATTGCATGAAATAAAACAATCATTTTCACTCTCTTAATTCTCAATCATCAACACTTTGAATGATATCTTATCAGAATTTTTTATACTTTTGTTCTCATTTGGAATGAACTTACACATCTCTACTCTATGTGAAGGATTCAATCTCAGAATCAATTCTTGTTATAAAATTCTTGGCTTATTCTTGATCTCTTCATGTTTCATTCAAAACCATTCAAAGTTCCATTGATATTCTTAGATGAGAAATAAAATTTTAAATATCTGGAATAGTTGTGCTGTTGGATTAACCAGGATGATGAAAAAATAAGATTATGAGTCATGTGTCTATCTTTATTCTCAAAACTTATTTTAGATTTTTTATTGCAAAACACTTTGAGTAGACACTTGAGCAGTCTTGAGTTTTATATCACAAGAAATACTGAAGTTTTATTTTCAACAAATGCTAAGAATGATGTCTTAACAACTCAAGACCATGATCTATTAAGGGAAAAGCTACTTGTCACCTAATGAAAAGTAATGAAAGTTATGAAACAAAATTAGGAAAAAGAAAGATTTTAAAGAAAATTGCAGAGCAATGATTAGTACACTAAGTAACTAGGTTATTCCACCTGAGACGTGGTTGTACTTGAGTCAAAAGGTGTTGCTAAGTTATTTTTATTTAAAAAGAAGCAAACAAATGATTAACATGCCTAGTTGTCAAGCACTCTTGCACTGGGTAAATGTGTGTGCTTGGACAGAAATGTATGAATTTAATCATCTTTGCTAAATTTCCTGAAATATCTCAAATGAAAGAAATAAACAGAAAAAGAAAAAGGTGTACAAAATGTAGCTAACCTAAAATAGAATTCATGTTGTTCAAGAATGTTAAATTGTTATTCTACATTGTGTTAAGATCAAAACCTTGATTTTCTAATGATATACACTCTTGACAACTCAATTTAGGTTACAAAAATCATGCCACATTTGTAAATAAAATTTCTGAAGTGATTTTTAATGAAAAAGAACTGACATAAGAACTCAGTCAAAAATCATCATTATTTTTAACCCTTGCTGCACAATAAGAAAGGTACAATTATATTATTTGTCCTATATTAAAATTATTGTTTACCTTGATACCTTCATAACCCTTCAAAATCATTGTTTGTGCTCCTTGCAATACAATCTCTTGTTTAAGGGGAGCAACTTTATTGTTGATCTCTAATTTTATGCCCCAATCAATTGGTTTCATCACTACTATTGGCTTTACATCATTTCTATTGGTCCCCATTCAGTTGGCGGTGGACAACTCCGATACTGTCAAAGGGGGAGAGTTGTTTCACTTAGGGGGAGAATTCATCATATTTGTGTGTTTTATGAGACCTCTAGTCATACTTTTGATCTTGGGGGAGTTTGTTTTAATGGGCAAAAACATAAAAATGGGAGAGATTCACATTGCATTGCATGTTCCTTTCACTCTTTTTGATGTTGTCAAAAAGGGGAAGAGATTCTGTGATAGAATGTTGTCATGTTTGTGAAAGAAAGTTGTCATGTTTTGTCATCATCAAAAAGGGGGAGATTGTTGAGTTGTGTTTTGATGATGTCCAAAAACCTTCATGTTGATCATGCCTACAAACTCATACTTTGATTTTAATGATCACTACAACATTTGGTTGTGGATAATATCTAAACACTCATACTTTAATTTTCATGATGGCACATTGTACATATTACAATGATGACTAAACAACATATTTTTGATACTTAATATTTCATATCTTACTGACAATGACATGTTTTGATTGTCCACTCTTCATATATATAGGTTTACAGAGTTTTGTCAAAGTAGTGCCGACTCTAGCTGAAAGACAGGTCGACACTAGCTCTGTCAGGTCGACTCTAGTTAACAATGAGGTCGACTCACAAAGTGTGCCTAGCAAGTTCCTGAAGAACAAGTTAAAGTAAGGTCGACTCTAGTTGATAGACATGTCGACTCTAACAGTCTACCCAACAAACTTCTGAAGAACAAATCACAGTAGTGTCGAGTCTAGTTAAAGATAAGGTCGACAATAGCTTCTTTCCAGTGAACCTTGTTTGAAGAATTTCATAGCAGGTTGACTCTAGCTGTTGATGAAGTCGACTCTAGCTTTGGATCAGGTTGACACTAGTGTTTTGCCAATGAGCTGAAATTGGTTTCTGGTCAGTAGTGTCGACTCTATTGGAAAAATGAGTCGACTCTCTTTCTGTGAAAACCCATAAATGTGCAGAGCATGATATCCAACGGTTGTGATCTCCTTCTAAGATCTTTATGGAAGATTATATAATTACCAAAATGCCCTCTCATCCAAGTGGCAATGAGGTAAAGGCCTTTTGGACACGTGGTAGCCTTGGGTGCACTCTAGGTTTTTGTGCACACCTTTCTCACGTTCATGGGACTGCATAGTGGCTATATAAGCCTCCATCTCATATGAAGTAGTAATCCCCTCCAGCCACCTTCGGCTGAGGTCGCGACGCATTGGGCCGTCGCCTTCTGGAGGCAACGGAGGTGACTGTCACGTTATGGATAAGGACGCGCCGGCCACCCCTATCACGACTTAGCTCTGACAGCAGCATGCTTCTTTGTCGTTTTGCTGTTGGGACGGTTGAGACACCTGTCGCCGCGCATTCATGAACGCGACATGCCAGTCTGTCACGTTCATGATTTCAGGTCTACATGCGCGACGCGTGGTGGGATTGACTGTAACGGACCACGTCGTTGAAACCCGTTAACCCACTAATGAGCTTGACCTGACTCTGTGTCCCGTGAACAAGCCGTAGCCTTGCAAGGGATATCATGCACATGTCTGTGAAAATACAAAAGAACACACTGATATATATAAAAGATTCACAATCTCTTGCATATTCACATTGGATTTACATAGCCAAATTTCAACAAATGTCAAAGGAAAGTACACAAGCCTGGGGCATTGTGATACCCCGAATTTTTATTCTTTTATATGATGAGAAGATATTCACTTGTTGTGTGCATAGCATGTGTAATTCATTGTGCCTACTATAAATTTTATACTTCTCTTGAGCATATGCATGCATATATATATATAGATATATATGATAATTCATGTGGAGATGAGCGACTAGCTAAATTGAGGTGTATACTTGAATAATATTATGCATGTACTATCTAAATATTGAAGAATATCCTATACTACCTATTTCATGGATATTGTGTGAGAGTGTATGAAGTGCATATGTGTATATATGTATGTATGTTATCTTATGCACGTGATAATTGTATACCTAATTCTACGTACATAACACCTTGGTATACTTATGTATGCATGTACATGTCTAGTAGTAAACGCTATTCATTTGCATGGTGTGGTTAATGTGTACATTGTACTTCGTACATTGCATGTACGTATAGAGTGTAAGTATGGTAGGTATATTTAGTAGTGTATATTGAAATTCTATACTCCTCATGAATGGCATGCATGTCTTTTTATGATATTTAGGTGAGAATAGACAATTAGCTAAATTGTGCATATTGTGTATCTTAAGAATTTCATGCATATAATACTTAAGTAATGTTGTGCAAGTTTAATCTAGTTACCGGTGTGCATGTGGTATCTATCTATTTCATGCATAATGTACATAAGTATGCTACACCCCTGTGTGTATACTATATATATTATATGTCAAATCAGGTGTGTGCATGCAAGAACTACTTTGTGGAATAGATTATTCCTAGCTAACTCAATTCATATCACCTCCTAATGATTTGCGAAGCCCTCGCAATTCTTGTCATTTTATTTTGTCGTGTGTTGAGTCACGCTTATGTAAAACATCATGTACGCATAGGTAGATATCTACGTACATCTTATCTTAGTATACTTATGTATGCATGGGTATGCCTAGGTAAAAATGTTATTGATTGCATGGTGTAGTAATATACATGTTATACCCTATACATTGTATGTATATACGTAGTGTAAATACAGTTCTTTGTGTGTTGAGCCATGTTGTGTGTATATATATATATATATATATATATACATTGAATGCGTATGTAGATATTCATGTACGTGTTATTATCTTGATGTCCCTACATATGTATGTGTAGGATTAGTAGTAAATATTGGATATTTACATGGTATAGTGGTGTATACATTATACTACATAGGTTTCATGCACATGTATGTATGGATTAAGCATGGTTTCTTCATGATTTTAAGTTTTGACCGAAGGGCCAATTGGCGTCAACATGGATGGACGCCCATGAGGTTTCGGCGTCTATATCGATGGACGCCAAGCCCTAAGTAGCCGTCCATATAGGTGGATGTTTACTTCTCTGACCTGCATGCGTAGCAGACCCAGAATTCCGGGGACAAGCAACCCCAGCCATTGGGGAGCTGTCCCCAACGGCTGTGAAGTCCTCACATCACCATCTGCGTGAAAGGAGAGGCCTCTCTCCTATAAACCAACCACTCCTTACAACCCCAAGAGCTCTCTTTGGCTCTTTGCAAAGAGGAGAGAAGAAAACCCTAGCTATGGGAGAACAAGAGAAAACCTGAAGTTGGTGGCCTTTGATCCGTCGGCTGGAGGTGCAAACCAAGGAGTTACAATGTCTGGAGGACAGCCCTTGCATCCAAGAAGAGATCCCAACCCCGAGGTGCCATCTACATCGATAGGGGAAGAGGATCGAAGAAGTTTCTGAACACCTTTTAGCCAGGTCGAGAAGGGCTTCATCAACATATTCCGATCTTTGTAGAAGTTTTAGAAAGGCAAGTAAACCTAGATCTTGATCCTATACATGTCCCCTTGAGTTTTAGTATTTTTACGGATTTTTCCTCGAGTCCTGGAACCCCACATTCACCAAATCCCTGGAGCTCGGTCTGTGTTTTGCACAGACAGGAACTTGGCGTCAATGCCCTTGACGCCAAGATCTACAGTATGCATCTAGCGTTCTTGCCGTCCAAATCCTTGAACGGCCAGACACTGCCGCCAAGTTCTTTAGTGCAGAACAGTGAACTGTTCTGACTTAAGTAATTGATTTCCAGACTTTTGATGCATGAGGATATAGTGTAATTTTTATATGTTATGTAAAATAGCTAATGTGATGTGTGTAGAAATTTCTGTATTTTTCTGTGGATGGCATAAATTATTGGAATTATTGAAATACATGTTGGGGAAAATGGATTACGCATGTTCACCTACTGTCTACATGATTCCTGAGGAATTAAATGCCCTAGATTTTTATATACCATGTGTATATGCGTCAGTTCATACCCTGCAAATTTGAGAATTTGTTCATGTTCATATGATTTACTGTAAGTTCTGCAACGAAAATAGAAAGCATGAATAGGTTATTCAAAAATCCACAGTAAATTGTATGTTGTGAAATAAATTCAGGGAAAATTTATATAACAATATGTATGATAGATTCTGATATGTGAAATGTCAAATCTGAGATTTATGTGTTCCATGACAAATTGAATTATGAATGGCATGCAACTGAATGTTTTAATTTCTGTAAATGCAATATGACTCAGAAAAATCTGGAAATTTGCATGTGTGATCATAAACCTTAAATTAGTCTATGGTTAAATTCTTATATTATTTGGATAACTGTAGAGTACTCTATGAAATTTCCATGCGAAAACGAGTGTTCAACGCATGCTAATATGAACATGGTTGATTATGTATGTTTCAACCTGATTAGTGTGAGGTACTGAATGTTTGATTTTGTTAACAGTAGTACCATGTTAGGGTTAACTGAGACATGTGGAATTTATGGATGTAACCTATAAAATGATTCAACAGAATAGGTAAAACATGTGAATAATGTGTGAAAATGCGATAAAGTAAATGTAATGTGTAATAATTGGGCCGAAATGACACTGCTAACCTAGGGGCCTCGAGAGTTATACATAGAAAAGTCCCTATGGAAAGCTCTATGTGTGAAAAGTTCGTCCTAAAGGCATTAGGGAAACCCCGGAGGTGGACAAGTACCATTGGATAGGGTGGAGAGGGCTTCTCCCGGTCTGCGCAGTTACCAAGATTCACCACTATATTGCCTAGGTGGTGGGTATGTGATTATGAGTTGTGTTATGCGTTGTGAAAAGAGTTATGAGAATGAGATATTTGTTAGTGTCCTCTACTGGTAGTTAGGACTATGTGTCATGGCAATTTGTTTAAGCAATGAAATATGAATAAAGTGTGAAATGATATGTGAATGTGGCATATGGTAAGTGCAAATGATATGATATGTGATAAGCGAAAACAAGAGTAAATAATGTGATAATTATGTGAAATGAGATGTGAGGGAGAGTTAATGCAAATGAGGGTGTGCTTGCATGCAAAAACTAATTTGTTAGTGTGCTTTGTTTATGTTTTCCATATCTTGATATCTCAATTGAAATGCCATACTTAGTATCATGTAATGTAGTTTACAATTCGTCATGTAATGGTGTATGTGAGTAAACTTAGACAACCATATTAGTTATGCAACACAAAATATGAACATGTAGACTTGTTGAAGGGACAAGATAATATGTGAGTAATTATAGATCCATTTAATTGAATGTAATGCATGTAAGAACAGCAAGTAATGTGTAACGACCCTCCTCATACCGGTACGATTATACCAATCCCCATCGGTATAAAGAGCGTCATTACAGTGGAATAAAACCCAACATTAGCCGATAGGTTGAAAAGTACGTAGATAGCAAATGATTTCAGCAGAATAAATTCAACAATTTAACTTAGTCCATCACCATCCCATATTCCACAGTCTATATAGTGCAAAAATAGAACGACAGTGTCCACATTATTACATGATGAAAGAGCTACATTGTCCAAATAACATTTTTATTCAACTATGAAAGGAAAAATACAACTACTACTTGCTCCTCAAAAGCCTCTCCTCCAAGATAGCGTCTCTCCCCCTAGCAAGGGATACCTGTCAACCTGTACGCCGAAGCAAGGGTGAATCCAAAGACTCAGCAAGTAAAACAAAGACTTAATCTTAAACATATCACATTCACATTAAGCTATTAAACACTCATGAATACATACTATCATTTAAACTCCCAAACACATGGAACATACTCTTAGCTATCAACACATTTTTAATCACCTAGACATGCCTCATTCTATCATATGTTTATTCTAAATCATGGATACTATTACTATACACTTGTACATATTCTCTTCACTTAACACATAACATGATTCCTTCATTTCCACATTAATTCATTTCATGACATATTTCTACAACTAGAATATAGAATTTGACATAAAGGAATGAACAAACTAGTATGATGACTATTCACTTTTCACATGCACTTTTCATATTTAATTTCACATTTTGCTTGCTGTTTTAAATTTACATACATCTCATACACATGGTTTCATATTTTATAATATGAATTGAGAAGTTAAAACATGGTCAAATTGGTTGGCAACAATAAGTACTAAAGCATGAAACTTTGTACTAAGCAAACATCACATCTAGCATGGAACCTAATTAATATTACATACATTTATCACCTTCATAACTACACTTTACTTGCTGTTTTGACATGAATTACATTCAATTACATGGATTTACATTTGTTCATATGTTATCTTATCCCATTCACAATTCTACATTTTCATCTTTCATGTTGCATAAATGACATGGTTACTCATGTTTATTCACATACACTATTACATGAAGAACAATAAACTACATGACATGATGATAAGCATGATATTGCAAATGAGGTAATTAATGCATGAAAACATGAACATTATGCATTACTACATCGGTTTTCACATGCAAGCACACTTTCAATAACATTAACTGTCTCTTACATATCTTTTCACATACTCTTCACATCATTTACTCTTTGGTTTTCATTTATCACATATCATATCATTTGCACTCATCATGTGCCACATTCGCATATAATCTTATACATTATTCATATTCCAATTACTTAAAATGCCATGACACATAGTCCTAACTACCTATTAGAGGACACAAACCAATATCTCGTACTCATAACTCATCACATCTCATAACACATAACTCATATCACATAACTCATAACACAACTCATATCACATACCCACCACCTAGGCAATGAAGTGGTGACTCTTGGTAACTGCGCAGACCGGGAGAAGCCCTCTCCACCCTATCCAGTGGTACTTGTCCACATCTGGGTTTTTCCTAATGCCTTTAGGACAAACTTTTACAATGTAGAGCCTTCCATAGGGACTTTTCTATGTACAGCTCTCGAAGCCTCTAGGGTAGCAGTGTCATTCTTGGCCCAATTATTACACATTCACTCATTCACATTTTCACACACTAGTCATGTATTGTTCATATACTATTTAATCCCTCTTCATACCTTATTTACCATTTGCCTATATCTCATTTGACCTGATCATGATACTATGGTTTTTCAGAAGTAAACAACTCCTATTACAATTCTAAACATGCAGCAAATTACTGAATTACATAAGATTAGTTTTTATCATATCAAATATGAATAATCCGCATAGTTTAACTAATAATCACAATTACTGTCATCAGATTAGTTCCAAATTTTTATCCCAGGTTACTAACAGTAAACATATCACATCTTCAATTTTCTGGATTTTTCAAACAGTAAATATAATTTCTACAAATTAAAACAAATTTCAGTCATATTTATCAAAACATCATTAAACATGGCACATATGATCATGTTTATGTTATAACAGTTTAGAAGTCAGATATTAGTACTCATACTATCATGTAAAATTTATGCAATCCTAACTTACAGTAATTCCATTTATGCCATATTGAAACATGCTTATATGGTGCACATAGTACAGTTATTGAATTTTCATAATTTACATGGTTCACAGAAAATTTAGGCAACATTATGACATGACCTACTAACAGTTTACAATCACCTATAAAAATTTCAGAGTATACCCACGTCCAAAAATTATTTAAACAGCAAAAGAAGATCAAAAAGCACACTTTCAGGTCCTAAAGAAGTAGACATCAAGGGATGTTGCGGTCAACTTCTTCTGAAGAACTTGACTGCAACCTATGTTGCCTTCTACTTGCTCCCAGCAGCACATACATACGACTTTTCATACAACAGTGAATTCGGGGTTCCAGGACGCGAGGAAAAATCCGTAAAACTACCTAGGACTTTGGGGGCATGTATAGGATCAAGATCTAGGTTTACTTGCCTCTTAAAAAAAATCTACAAAGATCAGAATCGTCAGTGAAGCTCTTTTCGGCCCTGCCAAAAAGGTGCTCGGAAACGCCTTAGATCTTCTTCTCCTGTCGATGTAGATGGCTCCTCGGAGTTGGAATCTATTCCTCTATGTATAGACTACCTCCCAGTTGATGTAGCTCCTCGGGGAACACCACCAAGTGACGGATCCGGCCTTCCGAAGTTCAGCTTTTCACCATCTTGGAGCTAGGGTTTTCACCAAATGTTGAAAGCCTTTCCTTCGTCCCAGAGTGGGTATTTTATAGGTTCAAGGGTTGGGTACGCATTAGGGTAGGTTACCTAGGGTTTAGGAAGGGTTTCCTAATCTGGAACCAGCCAAAACACAGACATTAACAATTCTGGAACCGTTACGCAGCAGGATATTAACGTGAACATCGGTGGTAGTCAACCTGGCAGTTGACGTCAAGGTCTGGCCGCCAGAATCAGGTTGGCGTCCAGGGGGTGGCCGCCCACTGGGGGTTGGCGTCCAGGTCTAGCAGCTAACAGTGCCTTGGCGTCCAGGTCCTGGCCGCCAGCAGCACTGTGCAGCCGAAACACTGACAGACCTAAAATTAAATGTATAAATGCACTAAAATAATTTAGTATATGCAAAAATAATTTCATATATCATTACCACATAAAATACTTGCATTATGTAATATTTAATTAATTACAACTTACACTAATCATAATTAAGAACAATATGCATCAATACATACATATATGCACACATACGTACACATTGCATAATTACATACATTACGCATGAACTTATGATTAAAATGTGTCCATTATTAGTTAAATATTGTATGCATATTATCATCCAAGTACTTTACACACCCTAAATAATTTAACATGCTTAAAGTAGATAAATATTATTTAAACAAGGATAACACATGTATGTATACATACGCACATCCATAACACTAACTATGTGCATTAAAATAATTAAATACAATAGGCACCTCAATAATTAGATAATTCACACACGTTTAAATATATAATTTGCATGCTCAGAAATAAACTAGTGATTACTTACAAAGTGTATGATAATAATTTCTTACTATGTGTACAACACGCACCATATGCATGAGATTTACATACATTGATAACTAGATAATGCATGCACAATTATGTATGTTTTATACTTGTATGAAAATAGCACACATATACTTACATGGTCCACAGCAAATTACCTATTACATGGACAATGTTATCTATATATTATTCATATACTATAGATGAATTGATGTACGTAGGATTAAATAGATAGATAGCACATGCATAAAGTAACATACATATGTATATATATATACTTCATATATTTACAACATAATTATATACACTATGCATGAAGTAGATAACTACAGCATGCACATCAGAAATTCGATTATCATGCATAATATGACTTAAGTATTATGAGTCTAAGATTTTTAGCATTCACAATACACCTCAATGTAGCTAATTGCCTCTTCTCATGTAAAATATTATATATATATGCATGAGTTCATAAGGAATATAGAAATTATAATACGCGCAATTGAATACACACACTATACACACAACAAATAATTATACATGCACAATATAAAATGAATGAAAATTTTGGGGTATCACATAAAGTGTGATTATGAACATAGTAAATGCATGAATAATATTTGATTTCCATGCTAGTTGAAAGGCTCAATTAGTATAAAGTTTCATACTTAAGTGCTTATTGTTGCTAAATGGTTTACCATGTTTTAACCTCCAATTCATGCTATAAAAATGTGAACCTATGTGCATGTGATTTTATTATGTTAAAACAGCAAGTAAATTGTATAAATAAATACAAAAGTGCATGTGAAAAGAAAGTAGTCATCGTGCTAGCTTGTTCTTTTCCCTTATGCTCAATTCTAGGCTTTAGTGATAGAGATATCTATAGAATGAAAAAGAATGTGTGGACGAATCCTGCTACATGTTAGGTGTATGAAATATGTACATGTGTATGATTTAATGCTCATGATTTAGAATAGAAATATGATAGACCAAAGTATGCTCATGTGAATATAATACGTATTGCTAGTTAAGAGTAAGGACTATGAGTACCTTCGTGATTTGATGATAGTGTGCATCTCTTTAATGTAAATGCCTTGTTGTGAGTGTGACATGTTTAAGCTTAAGTCTTTGGTTTGCTTGCTGAGTCTTTGGACTCACCCTTGCTTCGGCGTACAGGTTGACCGGTATCATGCACTAGAAGGAAGCTTAGTGAGGATCGCCAATCAGAAGACTGTTTTATGGAGCTACGACTAGTTGTACTTTTCTTCTTCTCATAAGTATGAAAAGAATTATTGTATGGACAATATTTGGACAATGTAGTTCTTTTATCTTGTATTAATGTGGACATTGTCTTTCTTTTTCGCTATTTAGATTGTGGGATTTGTGTTGGTGATGGGTTAAAAGTGGAGTTATTTATTTTATTCCGCTGTACAATATTGCTATCCAAGTACATATCAACCTATCGACTAGTGTTGGGTACATGTCCCACTGTGACAACGCCCTTTATACCGATGGGGATTGGTATAATCGTACCGGTATGAAGAGGGTCGTTACAGGCATACCCTGAGGTACAATAGAAGAAAAGCTACACTACTGGAGGTGTCGGCCTAACACTGCTGCGGTGTGGCTCTGAACTGGAAGACGGAAGAGAAACCTCCTACTCTCCTTCACCTGTAGGGAGTAGGGGTAAGCCTCACAAGTCACTGGCTCAGTAGGGAAATTCCCCCAAAGACCAAGCAAACTAAATTCAAGTACGTAAGTAGGAAGTTACACCAGCAATTTATAAAATAAACTAAACAGGATATCAAAGCTGTAAATACCACTTTCCACTTGTTGTGAACATAAACCACTTTAAATAAGTAAACGACAAAACCACAACTCGGTGTACGGGGTAAGATAGAGACCGCCACACTCGAGTCACGTAGATTGGTCACGACACCAACAGCTGACTCGGACAAACCACACAGGTCTACCTCTCAGCCTCGCAGCCACGGAGAAAAGGTCCAGCTGCCACTCCATGGGAACAAGTCAAACAACTGTGGAGACCAACCAACACCACAATTGCGGACCACACTGCTGCGGGCCCATGCCTGGCACCTTTAGGGACTCTGGCCTAAGCTCATTAAAGTGAGGCACTGGTAACAGGACTAGTTGGGGACCAGTGACATCCACTGGTGTCCGTACCACCAACTACGAGCGTGCTACAAGCGACAAAACAATAAATTCACACAAGTCGATGTCCCACTGTCGTATTTCCCTCAGCTGGACGTACAACTCAAACTAAGAAGTGAGGGCGTCCAGGACAGATGACACAGACCTCGAAGGTACAGTACAAGTACCCAGACAAGCCCTGAGCACAAGCCTGGCTCACACAGAACCTGGGGCACCCAACTGAAGTGGTAATCACGGTAGGCGTCGTACTACCCGCCACGTACAAACACAAACCACGTGCACACCGCACAAGCCACGTGAAACCTCATGTCAACCACATGAGCATAGCATGCTGACTACGTAAATGACACGCCAGTCACGTGAACCACTCGCTAGCCTCATAAACAGTACTCTAGTCACGTAAACAACACACTCCCAGAGTGCAGCAGGTGCCAATGCACCGCTTATACTAGCCATACGCAATAAATAACAAATATCGAATAATACCACCATTGAAACGATGCACAATAGGACCTCTCGGCTGAGGTCTCGACATAACATAGTGTCGCCTTCATATTGCGACACCCCAATATGTCGCGTTCAAAGCATGAACGCGACGGGTCGGCCTGTCGCGACCTGACCTCGACAGGGGATTCTGTCGCCTTCATAGGCGAAAACCCTAATCCGAGGAACCCTCTCCGGATCAACACTCCAAACCATGTAAATCCTGTTAAATTCTCATTTTTCATCCTCTAATGGTTTCCCTAACATGGTATCTACTGTTCTCAACATCAAGAACCATCCACACATACATCACATGAAATTAAACGGTGTAAAACAGGCAGAATTCCTCTACCTTCGTGAAGAACGCAAAGAATAAAAAACTCTCGTCATTTCCCCCACTCTACGTGAGGTCCTCGTGGCGAGAAGATGCCAAAAAGCACGCTCCCACGCTGAATAACCCCAGAAAACCTGCAACAGCATCTCCTCCTGGCCAAACAGAGCGTGCTCAGCTCTATCTGGCCAGCCAGGGTTTAAGAGCTGCCTATGGTTAAGAACGCGATAGACCCTTCTGTCGCGACCAAGTCGAGATGGAACTAGGCATCACCTTCTTAAGGCTGACATCCGTAGGTCACCCAGCGCACGACACACGGTGCACATGCATACGACAACCACCTCTGAGCAGCAACAAGAACGTGACATGCAGGACCGTCACGTTCAGAACGTGACGTCCCTCCTTGTCGCATTCACAAACAGTGAACGGGCTGGTGTCTTGGGCCAAGCCTGCCAGCCCACAAACACCCCAAACCTGTCCACACACCTGGAACACACCACATGGCCACCACAACTACCAAACGAAGGATCCGTAAGGATCCAAAAGATGATCCACAAGGATTCGAAAAACGTGAGATGGTACATTACTATCATCTAAAAAGAAATTTCGACCTCGAAATTCAAAACATAATTCACGTAATTAAAACTTTAAACACAACAATAAGTACTATCATCTAAAAAGATTTAAAAACTTACTCAAACAGATAAGGATACACCTTAATCATTTCCTCTGCTAATTCCCATGTATCCTCTCCTCCCTGCCTATTTTCCCATCTGACCTTTACCAGTTCAATTTCTTTATTCCTGAGCTTCCGTGTTCTGCGACCTGTGATTTGTACTAGGTATTCTGGCATAGACATATCGGGTTTCAAATCATCCCGCTGATAACTGACTATTTGTGGTGGGTCTTCAATACACTTTCTCAACATAGACACATGGAACACATCATGGGCATCAGTGAAATCAGCTGGCAAATCAATTCTGTAGGCTATCTCCCTAATTCTTTCTAATACCTTGAAGGGCCCTACATACCTTGGGCTGAACTTTCCCTTCTTACTTAATCTTAAAATACTTTTAGTAGGAGAAACCCTCAGAAAAATAAAGTCTCCAACTTCAAACTGAAGTGGTCTGCGACGATTATCTGCATAGCTTTTCTGTCAACTTTGGGCTATCTGTAATTTTTCTTTGATAAATCTGACCATCTCTGTTGTTTGCTGAATCAATTCAGGACCCATTACCTGCCTCTCTCCCACTTCATGCCAATTTAATGAAGTTCTGCATAGCCTACCATACAATGCTTCATACGGTGCCATTCCAATACTGGTATGATAGCTATTGTTATAAGCAAACTCGGCCATGCCCAAATGGTATTCCCAACTGCCTCCCCACACTAAACAACAAGCTCGTAACATATCTTCAATTGTTTGTATTGTCCTTTCTGTATGACCATCTATTTGCCGGTGATAAGCTGAACTGTATTTCAATTCCTTACCAATTACTCTTTGTAAACTTCTCCAGAAATCAGAAGTAAACCTTGGTTCTCTATTAGAAACAATTGTCTTCGGGATGCCATGCAATGGAACAATCTTGTCAACATAAATCCTTGCTAATCTGTCTCCTGTCCAGGACATACTTACTGCTATTAATCTGCATACTTTAGTTAATCTATTAATAAATACACAGATTCCATTATGCCCTGTAGCCGTTCTTGGTAACCCTGCCACAAAATCCATAGCAACGTCGTCCCATTTCCACTGTGGAATAGGTAACGGCTGTAGTAAACCTCCAGGCTTCTGATGCTTTACCTTTATTTGCTGATAAATTGTACATCTTATGATAAATTTCGCTATTTCTCTTCTCATGTGTGGCCACCAAAAGTGCTTTTCAGATCTTGATACATTTTACTGCTACCTGGATGAATTGTATACCTGGATTTATGTGCTTCTTCAAGAACTCTTTGCTTGACTTCTCTTTTTACGGGTATATATAATCTACCTCTGAGCCTAACTACACAATTATCATCAATGGTAACACATTCCATTTTCACAATTTCTGCTAAGCTTTCATCGATTCTCTGGGCATCAATAATCTGCCAATACAAAGATGGCACTACAACACTACTGGCTAGTACTGCTCGTCGTTGACTGCTCGAAACATATAGTGAATTCTCTGCTATTTCATCATATAATTTCCATTCTTTTATCATCATATGACTCATATATGCTTTTTGCTCAAAGCATCAGCTACTACATTGGCCTTACCCGGGTGGTAAGCCAAACTGAAATCATAATGTTTTAAATATTCTACCCATCTACATTGACGAACATTCAATTCTTTTTGAGAAAATATATGCTTCAAACTTTTATGAACTGTAAATATTTCAAATCTTTCACCATAAAGATAATGCCTCCACATTTTTAAAGCAAAAACAACTACCGCTAACTCCAAATCATGCATTGGGTAGTTCTCCTCTGCTCGCTTCAATTGCCAGGATGCATAAGCTATCACTTTACCATGTTGCATTAATATTGCTTCAAGCCCTCTTCTTGATGCATCAGTGTAAATCACAAAACCACCACTACCTACTGGTAATGTCAATATTGGAGCTATTGTAAGTCTCTTTTTCAATTCCATAAAACTTTTCTAGCATTCAGTTGACCACACAAATGGCACATCTTTCTAGTTAATTTACTCATGGGTGCTACAATTCTGGAGAAGTCCTGAATGAAATGCCTGTAATAACTTGCCAAGCCCAGGAAACTCCTAATTTATGTGATTATCTTCGGCGCTTTCCACTTCATAACTGCTTCTACCTTAGCTGGATTGACTGCAACTCCTTTTTCTGAAATAACATGACCCAAAAACTGAATTTCTTTCAACAAAAATTCACATTTACTGAATTTAGCATACAATTGATTATCCCGCAAAAGCTGCAATATAAGCCTCAAATGTGTTGCATGCTCTTCTTCAGATAGTGAGCTAACTAATATATCATCTATGAAAACCACTATAAATTGATCCAGATAGGGCTGAAATTTTTGTTCATCAAATTCATAAATGTTGTTGGTGCATTGGTTAGCCCAAATGGCATAACCACAAACTCATAATGCTCATATCTGGTTCTGAATGTTGTTTTATCAATATCTTCTTCTCTTATTCTTAATTGATGGTATCCTGACCTCAAGTCAATTTTGGAGAACACTTTAGCTGACTGTAGCTGATCAAACAGATCGTCAATTTTTGGCAATGGATACTTATTCTTTATAGTGACATCATTCAATTTTCTGTAATCAATACACATTCTAAAGCTACCATCTTTCTTTCTTACAAATAACACTGGAGCTCCCCGCAGAGAATGACTTGGCTTGATGAATCCTTTTTCCAACAATTCCTGCAACTGTTTCTTTAATTCTTTCAATTCTGTTGGGGCCATTCTATATGGGGCTTTAGAAATTGTCATAGTTCCTGGTTGCAATTCAATCGTAAAGTCTACCTCTCTTTGTGGAGCTAAACCTGACAAGTCATCTGGAAACACATCCGCAATTTCCCTGACTACTGGAACTGCTTCTACTGACCTACCAGTCTCAACCAAACTTACAGAAGCTAAATATGCTACACATCCCGCATTTAACAATTTTCTAGCTCTATTTGCTGAAATTATAATCTTGGAGGTGTAAAAAGACATACCTTGAAATTCAAACACTACTCCACTGGGATGACAAAACCTGATTCTCTTCTTTCTGCAATCTACCATAGCTCCATAGGCTTCAAGCCAATCCATACCCAGAATAATATCATAATCCCTCAATTGCAAAGCACATAATCTACTTGGCATTTGATTCCCTTGAATCACAATAGGAGCCTCATCTACATAACACGAGGTGAGCATAAACTCGCCCGAGGGAACATCTACTACCAACTCACACAATTTCTCCTCCAATGGATGCACCATACAATCTAAAAACTCTTCAGAAATAAAAGAATGAGAAGCACCAGGATCAAATAAAACTCTTGCTGAAAATTCATAGATAGGTAATATACCTTCTATTAGATTTGACGCCTCTGCCTGGGCTCGGGTGATAGCCATAACCCGGCCTCTACCTCGCTGCTGCGATGCTCCTCTACCACGACCTGTTGGTAACTGCTGGGGCTGCTGCTGCTTCTGCTGCTGTACTCCTCTGCCATACCCATACTCTTAGGGATAAGGGCAATTGCGGATTAAATGCCCCGGCTGATTACAATTATAACCCCTATTGTAAGACCCCGCAAATTTTGTTCATTTAATTTTGTGCATGTGATATTTACCAGTTGTGTATATAGTGCATATATTAAATTTATGCATACTATAATTAATTAATTACTCATGTGCATACGTAAGTATATACATAGTGTTTTCTGCGAATATAGGTAATTATCTAACTTGTACATGATGTACTTATTCAAATATTAGGCATGTTGTATTTTAGTAATAATGTGCATATGCACTATATATATATACATGTATATATTTTAAATGTGCATGCATTATCTGACTATTGATGTACATGTTATGCTTATTTAAATCTCATGCATCTTATAAACAATTATGAGATTATTCCATGCATGCAATATATTTAAATATGCATGTAGTATCTAAATATTGATATACATATTGTATGTAACTATGATGAGTATATGTATACTTACATATGTTATCTGCTCAAATGATATCTATCAAATTCTTGGCATGTTAAATTGTTTATGATGTGTATGGTACTTAAATTATAATGTGCATATTGTATTTATATATTCATGCATAATGCATGTAACTATGTGTGTATGTATATATAAGTATGCTATTTTGTGCATATTATCTTTGACTAAAATTAGTGCAATTTATATTTAAATAAATAGTGTGTAATGCATGTAATTTATATGGTGAATGTATTTATATTTATTTGGCACACATTAAATAGTTGTGGTGTAATTGTGTATTTATTTTAATGAATATATGTGTTCTGGCCGAGATATACAGTTGGCGGCCACATCCTGTGCTGCTGACGGCATGGCTTGGTGTTGGCGTCCAGATCGATGGACGCCAAGCGCATTGTGGGCGGCACCAAGGGTGGACGCCAACCGCATGTTGGCGGCACCAGATGTGGATGCCAAGTTCACTGCTTGCTGACGGTTTCAGATTTGGTAATGCATATGTTCTTCCCAGTTACAATTTAGGAAACCTATCCCAACCGTAGGAGACCTACCTTAAGTGTACCCCGACCCCGTGGCTTATGTAAATCTGTAGCAACCTGAATTTTTTGAGAAAAATAAAAATTTAAATAATAAATTAAAAACACAGCTAAAGGGATTTCAATGAAAAGAGCATTAAATAAAACCATTAATGGAAAAGAGTAATGGGCTTTGCTTAATGGATACTCTAGAACTTATTAGGTCAAAATATGAATTTCCAAATAGTAAATAAAAAGAAAATACCCTAAATTCGGCGTCTTAATATCTCCTAAATAGAAAAGGACTCTTTATCCATTAAAAGAGGCAATAAGAGTTGGAAATGGATTCCTAAGGCTACCCCTTATGATTTAGCATGAATTTAGATCCCATCCTAACCTAAATAGAGGTTTGAAAGCAAGAAAGGAAGGTTGGAGTTAGGAAAACTCGTAATTAAAGAGCAATTAGAATAGAAGTAGGAATAGGAACCCATACATACATAAATACATCTCTTAAACCCTCTTGGCCGACCCTAGCTCGTTGCCAATGGTTGTTGGGCGTGGAGAAGAGGCCAAGGAGGAGAGGATCTCGTGGGAGAAGGAGTTCTTGGATCTTCTTCCTCGTTCATGGAGATTTTAACCGTAGAAGACAAATCCAGTCAAAGGTAGGCATTCTCACAAGCAAAACTAAATCAAATCCATCTATAGGTTGTTCCAATCACCAAGACAGAAGCCCTCTTGTTTCATAATTTTTCATCGAGCCAATCTTTTGTTCTTGATTTTAGAAGTTCTGCAAACATGATAACTCCGAGTCGTCATGTTTGAATCATATCTCCATGTACACTTGATCCCATGCTACGAAATTTTTATTGTAGACACTTCATGATGTTAGGGATCTTTTTCCCCTGAAAGCCCTAATTTTTGTTGAGCATGTTGCTCGAATTAAATCAATCTTGCTCTCTGTATCATGTTCTGTGTTACTCGTTATTGTTCATGCTCAAACATGCTCAAACCATGTTCCGCTAGGTCACGTTCTCAAGCCGTCGTGACGCTTTCCTTGTCGCATTCTGAACGCGACAGTATCCTACGTCGCGTTCTGGCCTTCTGTCCTGGCAGCCCTATCGCGACCCTTTTCAGGCCCTGTCGTGATCTGCCCTGACCCTGTCGTGACCCTTACTCTCACTTGTTTTAAAATGGAGCTGTATTGATGCTTTAAAATACATATTCACGACTTCTTTTCTATCTATGATTAATCTTACATATGTACGCACATGAACCATCCATGTATCGCTGAAATCTGGCATAAAATATCTCATAATGTATCTGGTAATTTATTGCAATAAAGTATATTAATTTCCCTATTTTAAAAGACTTGTATTCGTTTCTTGCGTAGTTATATACCGATATCGACGCTCCATTGTTCTAGAATTCCTCTAAAACGTCGAGCACCTATTTTTTATACACACTTTACTTGGATTGTGGTGAACTCTCCATCAGATATTCCTTTCGCCGGACTAGTGAACCCTTGCACAAGGCCTCCGTAGGTCTCCTCTGATCATGGATTCCCACATGGTCGACGAGCTGGTTGTACCCTAACACCCATTACACCTTTAGGGATCGATATGATCCAAACGGCTATTAGAATTTCGCTCTTACCTTGAATCATGTTGGACCTCTGGACTTGTGCATAACATGGCCAGCGAGAAGATCGTGAATTCCACCTGACTGCCAATATGACGTGCGCGTGTTGTGCAACTATTACTATCGCCTATTTACTCATTGTTTTACGTGATGTACCCTTAGCTCTCATCAATACTCTACTCGCTCGTCTATTCACGTTCCCTCTACTATCTCGTCTATTCATCCAGTGCTCTTAACTATTCTTGGTACTCTTAATTGGCCATTGACTGATTGTCTAAAGATACAATATAACCAATGCCTAGCATTATATAAAGGGCCCGATCTAGTCCTGGGATGTGCGCCCGAAGTGCTAGTGCCCATGGGAGTTAAATGATCATAGTGTTTGGCATTACACTCAAGTGCTATGTATCTCGACTATCTATATGACAATCAAAACACAAAACGTGCTATACTCTCTCGATGTCTAGAATGACAAACAAGTGCTATACTCGTCGTGCTATTATTATACTTGTGCTATGGCCATCGTGCTATTCGTGCTATACTCGATACTTGTGCTATTTTAGAAACTATACTTGATCTCGTGCTATTGTGCTATCCTGTTACACGTTGTGCTATCTCTTGCTATATTTTGACTCTCTTGTACCTGTTATGTTTAGATACTCTGCCATTAAATGTGTTAATTATTTAAAGCCTGCTTGAGCCTGAGATTTAAGTCCTACTAGGCGTTATCGCTCACCATACGTTATTTGATGTTGTGTTCTCAGTGAGACCGAGGATGACACATACACTCACGAGGAGGGAATGACCAAGAGTGAAGCCAGGAGTACCCTCGAGTCATTATGTTATCTTAGAGTTGTAGCTAGTTATTTCCTTTATTGCAATGTAATTCGGCCCTATAGAATGGCTCTGATATTAGTGGTTGTAACTAGACATTTGAAAAGTTATTAATGAGAAGATTTGCTTTAGTATTATTCAATGTGCAATGGTTTGAGGTCTAGTATTCACTCTATCCTTTTTCTTGCAACCGCCTGCGCGCCCTGATATTCCGCGTTGGGGCGTGACAAAATCTCTCTCTTTTGGCCAAGGGAAGTCTTTTGAGTCTTTGGAGAGAGCTAGGTTTTTTTGTGTGTGCAATCCTTGATCATGAAGGAGCTGGATCCGACAACTGGAGGACTTTCCTGACAACCTGCGCCCACCAAGGATAGTCCTTGCATAGGAGAAGCATCCCCAACTCCGAGGAGCAAGCTACATCAACAGAAGAACCGGATTGAAGGCAGTTTTGAGCGCCCTCTTGGCCTGGCCGAGGAGGGCTTCACCAACAAATCTCGATCTCTGTAGATTTATCTAGAGGCAAGTATTCTATAGATGTCAACCCTACATATGTCCCCTTAGGTCCTAGCATTTTTTCTGGATTTTTCCTCGCGTCTTGGAACCTCCAAATTCCCCTTTTTTTTGTGTTCTGTCTACACTGCCTGCAACCTGAGGTTGATGGCCACATCCTGGGCCACCAAGCTCCTGAGTTGGCGGCACCAGACTGTGCCATTTACTCTTCTGGCGGCACACACCCTGTCGCCAACTTCTTCAGAGTTCTAAAAGTGCATTGTTTGATCTTTAAAATTTTTATTTGGACTTCCTGATATGTATGCTTGTATAAAAATTATAGCTGGTCAGAGACAGTCTTTAGGTCATATCATGGAGACGGGTGAATTTCTGTAATATGTTTTAGGGAAAATTAATTGGGGGTCCCTGTCAGAGCCTTCTACTTTTTTCCTGGTCCCTGTCAGAATACCGGTAGAACATAAGTCGCTCCTTTTCTCAAGGTTTAATTTCCCAGTCCCTGCTTTTTTGCACGTCACCATTACGACTCTCCACGCACGGTTTCCGTCTCCTTCGCTTCCGTCTCTTTTTCCATTCCCGTCTTACCCTTCCCTCCTTTTTTTCCATCGCCTGTTCCCCAAACGACACTCTGACGCTTCGATCCTTTCCAAGGCCCGTGAACTCTAACTGATGGAAAGTTACTCTTACATAACGTGCCAAGAACTGATACAACAACCATTGACATCACTTACACAGCTCCTTTCGAAGGCCCGTGAACCGTTCTTCACAACTATAAAGGAACACAGGTCCCCATACTTATCCTTCACAAGCTTCTAACGCTCTTATTATTCCTATCTTTCTTGCTCGTCTTCTTCATCTTTATTTGTAGATGTCTTCATCTAACCGTGCTCCCCAGAGGGATGGCAAGGCACCTGCCTCACCGTTGCCACCGTCGCCCCCGGCTCCCCCCGTTGCGATAGTCCACCTTCAGCGCCGACTACTGGGACGATTTTTACATGGGCTGGAAGATGGCTTTACAGAAAGCCTCCCGGCATTATGGACAAGGGCCTCAATAACATCCTCCCAGACATCGGCCCTAGGGTAGAACACATCCCTTCCTCCCCTTCCTCCCTTGACCGTTCTAGCACCTCCGCTTCCTCCCCTGACCGTTCGGCACCTCCCCTTCCTCCCATCCCTCCCCTGACCGTTCCGCCTCCTCCCCTCCGTGCTCTACCGAGTGGTCGGTAGAGTAGAGGTAGAGAGTTATTGTAACATGGCTTGTTTATGATAAGCATTTTCGTTTGATGCAGTCTTCTGTGTGCTTATGTATGTGCTCTGTATCATGCAAACTCAACATGTTACCAATAACACACTGTAACATCCCCTCATATATACTATAATCAACATGACCAACGACTGTAAGAGATTATAACATAATGTAAAACTGTGTTAGACTGTAGTGCTTGACTGTAAGGAGTAGTGCTCAAACTGTACAAGGCTGTTCTTTAGGTGTACCACTGTAGTGCTCGAACTGTAATAGTTTAGTACTAAACTGTAACATTTTATTATGTATAATATACAGAATACGTAAGTGCTGGAACTATAGAGTGTAGTGCGCGAACTGTAGAGTGTAGTGCTGAAAATGTAAAGTCTTATTCGCAGATGTCGTGAGGAGACAGTGCTCTTCTTCCTCCTATCTTTCTTGCTCGTCTTCTTCCTCTTTATTCGCAGATGTCTTCATCGAACATAACGGTACACAGGTCAAACTGTAAGAGTATTAGAGTTAACTGTAACACTTCATTACGTAAACTGTACTAACGTAGTAGTGGAATTGTAATAGCGTAGTGCATAGACTGTAATAATGTATTACATACACTGTAATATGTAATATCACACGACCTTCTGTTGTAAGTAATATACAACATTTAAAATCCGTCAGATTGTGGGGTGGGTTGCTACAAGTTCTTCGGTTGTGACCTATCTGCTTGCACCTAGAACAATTATACGCATGATCTACTTCTCCTCTTGAATGTATTCTCCTCTTTCTCGTCTTCCTGCACCTTTTGTTGTCGGTGGCTTGATTAGAACTTCTGATGGTTGAGGCGGATCCGGCATGTCAAATGTTGGGATAGGTTGAATGTTTCTTTCATATGCAACCCTATACACATCTGTGCTGTAAAATGCCAAAACATATTGAGTAACGCCTCCTTGTTACTGTCAATTGCTGGCATGCATGCTTGCAAGGAATCTTGACAAGTTGCCAGTGTCCACAGGAGCTGTTTGTAGATGGAGGTCTACGGCGTACGTCTTCATACTTTCAACACCTCAAATTTGATTCCATCTGAATGACGGATTACTAAGCTTCTCTTTTCTGAAGGTTTTTTTCGAGGATATTTTGTACTTTAGGACAGTATGGTGAATCCCACAAGGCAGCATCAATTTTCCTCTTTGCAACCATTTCCATCATTTGCACTCTAATTTTGTCAAACCATCTGTATATTGGTAGACTTCGCACGTCATGTATCCATTGTTGAATGACTCTGCCAAATTAGAGTAAAACTCCCCAAACCTGTATGGCAATGTGAAGGAAATTAGGTTAACGTCAAATATCTGTACAACTGTACACTGTCCTCTACATACTGTAACCTTATTTAACACGTTCTGTAATAGATTATCCCTATAACTGTAAGCCCATAAATGGCAGAATGTAATAGAACATACGCTTGTGTATTAAAGAGCCGAACCTTTGTCCCAGGAAACGAGCATGGGACCATGTTCGACATCATTTCGAGCACCCATTCTTTGGCATCAGCAGAATTAAGCTCCATTGCCATCATTGCGTCTTCGTACTCTTGTTCAGTAACAGCATAGGCAATGCGCTGGAGAATTTTTCTAAGTAATTTTTTGAAAGGGGGGCATATTTCCCCGCACATTGGTCGTTGAAGTTCTGCATGATGTGCTGGAACAGTAGCCGTGATCATCATTCGGAAATATGTCAGGAATCGCTTCCTTCAGACCTCTCCCTCTGTCTGATAGGAACGCGATCCTCTATCTGATAGCAATGCCTTTTCAAATTTTGTAGAAACCAGACCCAGTTGTCATATGTCTGAATCTGCGATGGAGTATGCTACAGTGAATAGCTTATTGTTACCGTTAAAGGCACTTGCAGCAAGTATAACCCCTTGCACTCTATGCTGTTTGATATGAGTTTCGTCCAAAAGAGCATAGGTCGACAACCACTTTGAACCCATATGCAGACGCCTCGAAGCATATGAAAAGCGTTTGAAACGTTGAGTCTCCTGGTCCACTTCTAGAGACAAGATCGATCCCGGGTTTGTCTGTAATGCACGTTCGATGTACCAGTTCACATATGATAGCTTGTTCTGAAATCACCGTATAGTGAACTGACACAACCTCTTTGCCCCACCATGCCTATTCAAATGATTATACATGTTATGTAAGATTGTTACAGTACTTTCCTTATACCTTACAGTAGCCATGTTAATTTGTTACAGTATACGCTCAAATGATTACAGTTGTTACAATACATATCCTTACAGTATATGAGTACAGTTGCTACATACAGACCCTTACAGTATATGATTACATGGTCACAGTGGCTGCTGGTATTGTTACAGTATTCGTCGAAATGATTACAGTTATTAATTCTTACATATCCTTACAGTAATGATTACAGTTGTTACATGTGGCCAGGAGGTATTTTTACAGTATACGTGGAAATGATTACAGTTATTACAATGATAGTCTTACAGTATATGAGACAGTTTGTACAATGCATACCTGATGAAAAGGGATGTAGATACCGTATTCCCGACGGATGTCACTCATCATTTCCCTTGCTCTGTAGTGGTTTTATCAATCACAGTTCCCCCTTCACAGCATTGTGCTACCCACTTCTTAGATGTCCGTGATGTCCGTCGCTCATAATGTCACGTCCACAGGTGTGTTTGTTGTTGAGACTTTTGATTGAAAATTGTGGACCTCCATGACGACGGACGCATGCAGGCGCCATGGGCAACAGAGACATTGCAACGTACAGTTACGTACAGAGTCGTTCTTCAAATATTTCCAATTAAATCCTCGTGCATCGCGTAATTTGTCAGTTCCATCTGCAATAGCTCTTTGCTTATGAAGACTTGTCCTACTGAGTGTATCTGCCTACGGAATATTGCGTCACACTGGTACTACACCTTCCACTCCTTGTCCTCGGTCATACACTCCAAACTGCTTCCTGGTAATTGAAGGGGTTCGGTGGTTTCCAAAGAACCGCCATGCGTGTTTGAAGTACTTCTGCAAGTTATGTACATACATACGTACAAGATGCATGGGATAAGACGAAGGCTTTTTAAGAATGCATGGGATAACATGAAGGCTGGTGAAGAATGCATGGAGTACGTACCTATCAAGTGGTTGCCGATCACCTGACTGACGACTAGCATGCGTACTAAGGCAACGAGTTTCCACCGCATGAATTTGTAGATTTATGAATGATGTTCCTTAACACTTGTGAAGATCAAACATAGCTTGGACATCCCCATCGTCAAGAACACCTGTTCAACGTCGGTATCCATGGGAAGACGATACTTCAGTATGTTCTCCTGCATGTTTACACCCAACCTTTGGGAAACCCTGCTATGAATGGACGCCAAATCCGCGTCCCTCCCTATGAAAAGAACAAAACTTTGATCTCCAAATGAACATCTTCCAGGGAGCTGCTCCATTGGGTCGTAGAGGAAGACGAACGTTTCGTGGAGACGAACGAAATAGAGTGCGTAAATAGCATGTATGAGTGGTTTGGACTGGGGGTCAAATTGGCGGGAGTGCGTATAAGGCTAGCATAAATGGCGGGAACCTCTATACGAAGGCTGTGATATCCTTCACGTCCCATCGTCCGTCGTACCGACTATTTTCAGCCGCCCGATGTTCATCATTCCATGGCACCGCCATCCCGTGGGGTCCACCCGTCGGGTCCACCGAATCCATCCCTTCATATATCATGACTTTTCCCCTTCCCTTACTCCCTTACTCCTACACCGCCATTCCTGCACCAGACGTCTTCTCTCTTACAGTTCCCATTCTTCAGTTACATCTCCAGACGAAGCAATCCCTCTCTCCCCTCTAAGATGGCACCACGTCGATCTCCTACGAGCGCTGACATTGAGAGCATCGCGGCGGATGCGGTGCAACAAGCGCTGATGTCCGTGGAAGTTGAGGAAACCAGACTCCAAGTCATCTGAAATAGTAATTTCTTTTTACCCTAAGACGGATCTTTGTCGAATGCATGTTCTATTTTTTTTTAAGATCCGATCTTCTCTTTGCAGATAAAATGAATTTAATACGCGATGCTCGCTTTCGTGGTACTGCTCCGTTATGCAAGTTTGCAATTTAGGAGCGCGCATCTGAAGTTCATGAGAAATTCACCATTTCACGCGTATGTGAAATGCGAAATGGTCACCTACCCGATTTCACTCCTTGTCGATCTTATGAGACATTTCGATGGAGAGCGTTTTAAGATTGGCCCATGCAGCCTGCCTTTTCGCCCTTCGGACATAGCAACAGTTGGGTATACCGAATGTTGGTTCACCTATCGACCTGAAGACGGATGGGACAAAAGCTAGTTTGCGCCGCATCCTTGGATCCAAACAAACGATGGACAGGCACAATATCCATCTGAAACTTAGGAGTACGTTCCACAGAGGGTGCGCTAGCTGTTGAAATTTCGGTAAAGCTTTGGGTTGCGCTCCTATGTTCCTGTTTCTTCTTCCCCCAAGTGGGAGGTCGGGGTGCTGTCCATTCTGCCCATACCTGGACGACCTCCATGAGATGAAGAACGCCAACTAGGCTGCTGCCATCCACGAGTACCTGATATCGGGGTGAAGGCATTCAGAACAGCAGCTGGTTCCAGCAAAACCATCTTCCTAACCGGCTGCGTTCCCGCTCTCGGTGTAAGTATGCTTTTACATACCTCATAAGTACTGTTACAGTACCCTTAGTTGTCTGTGACAATACCAAACGGTCTTTATTACAGTACGCGAAGACTTCTTTTACAGAGAACATATGTATCTGTTACATACGTTTACAGTGTCCTCTGTTCAGTACCTGACGGTGTCTATTACAGAAGACATACGTACCTATTACAATACGCGTAGACTCCTTTTACAGAGGACATATGTATCTATTCTATACGTTTACGATACACTTCTCATACGCATTATCTATTTCTTAATGATGTAGGCATGGTTTTTGATGCACCAATTAAAATGGAAACCAGATCATCCCTAAAGAGATCCCCCATTTTTTCGTTGGGATTGCCGGAGTAAGGGACCGGAGTTATCCTCGCCCTACTAGGGGGTGCGACGATCTGATGTAAGTGTAACTTACCCATGGAATGTGTTATCTTCGTATATCACTTATACCTGTACCTGCGTTATTCAGGTCTATTTGGAGGTTAATGTGAGGGATGAGCAACCTACAGCTTCGCGACGATTGACGGCATCGACGTCAACCACTTCCCGAGCCCCTCCATCAGATAACTCTATACATGGCATTCTTATCCAGTTACAACGGCAGAATGACTAGTTATTGTGGCAGAATGACCAGTTAAAGCGGCAGAATGACCAGTTACACCGACAGAACCATATCCTCCAATCAATGGACCGAAGGCTACATAGACTGGAGGAACAATTTGAGCGGCAGTCTCAGTGGCAACATCCCCCCCAGAGACAGAATCTGCAATGTTAGCCCTACCGCCATCGGAGCTCCCACAGCTTCTGTACGATCACATGCCGTGGCAGAAAGTTCCCAACATCAAGGTAAACGTTTTGTGTACTTACAGTGTTTCATTTTCTTATTACAGAATATGCTTTCTAATTTACAGTTCGATTCCTTCACTCTTACAGTCGTTCGTATACCTAGTAATACTCATGTAGTCTACGTTTACATTGGATTCCTAATTTGTTACAGTCTTTCATATACGAAGTTACAGAAATTGTTTTCTACGTTTACAGCTGTCTTTCATAGACGTTTCACTGACTTTTGTATTCTCAGTTACAGGAAGGAGAACCGTCCAACAAGGTCGCGGCGGAAATTTTCGGACTTTCACATCCAGGAGTTGAAGGAGGGGAAAAAGAGGGGCGAAAGGAGGGGGAGGCGGAGAGCAAGGAGGAGGCGAAGAAGAGGAAGGTGGATGAAGAGCAGAGAAAGAGGAAGGAGGAGGCGGAAAGGAAAGGAAGAGGGAGAGGAGGAGGCGGAGAGGAAAGAGGCGGAGGAGGAAGCGAAGAGGAGAAGGAGGCGAGAAGAAGAAGGAGGAGGAGGAGAGAGGAAGGAAGGAAGGAGGAGGCGCAGAGGAAGAAGCAAGAGGAGGAGGAGGCGGAGAGAAGAAGAAGGAGGAGGAGAGGAGGCGGAGAGGAAGAAGAAGGAGGAGGAGGAGGAGAGAGGAAGAGGAGGAAGGAGGAGGCGCAGAGAAGAAGCAGGAGGAGGAGGAGGCGGAGAGGAAAAGAAGGAGGAGGAGGAGGCGGAGAGGAAGAAGAAGAGAAGGGAGAAGAGAAGAGGAGAAGGAGAGGAGAGGAGGAAGAGGAGGACGAAGAAGGAGGAGGAGGCGGAGAGGAAGAAGAGGAGGGGAAGGAGGAGGAAGAGAGGGACGACGAAGGAAGCGAAGAGGAAGAAGAAGGAGAAGGAGGAGGCGGAGAGGAAGAAGAAGGAGGAGAGAGGAGAGGAAGAAGAAGGAGAAGGAGGAGGCGGAGAGGAGAAGAGAGGAGGAGGAGAGAAGAGGGACGAGGAGAAGGAAGCGAAGAGGAAGAAGAAGGAGGAGGAAGAAGAAGAAAAAGAAGAGAGCGGCGTCAGATATCCCCATCATCATTGTCCCGATGTGTTTCAGCTGGGACGAGGATAAGACGACAACCAGAGTGCTATATGGTATGGTTTTCCCTTACAGAATATACATAAGCTGAGCATTCGATTACAGAACCCTTCATGGCACATAACAGTATTATTCAGAGTCCGTTACAATTACATTCTAATCATTTTACAGAACATTCTTTTTTACTTACTCTATCGCAGCCAGACGATTTTCGGGACCACAAAGTGACGAAAGTGAATGTGTCCACTTCCGAACCGATATTTGTTGACTCTCAAGAGAGTACAGGCACACTTCCAAGGGGCAAGAAAGAGGAGAGACGTGATTACGTCGCCCGGGAAGCATTAGGAGTGGCCGAAAAGTCATTGATTGAACGATTTCTTAATGAGTGCATCATTAGTGAGTACGTGTTACAGTATATGTCTACCATGTTTACAGTATATGTCTACCATGTTTATAGTATATGTCTACCATGTTTACAGTATATGTCTACCATCTTTACAGTTTCGTCTATTACTGATGACAGTCTTAATTCTTGACAACATGTTTTCTTACATGTAGAGAGTTCATGTTCAACGGCTCTGAGGAAGGACACAACAATTTCCTCTCGTTTCATGACATCCGGGAGCTATTGTTTGCGAGGGAAAGCGAATCGGTCGTAATTGACTGCTACGTCAACGCTTACTTGTTTCGCCCCCGTGAAGAGAACTCGGACATTTTTTGGAATTTTGGATATTTGGGAGCCATTTAAAAGGGTTATGTCCAATCTTGCAGAGACGACAAGAGCAAGAAAGAACATTTCGAATACGCTTTCAGGACATTGGACCGCGCCCCAAATGAATTTGACCTCATCTTCTCCCCATGCACGTTGGAACGAACCATTGGGCTCTTTGGTAATCCACATCAAGGAAAAAGAGTTCCACGTGTACGACTCATTATGAAGCAAACATCGTGCTGACAATCCACAATATGTAAGTGACACGTGTTACATACAATGCTTACATTCGTTACAGTGCGAGAGCACTTGTGTTACAGACGTAACAGTAACATTAAATCTACATTAAGTTGCGGGAACTCTTTTGTTCATTCTCTCATGTAGGTGGAGGAACTGAAAAGATACCTGAAGGGCAAGCACATAGATGCAGATAAATGGACGCTACGCTACCCCGACCCCTGCCCACAACAATGATCGGGAGACGACTGCAAAATTTTTACTTGCAAATACATGGAATGTCTAGCACGTAGGGACATTCAAGATTTGCCCTTCAGTCAAGATGACATGCCTTTAGTGCGAGCAAAAATGTGAATTGGCGGTAGAGGTTCCTTCGTGTGAGTTTATGCTCACCACGTGTTATATAGATGAAGCTCCTGTTATGATTCATGGGAACCAGATGCCAGTCAGGTTATATGTTTGCAATTGAGTGATTATGATATCATTATGGGTATCGATTGGCTAGAAGCCTACGAGGCTATGGTGGACTGTAGATAAAAGAGAATCAAATTTTGTCACCCTAATGGAGCTATGTTTGAATATCAAGGTATGCCTTTGTATACCCTAAGCTCATAATTTCTACAATCAAAGCTAGAAAATTGCTAAATGAGGGATGTGTAGCTTATTTAGCTTCTGTGAGTCTTGTTGAAGCTGGGAAATCAGTAGAGGCAGTTCTTGTGGTTAGGGAATTTACAGATGTTTTCCCAGATGATTTACCGGGTATAGCTCCACACATAGAGGTGGACTTTACTATCGAGGTGTTGTCGGGCACCATGTCGATTTCTAAAGCACCATATCGGATGGCGTCGACAGAGCTTAAAGAGTTGAAAAAGCAATTGGAGGAATTGTTTGAAAAAGGATTTATCAGGCTGAGTCACTTCCGGTGGGGAGCTCCGGTATTATTTGTAAGGAAGAAAGATGGCAGTTTTAGAATGTGCATTGACTATAGAAAGTTGAATGATGTGACCATTAAGAATAAGTACCCATTACTGAGAATTGATGATCTGTTTGATCAGATGCAAATAGTTAAAGTGTTTTCTAAAATTGATTTGAGGTCAGGGTACCATCAGTTAAGAATCAGAGAGCAAGATATAGATAAAATAGCATTCAGAAATAGATATGGTCACTATGAGTTTATGGTTATGTCATTTGGGCTAACCAATGCTCCTGCAGCTTTTATGGATCTGATGAATAGAATATTTCATCCATATTTCGACCAATTCATTGTGGTCTTTATAGATGATATTCTAATTTATTCAGCATCTGAAGAAGAGCATGCAACACATCTGAAGTTGACCTTGCAGTTATTTAGAGATAATCAATTGTATGCCAAATTCAATAAGTGTGAATTTTGGCTGAAAGAAATTCAATTTCTGGGTCATGTTATTTCAGCAGAGGGTGTAGCAGTCGACCCTAGCAAGGTAGAAGCAGTTATGAGATGGGAAGTGCCAAAAACAATTACTGAGATTAGAAGCTTTTCGAGGTTAGCAGACTATTATAGGCGCTTTATACAAGATTTCTCTAGATTGCGGCACCCATGACCAGATTGACTAGGAAGGGTGTGGTCCAATGAATGTCAAAAAAGTTTAATGGAGTTGAAAAGGAAACTTACAGCAGCACCAGTACTCGCATTACCGACAGGAAGTGGTGGTTTTGTTATTTATATAGATGCATCAAAGAAAGGGCTTGGCGCAGTGTTAATGCAACACGGGAAGGTGATAGCTTATGCATCCAGGCAATTGAAGCCAGCAGAGGAGAATTATCCCACCCATGATTTGGAATTGGCAGCAGTTGTGTTTGCCTTAAAGATGTAGAGGAATTATTTATATGGCGAGAGATTTGAGATTTTCACAGATCATAAAAGTTTAAAGTATATCTTTTCCGAAAGATTTGAATCTCGCCAGCGTAGATGGATTGAATATTTGAAGGATTATGATTTCAGTCTGGCTTACCACCCGATAAGGCCAATGTAGTTGCTGATGCCTTAAGCAGAAAGGCATATTTGAGTCAAATGATGATAAAGGAATGGAAGTTGTACGAAGAGATATCGGAGAACTCCTTGTATGTTCCAAGTAATCAGCGACGAGCAGTACTAGCTACCAGTGTTGTAGAGCCATCATTATATTGGCAAATTGTTGAGGCTTAGAGAGCAGATGTGAATTTAGTTGAAATTGTGAAGATGGAAGAGGTTACTATTGATGATAATTGTGTAGTCAGGCTGAGAGGCAGGTTGTTCGTGCCAGCAGAAAGGGAGGTGAAACAGAGGGTACTGGAAGAAGCTCAAAATTCCATGTACACTATTCGCTCAGGCAGTACTAAGATGTACCAAGATCTGAAGAAGCACTTTTGGTGGCCACATATGAAGAAGGAAATAGCAGAATTTGTTTCAAGGTGTGCGATTTATCAACAAATTACAGCAGAATATTAGAAGTCTGGAGGTTTATTGCAACCACTACCCATTCCGCAGTGGAAATGGGATGATATTGCCATGGATTTTGTAGCAGGATTATCGAGAACAGCTTCAGGACATAACGGAATATGGGTATTTGTTGATAGGCTGACCAAGGTGTGCAGGTTAGTAGTAGTAAGTATGTCCTGGACAGTGGACAGGTTAGCAAGGATATATGTTGATAGAATTGTTCCATTGCATGGTATCCCAAAGACTATTGTCTCTGATAGGGATCCCAGGTTTACTTCTGGTTTTTAGAGAACTTTGCAAAGGGTTGTTGGCACAGAATTGAAGTATAGTTCAGCTTAGCACCCTCAGACGGATGGTCAGACGGAAAGGACTGTCCAGACAATTGAAGATATGTTACGAGCATGTTGTTTAGTATGGGGTGGTAGCTGGGAACATCATTTGGGCATGGTTGAATTTGCTTATAATAATAGTTATCATACAGACCTCGGAATGGCACCGTATGATGCTTTGTATGGAAGGCCATGTAGAAAACCATTAAATTGGCATGAAGTGGGAGAAAGGCAGATAATGGGTTCTGAGTTGATACATCAAACCATAGAGATAGTAAAATTTATTCAGGAAAAGTTGCAAGCAGCTCAGAGCAGGCAGAAACATTATGCAGATAATCGAAGAAGACCAGTTCAATTTGAAATTGGGGATTTCGTCTTTTTAAGAGTTTCCCCTACTAAAGTGTTGTCAGATTCGGTAAGAAAGGAAAGCTGAGCCCAAGATATGTGGGACCCTTCCAGGTGTTAGAAAGGATTGGGGAGACAGCCTACAGACTTGATTTGCCAGCAGATTTTGCAAATGCTCATGATATTTTCCATGTCTCCATGTTATGAAAATGTATTGAAGATCCAGCACAAATAATCAGTTATCAAGGTGGTGATTTAAGACCGGATATGTCTATGTCGGAATATCTGGTGCAGATTAGGACGCAAATAAGGAAATTAAGGAATAAGGAAATCGAGTTAGTAAAGGTGAGATGGGAGAATAGGTTGGGGGTGAGGATACCTAGGAGTTAGCTGAGGAAATGGCTAAGGGGTATCCTTACTTGTTTAAGTAGGATTTTAAATCTTTTTAGATGATTGTACCGGTAAATATGTGTAAAGTTGTATGTATTTCAGTTATGTTATAAATTTCGAGGTTGAAATTTCTTTTTAGATGATAGCAATGTAACGTCGCTCATTTTTCGGATCCATGTGGATCCAGTGTTTGGTGTTTGCGGTGGCTAGCGTGTGGTCAATGTGGTGTGCTCCAAGTCCTTCTGCAGGTTTTTGGGACCTACTGGGCCAGCTGTTGGGCCCATAGCACCCCTCAGTTCACTGTCTATGAATGCGACAGGTATAGACGTCTCGTTCTGAATGTGACGGTCCTGCATGTCGCGTTCTCGTTGCCACCCAGAGGCACTGATCGTCTGCATGTGCGCCTCGTGTCGCGCGCAGGCGACCTACAGACGTCAGCCCTAGGAAGGCGACACCCAGGTCTATCGCGACTTGGTCGCGACGGAGGGTTTGGTCGCGTTCTTAACAGCAACAGGTTCTTAAACCCTGCTGGCCAGACAGAGCAATTTATGCTCTATTTGGCCAGGGGGAGAGCTGTTGCGGGCTTCTGAGGGCGATTTGACGTGGAACAAGGTTTTTGAAGCGTCTTCTCACCGCGTGGACGTGTGTGGAGTGGGGGAAACACCAGAAGATTTATGTTCTTCGTGTTATTCATGGAGGTAGGGTGATTCCTCCTGTTTTTAGTTTGTGGATTGCATGTAGCAATCTTAGGAAGTGTTATTTGCTTTAACAATGATAGATATCATGTTAGGAACCTCACTAAAGCATGAAATTTATGAATTAAGGGTGGTTTGTTAGGTTAGATAGGGTAATCCGGAGGATGTTCCCCAGATTAGGGTTCCTGCCTGAGAAGGCGACAGAACCCTCTGTCGCGACAAGGTCACGACAGGCCGACCCGTCGCGACAAGGTTTTCCATTGCGACATGTCGTGGTGTCGCCATCTGGTTGCGACCCCATGCTATGTTGCGACTACAACCGAGAGACCCTATTGAGGTTGGTTTTAATGGTGGAGTTATTCGATATTTATTATTTATCATGCATGATATGAAATGAACGGTGCATTGGCACTCACGATGCTCTCGGAGCGTGTCACTTACGAGACTAGCATACTGGTTATGTAGCTAGAGTGTTCTTTACATGTTGGCATGGTATTCACGCGGTGTGAATTGTGTTTATGTGGTAGACGTGAGATTTTACATGGTTTGTGCGGTGTGCACGTGGTTTTGTGTGCGTGGCGAGTAGTACGACGCCTGCCGTGGTTACCTCTTCAGTTGGGTGCCCAAGGTTCTCTGTGAGCCAGGCTGTTAGCTCGGGGCTCGTCCCGGTACTTGTGTTGTACAGTAGGTCTATGTCGTCTTTCCTGGACACCCTCACTCCTGTGTTTGAGTTGTATGTTCGGCTGAGGGAAGGATGACAGTAGGACAGCGACTTGTGTTTGTGTTTGTCACTTGTAGCGCGCTCGTAAATGGGGGTACGGACACCAGTAGATGCCACCGGTCCCCAGCTAGTCCTTTCCAGTGCGTCACTCTAGGGAGCTCAGGCAGTGTCCTTAGAGGTGCCAGGCATGGGCTTGTGGCTGTGTGGTCCACAGGTTGTGGTGTTGTTGGTCTCCATAGTTGTTTGTCTTGTTCTTGTGGAGCGGCAGTTGGACCTTCCGTCTGTGGCTGTGAGGCTGAGTGGTAGAACTGTGTAGTTTTGTCTGAGTCAGTAGTTGGTATCGCGAACCAGTCTACATGGCTCGAGTGTGGCGGTCTCTACTTTAGCACATACACGTGGTTGTGGTTTGTCGTTTATTTATTAATATAGCTTTATGTTGTCGAAAAACGGTAAGTGGTGTTTACAACTTTAATAGCCTTTTATCTTGTGCTATATAAACTGCTAGCGTAGCTTTCTGTTTACGCACTTGTGTTAGTTTGCTCGATTTTTTGGGAGTTCCCTACTGAGCTAGTGACTTGCGAGACTCACCCTACCCTAACAGGTGAAGGCGAGGAGGAGGTTTCGTTACTGTCATCCAGTTCAGAGCCGCGTCGCAGCGGTGCTAGGCAACGCCTCTAGTAGTGTAGTTTCCTTTTCTCAGTTGTACCTCGGGGTATGCCCCGGCTCTTGTACTATATTTTACTTTTGTTGAAATTTGGCTATGTAAATCTATTGTGAATATACGTGAGATGTAATCAAGCATGTGATTCAGTGTGTTCCTTGGTTTTCACGGACTTGTTGTTGTGGTATCCCTTGCGAGGCTACGGCTCGTTCACGGAGACGGACTCAGGTTAAGCTCGTTATTGTTTAACGGTTTAAATGACGCAGTCCATCACACCACTGGCAACACTGGTAGCCGAAGCATAACATGCACACACAGCATGTTAAACAACAACTAATTATAACACACCGACTAAACTCGGTCCTCAGAAATTATAGGGAAAACACTGGATTAGTTTAAAACTACTAATCTGCCCTACAATCGAACCACCGCGACCACAAGCCTCACCGACAGACCACTGCCTAGCTACAATCTCACAGGCAAATAAGTTGTGACAAGCCTCACCGGTGGACCACTGCCTAGGCTACACTCTCATAGGCAAACCATCCGCACAAGGCATCGGGTATGGCAATGACCAGCCAACACCCACACCAAACCATAACTAGAAATTACAAGGTGCAAATATAAATAAACACAACATGTGGAGAGTCACACCATAAAAACCTCCACAGTACGCACGGTCTCACCTCACACCCAGCTGAGGTCAGGACTCACGTAACACCACAACACAACTCAACCCACAATGGGTACATGTACCTGCTACCACGAGGTACAACACTAAACCACAGAACCGTGCCACGTCCAGGGCACACCACAACGGTTAACGGTTCTACGATTATAACCTTAACCAGTGGTTCACAACACAAACCACAACCAGTGGTCAAACACGAGTCGTACGGAGACGACGCCACCACTCGGGAATGGACTACTGGTTCATGACGCTAGTATCTAACCCGGACAACAAAGCACAAGACCTACCTCTTAGTCTCGCAGTCACGGACGGAAGGTCCAACTGCCGCTACACAACAACAAGCCAAGACAGTGGAGTCTAACTAACCACCACACCTGCAGGTCACACATCCCGCAGGCCCAAGCCTAACACCATTAGGGGCTCCGGCTGAGAACCCTAAAGTGAGGCATTGGAATAGGACTAGCTGATGTCTAGTGCGTCTACTGGTGTCCGTCCCTCAACCACGAGCACGCTACAAATGGCCTCACACCCACAAACACAAGTCGTTGTCCCCTGTTGTCTTTCCCCTCAGCTGGACGTACTACTCAAACACAAGGAGGATGTCCAGGAAGACGACACAAACCTTGACGGTACTCCCATACCGGGACAAGCCCTAAGCAACCCAGTGCTAGGGTAATCGACTAAAGAGGTATTCCAGAATATGCGTGGACCACCAGACTCGGCAAACACACAAACCATGATATATGATTATTTATTATAACCACGGTATAACAAGTGTCTAACTTAGCTTGTCACGATCACCATGTGACCTCCAAGCCAACCAATGCCGACACATACAACAACCCCGACATACATACTTGCATGACCTTCATGTACACCCCCGTACACGAGTGTAAGGAATGGCTTATCATCGGTCACCATGTGACCCTCAAGCCATCCTACCCTGTAAACAATATGACTAGGTCATCATGTGACCACCAAGACTATCTTAGACTTATTAACCATTAACACTTACCTTAATACAAAAGCATGCTTAACACAACACATAAGCATACCAACATCGAAACAACAACTCGCCTGTCATTGGTCACCTCGTGACCTCCATGGCAACACGCACTACATAACACTTTAAACATTACAATGATCTTCAAAGAACATTAACAAACCCGGGCTAGGTCTACACAAGATCTTCACTTTCCATTACCCAACATTCCCCTTGGAGACCAAACGGCATCGAACACAGGTGACGCCTCTTAAATCGCGTCGACCTATTCGGACGCCACAATGAACCTTATTGATCTAGGGCAAACGCTACAACCAGATCGCGTCGTCCATTCCAGACGCTATTCAAAATGCTGTCGCGACAAGCCTTAGTGATGCGACGAGATCGCGTCTATGACGGCCCTCATTATACTGGTATGGTATACCAACCCACGTCGGTATAGGCAAGAGTCATCACAGTGGGACATTTCCCCAAACGATAAAACAGCTAAGATACACTCGAATATATGACAGAGTACAGAAGTAAAAGACAACTGTCTTCATTCATTCATCATCCACATTTAACATACATGAAATTTTGTATTAACATTAAAGAACTAAAGTTCACATAATTTAAATTTCTGAAAATTTAGTACACAATGTCCACACTTATACAATTTTCTCATGATTTCTAGTACAATGTCACTTTACATACTATGAAAGCACAAAAGGGTACAACTACTCCAACAATCTAAACTAAGCGCTCAGACTCCGTCTCTACCGTCTCCTCTATGGGAGTCTCGTCACCGTCTATAATGTACGCCGAAGCAAGGAGTGAGTCTTAAAGACTCAGCAAGCAACACTACTCAAACATACACGTATAAGTCATAGCGGTTTCTACATGCACATTCACAAATTTCAACATATGGCATGCTAGTCATTTGAAAGTTGCAACCTATCATGAATGTTCTACAATTTAATACATGGATCATGCTTTCAGATTTCTAAGAATAAACTCACCTATCACATGCTCTCTATTCAATTTACTCGTGAAATTTTGCCTTTAAAGAACCATGAGAGCTACCAACATGAACACTGTGCATATATGAAGGGAAAACCACTAGCATGGATTTACATGTTCCTAAGCACATACATAGACATTTTCACATGCTTTAAGTTGCTGGTTTCACATGGTTTATGGCTGTAAACCTACACATGAGAGCTACAATGTTGTTTAAAACATACCATGTGAACAACCAATCATGCTATTTTGTACACGTGCTCATCAATTATCCCTAACATGGATTCTAGACATTTTTACACATATAAACATGATGATACAACATGAAATTACTGATTTCACATGGTTTCAGATTTGTCTCACATGGATTTCAATGTCATATTCTCACATTTTAGTTTCACATTTTCTTTACACAAGTTTCCAATTCACATGGTTGCACTTTGCACATACACATTTACATTGTTCACTTACACATTAACACATGAACACACCATTACACATTACACATTCACATTTTAGGTGCCGTGACACATAGTCCAAACCACCAAGAAGGACATATACACATCACATTACACATAGACGCCATCTAGGCATTACAATGGCGACTCTTGGACTGCGCAGACCGGAGAACAGTCTCCACCCTAACCAGTGGTACTTGTCCACCTCCAGGATTTCCCCCTAATGCCCTTAGGGTCACTTACACATTGAACTTCTCAGGGGGACTTTTCCCTGATACAGTTCCACTGCCCTCTACGGAAGCAGTGTCACATTGGCACAGTTACACATTTACACATTTTACCGATTTTACACATGGTTTTACACATATCACTTTCATCCATTCACTTTCTCACTCACATGCATATCTCTGTTTTCCTGACATGACACTACAGATTTCAGGAGTTTAACACACAGTAAATTCACCAATCAGTTGGTTTAAACGATATCTAATCACTTTACGATGACATGCATAAATTTTTACATTTCACATGGAAAGTGCATAACTCCTTATATACTGGTCCAAATGACCTGAAATTTAACCACATGCTATTTTCGGTTCAAGATCATACATTCAATTTTCAGATTTTTCTGAGCTAAATGAATTTACAGAAAATCAATACCTATTTAGCATGCTATTCATATTTAAGTTGACATGGAGTTTAACACCATCATACATTTTTGCCACTTACTGTCTGAACAGAGACTACTGTTATATGCATGATCTGAAAATACAAATTACCCTAAATCATACAACCATAGATCGATCACAACAATTCTTTCTTGCATGCCTTTTTATTTACCGAACCGAAATTATAGCAATTTATGCAAGCATGGACAATTTATCAAAATTTGAGTACACTATACTAATCCACTAACTTCATGATCTGACAAACTTAGGGCACTCAGACTAGTCCTAATCATAAACATGGATTGGCAAGAATCATCAACAAATCATGCTTGAAATTTCATGGAATAATAATCTCTAACATTCACCACCACACATCATAACTCATCCACACACCACATTTACCAGTATACATAGTATAGGGTTACCATATATCCTCATCACGGAAACCCCATCGAAAATAATCATATAGGAGGGCAGAACAGTTTACTGTTCTGTCCAGATGAACTTGGCGGCGGTCTCTGGCCGCTAATTCATGTCAGCGGCATAGTCGATGGACGCCAATCATGATCTCAGCGTCCAGGGACCTTGCCGTTAATGCAGGTCTGTGCAGAACACAGACCCGAGCTCTCAAGATAGGGTGAATGTGAGGGTCAGGACACGAGAAAAATACACAAAAATGTTAAAACCGTCCTAGACTCATACGGGAACCTTATGGTAGGGTCACTTGCCTTTTAGAAATTGCTCCAATGGATCAAAAGTGCTGGTGAAGCCCTCCTTGGGCAGTCCCAAGAAGTGCAAAATGTCCTCCAGATCTCCTTCCTCCGGCTCCTGGATGATCTCCCAGCAAGGAAATGTCGGGGAGGCCTTCCTCGATGATCCCTCTAGCCTCCAGTTGCAGTAGAACGCCGAAAGCTTCAGAAGCTTGGTTTTTGGCTGCAAGTATGGGTTTCTCACAGCTCAGAAGCTAGGGTTTTCTCCTCTGGTTTCTCTCTTGCAAAAGGGTGAAGAGAGGGTTGGGGAGCAGATTCGGTTGGATATATGGAGAGAGACTTCTCTCCCACTCACAGGGTGATAAGATGGCTTCAGAGCCGTTGGGGACAGCTCCCCAATGGGTGAGCTTCCTTGTTTCCAGAATTTCTGGCTCTGCAACGCATGCAGGTCAGAGAAATAGGCGTCCACATCGTTAGACGCCAGGATTAGTGTTGGCGTCCATGGGTGGACGCTGACACCACCTCAACGTCTAGGGTTTGACGCCAATCTGGCCTTCGGCCAACTCTAAAACATGCAGAAAACTATGCATGCCATGCATATATACATGCAATATGTATATGGTAGTGTATCCATACTATCACCATTCAATACATGCATTATTTACATCTAGTATAAACACATGCACACGTAATTGTACTAATTACGTACGTAAATATGTATATACATAACAAGCACAAATACACATAAAATACAAATAATGCGACGGAAATTCGAGGGCCTTACACCCTCTCCCCCTTAAGAAACTTCGTCCTCGAAGTTAGAACGACACTACTCAAACAAAGGGATACTTCTTCTTCATCGCATCCTCAAGCTCCCAAGTAGCCTCCTCTCGTGAGAAGTTCCGCCATAGAACTTTCACCGACGCAATACTCTTGTTCCGGAGATGCTGAACCTTCCGGTCAAGAATAGCTACTGGTTGCTCGACATACGAAAGATCTGGCTGGATCTCCACTGGCTCATGACTAATCACATGAGACGGATCTCGGACATACTTCCTGAGCATAGATACGTGGAATACAGGTGAACGCTAGCCAAAGCTGGGGTAATGCTAGCTCATGCCACGCTGCCCAAACGTCTGAGAATCTCATATGGCCCATGAATCTAGGGCTTAGCTTGCTATGCCTGCCAAATCTGACGACACCACGAGTAGGCGATATCTTCAAGAAGACATGATCGCCAACCTCGAACTCCAAATCCTTTCTCCTGTTGTCGGCATAACTCTTCTGCCTATCCTGTGCCGCAACAAGCCTCTTCCTGATAAGCTGGATCTTATCCGAAGTTTCCTGAACTAACTCCGGTCCGATCAACTGCCTATCACCAGTCTCCTCCCAACATAACGGAGATCTGCAGGCCTACCATACAACGCCTCGAATGGAGCCATACCAATACTAGCATGAAAGCTGTTGTTGTATGCGAACTCCACAAGAGGTAAATGACGCTCCCAATCATCCTTCCAATCCAGAACACACGCTCTCAACATATCCTCGAGCGTCTGGATAGTCCTCTCGGACTGTCCATCGGTCTGGGGATGAAACGCCGAACTGAGCTTCAGCTCCGAACCTAACGCATCCTGAAGACCCTTCCAACCTCGAAGTAAATCTCGGATCTCGATCCGAAATGATCGACTTCGGCACACCATGCAATCTAATGATACCACTAACATACAATCTAGCTAAACTCTCTACTACTCTGCTTCTTCTTCATAGGCAAGAAATGAGCAGTCTTCGAGAATCTATCTACAACTACCAAATCGAGTCATTGCCCCTTCTAGATCGAGGCAAACCCGAAACGAAGTCCATAGTGACAGCTTACTTCCACACTGGGATATCCATCCTCTGCATAAGGCCGGATGGTCGCTGCCGCTCGGCTTTCACTTGCTGACATACTAGACATCTAGACACATAATCCGCAACATCTTCTTCTTCATGCCGGACCACCAAAATGATCTCTTCAGGTCTTGATACATCTTAGTGTTACCCGGATGAATAGAGAATCGCGATCTATGAGCCTCCGCTAACACATGCTCACGGACATCTACTAAATCAGGGACAAACACGGTGCTGAAATCTAATCACACCGTCCTCATCACGAGCAATGCCCGCCTTACCCACTAATTCTACAATCTAGGGTCGGCTTCCTGTTGCTCGATCACCTCATCCAAAACCGAGGATCTAAGGATAGCTGAGCTACAAAAGCCTGACACAGCGATGGCTCTAACTCGGTCATAGAGTACGCCGCATCCTCCAACATCTTCCAATCCTGCTGGAGCGAAGACCTCTTTCTACTAAGAGCATCCGCTACGACATTCGCCTTCCCAGGGTGATACTGAAGGTCGAAGTCATAGTCCTTCAAGAACTCAATCCATCTTCTCTGCCTCAGGTTTAATTCCTTTTGGGAGAAAAGATACTTCAAGCTCTTGTGGTCGGTAAACACCTCAAATCTGACACCATAAAGATAGTGCCTCCAGATCTTTAGTGCATGAACCACTGCTGCGAGCTCCAAGTCATGAGTCGGATAGTTCTTCTCATGCTCCTTTAACTGACGAGAAGCATAAGCCACTACCCTTTCTTGCTGCATGAGCACACAGCCTAAACCAATCTGAGACGCATCCGTATAAATGGCAAAGCCCTCTAGACCACTAGGCAATACCAATACCGGAGCAGAAGTAAGCTTAGCCTTCAATAGCTGGAAGCTACGCTCACATGCCTCAGACCATACGAACTTCTCACCCTTCCTGGTCAGCTTTGTCAAGGGGCGGCGATGGATGAGAAACCCTCAATGAATCGCCGATAGTAACCAGCTAACCCAATAAAACTACGAATCTCGAAGGGCTTGGGAACCTCCCAATCCATAACTGCCTGGACCTTCGCTGGATCAACTGCAACACCAGCACCGAGATAACATGCCCGAGGAAATGAACCTCGCGCAACCAAAATCGCACTTGCTGAATTTAGCATACAGCTTGTGCTCACGAAGAACCTCTAACACTAACCTCAAATGCTGACGGTGCGTGGCCTCATCCGGAGAGTAGACCAACACATCGTCAATAAACACTACGACAAAGCTATCTAAATAAGGCCTAAACACCCGTTCATGAGATCCATGAACGCTGCAGGGGCGTTGGTCAATCCGAAAGAAGGACCAAGAACTCATAATGTCCATAACGGTTCTAAATGCCGTCTTGGACACATCCTCACTCCGAATCCTCAACTGATGATAACCAGATCGCAAGTCAATCTTAGAAAAGACTGATGCATCTCGCAACTGGTCAAACATCATCAATACGAGGTAAGGGATACCTGTTCTTCACAGTCACTTGGTTCAACTTCCTATAGTCAATGCACAACCTAAGTGACCCGTCTTTCTTCTTGACGAATAATACAGGTGCGCCCCAAGGGGAACACTAGGGCGAATAAATCCCTTATCAAGCAACTCTTGCAACTGCCTCCTCAACTCGGCTAACTCCGCAGGTGCCATCCGATATGGAGCCTTCGAGATAGGAGAGGTGCCCGGAAGCAACTCTATGGTAAACTCTATCTCTCTATCCGGTGGCAATCCAGACAAGTCATCAGGAAAGACATCTGGAAAATCCTGCACTACCTCAATCTCCGCAAGAGTAAGTGACTCATCAGCCTCTGGCACTAACACCACGCTGGCAAGAAAAGCGTCACAACCCTTGTTTACCATGCGCATCGCCTTCATGGCAGAGATGACTCTTTCCCGCCAAGTTCCTTGGCAAGGGATGAGAGAACTCATCCTCACCAGGAATGCGGAAAACAATCCTCTTCCGACGACAATCCACTAACGCATAGTGCTCCTCTAGCCAATCCAGACCAAGAATAGCATCATAGTCCTTCATCTTAGCAAGAAGAACCCATCTAGGATCTATCCTCAATGCACACAGGTAACGACGGAATGCACTTCCTAGTCGATACCGTACCCGCAGGGTGTGCACAGACAAGGGACCTCTAAATCCTCAGACTCTACGCCTGACTCTAGGGCTAACTGCCTAGCGAACCGCTCGGAAATGAACGAGAGTAGCACCCGTATCAAACAAAACCGAGCGTGCACACCTAAAGCAAAACCGTACCTTCGGTGACATGCTCCGCCTGCTCGGCGTCCTCGCGAGCTAAAGCAAACACTCGAGCTGGGGCTCGAGGCCTTCCTGGTCTTCCTGTAGCTGGCGCGGCTGCCGCTACTGCTGGGGCTGGCGCTCCACGCTGAGCTCCCTGCTGAAGTCTTGGGCAATCTTTGATCTTGTGGTCGCTGCTCCCGCACTTCAAGCATCTACCCGCTACCACCAACACTCGGAACCACCATGTGTCTTCCCGCAATGGGGACACTCTTTCTTCACACCAGGGAACGTACAGAAGGTACCTGAGAGTTGCTGACTGTCACGGATCGCTGCGGTGTCTGGTACAACCGTTTTCTTCTTGTCCTGCCGCTGGAATGTCGCTGCCGGCCTCTTCTGCGAAGCCTTCTTTTCCTCCAGATATTGCTCCATTTCTCCCTCCTGCCTGCAGGCAGCACTGAGGGCCTCGTCCAACGTGCGGTGGTCAAACGCCACGAGTCTCGTCCGCAGTGATGGCTTGAGTCCCATCACGAACTTCTTTGTCTTCCTGCGCTCATCCTCTACGATATGAGTGCATACTTAGAAAGTTCAGAAAACCTTGCCTCGTATTCCAGCACGGTCATGGAGCCTTGCGTCAGGGAGAGAAATTCTGCTCCATTTGTCCTGGATATGCTCTGGGACGAACTTGGCTCGAAAGAGCCTCACGAACGCGTCCCACGCCACGTCTACTGCTCCGTCCTCAAGCGTGTACGTAGTAGGAGGACCACCATACATCAGCTCTCTCCTGCAATACACCTTCATAAGCACCACTAACAATCTAACTTAACAGAACATACAAACATACAAAATTAAAGTCTACCTGTAGCATGTAGGTGGCTAATGTCACCTTATCCTCATCAGGGCACCTGATGGCTCGGAAGATTTTCTCTGTCTCCCTAACCACTTTCTGCCATTAATGGATCACTCTCCCCCTTAAAAGAGGGTGGGTCATCCTCTTGAATCGCTCCATGATGGAAGGTCCACCATGGTCCTGAGCTGGTGCCTGAGCCTGCTACATTAAACAAAGCAATACCAATAACAAATATCATGCAATTTAAATAGCAAACTACTAGTTGTTTCATTATTCTACCTGGGCCTCCAACTGTGCCTGGAGTGCTGCCTGGTATGAGCCTGCGTCTGCATGGCTTGCACCAGACCTTGCATGAATACTCCGTAATCCACAGGCGGCGGTGGGGGAAGTACAGGACCTGGCGGTGCCGGGCCTGCTGCTCCGCCCGCTCGTCACGTCGCGGCTCGTCCTCACGGCCGACGCTCCACCACGCCTACCTCTCGAAGCCATGGCTGTAATAAAATTTCAGCCACCATTAGAGCTAGGTTACTAAGTTTTCTAACCATTTTCTTATCTATCTTTCACTTCTTATTAGTGTTTCTACACATGTGGACATACTTAGCATGCAATGGGGATGATGACTTAGTATATTCATGTGCAATCTCAACCGGTCGCTCTGATACCAATCTCTGTGACGGCCCTCATTATACCGTACGGTTATACCAACCCACGTCGGTATAGCAAGCGTCATCACAGTGGGACATTTACCCAACGATACAAACAGCTGAGATACACCGAATATATAACAGAGTAGCGGAAGTAAAAGACAACTGTCTCTTCATTCATCATCCCCATATTTAACATACATGAAATTTGTCTTAACATTAAAGAACTTAAAGTTCACATAATTAAATTGCTGAAA
>CM024758.1:56544894-56877309 GCA_014218235.1 Colocasia esculenta
TGGGTTGAGTGTAATTTCATATCTTTTTCCCTCCTATTTTGATGATGACAAATGTGATTTAATGCAAATAATTGAAACATGATAAACACACCTTACCTGAGAATTATATTCAAAAAGCATGTTTCAAAGCACACTTATCATTTGTACTTATAATAAATATTTTACTAATGATATATGTGTTTATTCTTCAGGTACAAACATTTTTTGTAAAAGTATGTCGACACACCACTCAATGGTGTCGACACAACACCTCAGTCTCAAAGGCAAAAAATGAAGAAATGATGAGACTGTGTCGACACTAGTCAAAAAGTGTCGACACGAGTTGCAGATTCCGGAAATCAGACTACTCAGGTCGACGCACTCTCAGGGCAGGTCGACACCAGAGCTTGTTCCCAGAACAGCAGTTTTCAGAATTGGGGACAGCAGGTCGACGCAACACCAGAGCAGGTCGACACTGGATCCTGTTCCCAGAACAGCTGTTTCAGAACCGGGACAGCAGGTCGACACAACACCAAAGCAGGTCGACACTGGATCAGTTCCCAGAACAGCCTGTTTCAAGATTTGGGACAGTGTGTCGACACCACCACCAGGGCAGGTCGACACACTACGGAAAGTTTGCAACTTAAATTGGATGTTTGCCACGTGTCAGCCTAGGGCGATGGGGTATCAACCTAGGATCGTGTGCCCTTGTACCTAAAGGGTATCTTTGGAATCTTTTGGGTATAAAAGGCCCCCAATTGGCCGTCCATCATGAGAAGACCCCAACGAACTCTCCAAGCCTCCAGAAAAGTTCCCTTTGGCGGCGAGAAGAGCTCATCTCCCTCCTCTGCTCTCCTGGTGCCTTCTGAAGACCAATTCTCATCAATTCGATTGTGAGAATTGGAGTTTGATCCCTGAAGAAGCAATTGAAGCGCCTCAAGGAAGCAGATCAAGTAGGAGCATCTGTTGGAGAAGACTTCAAGGAAGATCCCCAACTTCAATAGTGCAGAGCATCGGCTGGGACTTCAAGGATTCAAGCCTCTTCCCAATCTGAGCTTCTACAAGGGAGTACACTGAAGAACAAAGCCTCTTAACACTATTCTCAATGTACTTTTGTTCTTCTGAGACTTCTTGAGATTGTGCAAGTGCTTCTGCATAACTCTCATGAATGTTCTCATGTCTGACATGATCTGCTGCTAGAAGATCCATGTCGTGTGTTGGTGTCTAGCATTGTTATTTGTGAGCCGTCGTGCTCAGTTTGAGTTGTCTAACTCAAGTGTTTGTTGAGCAGTCTTGCTCAGGGATCTAGAGTAGTCTTGCTCTAGAGGTGTGTGAGTTGTAAACTCAAGTGTTGGAGTTGTCTGGCTCCAGTGGGTGTGTTACCCAGGTGTTTAGTGAATCCTCACTGGGTGTGAGGGGTGGATGTAGGAATCACATGGGTGATTTCCGAACCACCTAAAAATCTCTGTGCACTTGTCTATTTGTGGTTTGATTCTTCATCCGTTAGATGCTTGCATAGGATCGATCAAGATTCACTTAATCAACTGGTTTTCACATCTATTTTATCAACTCACCTAACATCTCATCAGATCTGTGTTTTTCACTGATTAAATTGCCTCTGATTCTAAAAGTATTTTAAATTGCTTAAGCTTCCGCAGAAAGTGGCATAGATCTATTCATCCCCCCCCTTCTAGATCTTATCCACACCTTTTCCTCGATCCTTCAATTGGTATCAGAGTGGGTTTATACTTGATCTGATTTGATTTGAGCAGTTTTTGAGTATTGTATGTCTGATTGCTTGCTTGTTTTCTTGTTTGCTGAATATTCTTCTGAGCTTTATTGTTAAGTCAATGGATTCCAAAGGTTTCATAGCTGAAGGGTATTCCATAAATAGGCCACCATTCTTTAATGGAACGGACTATTCATACTGGAAAAATAGAATGCAAGTCTTTCTAAGAGCCCAGAACTATGAAATTTGGAAAGTGGTTGAGGTTGGTCCCTATGAAAACCAGGGTGAGGAAGAAACCTGGACTAGGGAACAAATAAGAAAAGCCACATTGAATTATAGTGCCATGAACATGATTCAATGTGCTGTTCATCCCAAAGAGTATTCGAGAATCTCAATGTGCAAATCTGCCAAAGAGATGTGGGATAAACTCGAATTACTTTATGAGGGAACATCACAAGTAAAGGAAACTAAGGCAAATATTCTTGTTTCAGAATATGAATTGTTTATGATGAAGTCTAATGAAACAATTTCTGAAATGTTTGCCAGGTTCATGGTCATTGTCAATGGACTCAAGGCCTTAGGTAAGGACTACACAGATGCAGACTTGGTAAGGAAAATCTTACGTTCACTCTCTTCTATTTGGCACACAAAGGCCACTGTCATTGAAGATTCTAAAGATTTGTCCAAAATGTCTTTGGATGAATTGATAGGATCTTTAATGACATATGAAATCAATTTGAAAAGAAATGAAGAACATATAATTAAGACCAAGCCAATGGCACTTAAGGCCTCTTCAAGTAACAAAGACAAAAGTCAAGAAAAGACAAGTTCTGAGGAGTCTGAGTCAAATGAGGATGAAATTGCCCTCATGACCAGGCAATTCAGAAAATTCTTGAAATATAGAAAAGGAAGAATGTCTGGGAAAAAGAAGTTTTCCACAGGTAAAAGAAACACTTCCTCTTCTAATTTCAACAAGAATCAAAAAGCTGACGAAACTGTCATTTGTTACAGGTGTAACAAGCCAGGACACATGAAGGGAGAGTGTCCTGAGAACAAGAAAGAAAAGCACAAGAAATTCCAGAAGTTCAAGAAGCCAAAGGCCATGGTAGCCACTTGGTCTGACGAAGATTCAAGTGAAGAAGAAGAAGACAAAAATCCTCAAGCTCTGAGAGTGAGGAAATCTGCTTCATGGCCAACAATTCTGAAGAAAAGGTAAATACCTCTTTTGAAGATTTTACTGTTGAAGATTGGCAGGATGTGTATGCAGAATTAGTTGAAAAATATTCTGAAATGAGAAAAGAAAACAAACACATCAAAAAGAAAATTGAAAACCTTTATCATAACCAATCTTCAAACAACAGAACTTGTGAGCTAGAAAATGAGATAACAGAATTAAATGAAGAAAAAGAAAATCTCATGAATCTAATTGATGATCTGAAGCTTGCCTCTCAAAAGGCCACCCTAGAATTCAAAGACTTATCTGAAAAGCTGGAAATTGAAAAACAAGAAAAACAGCAAAAGATTGAAGAAATTAACACTCTTCAAAACCAGCTAAAAGAAAGGGATGAAGTTATCCAAACCTTCACAAAAGGTAAAGATAACTTGGAGGCATTGCTAGGAACAAATATGACAACAACTTCTCATGGATTAGGATTCAACAAAAAGAAACCAAACAAAGACAAATCTGGTGAGAAAAAGGGCAAAGCACCATTAATTAAATTTGTCAAAGGTCCTAATCTTGAGAACACAGAAATCAAGCAAACATCAGACAAAACATCAAACAAAACACAAAACAAATTAAAAACTCAAAAACAAAAGAAGACAACCAGGTCGACACAGTCTCCTGACAGGTCGACACCAGTCCACAAGAAGAAGACTTCTGTGGTTGCTGTGTCGACACCAGTCATGGAAAGGTCGACCTGCTCAACATCAAAAGCTTCAAACAACTCAATCAAAAATTCAAATAAAATTTGAAAAACAAGAAAAAGTCAAAAGAAATCAGTTTTAAAGAACCTTGGACCTCCAAGACAGCATTTCAAGATGATTGGACCAATCCTTGGAGCCAATGGTATGACAACCCCTGTTGGTATCATCCTCAATTCTTTCAATCCAAACCTTTGGATGTACCAACAAAATCCATGGTTTCCACCTCCTAATCTGAACTCCTATGCTCAAATGAAAAACTCCCCTCCCACTAAAAACAAAAATGTTGGTGATTTCATTCCTAAGAAAAAGAACAAACAGAAAAAGACTGAAAACACCAATTTAACAAAACAAAAATAAAAAACAAGTCAAATTTGGGTGAGAAAAGATTTACTAACAATGTTCAAACATTCTGATGGTCCCAACTCTGTTTGGGTACCAAAATCTTCTCTCCACTGATCTTGTTGCAGGAAGGTCGTGCACCCAACACCAATGTGTGGTTTCTTGACAGTGGGTGTTCACGACACATGACGGGAGACAGAGCCAAATTCTCATTCCTGCTTGAAAAGGAGGGAGGGTCAGTGACTTTTGGAGGTAAAAATAAAGGAAAGATCTTAGGATCTGGTAAGGTTGGTCATACTTCCTCAAACTCTGTAGATAATGTTTTACTAGTTGATGGTCTTGATTATAATCTGCTCAGTATCAGCCAACTATGTGACAAAGGTCACAAAGTTGTGTTTGAATCTGATTTTTGTAAGATAATTGACTCATCAACTGATAAAATCAAATTCTTTGGAAAAAGGGAAAACAATGTCTACATGATCAACCTAAATAAAAACTTTTCTGAAAATCTTTGCTTTGTTGCAAATAAAGATGAAATTGCATGGACTTGGCACAAAAGACTTGGCCATGCAAGTTTCAGAACAATGAATAAGTTGTTAAGATTGAATTTGGTTAAGGGGCTTCCTGAATCCTTCTCTAATGTTGAAAATCAAGTTTGTGGGATCTGTTCTAAAGGAAAACAAACAAGAAAATCCTTTAAAAACTTCAATGAGGTACTCACATCTAGGCCACTAGAATTACTTCACATGGACCTTTTTGGCCCTACAAGAATTCTAAGTCTAAGTGGCAAAAGATATGGGTTTGTAATCATTGATGATTTTACTAGATTTACTTGGGTTATTTTTCTGTCCCACAAAAGTGATACTTGTCTTGAATTCAGGAACTTCTGTACCACTGTCTTAACAACTTATCCATATAAAATCAAAAATATTTTGACTGATCATGGGGGTGAATTTGAGAACACATCTTTTTCTGATTTTTGTGCTGAATTTCAAATATTCCACAAGTTTTCTTCACCAAGAACTCCAGAACAAAATGGAGTTGTGGAAAGAAAGAACAGAACTCTTGTGGAAATGGCTAGAACCATGCTACTTGAGAGTAACTTGCCCAAATCCTTCTGGGCTGAAGCTGTGAACACAGCCAATCACATACTCAATAGAGCATTGGTCAGACCAAAAATCAAGAAAACCCCCTATGAATTATTGAAAAACAAAAAGCCAACTGTTTCCTATTTTAAAATCTTTGGGTGCAAATGTTATGTACACAACAATAACAAAGAAAACCTTGACAAATTTGATGCTAAAAGTCAGGAAGCTATCTTCCTTGGCTATTCTGAGGTGTCAAGGGCTTTCAAAGTGTACATTCTTAAAACCAAAACTGTTGAAGAATCACCACATGTTATCTTTGATGAAAATTCCTTTTCAACTAACAATTCTAAATCTTGCAGGGAAAGACAAGACACTGAAGAGGATGAATTTATTGTGGACTCTTCACCAACTGTTGAGGAGTTTGAAAACATTGAAGAGAACCTGAACACACCATCTCCAAGTGGCTCAGGTAACATTGTCCCAGAAGTGGGTACTTCTGAACAGGTAATTTCTGAACATAGGTTTTTAAGAGATCACCCATTAGATAATGTGGTTGGCAACTTGCATGATAGAGTTAGGACTAGATCATCTTTCTTGCATGATATTGAAGAAGACCCACTAGCTCTAATTTCCCAAATTGAACCAAAGTCAATTGATGAAGCCTTATCAAATTCTGATTGGATTAATGCCATGCATGATGAACTTCATCAATTTGAAAGAAATCAAGTATGGGAATTAGTACCTAGACCTAGTGACCAAACAGTCATTGGCACTAGATGGGTTTTCAGAAACAAATTGAATGAATCTGGTCAGGTAATTAGAAATAAAGCTAGGCTAGTTGCAAAGGGGTACAATCAAGAGTTTGGAATTGATTTTGAAGAATCATATGCCCCTGTAGCTAGACTAGAAGCAGTTAGAATTTTCCTTGCTTTTGCATCCTCCATGAATTTCAAAGTTTATCAAATGGATGTCAAAAGTGCATTTTTAAATGGCTATATTAAGGAAAATGTTTTTGTTGAACAACCTCCTGGATTTGAAAATGAAAAATATCCTAACCATGTTTTCAAGCTCAATAAGGCTCTCTATGGTCTTAAGCAAGCTCCAAGAGCTTGGTATGACCGTTTGAGTACCTTTTTGCTTGAGAAAGGATACTCCAGAGGAACTGTTGATCAAACTTTGTTCACAAAAACAGTAAAAAATCAAATACTTGTGGTCCAAATTTATGTTGATGACATAATTTTTGGCTCCACCAATAAAGGCCTATGCACTGAATTTTCAAATCAAATGAAGAATGAATTTGAAATGAGTTTAATGGGAGATTTAACATTCTTCTTGGGATTGCAGGTGAACCAAACATCTGAAGGGATCTTCATCAGTCAAGCCAAGTATGTCAAGGAACTTCTCAAAAGGTTTGACTTTCAGACCCTCAAGCATTCAAGCACACCTATTGCCATAAATGCTAAGCTAGAAGAAGACTCAAATGGTAAGTCAGTAGACCAAAAGACCTACAGAGGTATGATTGGTTCTCTACTTTATCTTACAACTTCTAGACCTGATATTCAATTTAGTGTGTGTTTGTGTGCTAGATTTCAGTCTAATCCTAAAGAAAGTCACATGTTAGCTGTTAAAAGAATTTTCAAATATCTTGTTGGAACATGTGATTTAGGAATTTGGTATCCTGCTAATTGCAAGCTAGATTTGATTGCCTATTGTGATGCTGACTATGCTGGGTGTAAATTAGATAGAAAAAGCACAAGTGGCTTGTGTTTATTCCTAGGTGGGTGCCTTATTTCTTGGGCTTCCAAGAAGCAACATTCAGTTGCTCTGTCAACTGCAGAGGCTGAGTATGTTGCTGCTGGTAGGTGTGGAACCCAAATTCTTTGGGTGAAACATCAACTTCTCGATTACAACCAAGATCTAGGTTGTGTACCCATTCTTTGTGATAATACAAGTGCAATAAATCTGTCTAAAAACCCCATTCAGCATTCTAGAACCAAGCATATTGAAATTAGGCATCATTTCTTGAGAGATGAGGTTGCAAAGAAGTCCTTTGAACTCCATTTCATTGAAACTGAAAAACAAGTTGCAGACATTTTCACCAAACCCCTTCCTGAAAATAGGTTTTCATCCTTGAGGAGAGAACTTGGTCTTTGTAAATGTCCACATTCATGATCTCTCTTTAGGTTTGGGTTGAGTGTTATGCATTGTCTAAGGGGGAGTTCTTTTCATATCATAACCCTTTGCTTCCTTCAGTCATACTGTCCATATCTCTCTCAATTCCACTTCCATTTCCCTTTGGACAATAAATTCTTCAACTCTTATTGTGTTGAAATTTCTTGGTATATCAAATGGTGACTTGGAGAAGGACAGGTCATGCTTGTCTGGACACTTTCACTATGCGAGAGTATATGTCTCCGCCAAGTACTAAGAAATGAATATGCAATTATTGAGGGGGAGCTTTTATTGTTTAAAGAGAATCTTTCTTGATTTCATAATCTTGCATATCTTTATTTTGATAGAAAATGATTGAAATCATCATCTCAGGGGGAGCTAGAAAATTCACAAGTCATGACTTTTGCAAAATTCATAACTTTTCTTGCATTTCATCAATTTCCTGCATGATGTCATCATTCAGATGTCTAGAGTCTCCAAATGATCCTTTGAGTGATCTATCATATTTTTTTTAATCAACTGTCAACTATATTTTTCAACCCACAGAAACTCAGAAATCTTCCAAGATTGAAAACAAATTGTGTCTTGAAATTAAAACATCTCTTTGTTTGCAACTGATGTTGGATAAAATTGATTTCTATCTTACAAAACTCTTAAAATTTTGAAAATTCAACAGAGCAATGACATTTGAGCTGAGAAACTGCACACCTTCACAATGAATGAAGTGCCATGCATGTCATGAGGCACTAATGTTATCTCTGTTCAAAGGGGATAAAAATTCAAAAATGAATTCAAAATACAGCAAAAATGTGCTATACTTCTTCATGATGACTGAGTAACTGGAAATATTGGCGTCTACAAAACGTATATTTTCATGTCAAAAGGTCATCATTTACCCCTTTGAGACTTAATAATGAATAAATCTTAAGTATCCAGGGACTATGGTGTGTAAAAAGCACTAGTACTTGAGTGAAAAAGATTTATATCATTTGATAGTCTGTTAAAAAGACAAAAATATGTGTTGATGGAGTTTTGTTTAGAAAAGAATCATTTTCATTCATCATCAAGTTGTTCTTTAAGATTATGTTTTATTTTCAAACCAATTGTATTTAGTCTAGAGGATATCTTTATTTCTTTAACGTTGAGAAATATGGTAGATTATAGTTGATTGTTAGATATAATATATCCCTCAAATCATCATTTCATTGACTCAAGTGTTTGAATGCTCATATCCTATTGGAAATTGTTTAAAACTTGAATTGTGGTGAATTTTTGCAAAATATAACAAATGAATTTTTAAGTCTCTTAAACATCCTTGAAATGACTATTTCTCTCATTAGTTATCATTTTAAAGAAGTCCCAAAATTCTCAAAAAATTCTCACACAAAAATTCAAATTTTCTTCAAAGGCCAGGTCGACACCATCCTATCTCGTGTCGACACATTCCTAGGTCAGGTCGACACTACTTTCTTCCTGTGTCGACACTGTCCTCTTGCCAGAACCTTTTAAATCGTGGGTTTCGGATAAGTCTTGTTGTTCCTGCGGGGTATTGCACCACTGCAAACCCTTTTAGGCATCAGGTCGACCCGACGATGCTCTTCTTCTCATTTCCGGCAAGAAATCCACACATTTCTCCCTCAATCAAAACCCTTTCTCAATCATCTCTCTTCTCCTTCATCAAACCCCGATTCCACTTCATCCTTGCCACCATGGTGAGAAAGTTGGGTCCTCGCCGTGGAGCAAGATCTCAGGCGTCGTCCAGGCCAGTTCCGGCAGAGGATGATGCTCCTCAGTTCGAAAGAAGAACCAAAAGGAGGAATGACCCTGCAGAGCAACCAGGGTCCTCCTCTGCACCTCAGCCAGCACCAAGAGAGGTAGACCCTCTTCTTCAGGCAGAGGTAGGGTTTCTAGACAGAGAATCCGGGCTCCCCTTCTGGAGACTCTTCAGAGTCATCATCATCATCTTCAGAGTCTTCCAAGTCTCAAGACACCACCAGTGAAGCCAAGCTTATTCTAAAGCCCAGGATAGTGGATTTATCAGATATTCAGCTAGCAGACACATTTCCAGAAATTCAGACCTATTTCTCTCTTCAGTCTTGGTTGATATTCATTTCTGAGTTTCAAATTAGTTATCCAAGACTTGTTAGGGAATTTTACAAGAACCTGAAATGCACAGATGACGGATATAAATCAAAGGTTAAGGGCATAGTTATTGACATGCCAACTGATACAGCTGCCTCTATTTTCAAAGTACCAGATGAAGGGGCAGATTATCATGAATTTGAATTTGATCTTCATGAAGCCTATTCCATCATGACAGGCCTTCCTGCTGATGCCTCTGATCCAAAACAAACCCATGTTACCAGATTCAACACAAATACCTTTCCCCCTGTGTTGAGAGTCATCCACCACATTTTGACCACAATTATTACCCCTCAAGGTGGTGGAAGGGACAGACTTACAGACATACAGAGGTTCATTCTTTATTGCATGGTAAAAGACATCAAAATCAACCTCCATGTAATAATGTATCAAATCATATCTGAAACAACCAGGAAAGACCTCAAGAGATCTCTTCCATATGCTGCACATCTGACCTCAGTGTTCCAGCACTTTGGTGTGCCCTTGGAGAATGAGAAATCCCAGTCTATCCCTAAGTCCAACATCTATACCTTTAAGAATATTCAAAAATTCATGGGATTTAGACTGGAGGGTACTCAAGTTAGGAGAGGGCCAGTTGTGGTTGAGGCCCCTCAAGCTCAGGAGGAACAGCCTCAAGATCAAGGGGAACAGCCCCAAGCTCAGGAGGAACAGCCTCAAGATCAAGGGGACCAGCCCCAAGTTCAAGAGGACCAGCCTCCAGCTGAAGGGGACCAGCCCCAAGGTCAGGAGGATCAGCCTTCTTTGAATAAGGATCAGCCTCAAGTTCCAACTGAAGGTGACATTCCATTTCATGCCACACCCTCACCTCAGTTTCAACATTTCTCTCCACAACCCACATTTCAACCATCCACATCCTCTGGTGGACCTTCTGTTCCACCAGAGTTGTTCTCCTTCTTAAATGAAAATTTGAAACCTTGAACTCCTCCATTCAAACCATGTCAGAAACCTTTGAGTTGAGGATTCAACGGTTGGAGAACACTGTATCTGCCAAGTTCATAGACCAAAAAGCTGCCTCAGACTATGCAGCTCAAAGATTCAACAGATTGATTGGTACAATGGCAGATGCCTCATTCAACTGAAGGAGCACCAGCAAAAGTTAGAGATAGTACTTCAGGGAATTTTGGCAAATTCCCAAGCTGATGTCTTCAACACCAACCAGACATTACATGAGATCACCAGCACTAGACTGTCTTTTGCTCATTTTGTGGATGACTTGGAGAGCATGAGGAACTTCAATGCACACATTGATACACAGATATCTGATTTGACAAAAGAATTCAAGATCATGCAAAGGCCTGGTTGGTCAGCTGGATCTTCTTCCTCTTCACAACCCATTGCAGCTGATCTAGCAAGAATTCAAGCTACCTTGATAGAAAATTCAGACAGAATGGAACACTTCTTGCACACAAAACTCACAACCATTCAAGATCAAATCAAGTCCAGCTTGACTTTTATGGAGAAAAGACTGTCTGACATTGAGACCATCTTACTTCCCCTTCCTCCTCCTCCTCCATCTTCTACTTAATGTAATTTTTCTTTTGATGATGTCAAAGGGGGAGAAGAAAGAAAGAAAGAGAAATGTTCTTTTGTAATCTTTTTGGAATGATTGTAATGGGTCTCTTGAATGAAATGAAATGCATTTTGCTTAGCTTGAATGATTTTCTCAATTGTGACTTCAATGTGATTGAAAATTTTATGTGAATGTGAATGAATGAATGCTTGTCAAGTTGCTTGACCTTCTTTATGCACTAACTTACTTCAAGTTACTTTGTACTTCTTTAGTACAACCATCAATTGTGAATGAGCCATATTTAAAGGTCTTTAACAAGCATGAACATGAACAAAAATAAGGACATTGAATAACCAAAAATTGCTTAAAATCACATCTCATCAAAACCTCATTGACATATGGATTTAATGTTGCCATCATCAAAAAGGGGGAGATTGTTGGGTTGAGTGTAATTTCATATCTTTTTCCCTCCTATTTTGATGATGACAAATGTGATTTGAATGCAAATAATTGAAACATGATAAACACATTACCTGAAATTATATTCAAAAAGCATGTTTCAAAGCACACTTATCATTTGTACTCATAATAAAATATTTTACTAATGATATATGTGTTTATTTTCAGGTACAAACACTTTTTGCAAAAGTATGTCGACACACCCTCAATGGTGTCGACACAACACCTCAGTTCAAAGGCAAAAATGAAGAAATGTAGACTGTGTCGACACTAGTCAAGAAAGTGTCGACACGAGTTGCAGATTCCGGAAATCAGACTACTCAGGTCGACGCACTCTCAGGGCAGGTCGACACCAGAGCTTGTTCCCAGAACAGCAGTTTTCAGAATTGGGGACAGCAGGTCGACGCAACACCAGAGCAGGTCGACACTGGATCCTGTTCCCAGAACAGCTGTTTTCAGAACCGGGACAGCAGGTCGACACAACACCAAAGCAGGTCGACACTGGATCAGTTCCCAGAACAGCCTGTTTCAAGATTTGGGACAGTGTGTCGACACCACCACCAGGGCAGGTCGACACACTACGGAAAGTTTGCAACTTAAATTGGATGTTTGCCACGTGTCAGCCTAGGGCGATGGGGTATCAACCTAGGATCGTGTGCCCTTGTACCTAAAGGGTATCTTTGGAATCTTTTGGGTATAAAAGGCCCCCAATTGGCCGTCCATCATGAGAAGACCCCAACGAACTCTCCAAGCCTCCAGAAAAGTTCCCTTTGGCGGCGAGAAGAGCTCATCTCCCTCCTCTGCTCTCCTGGTGCCTTCTGAAGACCAATTCTCATCAATTCGATTGTGAGAATTGGAGTTTGATCCCTGAAGAAGCAATTGAAGCGCCTCAAGGAAGCAGATCAAGTAGGAGCATCTGTTGGAGAAGACTTCAAGGAAGATCCCCAACTTCAATAGTGCAGAGCATCGGCTGGGACTTCAAGGATTCAAGCCTCTTCCCAATCTGAGCTTCTACAAGGGAGTACACTGAAGAACAAAGCCTCTTAACACTATTCTCAATGTACTTTTGTTCTTCTGAGACTTCTTGAGATTGTGCAAGTGCTTCTGCATAACTCTCATGAATGTTCTCATGTCTGACATGATCTGCTGCTAGAAGATCCATGTCGTGTGTTGGTGTCTAGCATTGTTATTTGTGAGCCGTCGTGCTCAGTTTGAGTTGTCTAACTCAAGTGTTTGTTGAGCAGTCTTGCTCAGGGATCTAGAGTAGTCTTGCTCTAGAGGTGTGTGAGTTGTAAACTCAAGTGTTGGAGTTGTCTGGCTCCAGTGGGTGTGTTACCCAGGTGTTTAGTGAATCCTCACTGGGTGTGAGGGGTGGATGTAGGAATCACATGGGTGATTTCCGAACCACCTAAAAATCTCTGTGCACTTGTCTATTTGTGGTTTGATTCTTTCATCCGTTAGATGCTTGCATAGGATCGATCAAGATTCACTTAATCAACTGGTTTTCACATCTATTTTATCAACTTACCTATCATCTCATCAGATCTGTGTTTTTCACTGATTAAAATTGTCTCTGATTCTAAAAGTATTTTAAATTGTTTAAGCTTCCGCAGAAAGTGGCATAGATCTATTCATCCCCCCCCCTTCTAGATCTTATCCACACCAATTCCACGATCCTTCACAATCTTCCTTCCGATCATCCAGAACCTTTTCCCATTCAAAACCATGGTCATTTCTGGAGTTTCCGGCACCATCGGGGGCTATGGAGCTGCTTTTCTCACTGCAGAGTAGCAGGAAGGGTTTACTTCAGTGAAGACCAAGTTGTGCGGGCACAAGGCAGTAGATGTGATTGATCTGGAAAAGAATGGGATGCACAGCATTGTAGCGGCTATGGAAAGAATGAAATGGACGAAGATAGCAACATTGTCAGAGGTGAGTTATCCAGACCTGGTGAAGGCGTTCTATGTTTGCTTGAAGTCTGAAGAGGATGGGTCCTGGACATCCACTGTCAAGGGAAACCATATTAGGATCACATATGATCTATTGGCATCCTTGTTTGGTGTTTGCACCACCGGTCACTGTGGAGTACACACTGTTGACATTTAGGCTAAGGGTTTGGGGATTGTTGGTCCCGAGTTCAAACTGAAGGATGGGAAAATAGACATCAACCAGTTGAATGCATTCAATCATATTCTGCATTTTATAGTTTGTCAGATATTGATTCTGAGGAGTGCCACCTTTTCTACATGCACCAAGGCGGACTCCGACATGATGGTCTGGGCTATCCAGAACTAGAGCATAAATATGGCAGAAGTGATTTTGGAGAGGATGAAATTTGCTCATGCTCAGGTTTGAGACAAGAAGAGTAAGTTTAATGTGTCCCTTCCCTATGCCCACTTGTTAACCAATGTTTTCCAACACTTCGGGGTAAATCTAAGTGGGGCAGTTTCTGAGAAGATGGGCCAAGCTATCCGGTCCAGGAATCTGAAAAAGAGTGGTTTTTCATTGGTAGCTGGAGTATGGTCAAAGATCTCAGTGGCTGAGGGTGAGGCCATTATTGGCGAAGCCCAAGAAATCCAAGAAGAAGTAGCTCCAGCACTGGAGGCAGCAGTAGAACCAGTTCTTCAAGTTGGGTAAGAGGCAGCAGCAGCAGAGCCTATGGCCCAAGAACAGCAGGAAGTGGTCAGGGAAGAAATTCCAATGGTACAAGAAGACCAAGCAGTAGTAGTAGCAGATGTTCAGGAAATTGCAACAAAAGTCATCATTGAAGCACCTGTGGTCAGTGAGCACAGGATTGAGGACATTCCTCAAGAGTTCATTGAGCTCGTTGGGCAAAATTCAGAGGATATCTCTCCCTCTTCTGTGGTAGCATCAGTTCTCAGAAGTGTGCTGGATTCCATCACCAGCACTCAAGAGGAGCAAGGGCAGAGTAGCTGTGGCACCAGGCCACATTGAAGATCTTTGTGATGGAAGAAGCTCCCATTCAGGGGGAGCATGAAGAAGTGGCATCAGACCACACTGAGATTCAGATGGAAGATGCTCCTATTCAGGGGGAGCAATCTGTTGAGAAGGAAACACAGCCCCAGGGGGAGCACACTGCTAGTTCCCCTATTGATAATCAGTTTCAAGAAGGAGCTGTGGAAAGTGCCTCAGATGAAGAGGCTAATGTTGATAATGTGGAGCTCGTTGCTAGGGCAAGTGTCAAAGGAAAAGGAGTGGCTTCTGAGATCCCTTTACTCACCAGGAAGCCACATAAAAGGCTGAAGAAGAGCAAACTGAAGATCAACATGAAGCCTATTGTTGATAGATTGGATGAATAAGGAAAGATTCTCTGCTCTGTGCAATCAGATATTGCATCTATCTTCATAAGCCAGAGTACGACGGCTAAGGAGATGGGAATGGTTAGAAATGCAGTCAGATGGGTGCGAAGTGAGCTCATTAGCATTAAGGAGTCTATAGCTACACTTGTAGATTTGGTGAGGGCACAGTCCACAAATGCCCCTCCTGCTCCTCCTCTTGCAACACCTAATAGCAGCTCAGGGCCAAGGCAAGAGAATGTTGGACCGTCAGGGCCATCAGATGTGGCAGAAGATCGGCCATCATGGCAAACTTCTGAAGAACCAGTTGGGCCACCAAGGCCTTCAAAGGATGTGTCTGTGCCACCCAGGCCAATGGTTTCCGAGGCTGAAACTTCAAGAGTAGAAGCACCAACTGTAGCTCCAGAAGCCCCTGTTCCTTCTTCTCTTCAAACTCCAGCCCCTCCTTCTCCACCATCTTCATCCACAGCTCCTCCAGCACCTATCACCTTCAAACAACCCATGCCTCGCACCATCTCATCTCCAACACCATTTCCTTCTGAATCCTCTTCATCTCCTGCCACCTCCACCTTCTCCTATCATTGAAAACCCTCCAGCCTCCTCCTCAACTGGAGCCTCATCCTCTTCTAGTCCTTCTTCAGCTAGACCATCCATCATACCTCCTCCTACCCATCAGTCATTTCTTCATCCTCCTACTCCTCCCTCCTTTGTTATCTTTATACCTGAAGGTGCACAACTTGAAGGTCCATTTCTCAAAAAATTCGAGGATGAGTTGGAAATTACCACAATCCGCTCAGTTCTGAAAGTTGGTTCTCATGTTCACAGAACTGGCTCTCCTAGTCCTATTTCTAAAAAGAGGAAACTCTCCAACACTCTTGCTCTTCCTAAATTTCCTCCTCTCTGGTTCTCCCTCTCCGTTGAGAATTGAAGAAAACCCATCTATTGTGAATATCTCCAAAAATGTATCTTTGCCACCATTTTTGGTGTTCCTTATTTAATCTAACTGATCATCTCAATGTTGTTCTTCCCTATTGCCACATCTCCAAAGCTGATCAATCTAAAATCTTCCAAATGGCTGAATGCAAATCTAAAGATCAGTGGGCCAAGGGGCACAAGGCTCTCTACAGGAAGTTTCTGCTTGCGAAGTCCGATCGGTTTCCACCCCAGGATCACCCACTCACTCTCTCTGAATGGTTTGTCATTCATCACAAGTCTACCTGGGCACCCTTCATTCAACAGGAAGTAAAGCTCATCTGGTACTTCTAGCTCTTCAATGACTATCGTTATCTCCACAATTTGCCTGAAATTCAGTTGGGTCAATTCTAGGGAGCTGTTGCTTTGCTTAAAGTTGAAAGCCCAGTTAACTGTTCTTTCAAAGTGGATTTCGCTACCCTGAAAATATCAGAAATTGTGTTTCTCCCCAAACTGCATTCCTTGGTCATAGACTCATTAGTTGGTCCTGTTATCTTTGAGAGATTTGCTCGCGTAATGGGAAGGATCTCAGCTCAGTAGGGTCGTCTCCACTCCTTCCAAAGATTCCTCTTCCGGGAATTTCACGTAGGCTATATCACATCTGAGGTTCTTGCACCTCTTCTATCTGAAAGTGAAAGGCTCTTGCCCACCGAGTGGGAAAAGCATTACAACCAGTCTGTCCTTCAGCTGGCAACTTTGAACAGTTCCTTGTTTAAGGCAGGCAAGCCTTCTCTCTCGGCTGAAGCCTTCTTAGATTTGAATTCCATCAATCTAGTTCAAGAGCCCTATGCTCAGTGGGTAGCGCAGTACACACTTTTTGTGGCTTTGAAGAAAGATCTTCTGCAGCATCAGATCCACTACCCTATCAAGATCAACCAGTTTCTTCGGTTTGCCAGTTTTGGCTCTTTCACTACCTTCAAGGTCTCTCTTGGCAACGATGAATATGGCACCTTTATAGATGCTCAGCGCCAACTTCATATCAAAAGAATGCTTCCTGACATGGGGTCATCTTATTCTATCACATTTGGGGCTTTTCAACCCTATTTTGAGGAGCAGGAATGCAAGGCTTTGCCCATTATACAACGGCATGCCTCTCTTCTGTCTCCTGCTTTCTACCTCCCTGTACCCCCTCAAGAAAAATAGAAAAGTTCTTTGATCTCACTTATCTTTTCTCTTTCTATCTTTGTCTCTGCTAGTATCTTTTTGCTTAATGACAAAAAGGGGGAGAAAAATCTGTGTTTCTGAAATACATTTCTAACTTCATTTCAGAAATTCACTTAGATTTATTTAAAATCATCTATGCTTTTGTGTTATGTTTTGTCATCACCAAAAAGGGGGACATTGATGATCAGCTCATCCCTATATAATTTCATGAATTATATATCTATTTTGGTGATTAACAAAACTTCAATTAAGTATTATCTAACAAGTTTCATGAAGCTTAGGCACAGGAAGTAAATCAGGTGAAATAAAGCAACTATGTAAGTATTTCTTACATTAAAGTATTTAGAGTTCAAAGCATGAATTTTGACTAAGTACACATCGACTCGCTTTGAAAGCATAACGATTTCCATCATAGCATAACGATTTCATAAGTATCGCATCAATTTCGATCTCAGAACGATTCGCTAAGTGTATACATCAATTTCGTTCCGCAACGATTCGTTAAGTGAGAACAACGATTTGCTCTCACAACGATTCGGTTTCACATCGACTTGGTAAGTAAGAACAACAATTTGCTCTCACAACGATTTGATAAGTGAGAACAACGATTTGCTCTAACAACGATTCGGTTTCACATCAACTTGGTAAGTGAGAATAATGATTTGCTCTCACAACGATTTAATAAGTGAGAACAACGATTTGCTCTCACAACGATTTGGTTTCACATCGATTTGGTCATCAGAACGATTCAATAAGTTACATAAAGACTTGGTCATTATACCGACTCGAAAAGTTACGCAACGATTTTCTTGCTGTAACGACTCAATAAGTCACAACAACGACTTGGTCCGTGTAACGATTCGATAAAGCAAACAACGATTTGATCACTGTATCAACTCTACAAGTGAAACAACGAATTGTTTAGATCAATTTTCCTATACACAACGATTTGCTTAGTATTAAACAACAGCGCAACGATTTGGTTATAACGATTCACTTATAACGACTTGCTTATACTCTCATAACGATTTGTCTCTTACTTCGACTTGGTTATGACTGTACAACGATTTGTATTCACATCGATCTGTTTATGAATGAATAATGATTTTACATAAACAACGACTTATTCACATAATGATTTCATAAGTCGTACTCACAACGATTTTGTGAATCACATCGATTTGATATTCAAATATATTGAAAGTCAAAGTCTTCTCACATGTTTTTCGATACTCATGCATTAATGTATCTGTACATCTCACTGGACGATAAATACCTGGATGAGTACGAAGACTCACAAACTGAGTACGACGGCACTCATCTGAGTACGACGGCACAACTATGAGCACGATAGCTCACAAACACACAAGCAAGATCAAATCCACAAGAAATCAGATCCTCTAGCACTCATCTGATTCACAGCCTTAAACGCACAGAGAAATATACACAGAACTTCATGTACAAATTTTATGAACACTCAGAGGCAAACTGTTAAGAACACTCCAATAAAAATGAATGAAAGAGATGTGAATTGGATGTCTCTTGTTGAAGATGATTTGTAGAAGCTTGAATTTAAGGTTCTTGAGAAGATCAGATGGAGCACTCCTTCGATCAACGATGCTCTATTTTCATATCTGCTTCTCTGCACAATTCTTTCTTTTTCTGTTGCTACTCTTCTTCACAAACTGCTCCTCTTTCAGCACTTCATATCTTTCTCCACTGCTTGTCTTTGATCCTGTAACGGCCCCGATGCCCAAACCCTAGGCTCCCACTAAGGATCCGAACATCGGCACCGCCGCCCACGGGCCCGGGGACATAGAAGGGCTAACGGAGCAGTCTAACAAGATATGTAACGGGAGTAAGTGACAACCAAACGCACTAAAAGTACCAACAAATGAAGGAAAAGAGTCCAACACAGTGTGCAAGTCTAGTACAGTCCCAAAGTATGCAAAGCACAAGTGCAGAAATAAAGGGGATAGCAAGTCCCTTAGGGGCATACCCCGAGGGTGAAGTAAACAAGTACTAGTGACACTGCTCACAGAAGACACCATCTACTACGGCCCCATCTCCTCAGCCTACCGCGGAGGGTGTTACTGTGATGTCTCATCTGTAAAAGAGGGAATGAGCATCACAAAGTTGCCCAGTAGGTACTACCAATCTCCCACTGGTTTTAACAATAGAATAGATCTATATGTGCACAATTTAAATAAAGTAGGAAATCTATTATACTAACAGAGTAAGTGCGGAAGCGTAAAGTAACTACACGGTCATCGGTCTAAGCTAAACGTCGGGACTGGAAACCCGTGTAAACCACGACACTGGGAAGAACCCATGGTTGTAAACACAGACAGTAAACAGCAGCCTGGGCAAAGGCACTAGCTATAAGACAACTACACTAGTCAACCGGTCAGGTGCGCCACACACCTTACCCTCGACTGACAGTCTATGTCTAGCACCTCCCATCAGAGTGAGACATGGAACTAAAGTAACCACAACTATTGTAGTCTGGCCGGACTACGGTCCCATGCCTGGCCCCTCTAGGTGGTACGAAAACCACGTAGAGTGAGGCAGTGAGAAAAAGGACTAGCAGATTAGCGCCAGAAGAGCACCAAACCACCTCGGCGTCCGAGTTTCATCTAAGAGATCTCTACAAATGACTCTACACCGTTGTACCCATTGTTTTCCCCTCTGCTACCAAAGTCCGTGACTCAAGCTCGCCCGCCGCCCAGAGAACTCCCTCAAACAGGCGCGGGGGGACCGGGGGTCCACATAACAGTAACAACTTGTCTCACAGACAAGCCCTCAAGTGCCTAACACCGGGCGAAAGACTAGAGTAGGACCGTGCTAGGAAACTGCACAAGTGCCAAGAAAACATAGTCGCAGCGGAACGGAACTTTGAATAGGTCGACAGTCCCTCTCTGTTAGAGAGGCGACGCAGGGGTCCGTCATGAGAAGAACGCGACGACCCTGCCTATCGCGACCCGAGTCCAGAAGGCAACACATACCCCTGTCACGTTAGGAACACGACGGGGTTGGCTGTCGCCATACAGAAGTCATATGAATGCGACGTACATACCCGCCACGATATGAACATGACAGGTATAGATGATGCGTTGACAACAGAAGGCGACGGGGTGACACGTCGCGACATGATCGGGACAAGGACCCCCGTCGTGACCACAGACAGAGGCCGGGTGGCAACCCGAGACCTCCAAAAATGCCCCAAAATCACAACTCCGGTGTGTACAAGGGGAGGGAAACATGGAGAATGATGTAAACACATTCCACAGGCACAAACCACCCTTATTCACACCCATGCATGGCAAGATAATGGATCTACACTCAAATAACCTCACATGTAAGCATGGATCTCTCATCACCCAAACCCCCAAATCAAGCACAAGAAGCATCACCAACACACATGCACAACCTAGCATGCATTCTAAGGGCTTGAAGAAGAGGGAATGTAGGCCCTAGCATGGTAGAACTAGGGGGAAGGCAATGGAGTCCGTACCTCAAATCGAAGAGCCAACTAGTTGGGGTCTTCTCGTGTGCATGGCCACCTCCTCGTCGATCCAAGATCTATGAAGACTCCATCCATGAGCCACGAACGTCCTACACACTGAGGAAGAGTCACCAACGTGAAGACAAAGCCATGTCGAAGAAGAACGCCAAGCCAGGAAGGAAGAACCACCCACACACCTCACACACACCCTCACACTCTCCCCATGGAGGAAGAAGCACAGAGAGAGGTCAGAGAGGAGAAACACAGGCAAAAGGGGAAGTAGAAGAGGTGTTATGCGGCCTGTGCAACTTAAACCTCGGCCTTCAAAATGGGACGGACCTGGCCGTCGTGTTACCAACACTAACGCGGCGGTTACCTACGTCGTGATTTGGAAGGACTGCCATACCTAACGGTCAATCCCACCATGCGTCGCGCATGCAGACCTGACATCATGAACGTAACGGACTGGCATGTTGCATTCATGCATGTACGGCGACAGGTGTCTCAACCGTCCCGACAGCAAAATGACAAAGAAGCATGCTGTTGTCAGAGCTAAGTTGCAACAGAGGCAGCTGATGCATCCTTATCCAGAACGTGATGGTCACCTCCGTTGCTTTCTGAAGGTGACGGCCCGAAGCGTCGCGACCACAACCGAAGGTGGCTAACCCACAAGAGGGAGGATGTTACAATCTAACCAACAAAAAAAAAAATTTTGTCCTCAAAATTAAGGGCGAAACCCAGGGAAAAGAAAGCAAGCAAACATACCAGTCAATCAAACAAGTAATGAAAACGCTCCCGCATCTCGTCCTTGTGCTCCCAAGTGTCCTCGCCACCGACGCGGTTCTCTCAAACTACCTTGATGAGTGGGATCTGCCACCTGCACAGCTGCTGCACTTTGCAGTCCACAACGCTGACCTGGTACTCTGGCACTGACAGATTTGGAGCAATCTTTAGCTGTGAGTAGTCCAACACGTGCGATGGATCTGGCATTTACCTCCTCAGCTAGGAGACGTGGAGGACGTCGTGAACACCTACCAACTGAGACAGAAGAGCTAACCTGTAAGCGACCTCGCCAACCTGCTCTAGGATGGGAAAGGGCAAACCTCATGCTGAGCTTGCCACTCTTCTCAAACCTGAGAACACCCATGGTGGGCAAGATCTGAAGAAACACACTGTCGTCTACCTCAAACTGAAGTGGCCTCCTACGAACATCCGTGTAGCTCTTCTGTCTGCTCTGTGCTATCTACGGTCTCTATCTGATCAGCCTCACTGTGTCTACACACTGCTATACCAACTCTGGACCCAGAAGCTGCCTCTCGCCAACCTCGTGCTAGTGCAACAGTGCCTTGCACGGTCGGCCATACAGAGCTTCGTAGGGTGCCATCCCAATGCTGGAGTGAAAGCTATTATTATAAGCAAACTCCACCATTGGAAGGTGCGACTCCCAAGTGCCGCCCCAGTCTAGGCAACATGCTCCCAACATATCCTTGAGGGTCTGTATGGTCCTCTCCGACTGTCCGTTTGTCTATGGGTGATAGACCGAACTCAGCCTCAACTCGATGCCAAGTGCCCTCTGAAAATTGTGCCAGAAACGAGAGGTGAACCCCGGATCTCTATTTGAAATGATAGAGATCTGAGTCCCGTGCAAAGGCACCACTCTGTCCGCAAACAGCCTAGCAAGTCTGTCCACTAACCACGCTACTCTGACCGTCAAGAAATGAGCCATCTTTGTCAGTCGATCAACGATCACTGAAACATTGTCGTGCCCCTGCTAAGTACGAGGTAAGCTAGTAACAAAATCCATGGTCATGTTCTCCCACTTCCATATGGGAATGGGTAGCGACTGCAGCTCACCACCAAAACGCTGGTGCTCCGCCTTTACCTGCTGACAAGTAATGCAGTGAGCAACAAACTCAGCAATATCTCTCTTCATCCTGGGCCACCAAAAGAGTCCCCTCAAGTCATGGTACATTTTGGTGGAACTGGGATGAACAGAGTACCTCGATCTATGCGCCTCAGCCAGCAGGTTGAGCCGTCGTGCTCATAGTTGTGTGTTGAGCTATCGTGCTCAAGGTGTTTTAGAGTCGTCATGCAAGTAGCTTTGTTGACCAAACAACTATGGAATATTTATCATGCAGACTCTCTTTGGGTAAAATTTGCTAGAAAGAAATTTTCCAATATACTTGTCGATCCTAAATCCCCGTTCCCATCAGGAACACAAAAAGATATATTTCATAAAGCAAGGGAGAGACTTAGCTCCGAGACTGCCTAGGTGATTAAAAATGGGTGATCGACTAGATTTCTGCATGATATATGGTTTGGTCATACTCCCCTTATGCAATTTTGCTCTCCTTATGTGGATGACGATTACGTAGCGGAGGTGATTAGTGATCATTCTCATCCTATATGGCAGTCTCTGCTTATTCCTAATGACTTGATTGGGAAAATATGGAGGACTATATTGGTCTAGAATGAAGACTGTTGTGTATGGCATCACTCTGTTGATGGCTCTTTCACCACTAAATCGACATATGAACACCGTCGGTCACATGCTCAGCTTAAGCCAGCATTGGCCAAGATTTGGAATTCACTCTTTTCACCCAGAGCTTCCATCTTTGTGTGGAGGTTAGTCCATCGCGCGGTGCCTGTTGTTGGAAGGGTGATGGAGTGTGGTATTCCTCTTGTTTCCAAGTGTGTTTGCTGCCATTTTTTTGGGATTGAAGATATTAACCACTTATTTATGGAAGGAGAGTTTGCCAAACTACTTTCGTCTTGGATATATCTGCTGGTGGATGTCAGTATAGATTGGGGGACCACTGTTTATCACAAGATCTCTAAAATATCATCATCAGTAAACACTCAAAGCCCATATGAATTTGCCATTCTTTATTCCATTATCCTTCTGTTATGGCATATTTGGAAGTCTCGTTGCTCAAGGGTATTTGAAGACATGAGGCTAAATCCTTCTTGGATCAGTCGATCTATTACCGCTGATGTTGCATTTGCCATGTAGAGGATTAGCTTCAAAGTGGCACCGTCCCCTTATCAATCAAATCTACTTCAAGGTTTTGGACTTAACTTTACTATAAAACTAAGCAGGCCAAAGATTTTACATTGGCAAGCTTCTCCTGATGGTTACTCCTTATTTGTTGATGGTGCTTCAAAAGGTAACCCAGGTGTTGCAGGTGGTGGTGGTTGCATTCGTGATGTTAACAGGAGCATTTTTATGCTTTCTCATATTATTATGGCTTTGGTACCAATTTTGTAGCAGAGGTCTGGGCACTGGTGGATGGCTTAAGAATTGCTAAATATTAAAACATCCCACTGTCATCTGTCTACTTTGACTCATCATCTCTTGTGCTGCTACTTCAGAAGGGAAGCGCTCCTCTTTGGCAAGTGTTGTTTTGGTGGGATATTCTTATTGATCTCCTCCAAAGCTTAAGATGTAATATTAAGCATATCTATCGAGAATGTAACTCAATTGCTAACGCATTGGCCAACCATGCTTTTGTGACACAAGTTAACTCCGAATACTCAACTTGGAGTTAATCGCCATCCAAAGCTCGTGGATGTGCTGTTTTTAATGCTGCTGGTCTACCCGCAATTTGATTTTGATTTTCCTCTATTTTAGGCTTCCATGTATTTCAGAGGAATGCCCCGACGGATATGTAAAACTCTTTTTAATAACTTCGGCCCAGGTGACATCTTAACTTGAGAACCCCTTCAACTAAAAAAAAAATAATTACAGTTAAACATATATTGTCTTCATGGATTGCTCTTAACATTGATTACTCTTTGAACATCGATTGTGTCTTAAACATCGATTACTCTTTGAACATCGACTGTGTCTTAAACAACGATTACTCTTTGAACATTGACTGTGTCTTAAACATTGATTACTTTTTGAACATCGACTATGTCTTAACATCGATTACTCTTTCAACATCGACTGTGTTTTAAACATCGATTACTCTTTGAACATCGACTGTGTCTTAAACATCGATTACTCTTTGAACATCGACTGTGTCTTAACATCGATTACTCTTTGAACATCGACTGTATCTTAACATCGATTGACATTATATTATCCATTGCTATTTCAGATATATTAGTTTCAAATACCTTGATAATTATCTGTGCAACTGATTGTGGTTGAAATTATAATGATTGCCCTTATGATTAATCTTTGTTATGAACGTAACTTGGTGCGCAATATTTTTAAATCATTTTTAAAGATGTGTATTTAAAATTTTCCGCTATATATTACATATCCTTCTTAAAAAAACTTTGAAGGATATCTTCTTACAGTATGACTTTTTGATTGACTACTATTTTCATGGTAAGTCTTCTAATACTTTACGCGTGAACAGAAAGGAACATATCTGTCTGTGGCTTACTTAGTCACGGGACATTGTTCTCTTGCAGAAAGCGCTTTACGGTTTGCCATTCTTATAACAAGTCTTCTTATGATTTATATGGTGACAGAATGGACATATCTATTTCTGTATAACACCTTTTTGTTTGTTGACTGAAGATCTCTCTCTTAGCATTTAATGTCTATAGGTTTCCGGTAGTCACATGTTTCTACAACGTAAGACTTGTAGCAACTGCATGGAAACGGACACTAAGGAATAAGAGACAATGGACACCTCAACGGACACTTCAACAAACACATCTGAAGAAAGGTGAAGTGCTTATAAGAAGATGATGACTATGAAGAAAAAAAAATGAAGATAGCACAGACAAGCAATATATGCATATACACACATGCCTTCACAACCACCATTGAGAGCAGTGCACCTTCACTCCAAGTCTGTCTGCTCCAAGCTCTTCTGAAGCCCTCACTTCTTTTCTTTGAAGAGGAGCCTATCTGGGCTGAATATGAGGCACAATTTTCAAGACTGGCCGGATATGCTGACCATCTGGTGAATACGGCTCAATGGCCTTAAGCCTCAGTATATTACTCAATTGGCCCCTTTCGACATCTAGACATATGCCGAGATGGTGAGGAAAGCTCAACTGCTAGAAGATGCTACGGACTTCACCGATCTTATCAAGGGGAAGTTTGTGAAGAAAGAACTGACACCCAGTCTAACATCTGCCAAGCCAACTAACGGCAAAAAGTGTTCTTTCAGCATCACGGAAGGACCCAGCCAGGAAAGGAAACCCAAGGTGTAACGTCCCGCATTTTTCAGATCTTTGTGGATCCTTGTTTAGCGGGTTTGGTGGCCAGTGTGTGGCCCATTAGTCTGTGTTTCTGATGTTGGCGCAGGTTAGGAGGCTTGGTGGGCCGGCAGATTGGGCCCAAAGTGCTCACAAGTTTTCTGCCTGTGAACGCGACAAGGGTCTGCGTCGCATTCTGAACGCGATGGCCCTGGTGGTCGCGTTCCTGTTACCACTATTTTGGGTTGTCATCTGCATACGCGCCGCGTGTCGCACACTGGGGCGGCATGCTGACCTTGACCTTGTGAAGGCGACGCCCTACTTTGTCACGTTCAGGTCGCGACGGAGGGATACCTCGCATTCTTAACCACTGTGCATTTTTAAGTAACTTTGGCCAAACAGAGATGGAGTGCACTCTGCTCGGCCAGGGGAGCTTCCTGCGGGGTTTTGCTCGGCGATTCGATGGCTTGGTAGTCCTTTTGGCATGTTCTCCCTGCGAGGACATTGTGTGGAGCGGGGGAAACGCCGAGTGATTACCAGTTTTCATGTTCTTCGCGAAGGTAGGGAGTTTCCACCTTGTTTGGTTGTGTAGATTGTGTGTGATGCATGTTTAGTTGTCTACAGCTTTATAAATGTTAGATACCAAGGTAGGGCAATGAAATGAGCATGAAAACTGGGTTGAAACTCGTTTAGGGTGGTTTTTATGGATAATCTGGAGAGGGGTTCCCAGATTAGGGTTTCACCTATGAAGGCGATGGCCCAAGGTGTCGCGTTCTAAATGCGACAGCCCGATCTGTCACATTCTGATCTTGAACGCGACATATCAAAGGGTCGTGTTCTGATGGCGACCAAGGACCCTATCGCGTTAACAAGTCCGAGAGGCTTTATGTTGTGCATGTTGGCATAATTATTCGATTATGGTGGTTGGTTATGCATGGGTGGTGCATTGGCACCTGTAGCACTTCTTGAGCGTGTCATTTACATAGTTTGCATGTCATTTACATAGTGGACATGGTGTTTGCGTAGTTTTGAGTGTGAGCAAGGCTCAGACTCTATCGTGGTATAACTTCTATAATTAGTTTGTGATGGTTTGGCAGTGAGGTTCCATGTGAACCTAGCCGCGGTTCCTTAATGTCTTTTTATAAGTTATTTAGAGTGGTTTAATTAGTATAAGTGTGTGTGTGGTTATTGGTTGTTGTTTATTGGGTTTAAGGTGCCATTGGAGGTCATGATATGACCAATGACAGGCTTGGTTACTATAGTTTAATGTGGTTTGTGAATGTGGTTGTGTAGGATAGCTTGTGGGTCACAGGGTGACAAGGACAAGCTATTTCTCACATTTATACCGTGGTTTGTAATATAGATTACATATTTATATATCGTGGTTTGTGTGTTGCCGAGTTTGGTGGTCCGGCGCCTATTTCGGAATGCCTCTTTAGTTGGGTGCCCCGGGTTTTGTGTGAGGCAGGCACGTGTGTGTGCTTGGGGCTTGTCCCGGTACTGGGTACCGTCGAGGTCTGTGTCATCTGTCCTGGACACCCTCACTCATGTGTTTGAGTAGAATGTTCAGCTAAGGTAAAGATGATTGGGGGCAGCGACTTGTGTTTGTCGGTGTGCAGTCGCTTGTAGCGTGCTCGTGGTTGGGGGTACGGACACCAGTAGACGTACTGGTCCCCAGCTAGTCCTGTGTTTCCAGTGCCTCACTTTAGGGAGCTCGGGCCGGAGTCCCTAAGGGTGCCAGGCATGGGCCTGCAGCTATGTGGTCTGCAGGTGTGGTGTAGGTTGGTCTCCACTATTCTTTGGCTTGTGCTTGTAGAGTGGCAGTTGGACCTTCGTCTGTGACTGCGAGACTGAGAGGTAGTTAATGTTGTGTTGTCCGGGTTGGATACTGGTGTCATGAACCAATAGTCTGTTCCCATGTGATGGTGCCGTTCCTTTCTGACTCATGCTTTGCCACAGGTGGTGGCTTGTGTGTGTGATAGGTTGGATGAGGTTTTACCCATTATGGTGTGCCCTGGTTGTGGCACGATTTTGGTTGTGGTTTCATGGTGGTACCTCATGGTAGTAGGTACCTGTACCCATTGTGGGTAGCTTTGTGTTGTGGTACGTTGTGTACCAGTTCATTTCCAGTGTTGTGGTGGAGTTGTGCTCCGTGGAGGTCGTATAGTGAGACCTTCCACTCGTTGTGTTTTACCCTTACTCGGGTAAACTTTTGATTGTAATTTTAGTGTATAATGGATTGGCCCATTGTAGCCAGTCCTGCTACTATGTGTGTGGCTTTTGACATATCGTAGTTTGGGGTATATTGGACCAGCTCTTGATCAGCAGTCCTGTTACTCATGTGTTTGGGGTTCGCTTGTGACGCTTGTAGCCTAGGCAGCGGTTTACCTGTGTAGCTTGTAGCTTAGGCGACCAGTTGTTATGATAGGGTGCTTGTGTGGCTTGTGGCCTAGGCATTGTTATTGTTGGGCGGGCTAGTGATGCTGTGCTAGTCCTATGGTTTCTCTTTCTTTTCGAGGACTTTATGTTTATTGTTATGTTTATGTTTAGTTGTTGGTTATTATAATGTTTGTGAGCATGTTATGGTTTGGCTATCGGTGTTGCCAGTGAAACCCTCTGGGGTTGAGGTCTCTTCAGTGTTGTGTGTTGTTTTTGGGTGCTCCCTACTGAGCCTATGACTTGTTGAGGCTCACTCCCCTACAGTTCTTTTCAGGGCTTGCCGTTTGCGTAACTTGCGGAGGTGTTGTGGCAGACTTGTACCACCAGCAGTAGTGTTAGTTGGGTTGTGTGAACTTGTGCTCCCTCGGGGTATGCCCCAGGTAGTTGTACTTCTTAATTGGACATGTAATAATGTATTGGGACAGTTGTAAATTGTTATATGCAGATATGAGCACATGTACTTTCTTGTGTCTTATACTGTTGTGATTGTCTTTTATATTCTTACTGGACACATGTACGAGCTATCCCTTGCGAGACTTCGGTCCGTTTGCGGGAGGCGGATCTGGATATGGAGCCTTATTGAGCATAAATATCAAGGGCCGTTACAATTGGTATGAGAGCAATGGTCCAGTTAGAATATGAAAAGACATTGAGGTTACAATGTCCCAATACATGAATTAATGTCCACTACTGGTCGTAAGTCTGTGGTTTAATGTGATTTCCAGTGTGGTTTTCACGTGGGTTTTTGATATGTGAATTGTGTGTCATTGTTTGTTAAAATGACAGCTGTTAGAAATGGTAGAGAATGTGTATAGTTTGTAAGGAAGATGGCAGTTGTCGGTAGTTGTTAAGGAACGTATGGATAGTGGTACAGTGTGAGTGGTCACATTACGATGCCAGTTGCGAGTAAAGTATAGTTGTTTAAAGGTTCTCAATTATAGAAATTGAAGGGATTAGTGAATTCAATTATGAATCTAGTAAAAGTATTTTAGTGAGGATCAAAGTTGGCAAAGATAGGTATAAGGTAATGATATGATGGGATAGCAGAGGGAACATCGTTATGATGAGAATAGAACAGTGTGATCAGGGTTGTTGAATGCGTGAATTGTGGTTGAGAATTTTTGCTGAAGTAATTATTGTATTTGAGATCTGTATTAATAAATGTTAAGGAGCATTGTAATTTGTGATATGCCAGGTTTGAAATGATTGAGTGAGGTACTTTAGCTTGAGATGAGGTAAAGATAAACAGAGGAGTAGCAATGTGTGGCAGTCAGATTAAGTGTATTTGTGATTAGAGATGGTTGCAATAAAAAGTTTGGGAATAATATTGTTGTGAACAATGATGTTAATGGAAAATTTGATATAGAGATTTATGTAAGCATGTGCAGAGGTGACCAGCTAGGTAAAGAAAGAGTAAAGGATGAGTAGCGTGTAGCTAGATTTTTCTGAGAATTTTAAAAGAAAGATATTCAGTTAATAAATGACAATCTGTAAAGGTTTCGTAGAATGTCTTGTAAAGGATTACAGCGTTGAAGATAAGGGCGGAGTTGTTAGCATTTGTGTGCGGTTTGTGGGAATAAAAAAAGTAAAGCTTGTGTTAGAAAAATATGGATCAGTTGAGAAGTAGTTAAGTAGTACCAAAATAAGTAGAACAGCAAGACAGATTGTGAATGGGTATTTGTAAATGGGCCGTAACAGAGAAATTAATGGTATTTAGCAATAAATCAGTAATGCAGAATAAATGAATCAGGCAGAATAAGTTACTGTGTTTAAAAGAGATAGTTTCAGTTTATAGTTATGGCAGTATTGCAATAAGAAGGATTGCAGTGTAAGTGGTACAGTAAGATTAGTCAGTTAGCAGAATAGTTGAAAGAAATATTTTGCAGAAAAGGTATTATGTTGTTGGCAGTAAAGTTAAAGATCAGTATTATTAATAAGATAAAGAATGTGGCAGATTATAGAGCAGCAATAATCAGATAGTTTAGGAATGTGCAGCAAGAATTTGTGTAATAGCCTGCAGCAAGGTAATTCAGATAAATAGATGAATTTTTTATAAAATATTTCTAGAATTCTACAGATCAATTAATGAATGCGAGCAGAGTAGATTAAAGTGTGGCAAAATAGAACAGAAAAAGTGAGGAAAGTTTGGTCAGTTTAGTGGTAAAGAATTTTGAGATTGGACATCATATAATTGAGCAGACTTTGGTAGAAGTAAGGCAGACATTAGAGTATATGCAGTGCAGAGATAATTAAGAAGCTTTGTTTTCCCGATAAGAAAGGACAGTGTCACAACAACGATAATGGAAATTGTAAAGAGTTATGAATCTGATTTACTGAGTCAGTCAGAGAATATTGTTTAAAGTGAGGAAATATATAAAGGGGTAAAGTATATTAGTAGTAATATAGCAGAGCTCAGAATTCAGTGTGACACAGATATAGTTGAAAGTTGAATATGAGCCGAATCAGTTAAGCAGTGTTATTATGAGATAAGAAAAGTGCAATGTTAGCTAGAGAATACAAGTTAAAGAAAGATATGTTAACAGTGGTACGTCAGAATTCCGAATTTAAGTAAATGGCATAATTAGATAGAAATATTAAGAAAAGTAGATCAGAAATATCAGTATTCTCTTCCAGCGTTAAGTGAATAAGTAAGATGATTTGGGAAGCCAGTAAGTTAGAATTGAGATCAAAGTTTATGGAGTATTTTGCCAAATGTTCGGTATGATCAGAGTAGCGCAGCGGAAGAGTGGAAGGTTTGATAAATTATAGGTTAGCTGAGGTTTAAACGATTAAGAGAAAGCTTAGGGTTTGTGCACAGTGGGTAAAAGGCAATGGTATGTGGACAAATATGAGTTATGGCAGTACGGGCAAAGAGGCAAGCAGTTGAAAATGTGGATACAGATAAAGCAAAATAATGACTAACAGTGATAAATAGATAATGGAATGGCACTGAAGAATCCGAAGATTTAAGCAAGGTTTAGTACGACAGAGTACCCAAAGGTAGCAGAGTAAAGTGAAAGGTTTTGAGCAAGGAAAATGGCCCAGAAATAAATGTTGCACACAGCCAGAAAATGGGAAGTAGGTTGAGTCCAGGAGATAAAGTGCCACCGGCAAGGTAGAATTGCCTATGGTTGAAAGATAAGAAATGGCAAATTGAATCCACGGAATAAAGCAGTTGTAAAATGAATTGAAAAGAGAATGGAAAGCAGAACAACCATGGAAATGAATAGATGAATCAGTTAGCACATAAGGATTGAAAGGCAGATGCAGAGGGAGAGTATCCTACGTGTTCTGTTTATGACTTTGTTCCTTTTTAGGTGATAGTTCGGTTTACTGTAGTTCGTTTTGAATGTCGAGGACGACATTCCTTTTTAGGTGATAGTAATGTAACGTCCCACATTTTTCGAATCTTCGTGGATCCTTGTTTAGCGGGTTTGGTGGCCAGTGTCTGGCCCATTAGTCTATGTTTCCGGTGTTGGCGCAGATTGGGAGGCTTGGTGGGCCGGCAGATTGGGCCCAAAGTGCTCACAAGTTTTCTGCCTGTGAACGCGACAAGGGTCTGCGTCGCATTCTGAATGCGATGGCCCTGGTGGTCGCGTTCTTGTTGCCGCTGTTTTAGGTTGTCGTCTGCATGTGCGCCGCGTGTCGCACACTGGGGCGGCATGCTGACGTTGACCTTGTGAAGGTGACGCCTTACTCCGTTGAGTTCAGGTCGCGACGCAGGGATACATCGCGTTCTTAACCGCTGTGCATTTTTAAGTAAGTTTGACCAAACGAGCTGGAGTACGCTCTGCTCGGCCAGAGGAGCTTCCTGGGGTTTTGCTGGGCGATTCGATGGCTTGGTGGTGCTTTTGGCGTGTTCTCCCTACGAGGACGTTGCGTGGAGCGGGGAAACACCGAGTGATTATCGATTTTTTGCATTCTTCGCGAAGGTAGGAAGTTTCCACCTTGTTTGGTTGTGTAGATTGCGTGTGATGCATGTTCAGATTGTCTACATCTTTATAAATGTTAGATACCATGGTAGGGCAATGAAATGAGCATGAAAACCGGGTTGAAACATCGTTTAGGGTGGTTTGTATGGATAATCTGGAGAGGGGTTCCCGGATTAGGGTTTCGCCTGTGAAGGCGACGGCCCAGGGTGTCGCGTTCTGAATGCGACAGCTCGATATGTTGCGTTCTGATCTTGAACACGACATATCGAAGGGTCGCATTCTAATGGTGACCAAGGACCTTGTCGCGTTAATAGGTCCAAGAGGCTTTATGTTGTGCATGTTGACATAATTATTCGATTATCATGGTTGGTTGTGCATGGGCGGTGCATTGGCACCTGTAGCGCTCCTTGAGCATGTCGTTTACATAGTTAGCGTGTCATTTACATAGTGGACATGGTGTTTGCGTAGTTTTGAGTGTGCGCAGGGCTCAGACTCTATCGTGGTATAACTTCTATAATTAATTTGTGATGGTTTGGCAGTGAGGTTCCCGTGTGAAACTAGTTGCGGTTCCTTAATGTCTTTTATAAGTTATTTAGAGTGGTTTAATTAGTATAAGGTGTGTGCGGTTATTGGTTGCTGTGTATAATGTGGCAATGGAGGTCATGATATGACCAATGACATGCCTGGTTACTATAGTTAATGTGGTTCGTTAATGTGGTTGTGTAGGTTAGCTTGTGGGTCACAGGGTGACCAGGACAAGCTATTCCTCACATTTATACCGTGGTTTGTAATACAAATTATATTTATATATCGTGGTTTGTGTTGCCAGTTTGGTGGTCCGCGCCTATTTCGGAATGCCTCTTTAGTTGGGCGCCCCAGGTTTTGTGTGAGCTAGGCACGTGTGTGTGCTCGGGCTTGTCCCGGTACTGGGACCATCGAGGTCTATGTCGTCTATCCTGGACACCCTCACTCATGTGTTTGAGTAGTATGTTCGGCTGAGGTAAAGATGACTGGAGGAAGCGACTTGTGTTTGTGGTGTGTAGTCGCTGTAGCGCGCTCGTGGTTGGGTGTACGGACACCAGTAAACATACTGGTCCCCAGCTAGTCCTGTGTTTCCAGTGCCTCACTTTAGGGAGCTCGGCCAGAGTCCCTAAGGGTGCCAGGCATGGGCCTACAGCTGTGTGGTCTGTAGGTGTGGTGTTGGTTGGTCTCCACTGTTCCTTGGCTTGTGCTTGTGGAGCGGTAGTTGGACCTTTCATCCGTGACTGCGAGACTGAGAGGTAGTTCTTTATGTTGTGTTGTCCGGGTTGGATACTGGCGTCATGAACCAGTAGTCTGTTCCCATGTGATGGCGTCATTCCTTTCCGACTCGTGTTTTGCCACAGATGGTGGCTTGTGTGTGTGATAGGTTGGTTGAGGTTTTAGCCGTTATGGTGTGCCCCGGTGGTGGAACATTTTTTGTCGTGGTTTCGTGGTGGTACCTCGTGGTAGTAGGTACCTGTACCCATTGTGGGTAGCTTTGTGTTGTGGTACGTTGAGTACCAGTTCTTTTCTGGTGTTGTGGTGGAGTTGTGCTCTGTGGAGGTCGTATAGTGAGACCTTCCACTCGTTGTGTTTTACCCTTCCTCCGGTAAACTTCCGATTGTAATTTCAGCGTATATTGGATTGGCCCGTTGTAGCCAATCCCGCTACTATGTGTGTGGCTTCTGACATATTGTGGTTAGGGTATATTGGACCAACTCTTGGTCAGCAGTCTTGTTACCCATGTGTTTGGGGTTCGCCTGTGAAGCATGTAGCCTAGGCAGCGGGTTGCCTGTGTAGCTTGTAGCTTAGGTGACCAGTTGTTATGATAGGGTGCCTGTGTGGCTTGTGGCCTAGGCATTGTTATTGTTGGGCGGGCTAGTGATGTTGTGCTAGTCCTATGGTTTCTCTTTCTTTCCGAGGACTTTATGTTTATTGTTATGTTTACGTTTAGTTGTTGGTATTATAATGTTTGTGAGCATGGTTATGGTTTGGCTATCGGTGTTGCCAGTGAAACCCTCTCGGTTGAGGTCTCTTCATTGTTGTGTGTTGTTTTTGGGTGGTCCTTACGAGCCTGTGACTTGTTGAGGCTCACTCCCCTACAGTTCTTTTTTGCCGGGTTTTTTGCGTAGCTTGCAGAGGTGTTGTTGCATACTTGTACCACCAGCAGTAGTGTAGTTGTGTTATATGAGCATGTGCTCCCTCGAGGTATGCCCCAGGAGTTTGTACTTCCTAATTGGACATGTAATATGTATTGGGACAATTGTAAATTGTTATATGTAGATATGAGCACATGTACTTTCTTGTGTCTTATACTGCTATGGTTATCTTTTATATTCTTACCGGACACGTGTACGAGCTATCCCTTGCGAGACTTCGGCCCATTCGCGGCAGGCGGATCTGGATATGGAGCCTTATTGGGCATAAATATCCAGGGCCGTTACACAAGGTCTTTGTTCCCAATACTCCAAAAAAAAATAATTGCAAGCACTGTGACAAGCCAGGTCACACAGCTGATGAATGTTGGAGGAAAGTCAGCACATGCCTGTGCTGTGGAAGCCACGAGCACCGTATCCCTGAGTCCCCGCTACTGAAGGAGAATGAGAGGCGCAGTAATGTGCCGACGAAACAGGGAAGACTGTAAGCCCTGCATGATGAAGAGCCCACCGAGGAAGGTGGCATGGTGGAAGGTACACTTCAAGTTTTTCTACCTATCAGCATTTGTTTAATTTGATACTGGAGCAACTCATTCATTCATATCTCAAACATTGCTGATACTTTGAATGTTAAACCTATATCTATTGGGTGTGAATTCTCTGTCACAACACCACTAGGAGAAAAGGAGAATTGAACAAATATTTTCAATCTGTCGATGTATTGATCGGAGAACACAACCTAAAAGCTGATCTGGTGTGTATGCCCATGGACGGCTATGACGTAATTCTGTGAGTCCACTAGTTGTCCACTTATGGGGCTAGTGTCGACTGTAAGAAAGGGAGAGATACATTTAGTGAAATCCCTAAGTTGTCATTCACTGGAATTAGACATAAGAGACGGATGTCTCTAGTCTCTGCCATAAAGGCCCACAGCATGATAAGGAAAGGTTGCATTGCTTTCCTTGCGGCCGTAATAGTTGAAAAGAAGGGTTCTAGGATAGAAGACGCACATAGTCCAGAACTGCCCTGATGTGCTCCCCGAAGATCTACCAGGGATTCTGTAACATCTTGGGTTTCGGTTCTTCCGATGTGTGTGCGATGACTGGCCACTAACGCGTCCGGCCTTGGCGACGCGTTAGTGTCGCAACAGAGCTAGCCATCGCGACAGTCATCCGTGTTGCAACCAGTGCCTGCATTGCGTTCTTATCGAGCCCGGTCAACGGGTCATGACTGCTTTCTACTTTTTGGTCATCTGACGGCTGTCAGAGTGGCAGGAGTGGTAGACTGGCCTGTCAGGTTGTCGCGGCGTCCCTTGGGGGCGCGTTCAGGTCGCAGTTTGCGCGGCCGTCGCGTTAAGGTTGTTAACGCGACACCCCGCCCTATCGCATTCTGGGGGCCGGAGACTAAAAGCCTTGGTCAGTTTTCCCCTTTTCCTCTTTCTCTCCTTTCTCCCTTTCCTCTCTTCTCCGAGGTCGAGAGGTCTCCCTCTCATTTTCCTCTGGCGGTTGGAGCTTGGAGGAGCGACGGCGACTCGTGCGGAGCGCTGGAGCATCGTGTGGAGTGAGGAGGTGGCGGCCTTGGCGTTGTGAAGGCCCCTTTGGGGCTCGGTTCTTCCAAAATCGGCAGGGATTTCTAGAACTCTTTCCATTCTGGGCGATTGGGAGCCCTCTTGTGTGAATGCATGCTTTACAAGCTTTCCCCATGCACCCCTCCCCATTGTGGTGCTTGTTGTAGTGTGTGGGCGACCCTGGGATGTAGCATCCCGGCGGTCTGCCTTCTAGCTGATGTTGCGACCGCCGAGCGCGACGCAACATCAGAGAAGGCATCGCCCTGGTCGGGCGCGACCTTATCGCGGTGCGGTTGGTCGTCGTGATAGAGTCGAGTCGTGACCAGGATCTCATCGCGACAAGGTTTGTCACGACGTGCCTCCCCGGCTCGACTTGGGACTTGTCACGGTTGCCCTAGCCATCGCGTTATTACGCGGTGGCCTAGGAGGGCGCGACAAGACCAGGCTTGCCTCGGTGTTCCATGGGCTACGGTTGGTGTGTCGGCGTGTGCCCCAGGGCAGGGTTTCCGTTAGGACCTTCTGGTTGGAATGCGGTAGGTTGCCTCCCTGCTTCAGTGACCGAAGGTGACACCTTCATAGTCGTGTCCTAGCGGCGGTGCTAGGAGGCTTACGTCTGTCTAATAATCAATTGTCTGTCAGTCAATTGATTATTTGTAGAGCGTTGGTTTCTGTTTCTATCTATGGTGTCGTGGTTTCTCGCGCCGTGCATGTGTGCCGGCGTTGGCCGACGGCCCTTCTAGGGGTTTTCCGGAAGGGGTGTTGTGCATGCATATGCCTGCTGGGTTGTCTTGGTTACAAGCCAGCTGTTGCGGTTTCTATGGTGGTTGCTCCACCAATTCTCTATTTGCTCGGTGCTAGCACTTGGGGCTTGTCCGTGAGATAGGTTGTTACCATTACTTGGGGCCCCAACCCAGCGCATCTGTAGAGGGAGTTCTCCGGGCGGCGGGCATGCTCAATTCACAGACTTGGAGCAGAAGGAAAACGGTGGGGACAGCGGCGTCGAGTCATTTGTAGATCTCTCTTAGCTGGGTCTGGGTCGATGAGGTGGTTGAGGTGCTCTTCTGGTGCGGACCAGCTAGTCCTTCTCACTGCCTCGCTCTACGTTGGTTCCAGAGCCGCGTAGGGAGGTCAGGCGTGGGGCCGCAGCTCGGCCGGGCTATGGTGGTTGTGTATTTCTTGCTGTGACTCGCTAGCCTCACTCTACCGGGGAGGTTGTAGGCAGGAGTCAGCGGCTGGCGAGCGAGAGGGGTGGACTGTGTGTCCCTCTCTTAGCTGCCTGTGGTGGTGGCTTGGTTACTCTTGCTGTGACGGAGTTTCTCACATCGTTTCTGAGAATGTGTTCTCGTTGCCCTAGCCTGCACGGTGGTTGTAGCCTGGCCGTGTTAGCTTCCGTGGGCTTGTTGGTCTGTCCTTGTTTGGCCTGTGCTTGTGGCGGTGTTCCGCATAGCATGTTCTCTCGGGGCCTTGGGTAGGCACCCGACTATTATTTTCAGTAACCTGTTCCTTGGTGACGTCTGTGGTGGCACCAGAGTGTGTGGTTCCCTTACCTCTTGGCGTGTCCGATGTGCAGGGTGGTTCTGCTTGTGGGCCCTCGATGTTGTGGAGGTCTGAGGTGGCCGTGCCTGCGATGAGACGGTGCTTCTCATGTGGTTGCTCGATGTCTCTCGTGGTGACACCTAGTTATTCCTTCCCAACCTCGTGGAGGTTCGAGATGTTGGTGCTTGTGTTGTGAGACGCTGGTCTCACGTGGCTGCTTCGGTGTTCCATGAGCTTCTTTGTCTCGGTGGGTGTGTGCTGAGGTGTTTGCTTCCACATTGTGTTCGACTCCACTGGTTCTGCGGGAGTCGTGTTTGGCCCGACCCTGGTTGGGGTCATGGCATTTCTCTGTTCCGCTGCTTTGTAGTACTATGTGGTAGGCTTTCTCACTTTACTACTTTCTAGAGTAGTTTTGCTTCACCTTTTGTTGGAGTTCCTACTGCTCTGTCCGGTAAGGAACTGGTTATCCCTACTGAGCCTTGTTCGCGAGGCTCACCCCTCCCCCCCACTCTCTTCAGGTAGGGACTCGCTGTCGCAGGAGTTCGTTGCCGGACGGTCGTGGTGGTGGCCTGTTCGTCGTGCGTTGCCAGCAGTGTGAGTTGTGATCGTGAGCGCTTGTACCATGAATTGAGAGTGTCCTTTTTGCAAGTCCTTGGGGTATGCCCCTTAAGGACTGCACCTTTTATTCTGTACCTGTACTTTTATTTGGGACATGTTGTACATAATTCCCTTATTATTGTACGAACTTTCTGTTATATTTATTTGAATTCATTGTTTATCTCACTGGACTAAATTCTAACCCTTCTGGGTCTTCAGATCTGTGGGTGGCAGCACGACCTTCGGGGTCCCTGGCGGGGGTCTGGGAGGTCGGGTCGTTACAGATTGCTCCGGAACGTAATTTCAATTTTGCTATTGAGTTAATCCCTGGAGCTGCCTTGATGTCATGTCAACCGTACCGGATGTTACCGGCCGAATTATAGAACTTAAAGCGCAACTGATGGAGCTACTAGAGAAGGGGTCCATCAGACCAAGTACATCTCCATGGGGAGCACCCGTGTTGTTCGTTAAAAGAAAGATCTATCGATGAGGCTATGTATCGACTATCGACAACTCAATCAGCTAACCATCAAGAACAAGTACCCATTACCCTGAGTCGATGAACTTTTCGATCAGATATCTGGAGCTCAATATTTCTCCAAGATTGACCTCTGGTCTGGTTATCATCAAATGAGGATCAAGGATGACAACATTTTCAAACCGACGTTCAAGAGCAAAGTATGGAATTCATTTTAATGCCTTTTGGTCTGACCAATGCTCCTACATCCTTTATGCAACTCATGAATAGCATCTACCGATCCTATCTTGATAAGTTCATGGTCATCTTCATTGATGACATCCTCATATACTCCAAGACGAAGGAAGAACATGAAGAACATCTGAGGATTGCTCTGCAAGTCTTGTGAGACAACAGATTATATGCAAAGCTAAGCAAGTGTGAATTCTGGCTCGAAGAAGTGTCTTTCTTGGGCCATGTTATTTCAAAGGACGACATATCTATTGATCCATCCAAAGTTGAAGCCGTACTCAATTGGGAGAGACCAACCAACGTCATAGAAATTAGAAGCTTTTTAGGACTGGCTGGTTACTACAAGCGGTTCATAAAGGACTTCTCCAAGATTGCCATTTCTCTCACGCGTCTTGCACAAAAGGAGAATCCCTACTCCTGGAGTAAAGAGTGTGAGGTGTGAGAAGAGTTTTCAAACTCTCAAGGAATGTCTGACCTCCGCCCCTATTCTCGCTCTTCCAATAGAGGGAGAAGGTTTCTCTGTCTATACTGATGCCGAAGGAATTGAGCTTGGCTGTGTATTAATGCAGAAGGAGAAAGTCATTGCCTATTCCTCAAGATAGCTGAAGATGCATGAAGTCAACTACCCTGTGCATGATCTAGAGTTGGCTGCCGTGGTCTTCACCTTAAAAGCTTGGAGACAGTATTTATATGGTGAGCAGTTTACTGTCTATTCAGGCCATACGAGCTTAAAGTATTTATTCTCTCAAAAGGAACTTAACATGAGGCAGAGAAGATGGCTTGAATACTTGAAGGATTTTGACTTCAACATCCAGTACCATCGAGGCAAGGGAAATGTTGAGGATGATGCTCTTAGTAGAAAGCCGATGGCATCTCTATCAAGTCTAGTTCTTGGAGAGAAGCAGCTACTAGAACAATTCATAGGATTAGACTTAATATCGAACATAGGGATGATCGAGTCTTGGTTGCCAATATCAAGATTCAATCTGACATGCTGAGAGAAATTAAAGCACAACAGGATAGTGATCCATTCTTGGTTCGCGTCAAGGAAACATTAGCTGAAAAGCTAGACATGCTATGACCAGGATGGAAGGCTTGTATTCCAAGGGAGAACATGTGTTCCAGACAATGAAGATTGAAGAGGAAGCTAATGGATGAAGATCACCAAACAAAGTATACCATTCATCCTTGAGGTACCACAATGTATCAGGACATGAAAAGAACATTTAGTGGCGGAACATGAAGAGAGAGGTTGCCGAGCATGCTGTCATTGCCTTACTTGCCAACATGTAAAGGCAGAACACATGCGCCCTGCTGACGTGCTTAGACCATTAGATACTCCGGAGTTGAAATAGGAAAGCATTGGCATGGACTTCATCATGGATTTACCCAAGACTCGTGGTGGACTCGACGCCATATGGGTCATTGTCGACCGACTAACCAAATCTGCACACTTCCTACCTATAAAGAGTAAGTGGTCTGTGGAGGTATTAACTGCTCTATATGTCATGGAGATCATGAGATTGCATGGAGTACCATCATCCATTGTCTCGGATCGAGATCCGTGATTCACCTCTCATTTCTGGAAGGGACTACATGCCGCACTTGGTACTAAGCTCAATTTGAGTACCGCTTTTCACCCATAGACTGATGGGCAGACTGAGAGAACCAACCGGATTGCAGAAGATATGTTAAGAGCTTGCACCATAGATTTACAAGACTACTTGAATGAGCACCTATCCTTATTGAATTCACCTACAACAACAGCTACCAAGCAAGTGTTAAAATGGCACCATTCGAAGCACTTTATGGTAGAAACTGTAGATCTCCTATGTAGCGACCCTCATTATACCAGTACGGTTATACCAACCCACGTCGGTATAGTGAACGTTGCACAGTGGGACATTTACCCAACAATAACATTCAGCTGAGATACACGTGAATAAAAGAACAGAGTAGCGAAGTAAAGAACCACTGTCTTCATTTCATTCATCATCCACATTAACATACATGATTGCAATAACATTTAAAGAACTAAAGTCCACATAATTAAATTGCTGAAAATCAAATACATAATTGTCCACACTTAAACATTTTTCCTTCCATGATAATGCTAGTACAATGTTGCAATTACATACTGAAATCAAAATATCACAAAGTACACCAACGATCTAATCTCCACGCTCGGAGTCGATCTCCACTGCCTCCTCCGCAAGTGTGTCGTCACCAACTACGCTGTACGCCGAAGCAAGTAATGAGTCTAAAAGACTCAGCAAATAACACTACATCTATCACACATGCACATATCATAGCAGGTTTTTACATACCATTTACAAGACACAACATGTAGCATGCGTGACATTGAAATTAACAACCTATCATGGTATTCTATTAATGAAACACATGATTCATGCTTTCAGATTTCCTAAATTAAAACCTCCTATCACATGCTCTCTAATCATTCCAACACATGAAAGTTCTACTCTCAATTAAGCTAAAACATGAAAGCAATTTAGCATGACTAGCTTACATACATGAAGAAACATTGCTAACATGGTTACTTCTCATTCTTACACATGCACATAACCATTTTACATGCTTTAAGCTTGCTGGTTTTACATGGACTAGAAAATCATAACCCAACACACGAGAGCTACTTGATCAATTTAAATCACATCATGAGGGCAAAACAAGCATGGGATTACTTACACACCACTAAATCATTTCTAACATGGATCTAGGCAATTTACACATGTAAAGCATGATCATAAGTACATTTAGTTTGCTGTTTTATCATGATTTCATATTACCACAACATGTCACAATTCACAACCCTCACGTTTTGTTTCACATATTTACACAATTTCTCATTCACATAATTTACACTTTACACATGCACATTTACACATTGTTCACATCCACAGTTCTTACACATGAACACATACACATTTTCACATTCACATTTAGTGCCGTGACACATAGTCCAACCAGCATAAGAAGGACACATCACATCACATACACATAGACGTCACCTAGGCAATACAGTGACGACTCTTGGACTGCGCAGACCGGGAGAACAAGTCTCCACCCTAACCAGTGGTACTTGTCCACCTCCAGGATTTCATCCTAATGCCCTTAGGATCATAACACATTGAACCTTCTCAGGGGAACTTTTCCCTGATACAGTTCCACTGCCCTCTATGGAAGCAGTGTCACTCTTGCACGATTTACACATTTACCGATTTTAACGCATATCTTTACACATGTCACTTACCTCTCATTCATTTTCTCATTCACACAAGGGATCTGTTTTCCTAACATGATTCTACAATTAACAAGGCTCACATGTTCAGTAATTTGCATAAATCAGATCACACACACATGTCACATTATTTCCACATTAACATGCATTGTTCACATCTTTGCAAGGAAAATTTCATATTTCACTATATAGTTGTCCAAACGACCTGAAAATTTAACCACATGCTGATTTCGGGTTCATGACCTCACATACAAAATTCTGAATTTTTATGACTCATGATGCAATTACAGAAAATCAAACATCAATTTTTCATATCATTTGTGATTCAATCCACCATGGTGCGTAACATGAAATTTCAGTTTAACAGGTCATAACCCCGAACCCAATATACACAACACCATAGGAATTTCCCGGGGATTTATTTCACAACACACGATTTACTGGAAATTTGGCAATCTTACACATGTTTTCTATTTCCCAAGTATAAATTTTCAGTAAATCACAATGACATGGGAAAATTCCAGAAAATTCAGAACAGAGACTGACGTATATGGACATGATTCAACAGGATTAGGGCATCCTAATTTCCCACGGATTATTAGGATCATGGGTGAACATACATGGCCATTCTTCCACATGCATTTTAAATAAATAATAATTCAACCATCCACAAAATAAATGTCCAACCATTCTCCCACACATTCCAACATTCACATTACGTAGTATAATAGGTTTACATATACCCTCATCGCAAAACACATCGAAGGTAATCATATATAAGGGAGAACATTTCACTGTTCTGCCTAGACGAACTTAACGGCGGTCTCTGGCCGTTCCAGGAGTGGACGGCAAGATCGCTGGACGCACACGGGGAATCTTGGCGTCAAGGCATTGACGCCAAGTTCCTGTCTGTGCAGAAACACAGACCGAACTTCAAATAAAGGGGTGAATGGGGGATCCAGGACACGAGTAAAAATGCATAAAAATCATAAAACCCTACTAGACATCTACATGAACGATAGGGGTAGGTTACTTGCCTCTTGCAAAAACTCCAAAGGGATCTAAATGGCCGGAGAAGCTCTCATTGGGCAGTCCCAAGAAGCCTCCACAATTGCTCTCCTCCGGGTTCTATGTCGATGCAGAAACCAAGCCACGGTTGGGGAAGTCCTCCCCGATGTTCCAGCTACCCTCCCGATGCAGTAGGTTGCCGGATGAAGCCTTGAATCGCCGGATTGAAGCCTCCAAAGTTGAGTCTTTGTGCAAAACCGAGCTAGGGTTTTCTCTATCTCTTGAAAGAGGTCAGAGAGGGTTGTTGCGGTTGCAAAAGGCTTGGTAATAGGAGAGGGGGCTCTCCTTTCACGCAGGCTTGACAAGAAAGCCTTTCAGACCGTTAGGGACAACTCCCCAATGGTTGGGGTAGCTTATTCCCGGGATTTCCGACTCTGCAACGCATGCAAGCCAGTGATATTGATGTCCACATCGCTGGACGCTGGATTTAGTGTTGGCGTCCATATGGTTGATGCCTACACAACACAAATGTCCATTGATATTGACGCCAAGCTGGCCTTCGGCTAGAACTCAATAACATGCATAAACCATGCACAACTTATACCTATATACATGTCATATGTATGTATTATTATGTACATACTATCATCATACCATTCATATATTATTTACAACTAACTTATACACATGCATACATAAGTATAAATAGTTAATACATACGTAGATATGTACATCTATGCATACACAACATAAACTATTTACACGAAATTAAAATAATGCAACAAAATTCAGGGCCTTACACCCTCTCCCCCTTAAAGAAACTTGTCCTCGAAGTTAGAACGACACTACTCAAACAAAAGGGGATACTTCTTCTTCATCGCATCCTCAAGCTCCCAAGTAGCCTCCTCTCGTGAGAAGTTCCGCCAGAGAACTTTCACCGACACAATACTCTTGTTCCGGAGATGCTGAACCTTCCGGTCAAGAATAGCTACTGGTTGCTCGACATACGACAGATCTGGCTGAATCTCCACTGGCTCATGACTAATCACATGAGACGGATCTCGGACATACTTCCTGAGCATCGAAACGTGGAAGACGGGATGAACACTAGCCAAAGATGGGGGTAATGCTAGCTCATATGCCATGCGGCCCAATCGTCTGAGAACCTCATATGGGCCAATAATCTAGGGCTCAGCTTACTATGCCTCCCAAACCTGACAACACCTCGAGTAGGCGATATCTTCAAGAAGACATGATCACCCACCTCGAACTCAAGATCCTTCCTCCTGTTGTCGGCATAGCTCTTCTGCCTATCCTGAGCCGCAACAAGCCTCTTCCTGATAAGTTGGATCTTATCCAAAGTCTCCTGAACTAACTCCGGACTGATCAGCTGCCTATCACCGGTCTCCCCCAACATAAAGGAGATCTGCATGGCCGACCATACAACGCCTCAAATGGAGCCATACCAATACTCGCATGAAAGCTGTTGTTGTATGCAAACTCCACTAGAGGTAAATGGCGCTCCCAATCATCCTTCCAATCCAAAACACACGCTCTCAACATATCCTCGAGCGTCTGGATAGTCCTCTCGGACTGTCCATCAGTCTGGGGATGAAATGCCGAACTGAGCTTCAGTTCTGAACCTAAAGCATCCTGAAGACCCTTCCACAACCTCGAAGTGAATCTCGGATCTCGATCCGAAATGATCGACTTCGGCACACCATGCAATCTAATGATACTTCTAACATACAATCTAGCTAAACTCTCAACTGACTGCTTCTTCTTCATAGGCAAGAAATGAGCAGTCTTCGAGAATCTATCTACAACTACCCAAATCGAGTCATTGCCCTTTCTAGATCGAGGCAAACCCGAAACAAAGTCCATAGTGACAGCTTCCCACTTCCACACTGGATCTCCATCCTTTGCATAAGGCCGGATGGTCGCTGTCGCTCGGCCTTTACTTGCTACACACCAAACACCTAGACACATAATCCGCTACATCCCTCTTCATGCCAGACCACCAAAAGGATCTCTTCAAATCCTAGTACATCTTAGTGTTACCCGGATGAATAGAGAATCGCGATCTATGAGCCTCCGCTAACACATGCTCACGGACATGTACTAAATCAGGGACACAAACACGGTGATGAAATCTAATCACATCGTCCTCATCACGAGCAATGCCTGCCTTGCCCACTAACTCTAAGAGTCTAGGGTCGGCTTTTTGTTGCTCGATCACCTCATCCAAAACCGAGGACCTAAGGGATAACTGAGCTACAAAAGCCTGGCATAGTGATGGCTCTAACTCAGTCAACGCACAAGCCGCATCCTCCAACATCTTCCAATCCTGCTGGAGAGATGGCCTCTTTCTACTCAGAGCATCTGCTACGACATTCGCCTTCCCAGGGTGATACTGAAGGTCGAAGTCATAGTCCTTCAAGAACTCAATCCATCTTCTCTGCCTCAGGTTTAGTTCCTTTTGGGAGAAAAGATACTTCAAGCTCTTGTGATCGGTAAACACCTCGAATCTGACACCATAAAGATAGTGCCTCCAGATCTTTAGTGCATGAACCACTGCTGCGAGCTCAAAGTCATGAGTCGGATAGTTCCTCTCATGCTCCTTCAACTGACGAGAAGCATAAGCCACTACCCTTTCCTTCTGCATTAGCACACAGCCTAAACCAATCCGAGATGCATCCGTGTAGATAGCGAAACCCTCTACACCGCTCGGTAAGACTAACACCGGGGCTGTCGTGAGCTTAGTCTTCAATAATTGAAAACTACTCTCACACTTCTCGGACCAAACAAACTTCACTCCCTTTCTGGTGAGCTGAGTAAAAGGGGCGGCGATGGATGAAAATCCCTCAATAAATCGCCGATAGTAACTAGCTAAACCAATAAAACTACGAATCTCCGAAGGGGTCTTGGGAACCTCCCAATCCATAACTGCCTAGACCTTTGCTGGATCCACTGCAACACCAGCACCGGAGATAACATGCCCGAGAAAATGAACCTCGCGCAACCAGAAATCGCACTTGCTGAACTTAGCATACAGCTTGTGCTCACGAAGAGCCTCTAACACTACCCTCAAATGCTGACGGTGTGTGGCCTCGTCCGGAGAGTAGACCAACACATCATCAATAAACACTATGACAAAGCTATCTAAATAAGGCCTAAACACCCTGTTCATGAGATCCATGAACGCTGCAGGGGCATTGGTCAATCCGAAAGGAAGAACCAAAAACTCATATTGTCCATAACGGGTTCTAAATGCCGTCTTGGACACATCCTCACTCCGAATCCTCAACTTATGATAACCAGATCGCAAATCAATCTTAGAGAAGACTGATGCATCTCGCAACTGGTCAAACAAATCATCAATACGAGGTAAGCGATACCTGTTCTTCACCGTCACTTGGTTCAGCTTTCTGTAGTCAATGCATAACCTAAGTGACCCGTCTTTCTTCTTGACGAATAATACAGGTGCACCCCAAGGGGAAACACTAGGGCGAATAAATCCCTTATCAAGCAACTCTTGCAACTGCCTCCTCAACTCGGCTAACTCCGCAGGTGCCATCCTATATGGAGCCTTCGAGATAGGAGAGGTGCCCGGAAGCAACTCTATGGTAAACTCTATCTCTCTATCCGGTGGCAATCCAGACAAGTCATTAGGAAAGGCATCTGGAAAATCCTGCACTACCTCAATCTCCGCAAGAGTAGGTGACTCATCAGCCTCTGGCACTAACACCACGCTGGCAAGAAAAGCGTCACAACCCTTGTTTACCATGCGCATCGCCTTCATGGCAGAGATGACTAACTTTCCCGCCAAGTTCCTTGGCAAGAGATGAGAGAACTCGCCCTCACCAGGAATGCGGAAAACAATCCTCTTCCGACGACAATCCACTAACGCATAGTTCTCCTCTAGCCAATCCAGACCAAGAATAGCATCATAGTCCTTCATCTTTAGCAAGAAGAAACACCCATCTAGGACTCTATCCTCAATGCACACAGGTAACGATGGAATGCACTTCCTAGTCGATACCGTACCCGCGGGGTGTGCATAGACAAAGGGACCTCTAAATCCTCAGACTCTATAGCTGACTCTAGGGATAACTACCTAGCGAACCGCTCGGAAATGAAGGAGTGAGTAGCACCCGTATCAAACAAAACCCGAGCGTGCACACCTAAAAGTAAAACCGTACCTTCGGTGACATGCTCCGCCTGCTCGGCGTCCTCCCGTGCTAAAGCAAACACTCGAGCTGGGGCTCGAGGCCTTCCTGGTCTTCCTGTAGCTGGCGCTATTGCCGCTACCGCTGGGGCTGGCGCTCCGCACTGGACTCCGTGCTGAAGTCTCGGACAATCCTTGATCTTGTGGTCGCTGCTTCCGCACTTCAAGCACTTTCCCGTAATCATCCAACATTCGGTACCACCATGTGTCTTCCGACAGTGGGGACACTCTTTCTTCACACCAGGGAAACGTACAGAAGGTACCTGAGAACTGTCGACTGCTACTGATCGCTGTTGTGTCGGTACACCGCTTTCTTCTTGTCCTGTCGCTGGAACGTAGCTGCAGGTCTCTTCTGCGAAGTCTTCTTCTCTTCAAGGTATTGCTCCATCTCACCCTCCTCCCTAAAAGCAGCACTGAGGGCCTCGTCCAAAGTGCGGTGGTCAAACACCACGAGCCTCATCCTCAGTGATGGTTTCAGGCCCATCACGAACTTCTTTGTCTTCCTGCGCTCGTCTGCCATGATATGAGGTGCATATTTAGAGAGTTCAGAAAATCTTGCCTCATATTCTAGCACGGTCATAGAGCCTTGAGTCAAAGATAGGAATTCTTGCCCCATCCGATCTTGAACATGCTCGGGGACGAACTTGGCCCGAAAGAGCCTCACGAACTCGTCCCAAGCAACATCAAAAGCTTCGTCCTCAAACCGGGTACACAACAATGAAGCCCACCATACATCAGCTCTTTCCTGCAGTACACCGTTCATAAGCACCATCTAACAAATCTAGCTTAACAGAACATACAAGCATATAACTAAAGCATACTTGTAGCATGTAGGTGGCTAATGTGACCTTATCTTCATCTGCACACCTGACGGCTTAGAAGATCTTTTCTATCTCCCTCATCCAGCTTTCTACGAACAATGGGTCGCTCTCCCCCTTAAAAGAGGGTGGTAGCATTCTCTTGAATCTTTCCATGGTAGAAGGTCCACCATGGTCCTGAGCTGGTACTTGAGCCTGCTACAGTACACAGCAAGCAATACACAATCATCATAATATCGCATAAGCAAATAAAACAGACTATTAATCACTTTATTAGTCTAACCTGAGCCTCCAATTGTGCCTGGAGTGCTGCCTGGGTATGATCCTGTGTCTGCATGGCTTGCACCAGACATTGCATGAATACTCCATAATCCACAGGCGGCGGTGGGGGAAGTACAGGACCTTGCCGTGCCGGGGCCTGCTGCTCCGCCCGCTCGTCACGTCTGGTCTCGTCCTCACGGGCCGGCGCTCCGCCACTCCTACCTCTCGAAGCCATGGCTGTAATAAATTTCAGCCACCATTAGAGCTAGGTTACTAAGTTTTCTAACCATTTTCTTATCTATTTTTCTTTCATTATTAATCAATTCTACACATGTGGACATACTTAGCATGCAATGAGGATGAAGACATGTATATATATTCATGGGCAATCTCAACCGGTTGCTCTGATACCAATCTTTGTAGCGACCCTCATTATACCGGTACGGTTATACCAACCCACGTCGGTATAGTGAACATTGCCACAGTGGGACATTTACCCAAAAATAACATTCAGCTGAGATACACATGAATATAAGAACAGACTAGCGGAAGTAAAAGAACCACTGTCTCCATTTCATTCATCATCCACATTTAACATACATGATTGCAATAAAATTTAAAGAACTAAAAGTCCACATAATTAAATTGCTGAAAATCAAATACATAATTGTCCACACTTAAACATTTTTCCTTCCATGATAATGCTAGTACAATGTTGCAATTACATACTATGAAATCAAAATATCACAAAGTACACCAACGATCTAATCTCCACGCTCGGAGTCGATCTCCACTGCCTCCTCCGCAAGTGTGTCGTCACCAACAACACCTGTACACCGAAGCAAGTAATGAGTCTAAAAGACTCAGCAAATAACACTACATCTATCACACATGCACATATCATAGCAGGTTTTTACATACCATTTACAAGACACAACATGTAGCATGCGTGACATTGAAATTAACAACCTATCATGGTAATTCTATTAATGAAACACATGATTCATGCTTTCAGATTTCCTAAATTAAAACCTCCTATCACATGCTCTCTAATCATTCCAACACATGAAAGTTCTACTCTCAATTAAGCTAAAACATGAAAGCAATTTAGCATGACTAGCTTACATACATGAAGGAAAACATTGCTAACATGGTTACTTCTCATTCTTACACATGCACATAACCATTTTACATGCTTTAAGCTTGCTGGTTTTACATGGACTAGAAAGCATAACCCAACACACGAGAGCTACTTGATCAATTTAAATCACATCATGAGGGCAAACAAGCATGGGATTACTTACACACCACTAAGAATCATTTCTAACATGGATTCTAGGCAATTTACACATGTAAAGCATGATCATAAGTACATTTAGTTTGCTGTTTTATCATGATTTCAGATTACCACAACATGGATCACAAATTCACAACCCTCACGTTTTGGTTTCACATATTTACACAATTTCTCATTCACATAATTTACACTTTACACATGCACATTTACACATTGTTCACATCCACAGTTCTTACACATGAACAAATACACATTTTCACATTCACATTTAGTGTCGTGACACATAGTCCAAACAACCATAAGAAGGACACATCACATCACATACACATAGACGTCACCTAGACAATACAGTGACGACTCTTGGACTGCGCAGACCGGAAGAACAAGTCTCCACCCTAACCAGTGGTACTTGTCCACCTCCAGGATTTCATCATAATGCCCTTAGTATCACAACACATTGAACCTTCTCAGGGGGACTTTTCCCTGATACGGTTCCACTGCCCTCTATGGAAGCAGTGTCACTCTTGGCACGATTTACACATTTACCGATTTTAACGCATATCTTTACACATGTCACTTAACTCTCATTCATTTTCTCATTCACACAAGGGCATTGTTTTCCTAACATGATTCTACAATTAACAGGGCTCACATGTTCAGTAATTTGCATAAATCAGATCACACACACATGTCACATTATTCCCACATTAACATGCATTGTTCACATCTTTGCAAGGAAAATCTCATATTTCACTATATAGTTTTCCAAACGACCTGAAAATTTAACCACATGCTGATTTCAGGTTCATGACCTCACATACAAAATTCTGGATTTTTCTGACTCATGATGCAATTACAGAAAATCAAACATCAATTTTCATATCATTCGTGATTCAATCCACCATGGTGCGTAACATGAAATTTCAGTTTAATAGGTCATAACCCTGAACCCAATATACACAACACCACAAGAATTTCCCGGGGATTTATTTCACAGCACACGATTTACTGGAAATTTAGCAATCCTACACATGTTTTCTATTTCCCAAGTATAAATTTTCAGTAAATCACATTGACATGGGAAAATTCCAGAAAATTCAGAACAGAGACTGACGTATATGGACATGATTCAACAGGATTAGGGCATCCTAATTTCCCACGGATTATTAGGATCATGGGTGAACATACATGGCCATTCTTCCACATGCATTTTAAATAAATAATAACTCAACCATCCACAAAATAAATGTCCAACCATTCTCCCACACATTCCAACATTCACATTACGTAGTATAATAGGTTTACAATATATCCTCATCGCAAAACACATCGAAAGTAATCATATATAAGGGGAGAACAGTTCACTGTTCTGCCCAGACGAACTTAACGGCGGTCTCTGGCCGTTCCAGGAGTGGACAGCAAGATCGCTGGACGCACACGGGGAATCTTGGCATCAAGGCATTGATGCCAAGTTCATGTCTGTGCAGAAACGCAGACCGAACTTCAAATAAAGGGGTGAATGGGGGATCCAGAACACGAGGAAAAATGCATAAAAATCATAAAACTCTACTAGACATCTACATGGACAATAGGGGTAGGTTACTTGCCTCTTGCAAAAACTCCAAAGGGATCTAAATGGCCGGAGAAGCTCTCCTTGGGCAGTCCCAAGAAGCCTCCACATTGCTCTCCTCCGGGTTCTATGTCGATGCAGAAACCAAACCACGGTTGGGGAAGTCCTCCCCGATGTTCCAGCTACCCTCCCGATGCAGTAGGTTGCCGGATGAAGCCTTGAATCGCCGGATTGAAGCCTCCAAAGTTGAGTCTTTGTGCAGCTCCGAGTTAGGGTTTTCTCTATCTCTTGAAAGAGGTCAAGAGAGGGCTGTTGCAGTTGCAAAAGGCTTGGTAAATAGGAGAGGGGGCTCTCCTTTCACGCAGGCTTGACAAGAAAGCCTTTCAGACCATTGGGGACAGCTCCCCAATGGTTGGGGTAGCTTGTTCCCGAGATTTCCGCCTCTGCAACGCATGCAAGCCAGTGATATTGACGTCCACATCGCTGGACGCTGGATTTAGTGTTGGCGTCCATATGGTTGACGCCTACACAACACAAATGTCCATTGATATTGACGCCAAGCTGGCCTTCGGCCAGAACTCAAAAACATGCATAAACCATGCACAACTTATACCTATATACATGTCATATGTATGTATTATCATGTACATACTACCATCATACCATTCATACATTATTTACAACTAACTTATACACATGCATACATAAGTATAAATAGTTAATACATACATAGATATGTACATCTATGCATACACAACATAAACTATTTACACGAAATTATAATAATGCAACAAAATTCGAGGGCCTTACATCCTGCATGCTGGAATGAAGTTGGAGAACAACAATGGCTAGGTCTGGACATGGTACAAAATACAACCAGGGATATATGGGTCATTAGAGATCAGCTCAAGATTGCTCAGTCCAGACAGAAAAGTTATGCTGACAAGAGGAGGCGAGATTTAGAATTTCAAGTGGGGGACCATGTACTCTTAAAGGTATCCCCTACCCATGCCATTTAAAGATTTGGTGTTAAAGAAAGCTCAGTCCAAGATTCATCTATCCTTTTGAAGTGCTTGGAAGGGTTGGTGAGGTTGCTTACCTACTGGCATTGCCACCAAATCTGGCATGTGTACACAATGTGTTTCATGTTTCGATGCTGAGAAAATATGTATACGATCCTATGCACATCATAAGCCATAAGAAGTTGGTGCTAAACAAGGACATGACATACGAGGAGAAGCCAGTCAAGATATTAGAACGGAAGGAGAAACAACTCAAGAACCGTCCCATTCACGTGTTAATGTTGGGTTGAATGCAAATTCATATCATTTCCCTCCTATTTTGATGATGACAAGAGGTGTTCTTAAAGCAATTTAATTGAAACATGTCAAAAACATCATACCTGAAAGTCATGTTCAAAAAGTATTTTTCAAACCACATTTATCATTTATGGTCATGACAAATCATTTAACTAATGATATATGTGTTTATTTTTCAGGTACAAACATTTTTATGCAAAAGATGAGTCGACACACCCATCAATGGTGTCGACACATCAACACAGATTCAAAGGCAAAATGTGTAAAAATGTTGAGACTGTGTCGACACATGTCAAGAGTGTGTCGACACGAATGGCAGTTTTTCAGAAACCAAGCCTACCCAGGTCGACACACTCTCAGAGCAGGTCGACACTAGATCCCGTTTCCAGAACAGCCAGTTTGAAGAATTGGGACAGCAGGTCGACACACTCTCAGAGCAGGTCGACACTAGACCCAGTTCCCAGAACAGCCAGTTTGTAGATTTGGGATAGCAGGTCGACACACTCAAGAGCAGGTCGACACGGGACCTTCTTCCCAGAACCAATTCTTACATATTCTGGACAGTGTGTCGACACTACCACCAGGGCAGGTCGACACACTACGGAAACTTTTCATCCTAAAGTTGATGGCTGCCACGTGTCCTTCTAGGGCGATCAGAATCTTCCTAGGAACACGTGCCCTTGTACCCCAAAGGGTATCTTTGGAATCCTAAGGATATAAAAGGTCTTTTTTGGCCAGCCTTCACGTGAGAAGGTACCCAACTCTCCAAGAGCCTCCAAGAAGCTCCTGGCGGCCAAGAAGAGCTCGTGTCTCCTTCCCCTGCTCTCCAAGTGCTTCCAGAAGACCAATTCCCACCAATTCAAGGTGTGGGAATTGGAATTTGATTCCTGAAGACTTCTCTGAAGCATTCCAAGGAGGCAGATCCTGTAGAAGACTTGTTTGGTGAAGAATTCGAGGAAGATCCAACTTCTCAGATTGCAGAGCATCGACTTGGACTTCAAGCTTCACAAGTTCCTTCCCAATTCAAGCTTCTACAAGGGAGTACACTGAAGAACGAAGCCTTTCAATTCAATTTATCCTTTCTTCTGTTCTTCTGAGATATCTTTTGAGATTATGCAAGTGCTTCTGCATAACTCTCTTTAGAGTTCTCAAATTTCGACTAGATCTGTTGCTAGAGGATCTAGTCTTAAGTTGGTGTCTAGCAAGTTTTAGTGTGAGCATTGTGCTCAGTTTGTGTGAGCCGTCGAGCTCAGTTTGAGTTGTTAAGCTCAGGGTTGGTTTGAGCAGTCTTGCTCTGTGTTTCTAGAGTAGTCTTGCTCTAGAGGTTGTGTGAGTTGTATGCTCTGAAGTGTTGGAGTTGTTAGGCTCCTTTGGGTGTGTAGCCCAGTTGTGTTAGTGAAGCCTCACGGGTTGTGAGGGGTGGATGTAGGAATCACTTGGGTGATTTCCGAACCACCTAAAAAATCCTTGTGCATTTGTCTTCTGTGGTTTGATTGATTCATCCGCTAGATGCTTGCATAGGATCCGTTTTTAATTCACTTAATCAACTTGCTTCACATCTAAGTTTTTCAACTCACTCAAATCTAATCAGATCTGTAGTTTTTCACTGATAACATTGCCTCTGATTCTAAATAGTTTTCAAATTACTTAAGCTTCCGCAAAAGTGGCTAAGATCTATTCATCCCCCCCCTTCTAGATCTTTTCCACACATTCATTTCGATCCTTCAATTGGTATCAGAGCGGGTTTACATCGATCTGATTTGAACTGAGCAGTTTTTGTTTCTGAGTATTGAGTGTTTGATTGTTTGCTTGTTTGTTTGCTTGATTGTTTAACTCTTTCTCTGTGCATTTACTTAAGTGTCATGGACTCAAAGGGTTTCATAGCTGAGGGCCATTCCATAAATAGGCCACCATTCTTTAATGGTTTGGACTATTCTTATTGGAAGAACAGAATGCAAGTGTTTTTAAGGGCCCAGAACTATGAGATCTGGAAAGTAGTTGAGGTGGGTCCCTATGAGAACCAGGGAGAAGAAGATACCTGGACAAGGGAACAGATAAGGAAAGCTACACTGAATTATAGTGCCATGAACATGATTCAGTGTGCTGTCCATCCCAAGGAGTATTCGAGAATCTCTATGTGCAAATCTGCCAAAGAGATGTGGGATAAACTCGAATTACTCTATGAGGGAACATCTCAGGTCAAGGAGACCAAGGCAAACATTTTAGTTTCAGAATATGAACTCTTTATGATGAAATCTAATGAATCTATTTCTGAAATGTTTGCCAGATTCATGGTGATAGTCAATGGACTCAAGGCTTTGGGTAAGGAGTATACTGATGCAGACTTGGTAAGAAAAATTTTGCGTTCACTTTCTTCAATTTGGCATACCAAGGCCACTGTTATTGAAGATTCAAAAGATTTGTCCAAAATTTCTTTGGATGAATTGATTGGATCTTTAATGACATATGAAATAAACTTAAAAAGAAATGAAGAACACATCATTAAGACCAAGCCTATGGCACTCAAAGCCTCTTCAAGCAACAAAGATAAAAATCAGGATAAGACAAGTTCTGAAGAATCTGAGTCGAATGAGGATGAGATTGCCCTCATGACCAGACAATTCAGGAAATTTTTGAAATATAGGAAAGGGAAAATGACTGGGAAAAAGAAATTTCCCTCAGGTAAGAAGAACACTTCCTCTTCCAATTTCAATAAGAATCATAAACCTGATGAAAATGTTATCTGTTACAGGTGCAACAAGCCAGGACACATGAAAGGAGAGTGTCCTGAGAACAAGAAGGAAAAGCACAAGAGATTCCAGAAATATAAGAAGCCAAAGGCCATGGTAGCCACTTGGTCTGATGAAGATACAAGTGAGGAAGAAGAAGAGAAGAAGTCCTCAAGCTCAGAGAGTGAGGAAGTTTGCTTCATGGCCAACAGCACAGATGGAAAGGTAAATACTTCCTTTGAAGATTATAGTGTTGAAGATTGGCAGGATGTGTATGCAGAATTAGTTGAAAGATATTCTGAAATGAGAAAAGAAAATAAACACATCAAAAAGAAAATTGAAAATCTCTACCATAATCAATCTTCAAACAATAGAATCTGTGAACTGGAATCTGAAGTAACAGACTTGCTTGAAGAAAAAGAGAATCTCCTAAACCTAATTGATGAACTGAAACTTGCCTCTCAAAAGGCCTCCCAAGAATTCAGAAACTTAAATGAAAAGCTGGAAATTGAAAAACAAGAAAAACAACAGAAAATTGAAGAAATTGAAGTTCTTAAAAACCAGCTAAAGGAAAGGGAGGAGGTTATCCAAACCTTCACAAAAGGCCAAGATAACCTAGAGGCATTGCTAGGATCCAACATGACAACCACATCTCATGGATTAGGATTCAACAAGAAGAAACCCCAAAAAGACAAATCTGGTGAGAAAAAGGGAAAAGCACCACTAATTAATTTTGTCAAGGGTCCTAATCTGGAAAACACTGAAATCCAACAAACAGCAAACAAAACCCAAACAAAACTCAAAACAAATCAAAAACAAAAACAAAGAAGACTATCAGGTCGACACAGTCCCCTGACAGGTCGACACCAGTCCACAAGAAGAAGACTTCTGTGGCTGTTGTGTCGACACCAGTACAGGAGAGGTCGACCTGCTCAACACCAAAAACAAAACAACTCAACCAAAAATTCAAATAAAAATCTGAAAAATAAGAAAAAGGGAAAAGAAATAATCCATGAAAAACCTTGGACCTCCAAGACAACACTTCAAGAAAATTGGACTAATCCTTGGAACCAATGGTATGAAAATCCCTGTTGGTATTATCCTCAATACTCTTATCCAAATTTCTGGATGTACCAACACAATCCATGGATTCCACCTCCTCCTCTGAACTCAAATTTTCAAATGAAAAACTCCCCTCCTCCAAAAACAAAGATCTTGGTGCTTTCATTCCTAAAAGAAAGAACAAACAGAAAAAGGCTGAAAACACCAAAGTACAAAACAAAAGTCAAAAACAAATCAAATTTGGGTGAGAAAGGATTTGATATCTGTGCTAAATCATACTGATGGTCCCAACTCTGTTTGGGTACCAAAATCTTCTCTCCATTGATCTTTGTGCAGGAAGGTCGTGCACCCAACACCAATGTTTGGTTTCTTGATAGTGGGTGTTCACGACACATGACTGGAGATAGAGCCAAATTTTCCTGTCTAATTGAAAAGGAGGGAGGGTCAGTCACCTTTGGAGGTAAAAATAAAGGAAAGATCATTGGATCTGGTAAGGTTGGTCAAACTTCTTCAAACTCAGTAGATAATGTTTTGTTAGTTGATGGACTTGATTATAATTTGCTCAGTATTAGCCAACTATGTGACAAAGGTCACAAAGTTGTGTTTGAATCTGATTTTTGCAAAATAATTGATTCATCAACTGACAAAATCAAATTCTTGGAAAAAGAGAAAACAATGTCTACATGATCAACCTTAATAAAAACTTTTCTGAAAATCTTTGTTTTGTTGCAAATAAAGATGAAATTGCATGGACTTGGCACAAAAGACTTGGCCATGCAAGTTTCAGAACTTTGAATAAGTTGTTAAGATTGAATCTGGTTAAAGGTCTTCCTGAATCTTTTTCTAGTGTTGAAGGTCAAATTTGTGGGATCTGTGCTAAAGGAAAACAAACTAGGAAATCCTTTAAAGCTTCAATGAAGTACTCACATCTAAGCCACTAGAACTTCTTCACATGGACCTCTTTGGGCCAACAAGAGTTCTAAGCTAAGTGGCAAGAGATATGGGTTTGTAATCATTGATGACTTTACTAGATTTACCTGGGTTATTTTTCTATCCCACAAAAGTGATGCATGCCTTGAATTCAGGAATTTCTGTACCACTATCTTAACAACTTATCCATTTAAAATTAAAAACATTTTAACTGATCATGGGGGTGAATTTGATAACACATCCTTTTCTGATCTATGTGCTGAATTGCAAATATTTCACAAGTTTTCTTCACCTAGAACTCCAGAACAAAATGGAGTTGTGGAAAGAAAGAATAGAACTCTTGTGGAAATGGCTAGATCCATGCTCTTAGGGAGTAATCTGCCCAAATCCTTCTGGGCTGAAGCTGTTAACACAGCCAATCACATCCTAAACAGAGCTTTGGTCAGACCAAAGATCAGAAAAACCCCCTATGAATTGTTGAAAAACAAAAAGCCAACTGTTCTTATTTCAAAACTTTGGGTGCAAGTGTTTTGTACACAATAACAACAAAGAAAACCTTGACAAGTTTGATGCTAAGAGTCAGGAAGCTATCTTCCTTGGCTATTCTGAAGTGTCAAGGGCTTTCAAAGTGTACATATTAAAAACCAAAACTGTTGAAGAATCACCACATGTTATTTTTGATGAAAATTCCTTTTCCACTAATGATTCTAAATCTTGCAGGGAAAAACAAGACAATGAAGAGGATGACCTCATTGTGGATTCTTCACCAACCGTTGAGGAGATTAACAACATTGAAGAGAACCTGAACAACAACTCACCATCTTCAAGTGGTTCAGGTAATATTGCTCCAGAAGTGGGCACTTCTCAACAGGTAATTTCTGAACCTCGTTTTCTAAGAGATCACCCATTAGACAGTGTAGTTGGCAACTTAAATGATAGAGTTAGGACCAGATCATCCTTCTTGCAAAACATTGAAGAAGACTCACTAGCTCTAATTTCCCAAATTGAACCCAAGTCAATTGATGAAGCCTTATCCAGTTCTGATTGGATTAATGCTATGCATGATGAACTTCATCAATTTGAAAGAAATCAAGTGTGGGAATTAGTGCCTAGACCTAGTGACCAAACTGTGATTGGCACTAGATGGGTTTTCAGAAATAAATTGAATGAAGCTGGTCAAGTAATAAAAAACAAAGCTAGGCTAGTTGCAAAGGGGTATAACCAAGAATTTGGAATTGACTTTGAAGAATCTTATGCCCTGTAGCTAGACTAGAAGCTGTGAGAATTTTCCTTGCTTTTGCATCCTCCATGAAATTCAAAGTCTTTCAAATGGATGTCAAAAGTGCATTTCTAAATGGATATATAAAGGAAAATGTTTTTGTTGAACAACCTCCTGGATTTGAAAATGAAAAATATCCTAACCATGTTTTCAAGCTTAATAAGGCACTCTATGGTCTTAAACAAGCTCCAAGAGCTTGGTATGATCGTTTGAGTTCCTTTTTACTTGAAAAAGGATATTCTAGAGGTAATGTTGATCAAACATTGTTCACAAAAACAGTAAAAAATCAAATAATTGTTGTCCAAATTTATGTTGATGACATAATATTTGGATCAACTAATAAAGGCCTTTGCACTGAATTTTCAAATCAAATGAAGAATGAATTTGAAATGAGCTTAATGGGAGATTTAACATTCTTTTTGGGATTGCAGGTGAACCAAACAACTGAAGGAATCTTCATTAGTCAAACCAAATATGTCAAGGAGCTACTGAAAAGGTTTGACTTTCAGAACCTTAAACACTCAAGCACACCCATTGCAATAAATGCTAAGCTAGAAGAAGACCCATCTGGTAAGTCAGTAGATCCAAAGACCTACAGAGGTATGATTGGCTCTCTGCTCTACCTTACTACTTCTAGACCTGATATTCAGTTTTGTGTGTGCTTATGTGCTAGATTCCAATCTAATCCTAAAGAAAGTCATATGCTTGCTGTGAAAAGAATTTTTAAATATCTTGTTGGAACATGTGACTTAGGAATTTGGTATCCTGCTGGTTGCAAGTTAGAATTGTTTGCCTATTGTGATGCTGATTATGCTGGGTGTAAGTTAGATAGAAAAAGCACAAGTGGCTTGTGTGTATTTCTAGGTGGGTGCCTTATTTCTTGGGCTTCTAAGAAGCAACATTCAGTTGCTCTGTCAACAGCAGAGGCTGAGTATGTTGCTGCAGGTAGATGTGGAACTCAGATTCTCTGGGTGAAACATCAACTTCTTGATTACAACCAAGATTTAGGGTGTGTACCCATCCTATGTGATAACACTAGTGCCATAAATTTGTCTAAAAACCCCATTCAGCACTCCAGAACAAAACACATTGAAATTAGGCATCATTTCTTGAGAGATGAGGTTGCAAAGAAATCTTTTGAACTCCATTTTATTGAAACTGAAAAACAAATTGCAGACATATTCACTAAACCCCTTCCTGAAAACAGATTTTCATCATTAAGGAGAGAACTTGGTCTTTGTAAATGTCCACCTTCTTGATCTCTCTTAAGGTTTGGGTTGAGTGCTATGCATTGTCTAAGGGGGAGTTCTTTGCATTTCATAACTCCTTGCTTCCTCAAGCTACATTGTTCATATCTCTCTCACTTTCAATTCTATTTCCCTTTTTACAATAAATTCTCCACTCTGATTGTGTTGAAACTTCTTGGTATATCAAATAGTGACTTGGAGAAGGACAGGTTATGCTTGTCTGGACACTTTCACTATGCGTGAGAACATATCTCCGCCAAGTACTAAGAAGTTAATATGCAATAGTTGAGGGGGAGCTTTTATTGTTCAAAGAGAATTTCTTTTCTGATTTCAAAACTTGCACAGTTTTCAACTTCCATTTCCTTTTGGCAATGAATTCTTCAACTCTTATTGTATTGAAATCTCTTGGTATATCAAATGGTGACTTGGAGAAGGACAGGTTATGCTTGTCTGGACACTTTCACTATGCGAGAGTATGTGTCTCCGCCAAGTACCAAGAAATGAATATGCAATTGTTGAGGAGAAGTTCTTGTTGTCCAAGAAGAAAATTTCTTTCTGATTTCAAAATTGCATATCTTTATTTTGATGAAAAATGGTTGAAATCATCATCTCAGGGGGAGCTAGAAAATTCACAAGTCATCTTTTTGCAAATTTCAAAACCCTTCTTGCATTTCATCAATTCCTTGCATGATGTCCTCATTCTAAAGTCTAGAGTCACAAAATGAACCTTGAGTGATATATTATATTTTTAATCAACTTTCAACTATGTCTCTCAATCCACAGAAATTCAGATCTCTTCCTAAACTAAATGACAATTTGTGCCTTGAACTTAAAACATTTCCTTGTTTGCAACTGATGACTGGATGTATTTGAATTCTATCTCACAAACTCTCCAAAATCTTGTAAAATCCAACAGAGCAATGGCATCTGTGCTGAGAAACTGCACACCTTCACAATGAATGAAGTGCTATGTATGTCATGAGGCATTATTGCTAACTCTGTTCAAAGGGGATCCAAATTGAAAATAACTTCAAAATTTAAGCAATTATGTGCTATGCTTTTTGATGATGACTGAGTAACTGGAAATATTGGCGTCTACAAAACGTATATTTTCATGTCAAAAGGTCATCATTTACCCCTTTGAGACTTGACAATGACTAAATCTTAAGTATCCAGGGACTATGGTGTGTAAAAAGCACTAGTACTTGAGTGAAAGAGATTTATATCATTTGATAGTTTGTTAAAAGAACAAAAATATGAAAATTATTGGAGATTTGTTTAGAAAGAATCATCTTCCTCCTTCATCAAGTTGTTCTTTAAGTTTGTGTTTTACTTTCAACACAACTGTATTTGGTCTAGATGACATCTTTAATTCTTGAAAATTGAGAAACATGGTAGTTTTTGGTTGATTGTTAATACATTATATCCCTCAATTTATCATTTTGTTGATTCAAGTCTTGGAATGCTAATATCCTGTTGGAAATTGTTTGAAACACTTGAACTGTGATGAATTTTTGCAAAATACAACAAATGAATTTTTAAGCCTCTTAAAAATCCTTGAAATGATAATTCCTCTCATTATTTATCATTATAAAGATGTCCCCAAATTTCTCAAAAATTTCCTCTCAAAGATTCAAATTTCTCTCAAAGGCTGTGTCGACACAATCCTCTCTCGTGTCGACACACAACCCCAGTCAGGTCGACACACCCTTCCTCATGTGTCGACACTGCCTTCTTGCCAGACCCTTTTCAAACCTTTCGGGTTCACCTTAAACCCTTGTTGTTCCTGCGGGGCAGTGTACCACTGCATCTCTTTTTGGGCGTCAGGTCGACCCGACGGCCTCATTTCCACTCCTTTCCGGCAAGAATTCCTCCAAATTCTCTCTAAATCTCATCATCCTTCATCACCTCTCCATTCTTCCATTTCCTCTCCAAATTCCACTCCCTTGCACCATGGTCCGCAAGTTGGGTCCCCGCCGTGGCGCAAGATCAAGGGCCTCTTCAAGGCCAGTTCCGGCAGAGGTTCCAGTTGAACAGTGGAAAGAAGAACAAAGAGGAGAAACGATCCTGCCTCTTCTTCTGCACCTCTGAGGGCTTCCAAGCGTGGCAGGACCTCCACTTCAGGCAGAGGTGGTAATGTTTCAAACCCTAGACCAGAGATTTCGGGCGATTCCTCTGACCATCCTGAGGAATCATCTTCCTCTTCTTCTTCTGAGTCTCAAGAGGATATTCCCTCAGAATCCGTAAGTGCAGCCAAGTTGATTTTGAAGCCAAGAATACTAGACCTTTCAGACATCCAACTAGCAGACTCCCTTCCTGAAATTCAAACCTACTTTTCCTTTCAATCTTGGATACCCTTTATTTCTGAATTTCAAGTCTGCTATCCAAGATTAGTTAGAGAGTTCTACAAGAACCTCACCTGCACAGAAGAAGGGTATGAATCCAAAGTCAAGGGAATAGCCATAGACATGCCAACTGCAGTAGCTGCCTCCATTTTCAAAGTACCAGATGAAGGGGCAGACTACCATGAGTTTGAATTTGATTTACATGAAGCCTACTCCATCTTGACAGGCCTTCCTGCAGATGCATCAGATCCCAAACAGACCTATGTAACCAGGTTCAATGCAAATACCTTTCCACCTGTGTTAAGGGTCATCCACCACATTTTGACCACCATAATTACCCCTCAAGGTGGTGGAAGGGATAGGTTGACAGACATTCAGAGGTTCATCCTCTATTGCATGGTGAAAGACATCAAGATCAACCTCCATGTGATTCTCTATCAAATCATAGCTGAAACAACAAGGACAGACCTAAAGAGATCTCTTCCTTATGGAGCACATCTGACCTCAGTGTTCAAGCACTTTGGTGTGCCTTGGAAAATGAGAAATCCCAATCTATTCCCAAGTCAAACATCTACACTTTTAAGAATATCCAGAAGTTTATGGGATTTAGATTGGAGGGAAATCAAATTAGAAGAGGGCCAATTGTGGTTGAGGCCCCTCAAGCTCAGGAGGACCAGCCTCAGGTTCAAGGGGATCAGCCCCAGCACAAGAGGACCAGCCTCCAGCTCAAGGAGACCAAAATCAGGAGGGTCAGCCTCAACATCATGAGGGCCAGCCTCAAGTTCAAGAGGAACAAGTTCACTGCCAGAGGATCAGCCTCTAATGGATGAGGACCAGCCTCATATCACTCCTGAAGGTGGCATTCAGCTTGAAACCCCTATTCCACCTCAGGATGATCCTTCCTCTTCCTTGCCACATACTTTTGAACCTCCACATTTCCCCTCTACATTCCAATCTTCCACTTCTTCTGGTGGGTCCTCAATTCCACCAGAATTGTTCTCTTTCCTCAATGCTAAATTTGATACATTGAACTCCTCTATTCAATCAATGTCAGACCAATTTGAATTGAGAGTTCAAAGACTAGAGAACACAGTGTCAGCTAAATTTATTGAGCAGAAGGCAGCTTCAGATTATGCAGCTCAGAGATTTAACAGACTTATAGGCACTCTGGGAGATTCCTATATTGAGCTAAAAGAGCATCAAGACAAGTTGGAGAAAGTTCTTCAGGGAATTTTGGCAAATTCCCAAGCAGATGTCTTCAACACCAAGCAAACATTGCATGAGATTTCCAGCACCAGATTGTCATTTGCTCATTTTGTGGATGATTTAGAAAGTATGAGGAACTTCAATGAGCACATTGACAGGCAGATTACAGATTTGACCAAGGAGTTCAAGATAATGCAGAGACCTGGTTGGTCAGCTGGCTCATCATCTTCCTCACAACACAGTGCAGCTGATCTAACCAGACTTCAAGCCACCTTGCTAGAAAATTCAGATCGAATGGAACACTTTTTGAGCACAAAAATGATAACCATTCAAGATCAAATCAAGACTAGCCTGAACTTCATGGAGAAAAGACTGTCAGACATTGAACTTCTTCTTGCTCCAATTCCTCCTCCTCCTCCATCTTCTACCTAATGTACATTTTTTGATAATGGCAAAGGGGGAGAAGAATGAATGACTTGAATGTAATATTTTGATGTAATGATCTTTTGAATGAAATGAAATGGTTGTTTTGGCTTCAATGCAAAGTATTGTGATTGTGAATGCAAATCTTTGTCTTTGTGTTTGAATACTTGTCCAATTGTTTGACTTGTGTGCACAAAATTTCTAATTTCAAGTAACACTGTATCTCACAAACACATCATCAATTGTTACTGAACAACATCAAAAGGTCCTTGACAAGTATGACAAAAAGGAAAACAAAAATTTAAACAATCAAAAATTGCTTAAAATCACACTTCATCAAAACCACATTGAAATATGGATTTAATGTTGCCATCATCAAAAAGGGGGAGATTGTTGGGTTGAATGCAAATTCATATCATTTCCCTCCTATTTTGATGATGACAAGAGGTGTTCTTAAAGCAATTTAATTGAAACATGTCAAAAACATCATACCTGAAATTCATGTTCAAAAAGTATTTTTCAAACCACATTTATCATTTATGGTCATGACAAATCATTTAACTAATGATATATGTGTTTATTTTTCAGGTACAAACATTTTTATGCAAAAGATGAGTCGACACACCCATCAATGGTGTCGACACATCAACACAGATTCAAAGGCAAAATGTGTAAAAATGTTGAGACTGTGTCGACACATGTCAAGAGTGTGTCGACACGAGTGGCAGTTTTTCAGAAATCAAGCCTACCCAGGTCGACACACTCTCAGAGCAGGTCGACACTAGATCCCGTTTCCAGAACAGCCAGTTTGAAGAATTGGGACAGCAGGTCGACACACTCTCAGAGCAGGTCGACACTAGACCCAGTTCCCAGAACAGCCAGTTTGCAGATTTGGGACAGCAGGTCGACACACTCAAGAGCAGGTCGACACGGGACCTTCTTCCCAGAACAATTCTACATATTCTGGACAGTGTGTCGACACTACCACCAGGGCAGGTCGACACACTACGGAAACTTTTCATCCTAAAGTTGATGGCTGCCACGTGTCCTTCTAGGGCGATCAGAATCTTCCTAGGAACGCGTGCCCTTGTACCCCAAAGGGTATCTTTGGAATCCTAAGGATATAAAGGTCTTTTTGGCCAGCCTTCACGTGAGAAGGACCCAACTCTCCAAGAGCCTCCAAGAAGCTCCTGGCGGCCAAGAAGAGCTCGTGTCTCCTTCCCCTGCTCTCCAAGTGCTTCCAGAAGACCAATTCCACCAATTCAAGGTGTGGGAATTGGAATTTGATTCCTGAAGACTTCTCTGAAGCATTCCAAGGAGGCAGATCCTGTAGAAGACTTCTTTGGTGAAGAATTCGAGGAAGATCCAACTTCTCAGATTGCAGAGCATCGACTTGGACTTCAAGCTTCACAAGTTCCTTCCCAATTCAAGCTTCTACAAGGGAGTACACTGAAGAACGAAGCCTTTCAATTCAATTTACCTTTCTTCTGTTCTTCTGAGATATCTTTTGAGATTATGCAAGTGCTTCTGCATAACTCTCTTTAGAGTTCTCAAATTTCGACTAGATCTGTTGCTAGAGGATCTTAGTCTTAAGTTGGTGTCTAGCAAGTTTTAGTGTGAGCATTGTGCTCAGTTTGTGTGAGCCGTCGAGCTCAGTTTGAGTTGTAAGCTCAGGGTTGGTTTGAGCAGTCTTGCTCTGTGTTTCTAGAGTAGTCTTGCTCTAGAGGTTGTGTGAGTTGTATGCTCTGAAGTGTTGGAGTTGTTAGGCTCCTTTGGGTGTGTAGCCCAGTTGTGTTAGTGAAGCCTCACGGGTTGTGAGGGGTGGATGTAGGAATCACTTGGGTGATTTCCGAACCACCTAAAAAATCCTTGTGCATTTGTCTTCTGTGGTTTGATTGATTCATCCGCTAGATGCTTGCATAGGATCCGTTTTTAATTCACTTAATCAACTTGCTTCACATCTAAGTTTTTCAACTCACTCAAATCTAATCAGATCTGTAGTTTTTCACTGATAACATTGCCTCTGATTCTAAATAGTTTTCAAATTACTTAAGCTTCCGCAAAAGTGGCTAAGATCTATTCATCCCCCCCCCCCCCCCTTCTAGATCTTTTCCACACATTCATTTCGATCCTTCAGTTAAGATTTTGTGGAATAATCGTGGAACAGAAGAAGCCATATGGGAACCTGAAGGAATCATCAGGCAAAACTACTCCGACCTTTCGGTAAGGCAATTCTCTCCTTTATGGTCATATGAATTTGAGGACCAAATTCTTTTAAGAGGGGGAGGATGTGGCAACCTGATATTTAAATAATTAATATTAAAATAATGAAAGAAATGACTTAATAAAACTCAATAAACATTAAAAGTAATGGGCTTGAATGGAATTAGCTCACACAAAGGCTATAGGCCAAAATTAAGAGATTGGGTATGAAGCAAGAGGAATACCCTAAATTGTGACCATAATTATGGGAAAAATAGGAAAGGGTAATTTAGGGTGAAAACTAATGAAATAAACCATGAAAGTAAGCCAAATTCGTGACCACCATAGCTAGCACCTTCTAAAGGGTGATTCTACTCCAATTGGGAGGAGAGATCTCCAAAATATGGTAAGAACAAGCTGGAACCGCAGCCACCCCTTCCTAGTTTTAATGGGACATGGAATAAACCTAGACATATAAAAGTTTGACCTAAGGCTAAGAGGGAAGGTTCACCATTGTGTTGGGGTCGTGGGAGGCTGTGCTAGTGCGCCAAAAATAGAGGAGAACGGCTAGATTACGGAGCTTCTTCCCCAACCGTGCTCTGTTGCGACCTGTGCACAAATCGGACTTTGATCTTGACAAAGGTAGGTATTCTCAAGACAAAGATGAATCTAACTCATCCTATCTTGTAGTGCAACTTGACTTCTTTCGTTTGCAAGTGGTTTGCCCAATTTCCATCATGTAATCATCGAGTTATAAGCGTTTTCCCATCAGCGCGCATGTATGTGCCATTTCTTGTTCATGCTAGTTTGCACACCTTATGAGACCAAATTGATTCGGTCCAAAGACACAGTTATCTCCTACTTGATGTCCTCTACAGGTTTCATGTTCATCACATTGTCCCATGTGACCTAGTTTGAGAGATATAAGCGTTGCATGATATTCGCTACATGGTTCATGTTTTTCTGCGTTTTCGGTTGAATGTTGAATCGCGACCGCGTCAGGCGACATGATTCAACTACCTAGTATCGTGTCGGCCTTGGCCGTCGTGATTACATGAAAGGCGTCAGCCAAAGACGACGTGTTTTGGGCGCATCCCGCGCCTCAAACTGTGCGTCGTTGACCTGTCAGAAGACCTCTGAAACGAGACTACTAAGGTCGTCGCGTATCACTGTGTTTCCTGCCACTGGGGAATCATGTCATTTGAACATTTAGGGTTTCATGAATGCGACGGTCTCTGTCGTCACGTTTCTGACCCCTTGATAAACGTGACTATCATACCCGTCGCGATTTACCTGTCTATTCAGGCACGATTATTGCGTTGTATAAATGATGATTAGGCTTGTTAAACATGGTTTACCTACAGAACTGTGTACCTAACAGTAACCCTTCATGGAATTGAATTTTTATATATGATACATAATTTCTTTAATTTAAAAGATAATATGCACGATCATTCAATGTTCATGATTTCATGCCATGCACACACCAAATATTCATCCTTGCCATAAAAAATGCAGAAAATACATGAAATAAATTATCTGGTAATTTACCTAAATAATTGTACATTATTTATCCATTATAATAATGACATTGTTTTCGTTTCTTACATGGATTTGGAACACCGATATCGCCGCTACACTATTCTAGAATTCCTCTAGAACGTCGAGCACCTCGTTTTCCTCTACACACTACTCTCTTGACAAGTTGGAACCTCTCTATCGGACATTCCATTCTGGTAGACAAGGGACCTTTTGTTAAGACCTCTGTAAGACTCTGTACTCTGTGAATTCCCTCATGGAGACCAAGCTGGTTGTACCCTAATGCCCATAACACCTTTCAGGATCGATATGATCCAAACGGCTTTAGAAGTTCTCTCTTATCTTGACTCATGCTGGACCTCTGGACTTGTACGTATAATGGCTAGTGGAAGGGTAGTGAATTCCACCTGACTGCCAACACCAATTGCGCGTGTTGTGCAATTGTTACTATCGCCCGTTTAATCGACATTTTATGTTCAATGACCCTTAGCTCTCATCCATACTTACTCGCTCATCTATTCACACTCTCTCTACTATCTCGTCTATTCATCTCGTACTCTCATCTATTTCTTGGTACTCTCTATTGGCCATTGACTGATTGTCTAAAGATAAACAATATAACTAATGCCTGGCAATATTAAAGAGCTTGGTCTATGTTGCCCAGCTAGCTAGCCCAGATGGGGGGTGAATGGGATTTAAAAAATTCTTTTCGATTTAAACCTGTCAACAAAAATGCTTTAAAGAAGATCACTAGAGATGATGGTTAGTATTAGTGTTAATCAAGATAACAAACACACAAACACAGAAAATTTTATCCTGGTTCGGACCTCCTAACCCAAGGAGTCCTACGTCCAGTCGCCAAGAAACAACTTGGGATTTCACTAACAAGGGTACTGTCCCCCTTAAGGACCCTTGCACATCCAGCCGCAGTTGGCCTTCTCTTCTAACTCCGAAGAGGTATACAACCACCTTGATACACAAGTCTTCCTTCCTTACTGAAGGGAATACTCACCACCTATTTTCAACAGGTCTTCTCTTCACAGCCCGAAGAGGAATACACATAGAAAATGTGTACAAGGCGAAATGCCCCTAGACCAAGCTTACAACAAATGCTTGATCTGAGGCTAAGTCTGAGACAGAAAGATTTTCACTGGAAGAAAACTCTCAGACCTACAAGGCTCTCAAAGAATGTCTAGACAATGAAAGGCTGAGAGCAAGAGCTGAAGAAAATTGTGGAGTGAGGGAAGAAGCTCTTCTTCGATGATGAACACTTTTCTTGAAGGCTCTATCACAAAAATGTTCAAGTTCTTTTTTTTCAACTGGGAGTCTTCAGCCTCTATATATCTTCTCTAGAGAATATAGCCGTTGAAATAGTCGTTGTCTCTAAGCTTGAAGCACGTTAGACAACATGGTCCATCATGCGCGATAGGTAAGCTTGCATCCATTTAATGCTCTTGAGCCATGCACGCAAAGAGAAGATTCATCCAGATATTCCTTAGCTTCTGTTTGTCCAACGTTGTATAGCATGGTACTAGCAGAAACTTGCATACAATAAATGCTAAAACATAGACAGCTCGACTGTCTCCATACTTGTCAGTCAACGTTAGAAAATATACACCATACTGGAAATGGCATACTGCTATTCTGAAAAGCGTTTTCTATAGAAACATAAGAATAGAAGGCACCCAGATATGCAACGTGTAAAGAGGTGTACAATCACATTAAATGCAAAGATATTAGTGATGTACGGGGGAAGACTTTGACTTTCACTATATTTGAAAATATATTTGAATAACATGTATGAAATCGATGTGCTCCATAAAATCGTTGTTCTACTTATGAAATCGTTGTGTGACAAGTCGTTGATAAAGCAAATCGTTCTTACAGTAGAGACAAATCATTGTGAACACAAATCGTTGTTCAAACATAAGCAAATCATTGTTCAAACATAAACAAATCGTTGTTTGAACAAATCGTTGTTCAAACATAAACAAATCGTTGTTTGAGCAAATCGTTGTTCAATCATAAGCAAATCGTTGTTTGAGAAAATCATTGTTCAATCATAAACAAATCATTGTTTGAACAAATCGTTGTTCAAACATAAGTAAATCGTTGTTTGAACAAACCGTGTTCAATCATAAGTAAATCGTTAAGGCGACCAAATCGTTGTTTGAGTTATCGAATCATTATAAGATGGAAATCGTTGTTACACTTTACGAGACGTTGTGAGACCGAAATCGTTGTTTCACTTAACGAATCGTTGTGAGACCGAAATCGTTCTTTCACTTAGCGAATCATTGCGAGAATGAAATCATTGTGAGACCGAAATCGTTGTTTCACTTAACGAATCATTGTGAGATTGAAATCATTATTTCACTTATGAGTCGTTGTGAGACTAAAATCATTATTTCACTTAACGAATCATTGTAAGACCGAAATCGTTGTTTCACTTAGCGAATCATTGTGAGACCGAAATCGTTGTTTCACTTAACGAATCATTGTGAGACCAAAATCGTTGTTTCACTTAGCGAATCGTTGTGAGACCGAAATCGTTGTTTCACTTAACAAATCGTTGTGATACCAAAATCGTTGTTTCACAAACTTATTAAATCGTTATGCGATCAAATCGTTCTTTAAGTGAAAGCAAATCATTATAGCTATCAAATCGATGTTTCGCTTATCAAGTTGTTGTGATGACCAAATCGTTGTGAAACTAATCAAATCATTATAAATCCGAAATCTTTTAATCACTAAGGAAATCGTTGTAATGTTAGAATCGTTATGCTTATAAAGGAAATCGATGTGGACTTGGAGGAAATGCATGCTATGAACTTCAAATAGTATAGTGAGAAAATTACTTACATATTTGGCTAGATTTATTTCCTATAACTGAGCTTCATAAAAAATTGTTAGAAAATAATTTTCTTAGAGTTTTGTTAATGACAAAAATTGTATATAACTAAATACAATATATGGGGGTAGACTGATCATCAATCTCCCCTTTTTTGGTGATGACAAAAACATAACAAAACATAACATATAATGTGCAGAAATGAACTTACTATACTTAAGTAAATTTGTTGACATGTATTTCAGAATGTTTTATTTTCTCCCCCTTTTTGTCATTAAGCAAAAAGCTACTAAAGCAATAGAAAGAAGAGAAGAAAGATAAATGGAAGCCAAAGAAACCACTATATTCAAAATTGTGGGGGTACAGGAAGATAGAAGGCAGGGGACAAAAGGGAGGCATAGCGAATAATAATCGACCATGCCTTGCGTTCCTGCTCTTCAAAATATTGTTGAAAAGCTCCATTGACCATAGAGTAGGAGGGTCCCATAACAGGAGCCATCCTCTGGATGTGCAGTTGCCTCTGAGCTTCTATGAAAGTACCATATTCGTTTCTGCCAAGAGAAGATTTGCAGAAGGTAGAGGTGCCAAAGCTGGCATGCTGGAGGAACTTATTTATGGTATGGGGTAGAATATCTGTTGCTGTTTCAGTTCCTTTTTCATAGCCACATACACCTTGTATCTCTCAACCCATGTATTATAAGGGTCTCGAATAAGGTGAATGGAATTCAGATCTAGAAATTCTACAGAAGACAAAAGAGGTTGATTTGATGAGGCCTGAGAAGCATAAGAGCAGTAAGCTGCTGAGCAGTGAGGGGGTAAAGCTTTTCCCAATCGAACAAACATAAGCGCTCACATTCAGATAAAAGAGGGGCAAGAACATCAGACTTGATGTGGCCCTGATGATATTCCCTGAAGACAAATATGTGGAAAGAAAGTGAGCTGCCTTTTTGCACTGAAATTATGTCCATTACCCTTGCAAATCTTTAAAAAATCAATGATCCCATGGCAGATTCCATGACTAGGGAGTGGAGTGGAGGCAGAAACACAACATCTGGAATTTCCAAAGTGGCAAAATCTACCTGGATGGATGTGGTATGAGCATCATTCGAACCAAGAGCAGAAATAGCTTGCGGAATTGGCCAAGCTGAACTTCAAGTAGATTACTGAGATAGCAGTATTCAGTGAACATCTGGAAGTAGAGGATGAGCTTGATTTCCTTTTGAATAAATGGACCCCAAGTATTTTGTGATGAACCACAAACCACTCAGAGAGAGTGAGTGGGTGATCTCTGGGTGGGAATCTGGCAGAGCGGGTAGAAAGGAATTGCCTGTATAAGGACTGATGCCCCCGAGCCCACTGATCTTCAGTTTGGCTTCAGTCATAGAAAAGATTTTGGATTGTTCAGATTTTGAAAGACATGAGAGAGGGAGAACAATGTTTAAGTGGTCAGTGAGAGGTAGATGGGGAAGACCAAAAAGGGTGGCAAATGTGCATTTCTTGAGGAATTCACAATAAATGGACCCTCTTCGATTTTCAACAGTGAGAGAAAACCAAAGAGGTGGAAAACGAGGCTCAAAAGAGGTGGCAAGGGTGGAAGATAGTTTTCTCTTTTTAGGAACATGGGTGGAAGAGCCTGTCCTATGAATGTGAGTGCCAACTAACAGGACTGAGCGAAGTATTGCTACTTCAAACTCATCTTTAATGTCCTGGATTCCATGACCTTCAGTTGGGCACCCTCAGGGGTGATTGTAATAAAAGAGGGAGGAGTAGGAGGATGAAGGAAAGAATGAGAGGTAGATGGAGGTGGTATGGATGGTTTAGCTGATGAAGACCAGAAGAGGAGGCTCCAACTGAGGAGGAGGATGCTGGAGGTACCTCAAAAGGAGGAGGAGGAATGAATGTGAAAGAAGTAGGAGAAGAGGAGGATTGTGTAGGAGAAGAAATGTTTTGGGAAGGGGTTGTTTGAAGGTGGCAGGAGTTGGAGGAGCAGTGGTGGATGAAGGTGAAGAAGGAGGGGCTGGAGTTTGAAGAAGGGAAGAAGGGGGCTCTGGGGGCACAGCCTCTCCTACAGGCTCTTCAACTCTGACTGGCTCATACTGAATTTCCACTGGCCCTGACTGCTCATCCAAAATGGCCCTGGAGGCCCAGATACTGCCTGTGCTGGCTGACCTAATTCCTCAACAACCTTTGGCCCTGATTGGCCTACATCCTCAGCACTAACTGGCCCTGATGGCCAGACTTCTTCTTCTTCTTCAATTCTCGGCCCTGATGGCCCTGAACTGCTTGCTGGTATAGCCAGAGTGGGAGTAGGAGGGGCAGGAATGGGTAATTGCTCCCTCACAAAGACTGAAAGATATTGAACTAATTATCTTATGCAACCCAACTCAACCTTCAAACCTTGGAGCTCAACTTTCATTTCTCCAATCTGCTTGGCTCCTGTGCTTTGGCTCACAAAAATTGATGAAACTTCATGCTACAGTGAACATAGGATTTCTCCATGAGCATCCAACCGGTCAATTACTGGATTCATGTTGACTTCAGCTTCTTCTTCTTTGCTCTTCGGTGACCCTTATTTGAAAGAAGTGGAATTGAAGTGGCCAATCCTTCACTTTTATTTTTTGTGCCATCAACGGGCTTCACATTATCAACAGGAGCATCATCTTCATCTGATTCAGAAGGGCTTGCAGAAACACCTTCTCTAAACTGATCAACATAGGGGCTAGCCATAGGCTCACCCTGAACATCTGCTTCCTTCCCAACTGAATGTGTAGCATATCGGCTGTTCGGATCGTCTTATATCCGTTGTGGTGGCCAGTGTGTGGCCCACATTGTGTGTGTGGTAGGTGCTTACACAGGTTTCCGGGGCGTTGTGGGTCGACTGGTTGGCCCAAAGCGCAGGTTTGTTCTCTATCCATGAACGTGACAGAGGGGTGCATCGCGTTCTCATCACGACACTCGAGGATGTCGCATTCTGGTTGCCGCTATTTTGGCTCATCATCTGCATGCGCGACGCGTGTCGTGCGCGGGGCGCGTGTGCTGATGTCGACAGGCGGATCGCGATGGGCAGCCGCATCGCGACCTGGTCACGACGTAGCGATACATCGCGTTCCTAACCGAGCTATGTTTTTAAGAAACCCTAGTAGAACAAAGCTTTCAGAAGCTCTACTCGGCCATGGGAGGTTTTGCTCGTGGGATTCTAGGCGATTCGAAGTCGTGGGCCTCGGTTGGACGTGTTCTCGCCACGAGGATCGCGTGTGGAGCGGGAGAAACACCGGGTTATCGCCAATTTTCATGTTCTTCTCAAAGTAGGGAGATTCTACCCTTTTCCTTCGTGGAATCGCTATGTGTGTGCCGTGTGATGTGTTTAATGATTTTAGAACTTTAGAGAGCATGCTAGGACATCATAAAGGGCATGAAAAATGGACTAGAAACCATGTTTAGCAGGGTTTTTGGGGTTTTCTGGCGAAGGGGACCCGATTAGGGTTTTCGCCTGCGAAGGCGACGGTCTCCCCTGTCGCGACTAGATCGCGACAGGATGACACGTCGCGTTCACCTTCATGGTTGCGACTTGTCAGGGCGTCACGATATGAACGCGACCAGGGCCTCTGTCGCAATCATAGCCGAGGGTTACTATTTGCATGAAAACGTTAATGTTTGTATTCATTTTTGTTTAACCGATGCATGGCATGGTTAACCGATGTGTGTGTGGAAATGGTTAGCGGTGCGTTGGCACTTGTTGTGCTTCTGGAGAGTGAGATTCATATGGTGAGCAGTAGGCCCACGTGGTTATGAGTGTGTGATGGTTTCAGTAACTCGTGTGTGTTCACGTGGTCTGCGTACTGTGCACTAGTTTCCCTGTGCGTGGCATGTAGTGTTACGCCTTCCGTGGTTACCTCTTCAGTTGGGAGCCCCAAGTTCCGAGGTGAGCAAGCACATGTGGTGTACTCGGGGTTTGTCCTGTATAGTGGTACCATCAGGGTCTTGTTGTCTTCTTGGACACCCTTGCTCTCGAGGAGAGTTGTCGTCCAACTGAGGGAAAGACGACAGGGATAGAGACTTGTGAGAGTTTGTTGTTTAGTCGCTTGTAGCGTGCTCGTAGTTGGGGGGACGGACACCAGTAGACCTACTGGACCCCAGCTAGTCTTGTCTCCAGTGCCTCACTTTAGGGAACTTAGGTCGGAGTCCCTAAAGGTGTCAGGCATGGGCCTGTACGGTGTGTGACCTGCAGGTGTGGTGGTTTGGTTGGTCTCCACAGTTCTTGTTTGGTTAGTGGAGCAGCAGCTGGACCTTTCGTCCGTGGCTGCGAGACTGAGAGGTAGACCTGTGTGTTTGTCCGGGTCGATTGCTAGTGTCGCGAGCCAGGCTGCGTGACCCGAGGTTGGCGTTTACCTACTTTAGCTCGTACACTGTTTGGGTTTTCCGTTATTTATTTAAACTACATTCAAGGATAGCAAGCGGTAAGTAAGTTACAGCTTTAATATCCTGCTTAAACAATTATATAAATTGCTATAGCGTAGCTTCCTGCTTAGTTACTTGAGTTGTGGTTTTCTCGATTTCTTTGGGGGAGTTTCCCTACTGAGCCAGTGACTAGCGAGGCTCACCACCCCTACTCCTTTCAGGTGAGGGAGAGCAGGAGGCTTCCCAACCATCTTCTAGTTCCGGGCCACACCGTAGCGGAGCAGAGTCTGCGGCACCACCAGCGGTGTAATTTTCTCTCTTTGTGCACCTCGGGGTATGCCCCAAGTTTTGTTGTACTGGTTTATGGTTTTAGTTGAGAAACTGGCTATGTAAATCTCATGTAAATATTTGTGGAATAGAAAGTTTACTTCTGTTAAGTTTTTTCCTTTATATTTCTATGGACATGTGTGAATGATATCCCTTGTAAAGCTTCGGCTCGTTCGCGGAAGGTGGAATCACGTCAGGCTCGTTATCAGGATAACGGGTTTGAACGATGTGATCCGTCACAGTTGGTATCAGAGCATAGTCCCTATAAATTTTAAGGAACAGGAAATCTACATAGCCTATTCTTTACTTAAACCCACTGCTGGTAGTTGACCCTGGGTTTTTGTGTTGATATCTGTTGTGTTGTGTGGTTGGAAATTGTTGTGCATGACCAGAAATGGCAGATCGGAGAGATTGGGGAGGAGGTGGTGATGATCCAGAGGATCCTACCCAGAGGATGATTGAGAAGATATGGGAAAGTCTTACGGAGATCCGTATGAGGATGGATCAGCCAGCACCCGCACATCCAGCGGTACCAATTGTTGAGGAGGCAGTGCCAGCAGCCCCAGTTTTACCCCCAGTAGGAGTTGAGGTACCTCCTGAAGTACCTGTGCTCCCTACAATTCCATTGAGGCCAGCTACCGCAGAGGAGTCCACAGCTCTTGTGGAGAGGTTTCTGAGGTTATAGCCCCTACCTACTCAGGTGGCCCTAACCAAGATACTGTAGAGCATTAGATACATGAGATCGAGAGGGTATTTGTGACTATGAGGTGTCCGTAGGAGGACAGAGTCATTCTTGCTATCTATTAATTGAGGGGATTTGCTCAAGAATGGTGGAGGCTCAAGTTGCAGACTGTTTTTGCAGGAAGGACAGAAGATGGGATTACTTGGGCAGAGTTTTTGACGGTCTTCAATGACACGTTCTTTCCACTACAGATCCAGCAAGCAAAGAGGGAGCAGTTTAGGACTTTGCAGCAAGGGAGATTGTCCGTATTGGAATATCAGATGAGATTCATGGCATTGAGTAGATATGCCCCTTATGTGGTGACCGATCATGCAATAGTGGTGGAGTATTTTATTAGGGGATTGAGGTCTGAGTTGCAAGATGCAATAGCCCCACTAATGTGCAGGACAGTAGAGGAAGCGGCACAGCGGGCAGCTGTGTTGGAGAGGACTTTGTAGGCTAGGCAGAGTCAGTCTCAGGTGGGAGGTTCAGGCAGCTTCCGACTTCCCCAGCAGTCGTAGGGCATTAGCAAAGGAAAGACACTCTCTGGAGCATCATCGTCTGGGATAGAAAGTGGGGCAATCAGATCAAGAAATTCTTTCAAGGAGGAGGACGAGGCAGAGGCAGGCAACCGGGTTTCCAGCAGGGTGGTTTTTAGCAGGGGCATGGCTACAGGCCACCGGTTCCAGAGGAGTCCCAGCAGAGTACCGCAGGTCAGCCTGCAACTTTTCGGGAGGTCATATGTTATGCTTGTGGTCAGCCAGGACATTATGCCAGGGATTGTCCGTCTCGAGGATATGGTTATGGCAGAGGGACTCAGTAGCAGCAGCAGACATATCAACTGTCAGCAGAGAGAGGCAGAGGAACCCCTTATCAGAGAGGAGGTCGAGGTCAGGTGATGGCAATCACCAGGGCGTAGGCAGAAGCATCAAATCTCATTGAAGATATATTATCGATCTTTGATTTCTCAGCTAGAATATTAATTGATCCGGGTGCTTCTCATTCATTTATTTCCGAAGATTTCTTGGATAGTCTGGCTCATCCCATAGAAGAAAGGCAGTGTGAATTGGTGGTTGAAGTTCCTACCGGTGATTTATGCTTACTTCCTGTTACTTATCTGAGGTTCCAATTATGATTCATGGGAATCAGTTGTCGGCAAAGTTGTATGCTTTGTCTTTGAAGGAAGATGATTTGATTCTGGGTATGGATTGGTTAGAGGCTTATGGTGCTCTGGTAGATTGTAGAAAGAAGAGGGTCAGGTTTTGTAGACCTGATGGAACAGCTTTTGAATTTCAAGGTATGCCCTTCTGTTCTCCTAAGTTTATCATTTCTACGCTCAGGGCTAGAAGGTTAATTAATGCAGGATGTGTAGCATATCTTGCTTTTATGAGTCTGGTTGAGTCTCATAAATCTATAGAGTCTGTACCAGTGGTTAGAGAATTTGTAGATGTATTTCCAGAAGATTTGTCAGGGCTAGTGCCACGTAGAGAGGTAGATTTCTCTATTGAGTTAGAGCCAGGCAGTATGCCGATATCGAAGGCACCTTACAGGATGGCACCAGCAGAATTAAAAGAATTGAAGAAGCAGTTGCAGGAGCTATTAGAGAAAGGTTTCATCAGGCTAAGTCACTCACCGTGGGGTGCGCCAGTGCTATTTGTTAGGAAGAAGGATGGTAGTTTGAGGATGTGTATAGATTACCGACAGTTGAATAAAGTTACTATCAAGAACAAGTATCCGCTACCAAGATTAGATGATTTATTTGACCAGCTTCAGTCAGCAAAGGTGTTCTCCAAGATTGATTTGAGATCAAGATATCATCAGTTGAGAATTAAGGAGGAAGACATTGAAAAGTCAGCTTTCAGGACCAGGTATAGACATTATGAATTTGTAGTAATGCCATTTGGGTTGACAAATGCACCAGCAACTTTTATGAACTTGATGAATAGAATATTTCATCCATATCTGGATCGGTTTATAGTAGTTTTTATCGATGATATCTTGATATATTCAGCATCATAAGAGGAGCATGCAGCCCATTTGAGAATCACATTGCAGGCATTGAGAGAGCATCAACTATATGCTATGTTTAGTAAGTGTGAATTTTGGCTGAAAGAGATACAGTTTTTGGGTCATGTGATTTCTGGTGAAGGAGTTGCAGTAGATCCAGCGAAAGTGGAAGCAGTGTTGAAGTGGGCAAAGCCAAGAACAGTGTCAGAGATTAGAAGCTTTTTGGGACTTGCAGGTTATTATAGAAGATTTATTCAAGATTTCTCTAAAATAGCAGCCCCAATGACCAAGTTGACCAGGAAGGGAGTTCCTTTTCTGTGGTCTTCCGAGTGCAGGCGCAGCTTTGCTAAATTGAAAAAGAGGCTTGCTTCAGCACCAATATTAGAAATTCCTTCAGGAAGTGGTGGTTTTGTGTTATATACAGATGCATCCAGAAGTGGATTAGGGCAGTATTGATGCAGCATGGAAAAGTGGTTGCTTATGCTTCCAAGCAGTTAAAGAAACATGAAGAGAATTATCCGACTCATGACTTGGAGTTGGCAGCGGTAGTATCTGCTTTGAATATTTGGTGGCATTATTTATATGAAGAATGATTTGAAATATTTACGGATCATAAAGTTTGAAATATATATTCTCATAGAAAGATTTGAATTTAAGGCAACGCAGATGGATGGAATATATGAAAGATTATGACTTCAGTTTGGGATACCATCTGGGTAAAGCAAATGTTGTGGCAGATGCATTAAGCAGAAAAGATGTTATGAATCAACTTATGATCAGAGAATGGAAACTATATGAAGTGATAGCAGATAATTCTTTGTATGTGCCAAATAGTCAGCAGAGAGCAGTATTGGCGAACAGTGCAGTTAAACCTTCCCTTTACAAATAGATAGTTGAAGCCCAGAAAGCAGATGAGAACTTGGCAGATATTTTAAGAATGGAAGAGGTAACTTTGGGCCATGATAATGTAGTCAGATTGAAAGGCCGAGTGTATGTTCCAGCTGATGCAGGAATCAAACAGAAAGTGCTAGAGGAAGCCCACAAGTCAAGATATACTATTCATCCATCAGGGTATGAAGGGTCTTTTCTGGCTGTCAAACATGAAAAGAGAAATTGCAGAATTTATAGCAAGATGTGCTGTCTGTCAGCAAGTAAAAGCAGAACATCAGCGACCAGGAGGTTTGTTGCAACCTTTGCCCATACCACAATGGAAATGGGATGATATAGCTATGGATTTTATAGTGGGTTTGCCCTGCTCAGCAGGTCACAATGGTATTTGGGTTTTTGTTGATAGACTGACTAAAGTTTGCAGACTGTTACCAGTTAATATGTTATGGTCAGTGGACAGGCTAGCCAAATTATATGTAGAAAGAATAATACCATTGCATGGAATTCCAGTTACTATTGTCTCAGACATTGCATGGAATTCCAGTTACTATTGTCTCAGATCGAAATCCAAGATTCACCTCAGGTTTTTGGAGAAGTTTGCAGAGGGTCATTGACACTGAGTTAAGATACAGTTCAGCATATCATCCGCAGACAGATGGATAGACAGAAAGGACCATCCAGACAATAGAAGACATGTTGAGAGCCTGTTGTTTGGTTTGGGGAGGAATATGGGAACGTCATTTGAGTATGGTTGAATTTGTATATAATAATAGTTATCAAGCAAGTATCGGAATGGCACCCTATGAGGCATTATATGGCAGACCATGCAAGACACCACTGAATTGGCATGAGGTAGGAGAGAGGCAGGTTCTGGGTCTAGAGATAATCAGGCAATGTGCAGAAATAGTCATGTTTATTAAGGAAAAACTTCAGATAGCACAGAGTCGACAAAAGAGTTATGCTGACAACAGACGTAGACCATTACAATTTGAAGTGGGGGATTATGTATTTTTTAAGGTTTCTCCTACTAAAGGTGTCTTTAGATTCAACAAGCGAAGCAAGTTGAGCCCCAGATATGTAGGTCCGTTCCAGATAATAGAAAGATTGGGCAAGACAACTTATAGGCTAGATTGCCAGCACACTTTGCAGATGTTCATAATGTGTTCCATGTTTCCATGCTCAGGAAGTACATTAAAGATCCATCCCAGGTGGTTAGTTACCAGAGGAGTGAATTAAAGCCAGACATGACTATGCCAGAATACCCAGTACAGATCACAAGCCACAGAACCCAAAAGCTCAGAAATATGACCATTGATTTGGTGAAAGTCAGATGGGAAAACAGGCAGGGCGGTGAAGATACTTGGGAACTAGCAGAGGAAATGATGAAGACGTATCCATATTTGTTTGAGTAAGCTTTTAATTCTTTTAGGTGATAGTACCCTGTTAATTTTAAAAGAAATTTTTTGATATCGGGTTCCGCATTAAATTTCGAGGACGAAATTTCTTTTAGGTGATAGTAATGTAGCATATCGACTGTTCGGATCGTCTTATATCCGTTGTGGTGGCCAGTGTGTGGCCCACATTGTGTGTGTAGCAGGTGCTTACATAGGTTTCCGGGGCGTTGTAGGTCGGTTGGTTGGCCCAAAGCGCAGGTTTCTTCTCTGTCCCTAAACGCGACAGAGGGGTGCATCGCGTTCTCATTGCGACACCCGTGGACGTCGCATTCTCGTTGCCGCTATTTTGGCTCGTCGTCTCCATGTGCGCCGCGTGTCGCGCGTGGGGCGCATGTGCTGACGTCGACAAGCAGATCATGACGAGCAGCCGTGTCACAACCTGGTCGTGACGTAGCGATACGCCACATTCCCAACCGAGCTAGGGGTGTACAACGGTTCGGTTCGGTTTCCCCATTTTTGAGGGAAACCGAACCGAACCGAATCCATTTGATGAACCGAACCGAACCGATTTGGTTCGGTTCAATCCAAAATTGGCATTTTTCTGGAAAAACCAAGCAATTTTCTGCATTTTTATGGGTAAAAGTGGCAAAAAATGGGTTTTTTGGGTGGTCGCGAGTTTCGAACTCGCGACCACCGGGGCGCGCAGAGGACGCGCGATGCGCCTTCCACTGCGCTATCCTTTTTTTTGTATAAATGTATTATTTATATAATGATATATAGATATTCGGCTCATTTCGATTTCCCAGCCTGAAACCGAACTGAACAACGAGGTCCGTGAAACCGAACCGGCCGGTTCGGTTCGGTTCGATTTTTCGGTTTGGACCATAGTTTGCACAGCCCTAAACCGAGCTGCGTTTTTAAGAAACCCTGGCAGAACAGAGCTTTCACAAGCTCTGCTCGGCCAGGGGAGGTTTTTCTCGTAGGATTCTGGACGATTCGAGGTCGTGGGCCTCGGTTGGACGTGTTCTCACCACGAGAATCGCATGTGGAGCGGGAGAAACGTCGGGATATCGCCAATTTTCGTGTTCTTCATCAAAGTAGGGAGATTCTACCCTTTTCCTTCATGGAATCACTGTGTGTGTGCCATGTGATGTGTTTAATGCTTTAAGAACTTTAGAGAGCATGCTAGGACATCACAAAGAGCATGAAAAATGGACTAGAAACCATGTTTGGCAGGGTTTTTGGGGTTTTCTGGCAAAGGGGACCCGGTTAGGGTTTTCGCCTACAAAGGCGACGGTCTCCCCTATCGCGACTAGATCGCGATAGGATGACACGTCGCGTTCACCTTCGTGGTTGTGACTTGTCGAGGCATCGCGATATGAACGCGACCAGGGCCTCTGTCACGATCACAGCCGAGGGTTACTATTTGCATGAAAACGTTAATGTTTGTATTCATTTCTGTTTAACCGATGCATGGCATGGTTAATCGATGTGTGTATGGAAATGGTTAGCGGTGCGTTGGCACTTGTTGTGCTCCTTGGGAGTGAGGTTCATATGGTGAGCGGTAGGCTCACGTGGTTATGAGTGTGTGATGGTTTCAGTAACCCGTGTGTGTTCACGTGGTTTGTGTAGCGTGCACAAGTTTCTGTGTGCGTGGCAGGTAGTGTTATGCATTCCGTGGTTACCTCTTCAGTTGGGAGCCCTAGGTTCCGAGGTGAGCCAGGCACGTGGGTGTGCTTGGGGTTTGTCCTGGTACAATGGTACTGTCAGGGTCTTGACGTCTTCCTGGACACCCTCGCTATCGAGGAGAGTTGTCGTCCGACTGAGGGAAAGACGGCAGGGACAGCGACTTGTAAGAGTTTGCTGTTTAGTTGCTTGTAGAGCGCTCGTAGTTGGGGGGACGGACACCAGTAGACCTACTAGACCCCAGCTAGTCCTATCTCCAGTGCCTCACTTTAGGGAGCTTAGGCCGGAGTCCCTAAAGGTGTCAGGCATGGGCCTGCGGGGTGTGTGACCTGCAGGTGTGGTGGTTTGGTTGGTCTCCACAGTTCTTGTTTGGTTTAGTGGAGCAGCAGTTGGACCTTTCGTCCATGGCTGTGAGACTGAGAGGTAGACCTGTGTGTTTGTCCGGGTCGGTTGCTGGTGTCCAAGCGAGGCTGCGCGACCCGACTTTGGCATTTACCTACTTTAGCTCATACACCTGTTTGGGTTTTCCGTTTATTTATTTAAATTACGTTCGAGGACAGCAAGCGGTAAGTAAGTTACAGCTTTAATATCCTACTTAAACAATTCTATAAATTGCTATAGCATAGCTTCCTGCTTAGTTACTTGAGTTGTGGTTTGCTCGGTTTCTTTGGGGGAGTTTCCCTAATGAGCCAGTGAAGAGCGAGGCTCACCCCCCCCTACTCCTTTCAGGTGAGGGAGATTAGGAGGCTTTCCAACCATCTTCTAGTTCCAGGCGACACCGTAGCGGAGCAGGGTCTGCGCCACCACCAGCAGTGTAATTTTCTCTCTTTGTGCACCTCGGGGTATGCCCTAGGTTTTGCTGTACTTGTTTATGGTTTTAGTTGAGAAAATGGCTATGTAAATCTCATGTAAATATTTGTGGAATGGAAAGTTTACTTCTGTTCAGTTGTTTCCTTTATATTTCTACGGACATGTGTGAATGATAGCCCTTGCGAAGCTTCGGCTCGTTCGTGGGAGGTGGAGTCGTGTTAGGCTCGTTATCAGGATAACGGGTTTGAATGATGTGGTCCGTCACAAAATGCTCCCCCCTGAACAGGAGCATCTTCCATAGGAACATCACTGTGGCCTGGTGCCACAGCTTCAGGAACAACCTCTTCTTGCTCAACACTCATAACAATTTCTTCATGAGACTTTTCTTGCTCCCCCTGAATCTCTGCATCCTTTTCAGCAACATGCTCCCCCTGAGTGCTGGTGATTGATTCCAGCATATCTCTAAGCACAGATGCTACAATTGAGGTGGGGGTTTCAGCCTCTGATATTTTCCCAATGGGCTCAATGTATTCTGGAGGTATTTCTTCAATTCTTCTAGGACTGCTCACTGGAACTTCAATGCTGATTTCTACTACTGCCTCTTCTTCCTCTTCTTGAACCATTGGAATTTCTAATCTAACCTCTTCTTGTTGTTGTTGAACTGATGAAACAACTGGAGTTTCTGTAATAGGGGCTTCAGTTCTTATAGCCACTTCTTCCTCTGCTTCTGGAATCTGAACATCTTGAGCTTCGTCAATGATTGCTTCACCTTCAGCGACTGAGGTTTTTGTCCAAACTCCTGCGACTAGAGAAAAGCAGCTCTTCTTCAAATTTCTGCCTCTGATAGCCTGACCCATCTTCTCCGAAACTTCACCATTTAAGTCGATGTTGTAATGCTGGAAAATCTTTGTCAGTAGGTGAGCATAGGGAAGGGACACATTGAGTTTGTTTTTTTGTCCCAAATCATTGCAGTCGCAAACTTCATCCTTTCGATAATCACCTCTGCCATATTGATATCTTGGTTCTGAATTGCCCAAAACATCATATCTGAGTCTGCTTTCGTGCATGTGGAGAATGTTGCGCTCCTAGGCACAAGAATCTGACAAACAATGAAATGTAAAATCCTATTGAAGGCATTCAGCTGGTTGATGTCGATTTTACCATCCTTCAGCTTGTCTTCAGTACCGTTGATCCCCAATCCTTTGGCATGGATATCAACACTATCTACCCCACTGCTAACAAATCATATGTAATATGAATGGGGGTACCTTTCACTGTGGAGGTCAAGGACCCATCTTCTCCAGATTTCAAACAGACATAGAAAGCTTTCACTAAGTCCGGATAACTTACCTCAAAAATGGTTGCCATTTTTGACCACTTCATCCTCTGCATAGCTGCCACTACACTGTGCATGTTGTTCTTCTCCAAATTTGCTACATCTACTGCCTTGTTGCCACAGACTTTGGTCTTCACCGCTGCAAACCTCTCTTGCTGCTCTACTGTGAGGAACGAGATGCTGTAACTGCCAATAGTGCTGGAGACCCCAGAAACTGCCATGGAATTGAACAAGGAAAGGTTCTGGATGATCGTGGGAAGGAGTAGAGCATAAACCCTCAAGATATTTTGGCGGGAGAAGAGGGATTCTTTGAAATCTCTCAGAGAAAGAGAGCCGGAATCGATAGGGCTTATCATTCCAGGCAAGTCGAAAGAGATGAGAGAGAAGGTGAAATCAGTATGGCATAGATTACGGGATTTAAAGAAAAAGGTAAAGTTGCTTTTGAAAGGACACAGCAATAAATGCGGAAAACGACAAACGAAGAGACTATTTTACAAAGGATAAAGCCTTATAAAATAATGAACCGTCAAAGCAATTTATGAAGCACGCAATTAAGGGATTCACTTAAATCCAGGGGAGAGAATAGACATTATTCTGAAGATATTATTATTTCAGTTGTGTAGAGAAAAATCAATCACAAATTATACATGCCTAATTCCCTTCTAGGAGACGTAAATCTCTCTTCTGGTAAGGCCTTTGTGAAGATGTCTGCTAACTGATTTAGAGTATCTATGAAAGAAATATTTATATTGCCATTTGCTACATGATCTCTAATAAAATGACATCTAACCTCTATACGCTTGGTTTTGAAGTGCTGAACTGGATTCTTGGTAAGATTTATTGCACTGGTGTTGTCACACAATAATGGAATTGTCTTGATGTGCAATCCATAATCCTCAAGTTGTTGTTTTATCCATAGGAGTTGTGTACAACAGCTTCCAGCAGCCACGTACTCAGCTTCAACTATTGATAGTGCTACTGAATTTTGCTTCTTTGAGGACCATGAAATCAAGCATCCTGCAAGAAACTGACAACTATGCTTTTTCTATCTACCTTGCATCCAGCATAATCAGCATCAAAATATCCTACTAAATTAATTTCGCATGATTTTGGATACCATAAACCTAGATCATGAGTTTTAGCTAAATATCTAAGGATCCTTTTGACAGATATTAAATGAGATTCCTTAGGATCAGCCTGATACCTTGCACACATGCATGCACTAAATAAAATATCAGGTCTACTAGCAGTTAAATAAAGTAAAGATCTTATCATATCTCTATAAAGCTTTTGGTCTACTTTCTTACCATCTTTATCACTGTCTAACCTTGTGGATGTGCTCATTGGTGTTGACAGTGGCTTTGCATTATCGAATCTAAATTTTTTTAATAATTCCTTGGTATATTTTGCTTGGCAGATGTGTGTACCATCTTTGGCTTGTTTGATTTGAAGTCCAAGGAAGTAGTTGAGCTCCCCATCATGCTCATTTCGAATTCTCCCTGCATAAGCTTTTCAAAGAACTTGCACAAAGATTCATCAGTAGATCCAAATATTATATCATCTACGTAAATTTGCACATGCAGTATATTTTTGACTTCAGATTTAATAAACAATGTACTATCTACCTGTCCTCTGATAAAACCATGATTTAATAAAAATACACTAAGCCTTTCATACCATGCTCTAGGTGCTTGCTTTAATCCATATAAAGCTTTATGCAGTTTGAAAACATGATTTGGAAAACTTACATCATCAAAACCAGGAGGTTGTTCTACATAGACTTCCTCCTTTACATAACCATTTAAAAATGTAGATTTTACATCCATTTGAAAAAGCTTTAAATCTAATGCAGATGCATATGCAAGTAAAATTCTAATAGCCTCAAGTCTAGCCATTGGTGCATAGGTTTCATCAAAATCTACGCCTTCCTCTTGGGAATAGCCTTAAGCAACCAGTCTAGCCTTGTTTCTAATGATAACACCAGCTTCATGCAATTTGTTTCTGAACACCCATTTGGTGCCAATAACAGGATGATCTGATGGTCTAGGAACAAGGGACCACACTTGGTTTCTCTTGAACTGATTAAGTTCATCTTGCATAGCTAAAATCCAAGATTCATCAGACAGTGCTTCATTGACTGTCTTCGGCTCAATTTGACAAACAAATGCTAGATAGTCACATGGAATAACATTGCCTCTTGTTCTTACCCCAATTGATGGATCTCCAATAATATTGTCCTTTGGGTGATCCTTCCGGTATCTCCATTCCTTTGGAAGATCTTCATGTACAATTTCCTTTTGTTGTAGTTCTTCAAAGGGTGGATCTTCATTATCCTTGATAGATGTATCCTTTAGTTTCTTGGATAGGTTTTCTGCATCATCATTGTCACTATCTACTTCCTTTCTCAAGGAAGGGTTAGATTCATCAAAAATAGCATGGACAGTTTGTTCAATTAATAAATTTTGTTTATTAAATACTCTATAACCTATAGGTTTAGAAGCATACCCCATGAATATTCCTTCACCAGATTTGGAATCTAACTTACCAATGTCTCTTTTACCATTGTTGTGGATGATGCATGGACAACCGAATGTCCTGAAATGACTGATCTTTGGCTTCTTCTGCTTGAAAAGTTCATAAGCAATGTTCTTTAGGATTGGCCTGGTCATCACCCTATTTATTATGTAACAAGCTGTGTTGATTGCTTCGGCCCAGAAATATCTTGGTAGATTGTAGCACCCCAGAAATTTTAATTACATAAAAAATCAAAATAAATGGAAATAAATAATTTCCATAATACCAGAGTATTTAAACATACGTATCATCATCGTATGTTCTAAAACACATCAAAAAATTCTGTAAAAATTATAAATCAACCCCAAACATTATTACTAAACATTCCACAAAGAAATTTGTGCCAAGAAAAATTGGATTAGCCAAGTTTAAAGTGTTTTGCGACTTATTATCGTAATTCATGAATAAGTCAAAAAAATCATTATCACATATACTTGGATGAGTTAGAAAATTGAATAAAAATCTTATATGGACTTCAAATAATATCCTTTAATGACCCATCAAGAAATTTGGGTCAATAAAAATCATTTGGGCTAGGTTTAAGAGTTATTATGACCGATTATCCAAATTAGGAAACAAGTCGGAAAACCGTTAACACAGAAATACGACGCAACCAAAAATTAAATAAGAGTGTTGGAGAGACTCCCGACATTATATATTAATGACCCAATATATTAATTGGGCCAATGGACATCATTTGGCCCAGAAATCAAATGAAGCAAGAAAATGAATGAAAATTTGTAGCTTAAATAAGCTGAAATTAGAAAGAGACAATTAGAGTTGAATTGGGATGAGAACATGCATTCTTGGAAACCCAAATTCATGCTTAACTATGGTGGGAGGTTTCTTAAAGCCTCACACACTCAAATGGAGGAAGAAATCCTTAAAATAGGAAACTAATAAGCCAAAACCGCAACCACAGTTTCCTTGTCACAATAGGACTCCTAAACACCATAGTTGCTTAAATACTCTTCACCAAACCCTAGGGGACGAAAATATACATTGTTGGGGTCGTGGGAGGCTGGTCTTGAGCACCCAAGGGAGGAGGAAACCGCCCCAACTCGGATCTTCTTCCCTGCTGCATTCTGCTTCAACCTGTGCAGACAACCCTTGTTGTGGTCGACCAAAGGTGAGTCAAACCATAACCAAACCTTGCAAGGCTTATACCCCTGGAAAGAGGGTCAAGTCCACTTCCTAATCCCACTCATTTGACTATTTTTCATTCAGTAGATCGGGTGCAGTAAGCGTTCTCCTACAAGTTGTCTGAACACAAGTTTTTTGGAAAACATGACTTGATCAACCGAGAAGATAGGTTTTCTCGAGCCAAACCTTAACATATCATATACCAATGTGTAGAGCATCAATTTAACTTTTGTTGCCCACTAGTTTCATCGAATTCTAATGAGTAGATTTTGAATTATAGGCGTTTTCCAAAGTCGCGCTTGTCAGGGGCTTTTTGTGTTCATGTCAATTTATTGCACATCCTGAGGCCGTTTAAAATTATTTAAAAATCATAGTTTGCACCTATTATGTATTCCCTACAACTTTCATGTTGAGACTTGTGTCCAAAAAGCCCTAGTTTAGGAGATATAAGTATTGCATGGATCGAACCCCCCTGAGTGCAGTTTTTCTGTGTTTTCGGTTTGAACCTTGAACCGCGTCCGGTTCAGGGGACGCGATTCAAGCCTCTGGTATCGCGTCATGCTGGGGTCACGCATTGCTGTGAATTGTGGCCATCGGGTACGCCGTGATTCAGCACGGACCGGTCAACGGCCTGCGTGGGTCTTCGTGCTCGCCTGGGAGTCAGCGCCAGTCTGAATCGTGTCTGGATACCCCGACGTGTTTCAGAGGTTTTTCCCACCCAACGATTTCTTTAATGTATTTGCATGAACGTGTCACTTTTCCACCACGTGACTCGCTCTTGAAGGCGGCCACCAATGTGGACACGATTCAGTTTCTTCACAGTTTCGCCTGTTTTGTCTATTTACATCGTTCGGAATTGCGTCCTCTGTGTTGGACGCATATTTACATGCTTACCCGAGGTCTGTTTAACATGGTATCTAGCATGTAATTTGCATGGCATGGTGTTAATCATCTCATGATATCTGTTTAATGGCTTAAAAGTGTTTAACCCATTTAAAAAGCTTTAAATACACGAACATTATTCTAATTACTTTCTTAATGTGACCATTCATGTAACTTTTGATTCACTCTTTATACTGTTCAAGCTTATTAAAATGATAATCTGTGATCTTAAAATCTTGCAATCCATGTTTAGTTAAAGTGCATAGTTTTATTCCATGTTATATTGTTAAGTGTTTTCCGCGAGTTTAAGACCGATGGATTGTCGATTGACTCGCGTACATCACTATACACTTGCACTACTAGGCAGCCCTTTCATGGGAAATTGGAAGCTCTCTACCGGTCATTCCAAATCGGTAGACTAGCGGCCTTTTCTCCAAGGCCTCCGTAAATCTCCTCTGACCATGGATTCCCACATGGCCGACGAGTTGGTTGTACCATTGAAGTTCCCTGGAGATAGCGTGCACTTCCTCTCTCATCTTGTTCTCGTGAGTGTGATTTACAATCTAGACTAAAGCCATTAATGTAAAGATTGAATTAAAGTATAAATCATGCCGTTATGCTACCAAATTTATCTCTTGACCATTGTTCTCATGAAATCATGTTCAATTTACTTATTACTTATTCTCATCATCATCATGAACATGACATTACATATGCTTACATCTTGAAACTCTCATTGGCCATTATTAATGACTATGGGTATCTACATTTAAATTTAAGTGAGATGCTGACCGGGCACGGCGAGTGTCCAAGGGCTCCAGTATAGCCCCAATGACAGAGAGTCATAAATATACTGTTAACCATGGGGTAGAATGATTAATGGCGTTGCATCTACGTTGGGAGTCGTGCGTGTCGTGTTGAATGATAGATACAATAACCACATACACGTGTCCTAGTGTACACTCTTGATGGATCTTTTCTTGGTGTACATTAGTGTCTACGTGCCTGATTAGTGTTACATGATAATGCTCGTGCGTTCTTGCTTGCTTGCGTGCGTGATATGGCCATCCTGCATTTATGCAATTAGTGATATTCTGCGTTCTTGAAAGCTATTGACATCAACTGAAATCTTGCGTGCTTGTACAAAGTGAAATATTGCTAGTTCTATCTTGTTATATCCTTCTAGATCTTGTTGTATCATGTTCACTCTATCTAGCTTGTTTCATATATCATGTTTTAATGAGTTTTATTCGTACATGCATATCATGACATTCATCGTGCTTACCTAGTTCTAAATTGCTAATCACTTATATCATTGCCCGCACATTGAGATATAAATCCTACTGAGCTAGTTTGCTCATCCCCTACTTTTACCCAATCTAGGTGACTATGAAGTTCAAGAAGAAGAGCAAGTCGAGGATGGGAATGCGTCCGAGTGATGAGCGTTCCAATTATGAGTCTATCTATAGTTAGTTTATTTTGAGTGTTAGAACAATGTAGTAGGAAGTGAGGTATTATGTACTTTTGCATTTATTGAGTCTTAGTCCTATAATAGTTTCCATTTAGAATACAATGAGTTGAGATTTGAATACAATATTAGTTGAGTTCAATATTTGGGCCCTATGATGATGTATGTTGTTATACATTTAGTGCGTGCTAGCTAGAGGCTTATTTGTCGACTGTTCACATCTCGGGATATCGACTCGAATTATTCCGTATTATTAATATCCACTGCGTAATTCTCAGGACGTGACAGTTTAGTGGTATTAGAGCCTAGGAATACCAAATAGGATATATGTCTCAGGATTATGAGATACCTATGGAACCTAGGTCATGGAAATTAAATATAGTACCTGGTGAGAATGGGTAGAGACTGGGAATATGATAGAATGAACAAAACAGTCCTACCCATTGACTCTAATAATGTATCTAGAGACATTAATTTGTTTCCATCCTTTTCTTAGGAACCTTCGTAACTTTTACACTCAACTGCAATGGCTCGCAACCAGTGGCAAGCTATACAAGAAACCATGGCTGGATTGACTCAGGCTTTACAAAATGTGGTTCAGGCTGGAAATCAGGCTACTGTTGCTACTAGGAATGGAGCGGGTGATTTACACTGCAACTTTAGGAGTTTGAACCCCCCTCGCTTCTCTGGATCCCCTGATCCAGACGAAGCAGAGAACTGGCAGGAGGAGTTAGAAAGGATCTTCCAAGTCATGCAATGCACTAACAGGGAGAAAGTGGTACTAGCCACTTTTCAATTCACTAAGGATGCCCGAGCATGGTGGAAGGCCACATCGGCCCACCTGCCTAATGTTGGTGAACTGGAGTGGGCTGGATTCCTGGAGATATTCGGGGGAAAATATTTCTCTAAAAGAGTGAAGGAGAAGAAAGTGGCGGAATTTTCCGCACTGAAGCAGAAGGAAATGTCCGTAGCTGAGTATGAAGCTCAGTTCGCGCGGCTGGCTGTGTATGCCCCACATCTGGTGGGAACTAAAAGACTAAAGGCAAACCGTTTCATGGATGGGCTCAGGCCCATGTTCATTGAAAAGCTCGGACCATACAACATCCAAACCTACATTGAGATGGTCCAAAGAGCTCAACTGATAGAAGACACAATGGCTAAGGTGGAAGGCATAAGAGGGAAAGACATCTCAAAGCCGACCATTATAAAAAGGGGAGCAGTCGATACAACTGGAACTTTCCTCAATAACAACAATAACAACAACTACAACAACAACAAAAGGCCAACCACTGGGAAGGACTATGGCATGAAGAAAAATATCAAAGTAGAGGAAACAATGACAGTGGAATATTGTAACTTTTGCAACAATCCTGGGCACCAAGCGGACAAGTGCTGGAAGAAGGCCAAGGCTTGCCTGCGATGTGGGAGTCATGAACATCATATACCAAACTATCCCATGCTAAAAGACCAAGTTGGAAGGAACCAGGGAGTGGTAAAGCGTCAAGGACGCGTGAATGCAATAATGCAAGCAGAGCTCCCGGAAGGAGGTATGATTGTTAAACCCCTAGACTGATCTTATGATGTTTTTCTTATTAGTACATTTCTAAGTGGGGGAGATCATTAAGGAGAGATTAGAAAGGAATAATCTAGTAATTATACCATAGTTCATCTGGAGGATTAAGATGGAGTTATGTCAATCGTGGAAGGAAAACAGGAGTGGAAGAAACCAAATCTATAATACGGTGGCTATAGGTGTAGATGATGGACTAGCATCTGCGATGTTGAAACAAGTAGCACCCCGAAAATTTTAAATACATAAAATTTTAAAATAAATGGAAATAAATAATTTCCATAATACCATAGTATTTAAACATACGTATCATCATCGTATGTTCTAAAACACATCGGAACATTCCATAAAAATTACTTGTTCTAAACCCCAAACATTATTACTAAACATTCCACAAAGAAATTTGTGTCAAGAAAAATCAGATTAGCCAAGTTTAAAGTGTTTTGCGACTTATTATCGTAATTCATGAATAAGTCAAAAAATTATTATCACACGTACTTGGATGAGTCAGAAAATTAAATAAAAACAATATATGGACTTCAAATAATATCCTTTAATGACCCATTAAATTTGGGTCAATAAAAATCACTTGGGCTAGGTTTAAGAGTTATTGTGATCGATTATCCAAATAGGAAACAAGTCGGAAAACCGTTAACACGGAAATACGACGCAACCAAAAATTAAATAAAAGTGTTGGAGAGACTCCCAACATTATATATTAATGACCCAATATCTTAATTGGGCCAATGGACATCATTTGGCCCAAAAATCAAATGAAGCAAGAAAATGCATGAAAATTCGTAGCCTAAATAAGCTGAAATTAGAAAGAGACAATTAGAGTTGAATTGAGATGAGAACATGCATTCTTGGCAACCCAAATTCATGCTTAACTATGGTGGGAGGTTTCCTAAAGTCTCACACACTCAAATGAAGGAAGAAATCCTCAAAATAGAAAACTAATAAGCCAAAACTGCAACCATAGTTTCCTTGTCACAATAGGACTCCTAAACACCATGGTTGCTTAAATACTCTTCACCAAACCCTAGGGGACAAAAATATACATTGTTGGGGTCGTGGGAGGCTGGTCTTCAACACCCAAGGGAGGAGGAAACTGCCCCAACTCGGAGCTTCTTCCCTACTGCATTCTGCTTCAACCTGTGCAGACAACCCTTCTTGTGGTCGACCAAAGGTGAGTCAAACCATAAACAAACCTTGCAAGGCTTATACCCCTGGAAAGAGGGTCAAGTCTACTTCCTAATCCCACTGGTTTGACTATTTTTCATTCAGTAGATCGAGTGCAGTAAGCATTCTCCTACAAGTGGTTTGAAGGCAGATTTTCTTGAAAATGTGGCTTCATCAACCCAGAAGGTAGGTTTTCTCGAGCCAAACCTTAACATATCCTATACCAATTTGTAGAGCATCAAGTTAACTTTCGTTCCCCACTCGTTTCATCAAATTCCAATGAGTAGATTTTGAATTATAGGCATTTTTCCAAAGTCGCGCTTGTCATGGACTTTTTGTGATCATATCAATTTATCACACATCCTAAGGCCGTTTAAAATTATTTACAAATCATAGTTCACACCTATTCCATGTTACCTACAACTTTCATGTTGAGACTTTTGTCCAAAAAACCCTAGTTTAGGAGATATAAGCATTGCATGGGTCGAACCCCCTGAGTGCAGGTGTTTTCAGTTTGAACCTTGAACCGCGTCCGGTTCAGGGGACGCTGTTCAGGCCTCTGGTATCACGTCGCACTGGGGCAACGCGTTGTTGTGAATCGCGGCGATCGGGTACGATGCGATTCAGTGCGGACCGGTCAACGGACTGGTCAAAGCCCTTTGCCGCCAAGTTCTTCAGGTTTTACAGAAATGGTTGTTTTGATCTCTGTGATGTGTTTGTCAGATTTCTAGGTATATGTGCATGCTGTGAAAATTATATTTGGTCAGGTACAGTCAGTTGGTCATGTCACGAGGATAGGTTGAATTTCTGTACATTATGTTATATATTAAATTTCTGCAAATGAATAATGAGCATGATCTGACCATGTTAAATCCTGAATAATTAGATCCATTGCATATTAGGGTTTCAAAAGTTTTCCATGATGTTATGAGGACTGTTTTCAGGTTTTGAAACTATTAAATATGACTGTTTAGTTGTGAATCATGTTGAAATGAGTTTTTAATAAATCTGCATGTAAACTATTTTCATTGTTAAAATTAGCATTACTATTCCGAAAAATCTAAAAATTTTGATATCTCACATGTGATTTGTGTGAAGCCTGTGATATAAATTTCGTTCTGTTTTAATAACAGTAGGAACTGTTATTAATTTAATGAGGGTGATTGGCCATGATGAGCATGTTAAGTTTAATCATGTGAAATTTAATGATTAGCAGCATGATTAGGACTGTGTTATGATCAACTTATCACTATGAAACAGTAGCATCATGTTAGATTAACTGAAGTATGTGTAATTACTTGAAAGTGCATATAAATGTGCTAAATAGTGTATGTGTATAATGTGAACATGTGATTAAGTAGAATGTGTAAATTGTGCCGAGATTGACACTACTACCATAGAGGGCTGTGAAGCCGTACTGTAGTAAAGTCTCTATGGGAAGGCTCAATGTGTGTGATATCTTATGGGTATTAGGATGAAATCCTAGAGGTGGACAAATACCACTGGTTAGGGTGGAGTGTGCTTCTCCCGGTTCTACGCAGTTAACCAAGATTCGTCACTGTGTTGCCTAGGTGACGGGTATGTGTATGTGATGTGTGTCCTTCTTATGGTGGTTTGGACTATGTGTCACGACAACTAAGTGTAAAGAGTGTGAATATGTGAAATGTGAAATGTGAAAATGTACAAATGTGAAAAGTGAACTTGTGGTAGTGTAATGTGAATATGTTAGCATGTGAAAAGATGTGAATTCATGTAAATGTGTTTTATTTATATTAAAACAGCAAGCTAAACATGTAATTAAGTATTGTGAACACATATGAAATGATTAGATACCATGCTTGGTATGTTAATTAGCATGTACATAGTTCCATGCTCTAATTGTGTATTATTGTGAAGTGAATTGAATAAGATTTGAAACTTTGAATCATGTTGGATATAATGTGTAGAAAGCATGCTATAGGTTTTCATGTTCAATCGTTTAAGTGATGTGAAGCATGTACCATGTGGTTACCTTCTTGTTTAAAAGATAGCATGTATATGTGACATATGTAAGGATGTATCTTTGGATTGATGGCTGAGTCTTTTTAGAAGACTCATACTTGATTTGGTGTACAGGTGATGCAGGTGTCTCCATTCCTGAGGAGGAGATAGTGAGGAGCGACTCCGAGCACGAGGAGTAGCTTCACATGTGGACTTTGCTACGTTGTTACATTTTATTTCATAGTATGAAATCAAATGTGATGAACAATGTAATTTATTTGGAGTTGTATTAATGTGGACATTGGTATTTCTTTTACTGCTATTTAGACTGTGGATTATGTGATGATGATGGAATGAGAATATTTATTTGTTTCCGCTGTTCTCTTTTGATATTTATGTACATCTCAATCTATTGATTAGTGTTGGGTAAATGTCCCACTGTGACGTCGCCCTTTGTACCGACGTGGATTGGTATAATCGTACCGGTATAAGGAGGGTCGTTAAAATTGTACCATTGCATGGGATTCCAGTTACCATTGTCTCAGATAGAGATCCCAGGTTTACTTCAAGTTTCTAGAGAAGTTTGCAGAGGGTAATTGGCACAGAATTGAGGTACAACTCAGCTTATCATCCGCAGACAGATGGGCAAATAGAAAGGACAATCCAGACTATAGAAGACATGTTGAGAGCTTGCTGTCTATTATGAGGAGGTATTTGGAAGCATCATTTGGGCATGGTAGAGTTTGCATACAATAACAATTATCATGTGAGCATTGGGATGGCACTTTATGAAGCTTTGTATGGCAGACCGTGCCGGACACCATTGAATATGAATGAAGTAGGTGAGAGGCAGGTCATGGGTCCAGAATTGATTCAGCAATGTTCAGAGATGGTCAAGTTCATTAAAGAGAAGCTTCAAATAGCACAAAGTTGTCAGAAGAGTTATGCGGATACCAGACGCAGGCCATTACAGTTTGAAGTTGGGGATTATGTGTTTTTGAAAGTTTCTCCTACCAAATGTGTGCTCAGGTTCAGCAGGAAAGGCAAACTGAGCCCAAGATATATTGGTCCATTCCAAATTTTAGAAAGAATTGGTGAAACAACTTACAGTTTAGCTCTTCCAGCAGACTTTACAGATGCACATGATGTATTCCATGTTTCAATGCTCAGAAGATATATTCAAGATTCTTCCCAGGTGGTCAGTTATCAACGAGATGATCTGAAGCCAGACATAACAATGCTAGAGTATCCAATACAGATTACAAGATGCAGAGCCCAAAAGCTGAGAAATAAAGAAATTGAGTTAGTGAAAATTAGATGGGAAAACAGATAGGGCGGAGAAGACACATGGGAATTGACAGAAGAAATGATGAAAGCATATCCATACTTGTTTGAGTAAGCTTTTAATTCTTTTAGGTGATAGTACCATGCATGTTTTATTAAAAAAAATTTATGCTGAGATTTCTTTTGAATTTCGAGGATGAAATTTCTTTTAGGTGATAGTAATGTAGCGTATTGGCCGTTCGGATCGGGGTTTAGTGCTTGTGGTGGCCAGTGTGTGGCCTGTGGCTTGTGTTCCAGGTGTTTACGCAGGTTGTGGGGGCTTAGTGGGCTAACAGATTGGGCCTAGAGCACCCACAAGTTCTTTGTCTGTGTACACGACACAGCTGGGCATCGTGTTCTGAACGCGACGGTCTAGGGCGTCACTATCATAGAACCGTCACTTGGGGTCTTCGTCTGCATGTCCACCACGTGGCATGCGCTGGGCAGCCTACTAGCATCAGCAATGAGAAGGCGACGGCCTCAACTGTCTCGTTCAGGTCACGACGGCAGGGTACGTCGCGTTCTCAACGCTGAGGGGTTATTAACCTAGGTCGGCCAAACAGAGCTCAGCAAGCTCTGTTCAGCCAGGGAGAGGAGGTTTTGCGGTGTTTTCGAGTGATTTGAGGTGTTGGAGCTATTTTTGGCGTGCTCTCGCCTCGAGGACGTGGTATGGAGAGGGGGAAACGTCGGGTTATCATCGCTCTTCGCGTTCTTCATGAAGGTAGGGAGATTCCACCTTGTTTCTCGCTGTGGATTGTGTGTTGAGCATGTTTAGCTTGTTTTACATGTTGTAGATAGTAGATACCATGCTAGGGTATTGGTTAGAACATGTATAATCGCTTTTATTGAAGATTATGTGGTTAGCATGGGGATTCAGGAGATGGAATCCCGGATTTAGGGTTCTGCCTATGAAGGCGATGGACCCGAGTATCGTGTTCAGAATGCTATAGCCCGACCCGTTGTGTTCTGCTTCAGAACGCGGCGTGTCGAGGCGTCGCGTTCTGAAGGCAACTATTGACCCTGTCGAGTTCTGGCTTCCAAGGGCTAATGCTCTTTGCATGGTTACGTGATTATCAGATTATCTTTATTTATTATTTATGGCTATGGTAAGCAGTGCATCGGCACTTGTTGAGGTCGAGGACAGCAGTGTTCACATGGTTTGTGTGTGCGTGGCAGGTAGTACGACGCCTACCATTGTTACCTCTCCAGTCGGGACCCCCAGGTTTTGTGTGAGCCAGGAACGTTAGTGCTCGGGGCTTGTTCCGGTACTTGTGTACCGTTGAGGTCTGTGTCGTCTTCCTGGACATCTTCACTCTTGTGTAGAGTTGTATGTCTGGCTGAGGGAAAGACGGCAGTAGGACAACGACTTGTGTGAGTTTGTGTTTGTCATTTGTAGCACGCTCGTGGTTGGGGGTTACAGACACCAATAGACGTATTGGGCCAGCTAGTCCTGTTTTCCAGTGTCTCACTTTAGGGAGCTCGGGCCGTAGTCCCTAAAGGTGCCAGGCATGGGTCTGCAGCTGTGTGGTCCGCAGGAGTGTTGTTAGTTGGTCTCTACAGTTTCATGACTTGTTTTAGTGGAATGACAGCTGGACCTTTCCTCTGTGGCTGCGAGACTGAGAGGTAGTTCTATGTGGTTTGTCTGGGTTAGTAGCTGGTGTCGCGAACTAGTCTTCGTGACCCGAGTGTGGCATTTTCTACTTTAGCTCGTACGCTTGGACAATGTTTGTCGTTTATTTATTAAAGCTGATTTCTATTAATAGCGTGAGATAATTGTTATTTACAGCTTTAATATCATGCATAGCTAGTTCTATAAATTGCCTAGTGTAGCTTCCTGCTTCTGCACTTTGTGAGTTTGATTTTGTATGACTTTTGGGGAGTTTCCCTATAGAGCCAGTGAGTTACGAGGCTCACCCCTACTCCTTTTAGGTGAGGGAGAGCAAAAGGCTTTCCGTCCTTCGTCTAGTTCGAAGCCGCACCGTAGCGGAGTTGGGTCTGCACCAGCAATAGTGTAATCTTTACTTTCTATTCATCTTGGGTATGCCTCAGGTTGTTGTATCTTGTGTTTGACTTCAGTTGAGAATGACTATGTATATTTTATGTAAATATTTATGAGATGTGACAATCTTTATATATTTCAGTTGATTCCTTTATATTTTTACTGACATGTGAATGATATCTCTTGCGACACTACGGCTCGTTCACGGGAGGCGGAGTCGGATCAAACTCGTTATTAGGTTAACGGATTTGGAACAGCGAGGACCGCTACACATTGTGTATTATGTTATAATCTATCTTGATATTTAATATTGTTTGGGTTACATCCACTGTTACGTCTTACTTCTAATTCGTTGTGAGTTCGTATAATTATATCAGGTTATAAAATAGAGGTGTTACAAGAAACATCTAATGGATGGCACCCCAACCTTGTCTAAAGTAAGTGCACCTCTCGATTTTTGGAGGGAGCTCATGACGCGAGTAGAAAACCTTGTTACTGCCCAGTCCGCAAGCAAATGTTGCTAAAGAGTACTGTGCGGACTAGTTATACATTATTCCTAGTAAACGTGCTAAATGGAGTGGAGCATGCAAACTTGTTACATGATATAGACTCTAGCCACCAAAGACCAACCGTCCAAGAAGAAGATGAAACCATGGAAGATAAAGACAGGACCTAGTGCAGCCGAGTTGGCGAAGATGACAGATATAGGCAGGCCAAAATCCTTCGCAAGACTTGCGAAGCCATCACACATAGCCCCAGCATTATTAAACTATTCCCCACGCCATAATCAAAAGAGAATCCCATCTGAAAATTTCCTTTTGAATGATCTAATACCGCCACCAAAGCACCATCAACATTTAATTGAATTGAGCCACAGGTGGACGCCATATTCTAACAATAATATATGCCCGGATTCTATAATTTCACATTTCAGATTAAAGGAGGACGAAAGCCATAACCGCTATTTGGAACAAGGCCAATGGAAACATACCCTCTCCAGTGCCACCATAACAAAGGAAATAATACTTCTTAATTATACCTGCTACACATTTGTCTCTTTGGACTCATCAACATAAAATACACAGATTAACAAAACCAAAAAGAGTCTCAGGATCATTCTGCTCTATGAAATTCCATGCTATTGATAGTAGGTCATTGTAATCAATTGTGTTAGTTAGTTAAAATAATGACATATTTAGAATGTATGTGGTCAGTCATGATTTACGATTTTGAGTTGTTTGCTGAGTTTATTACATAGACTCACTCTTGTTAATATTCAGGAGAAACTGAAGATCTCGAGACTGAGGAACTAGCAAGATCTGACTTTGAGCGTGAGGAGTAATTTTATTAAGACTTAAAACATAATTACTTAATATATGAAAAATTAATGTAGTTTGGAACATTAGTTTGATATTATGTACTTGAGATCAAGGTTGGCCGTACCGCATGTATCGCACATACTAGATGATGACCAAACTCTCTCCATATAAATTCATTCACTTACTTATATATTAATTTTGATGATTAACAAAACATTACTAATAATTACTTGAGCCTTGAGGACAGGAAATAAAAGTAAAAGAAAGTTCAAGACAATCAGGTAAGACTCTCACTTCATAATCTTTCCAAGTCATTACATCGACTTCTTCATACTTCACACTTCATAACGACTTCTATTGATAATCAGAACGATTCCTTTATAAGTTCATTTCAATAGTCATCATAACAATTTCACAAGTATTATGATCGATTTCCTTTCTGCCGAAAAGTCGTGATGTTTCGAAACAAATCGATACCGTAACGATTTCTTAAAGATTCATAACGATTTTATAAGACATCACAACGATTTCTTCTGAAAGCGTAACGACTTTCTAGCCGTAACGATTTCTTTAGTTCTCGTAACGATTTCTTTAGAAGTCACAACGACTTTCTAGCCGTAACGATTTCTTTAGTTCTCGTAACGATTTCTTTAGAAGTCACAACGACTTTCTAGCCGTAACATTTCTTTAGTCTCGTAACGATTTCTTTAGAAGTCACAACGACTTTCTAGCCGTAACGATTTCTTTAGTTCTCGTAACGATTTCTTTAGAAGTCACAACGACTTTCTAGCCGTAACGATTTCTTTAGTTCTCGTAACGATTTCTTTGGAATTCACAACGACTTTCTAGCCGTAACGATTTCTTAAGTTCTCATAACGATTTCTTTGGAATTCACAACGACTCTCTAGCCGTAACGACTTCTTCAGTTCTCGTAACGATTTCTTTAGACCTCGTAACGATTTGCTTGTCGAAACGATTTCTTTAGAACTCAGAACGATTTGCTTGGTACAACGATTTGTTAAGAGTTTCATATCGATTTCTTTGATGATTATAACGACTTGCTTATCAGAAACGATTTGATAAGTAATCACATCGATGTCTGTAACACTCATAACGACTTCTGTATTACTCACAACGATTTCTGTGTTGTCATAACGATTTCATAAGTCATAAAGGCATCGGGCTTGTTCATATCGATTTCATTTGATATATCAGTATAATACTCCTTAATATACGTTGAATAGTCAAAGTCGTATCTCGTCTGTTTGACTGCTACACATTCAATGCTCTCTGAACGTATCTCTCATGCATGCAGAAAATATCGTCCACTTTTATACTACTCTGTCTACGTCCTTTTTAGACAAAAGGAGCTTTGCTATATATTGCAATATCTGTTCAAACTGCAACTAACAATCGACGACAGCCCTAGCTGTCTCCTATTTATTGTTGACGTGCTTGCAGATACCTGACAAGATCTATCTGTACAACGTTGGACACAAGATAAAAGATATTAAAATGTTTCTCTGGCGTGTACTAAAGGATAAAAGACTGAAGATCAGAAGCTTCCTTGCAGACCAGTCTAACGTACACCGGGACAAGAGACAACGGATCTTTAACGTTCAAATTTCAAGCAGAAGCTTAAATACAAGACTCAAGACTGAGAAGAAGGCACTTTTTCGAAGATATATCATTCTGAAAGAAAGCATCGCCAATCCTTCAAGTCTTCAGTGATTCAAACAAGAGCGAAGCATTCCATTCCAATCCATCTTAGCTCTTTAGCTCTCAGTGTTCTTGAAGAAATTCCTGTGAGAGCCAGTGTAGTCTTTGGAGAGAAACCAGTGTTAAAATTCCTTCTCTCTCGAGGCTTGTTTGCTTCAGATTGTAGCTGTTTAAAGCTAGTTCCTGAAGCTTGTTCTTATACTTCTTTTATTGATTGTTTTCCCTTCTGGGTGAAGGAAGACCTGGTGGTTTCCAGGGTGATTGTTTTCCCTTCTGGGTGAAGGAAGACCTGGTGGTTTCCAGGGTGGTTGTTTTCCCTTCAGGTTGAAGGAAGACCAGTTGAGGCTGGGTGTAAGGATCCGTGAGGGGGATAGTACCCTTGATAGTGAAATCCTGAGATATTGCTCAGGGACTGGACGTAGGTCTCCTGTGGAGAGGAGTTCCGAACCAGGATAAAAATCCTTGTGTCTCGTGGTTGTGTTTTTAGTGTGTTTGCTGTCTCATTTTCTCTAACTCTAACCTTCGTTTAAGTTGTTGTGTAATTCTTTTAGTGAACAGGTATTAATCAAAGAACAAATTTTTAATAACCCATTCACCCCCCCCCTCTGGGCTAGCTAGCTGGGCAACAAGTGATATCAGAGCTAGTCTCTTCGACAAAGAAAAAGATCCAACGATCTGAAGAGCAAAGATCAATGGCAGCCCAAGGCAACTTCGAAGGTCAGTCAGTCAACAGACCTCCTTTGTTCGATGGTGAAGATTATCCGTATTGGAAGACAATGATGGAATACTTTCTACAAGGCCACGACTATCAAGTCTGGTCGATAGTAGAAGAAGGTGACCTGGTCGTCACAAATGAAAAGGCACAATGGACAGACGAAGACAGAAAGAAAATCTCCTTGAACTGTAAAGCGAAGAGCATTCTATGTTGTGCTCTAAGCAAGAAGGAGTTCAATAGAGTCTCAGCCTGCAAATCCTCCATGGAAATGTGGGAAAAGCTGAGGATTACATATGAAGGTACAGACAAAGTAAAGGAGACAAGAATCGACATTCTTGTCACTCAGTATGAGAGATTTCAGATGCAGACAGGTGAGTCAATCACCCAGATGTTCAGTCGATTCACTGACATCACCAACGGTTTAGCCAGTCTAGGAAAGTCCTATGAGATTGCAGATATGGTAAGGAAGATTCTCAGATCCTTGCCATCTTCATGGACACCAAAGGTCACAGCTATTGAAGAAGCAAATGACCTTAAAAGAATGTCAGTAGAAAAGCTCATCGGGTCGCTCATGGCCCATGAGATCAACATGGAAAGGCTAGGAGAATCATCTAGCAGAAAGAAGCACTCCAATGCCTTGAAAGCAGAAGAAGAATCATCAGAGGCAAGTTCTAGTGGGAGTGATGTAGACAGCGAAAATGAAGAAGCAATGCTCTCTAAAGATTGCAGCGCATCCTGGCCAAGAAGAAAAAGTTTCAATCCGGCAGAAGGTACTTTAAGAAAAATAAGGATTCCAAAAGATCAGATGGCAAAGAAATGAAGAAAGGAGAGACCATCTGTTATGAATGCAAGAAGCCTGGACATATCAAGGCAGATTGTCCAATGCTAAAGAAGAATGATCACAAGAAGAAGGACAGCTCCAAGAAGTTCAGAAGATACAAGAAAAAGGCAATGGCAGCTGCTTGGGAGAACAGCAGTGACTCAGACAGTAGTCAAGCTCAAGCAGTGATGGAGAAGAAGCCAACCTGGCTCTCATGGCCAACATCGAAGAAAAGGTAACTTCTGACTCTTCTTTTGATTCCTGTAACGATTCAGATTCTGATAATTTAGAAAGTGCCTTTAATGAACTTTATGATAAATATAAAGAAGTATCCAAATTACTTAAAGTCAGTAAGAAAAATGTAATCTGTTTAGAAAACACTAATTCAGATCTAAAAACAGAAAATGAAGAATTAGAAAAACAAATAACTGAACTTAAAAGAAGAAATAAATTGTTATGTGAAGACCTAAAAGCTAAGAATGAACAAATAACAAAATTGGAAAAACAGGAAAGCACAGATGAATTAAGGAAAGAAGTTAAAAACTTAAATGAAGAAAATAATAAACTATCAAGCACACTAGAGAAATTTACTAATGGTAAAAACTCTCTAATATTAAAAGGTGCTAGAAGAGCAGGTAAGAAGAAAAATGGGTTAGGATATACACCCCCAGATAATGAAGAAACCATAGTCTACCCTAAAACATATCCAACACCAAAGTTTATACCTGAACAAAATATAGCATATAAAGCTGAGTTCAAGTATATAGAAAAGGTAACAAAATTGTCCTGCTGTGATCACTGCAACAGGTTAGGACATATTTTAACTACATGCCCAACAAGACATAAGAAGTGGATAATAAAAAGTAAAAAAATGATACTGACCCATCAGGACCCAAAAGAACTTGGGTACCTAAAACTTAATGTTTAAATTTCAGGGAAATTCAAGAGCATCCAAATGGTATTTGGATAGTGGATGCTCAAGGCACATGTCAGGCAACCAGAAGCTTTTCGTAAATCTCCAAGCTGAAAAAGGAACAGTCACCTATGGGGATAATGGAAAAGGCACAGTGATAGGAAGTGGGTCCGTGAACATCAAAGGAAAATCAGTTATTGAAGATGTAATGCTGGTCAAAGGATTAAAGCACAATCTCATAAGCATCAGCCAGTTGTGTGACAAAGGCCATCAGATTCAGTTCCAAGAATCAAAGTGCAGTATATTAAAAGATGGAGCAGTCATATTTGAAGCTTACAGAGAAAGAAATCTGTATGTTCTCTATCTCGAGGAACTCAAGGATCAAGATGTCTGTTTGGCAGCCAGCAAAGATCAATCAACAGAGCTGTGGCACAGAAGACTGGGCCACTGCAGCTTGGATGGATTGAACAAGCTCAAAAGAGAAAACTAGTGGAAGGATTGCCAAAGATCAACTCGAAAATGGATAGCATCTGCAGACCTTGTGCAAGAGGAAAGCACACCAAGAGCTCTTTCAAATCAAAGACAGTAGTGACCACCTCAAAGCCATTAGAATTACTTCATATGGATCTATTTGGGCCAATGAGGACTACCAGTCTCGGAGGAAAGAATTATGGATTTGTCATAGTTGATGATTACTCAAGATTTACTTGGGTATCCTTTCTAGAGCACAAAGATGACACCTTTGATAATTTTGTCAGCTTCAGCAAGAAAGTTCAGAAAGATCAGAAGTTCACCATTATCTCTATCCGATCAGATCATGGTGGTGAGTTTCAGAATGAAAAGTTTGCAAAATTCTGTAATGACCAAGGGATTGAGCACAACTTCTCAGCACCAAGGACACCTCAACAGAATGGAATTGCTGAGAGGAAAAACAGAACTCTTTTGGATATGGCAAGAACCATGTTATCAGAATATGATTTGCCAAGATATTTTTGGGCCGAAGCCATCAACACTGCAAGCTATATCATTAATAGGGTAATGATCAGGCCAATTCTGAAGAAGACTGCTTATGAACTCTACAAGGGAAAGAAACCAAAGATCAGTCACTTCAAAATATTTGGATGTCCTTGTTTCATCCACAACAATGGAAAAAGGGACATTGGTAAGTTAGATGCCAAATCAGATGAAGGCATCTTTATGGGGTACACTTCTAAACCCAAAGGTTATAGAGTTTTCAATAAACGCTCATTATTAATTGAACAATCTGTGCATGTTATTTTTGATGAATCTAACCCCTCCTTGAAAAAGGAAGAAATTAGTGACATTGATGATGCAGATGACTTGTCAGAAAAATTAAAGAATACCTCAATTGAGGACAAGGAAGATCCACCTCTGGAAGAACTGCAGCAGACTAAAATTCAGCATGGAAATCTTCCAAAAGAATGGAGACATCAGAAAGATCACCCTCCTGAGAACATTATTGGTGATCCATCTGTAGGGGTAAGAACAAGAGGTAATGTAATCCCTTGTGATTATTTAGCCTTTGTTTCTCAAATAGAGCCTAAGACAGTCAATGAAGCTTTAACTGATGAATCTTGGATAATAGCCATGCAAGATGAACTAAATCAGTTCAAGAGAAACCAAGTATGGTCACTTGTTCCTAGACCATCCAATCATTCAGTTATTGGCACCAAGTGGGTGTTCAGAAATAAACTGGATGAGTCTGGAGTAATCTTAAGGAATAAGGCCAGACTGGTAGCTCAAGGCTATTCCCAAGAGGAAGGCATAGATTTTGATGAAACCTATGCACCTGTGGCTAGACTTGAGGCTATTAAGATTTTACTTGCTTATGCATCTGCATTAGATTTAAAATTGTTTCAAATGGATGTCAAATCAGCCTTTTAAATGGATTTATCAAAGAGGAAGTGTATGTTGAACAACCTCCAGGTTTTGATGACACCGAATTTCCAAATCATGTATTTAAGCTCCATAAGGCTCTATATGGTTTAAAGCAAGCACCTACAGCCTGGTATGAGAGGCTCAGTACTTTCTTATTAGATTATGGTTTCACTAGAGGTCAAGTGGATAGTACATTATTTATAAAATCTAAAGTCAAGCATATACTTCTTGTACAAATATATGTAAATGATATTATTTTTGGATCTACTGATGAGTCTCTTTGCAAGTACTTTGAAAAGCTTATGCAGGGAGAATTTGAAATGAGTATGATGGGAGAGCTAAACTACTTCCTTGGATTACAAATCAAGCAAGGAAAGGAAGGCACCCACATCTGTCAAGCCAAGTACACTAAAGAGCTATTAAAGAAATTTGGTTTTGAAGGTGCAAAGCCACTGTCAACGCCAATGAGCACATCAACTAGAATGGACAGTGATCAACATGGTAAAAAGGTAGATCAAAAGAACTATAGAGGCATGATAGGGTCATTACTTTACTTAACAGCAAGTAGACCAGACATTTTATTCAGTGTATGCATGTGTGCTAGATATCAAGCAGACCCTAGAGAGTCTCATTTAATTTCTGTAAAAAGAATATTCAGATATTTAGCTAGAACTCATGATTTAGGTCTTTGGTATCCAAAGTCTTGTGAAATAAATTTAGTAGGATATTCTGATGCTGATTATGCTGGATGCAAAGTAGATAGAAAGAGCACCAGTGGTTGTTGTCAGTTTCTTGCAGGATGTCTGATATCTTGGTCATCCAAGAAACAAAACTCAGTAGCTCTATCAACAGCTGAGGCAGAATATGTTGCTGCTGGAAGTTGTTGTACACAACTCCTATGGATAAAGCAACAACTTGAGGATTTCGGCATTCATATCAAGTCAATTCCACTATTGTGTGATAATACAAGTGCCATCAACCTCACCAAGAATCCAGTGCAACACTCAAGGACTAAACACATTGAGGTTAGATATCATTTCATTCGAGATCATGTAGCTAATGGTAATTTAGAAATTTCTTTTATAGATACAAATAGTCAACTGGCAGACATCTTCACAAAAGCCCTACCTGAAGAGAGATTTACATCTCTTAGAAGGGAATTAGGGATGTGCAATTTGTGAAAAGATTTCTGCATTTAAATTGGCACATAAAAACTTTCAGATTAAAACGAAATTTTCTCTCTCTTTAAAAATAAGCAAATCTCAGTTTATCTACATTCTTTGACCGCTGCTGTGTTGAAATCAGTTTGACTCGTCAAATCCTTTTGTCGCTTTCTGCCATTACCGCCTTTTGGCGCTTCATTTTTCGATAAAGTATTTCTTAATTAATCAAATCGTTCTGGGAACGACTCATCTTCCACCTTTACCCTTTCTCTTTATCTGTTCGCCCAAAGCCGATGCCCTAACGATTCCAGCATCGACTCTCTGCAAGATTTGAAGCTTTCTCTTCTTCCCGCGAAGAATCCCTAGAGGGCTTCCATCTCTTCCATCATCTCCCTTCTCCAGAACCGTTTTCTCTCTCTCTACCCATGGCCGCTCCGATGATCTCCGGAAGTGTAGGGGGCTACAGTGCTGAGTTTTTGTCCCCAAAGGAGCAGGAAAGGTTTACCTTCGTCAAGACGAAGATTTGCGGAAACAAGGCAGTGGATGTTCAGAATCTAGAGAAGAATGGCATGGGGAGCGTAGTAGAAGCCTTGAGAAGGATGCAGTGGATGGATGTTGCTACTTTCACCGAGGTAAGCTATCCGGACCTGGTGAAAGCATTTTTCGTGTGTTTGAAGTCAGAGGCAGATGGGTCCCTTGTCTCCTCAGTAAAGGGTATCCAAATCAAGGTAGACCATGAGTTATTGCACACGTTGTTTGGAGTGAAGACATCTGGACATAGTGGGGTTCACTCCGTGAACGATGAAGCAAAGGGTCTTGGCATTATAGGTCCAGGTTTCAGGCTGAAAGACGGAAAATTAGATATCAATCAAATGTCTGCATTCAACCGTCTACTCCATTTCATTATCTGCCAAATTATGGTTCCGCGGAGTGCTACTTTCTCATCTTGCACTAGGGCAGATTCAGATATGATGTTCTGGGTAATCCAGAATAAGGAAATTAACCTGGCCGCAGTCATGTTGGAGAGAATGAAGTTTGCTAGTGCTCAAATCTGGGATACAAAGAGCAAATTGAATGTATCCTTGCCCTACGCTCATCTCCTAACCAAGATTTTCAAGCATTTTGGAGTTGATGTATCTGGAGCAGTTGTGGAAAAGATGGGCCAGTCTATAAGGTCCAGGAATTTAAAGAAAAGTGGCTTTTCAGTGCAGAATGGGATATGGACCAAGACCTCTGTGGCAGAGGGAGAAGCCATTATCGGCGATGTTCCAGAAATTCAAGAAGAAGCAGCAGATCCTCCAGCAGAGTTAGAGGTCAGATCAGCAGCAGTAGAGCAAGCAGCAGCAGATCCAGCAGTGGCAGATCAAGCAGAGATTTCCAGTTCACCCCTCTTGGAGGTTGAATCTCATCCTCCAGAAATTCAAATGGAAGAAGCTGCAGCAGGTGTGGCAGATCCTTTGCCCACCTCCATTGTTGCCTCTATTTTAAGAGAGGTTTTAGATTCCCTTCCCTCCTCCTCAGTTGCTTCAAAAGCAGGTGGACTTGATGAAGAAGAAGCTATGGCACCAGGCCATACAGAAATTTTGACTGAATCAGTTGTTAATGTTGAGGTGCAAGCAGCCACTCAACAAGAAGTGTTTGTGGAAGTAGCTCCTAGCCAAGGGGAGCAAAGTGCTAAAGAGCCTGAGTTGTCAGAATCCGCGGCAGAAGGTCACATTCAGCAGATTGTTTTGGAGGAAGCTCCTGCCCAGGGGGAGCAAGAAAATGTTGATCTCAATGCTCCTATTCAGGGGGAGCAAGTTGGCATTGAGGAACCATTGATAGAGAATGCTCCTGAGGCAGATGCACCATCTCAGGAAATTCAACCTCCTGCCAGCGTTCCTGTAAGTGAAGGCCCAAGTTCAAGCCATGTTAATATTGAGGAGCCTGTCACTCAGCAGAGCAAACTAAAGAGAGTGGTTCACAGAAGGCCAAGAAAGAGCCACAGAAAAGTAAATCTGAAACCAGTTATGAAATTGTTGAAGGCTCAAGGAGATATTTTATCATCAGTTCAGACCAGTGTGCAAGGGATACTTGCTAGTCAAGCTTCGACCACTTCTGAGCTATCTTCAGTCCGAAATGCAATGAAGTGGTTCAATAAGGAATTGTCTGGTATGAAGTCCATGATTGCAACTCTTTCAAAGTCAAGTGGAGTTTCTCCTGCAGCTACTCAGAGCAGATCAGCAGCTGTCCCTCGGTCACCAGGGCCTCCAGCTCAAGAGTCTCGGCCAGCAGGGCCTTCAGCTCAAGCTTCAGGGCCATCAGTGCCAGCATCAGGGCCATCTGGGCCGTCTGCAGTTGTCAGAGAGGGTCATGCAAAAGGGAAAGAGCCCATTGAAGCTACTAAGGCCCTTGACACTTCTACTCTTGCAACTCCAACCCTGTCCTCACCCACATCTCCTTCTACAGCCCCTCCAGCACCACCAACTGTAAAACATCCTATGCCTCGCACCCAACCATCTTCCTCTCTCATTTCATCTCAACCTTCTTTCTCTCCCACTCCTTCTCACACTTCAGCTCCATCATCATTCTCACCCTCTTCTCCTCTCACCCAAACCACTCCCGTTCACCCATCTACATCCTTCAATCCCAAACATCTCTTCTATCCTCCTACTCCTCCTTCCTCTGTCACCCTCCATTCGGAAAAACCTCCACTTCTTGGTGTCTTTGACACTAATATTCCGGATGACCTTGAGAGAAATACCCTCGTCACCATTCTCTCCACTGCCACAGGACTGATCCTCCCAGTCCTGCCAAGAAAAAGAGGAAACATTCCTCCTCTGTCAGCATCTCCTCCTCACCATTATTTCCTCCTCTTTGGTACTCTCTTACCCTCGATCCTCAGAGAAGACCTATCTATAGGGAATACCTTCAAAAGTGCATTCTCTCCACTGTCTATGGTATTCCTTTCCTCAACCTCTCTGAGCATCTAAACACTGTTCTTCCTTTTACCCAGCTGTCCCACCCTAAAAAATCCAAAATCTTTGAGGGCACTGAGTTCAAGACTGAAGATCAGTGGGCCAATGTCAAGGGCAACAAGGCTCAGTACATCAAATACTTGACTGCCAGGGCAGAATCCCTTACCCATCGAGCTCACCCACTCACTCTTTCTGAGTGGTTTACTCTTCAACATAAGAACTCTTGGGGACCCTTCATTCTGAAAGAGATCAGAATTGCCAAGAACTTCCAGCTGTACAGTGATTTCTGCTACTTGAATAAGCTGCCTGAAGTCCAGTTCTACCAGTTTCATTCAGCCATAGTGATGCTGAGATCAGAACAACCAATAAATCTTCCCCTCTCAGTGGATTTTCGTTCTGAAAGTTGACTCTCCAGTTCTTCTGCCGAAGCTACACTCTTTAGTGTTTGACTCAGATGCAGGCTCCCATGCCTTTGATATGTTTGCTAAGCAGATGGGCAGAATGTCAGCTAAGCAGGGTAGAATGCCTTCCTTTTTGCGGTTTATCTTCAGAGAATACCACTCTGGCCGCATTTCCTCTCAAGTTTTGGCTCCACTCATCTCTGAGTGTGAGAGGCTTTCTCCCACCATATGGGAAACTCTATACAAGGAACCCCATCTTCAGTTGCAAGCCATCAACAGTTCCTTGGTCCGTCAAGCTAAACCCATTCTATCAGCCGAAGCCTTCATGGATCTCAACTCCATAAATCCCATTCAAGAGATCTATGTTCAGTGGGCAGCCAGATATACTGCCTTCTATGCTCTGAAGCAGGACCTGCTTGATCAGAAGCTTTTCTATCCAATCTCTCTGGATAGATTTCTCCATCGTGCCAGCTTTGGAAAGAGCACCTACTTCCGATTCATCCTGGACAAAGATCAGTATGAAGAATTCCTGGAAGAACAGCGGCAGCTTTACATTCAGAGGATCTCTCCAGCCATGGGTTCTTCCTTCTCAGTTGTTCCTGGTGTTTTCGCCAGACTTTTGAAGACATAGAGATCAAGGCATGGACTGTTATTTCCCAGCATGCCTCCCTCTTGTCTCCTTTGTATTATCTTACTCCTAATTAATACAAAGCCTTCTCTCTTCTTTGTCTCATAACTATCTTTTTGCTTATTGACAAAAAGGGGGAGAAAACTAATGCCACTCTGAAAAACATGTTGTTTTCATTATGTTATTTAGTATATTTTGTCATCATCAAAAAGGGGAGATTGATGACCAAACTCTCTCCATATAAATTCATTCACTTACTTATATATTAATTTTGATGATTAACAAAACATTACTAATGAATTACTTGAGCCTTGAGGACAGGAAATAAAAGTAAAAGAAAGTTCAAGACAATCAGGTAAGACTCTCACTTCATAATCTTTCCAAGTCATTACATCGACTTCTTCATACTTCACACTTCATAACGACTTCTATTGATAATCAGAACGATTCCTTTATAAGTTCATTTCAATAGTCATCATAACAATTTCACAAGTATTATGATCGATTTCCTTTCTGACCGAAAAGTCGTGATGTTTCAAAACAAATCGATACCGTAACGATTTCTTAAAGATCTCATAACGATTTTATAAGACATCGCAACGATTTCTTCTGAAAGCGTAACGACTTTCTAGCCGTAACGATTTCTTTAGTTCTCGTAACGATTTCTTTAGAAGTCACAACGACTTTCTAGCCGTAACGATTTCTTTAGTTCTCGTAACGATTTCTTTAGAAGTCACAACGACTTTCTAGCCGTAACGATTTCTTTAGTTCTCGTAACGATTTCTTTAGAAGTCACAACGACTTTCTAGCCATAACGATTTCTTTAGTTCTCGTAACGATTTCTTTAGAAGTCACAACGACTTTCTAGCCGTAACGATTTCTTTAGTTCTCGTAACGATTTCTTTGGAATTCACAACGACTTTCTAGCCGTAACGATTTCTTAAGTTCTCATAACGATTTCTTTGGAATTCACAACGACTCTCTAGCCGTAACGACTTCTTCAGTTCTCGTAACGATTTCTTTAGACCTCGTAACGATTTGCTTGTCGAAACGATTTCTTTAGAACTCAGAACGATTTGCTTGGTACAACGATTTGTTAAGAGTTTCATATCGATTTCTTTGATGATTATAACGACTTGCTTATCAGAAACGATTTGATAAGTAATCACATCGATGTCTGTAACACTCATAACGACTTCTGTATTACTCACAACGATTTCTGTGTTGTCATAACGATTTCATAAGTCATAAAGGCATCGGGCTTGTTCATATCGATTTCATTTGATATATCAGTATAATACTCCTTAATATACGTTGAATAGTCAAAGTCGTATCTCGTCTGTTTGACTGCTACACATTCAATGCTCTCTGAACGTATCTCTCATGCATGCAGAAAATATCTTCCACTTTTATACTACTCTGTCTACGTCCTTTTTTAGACAAAAAGGAGCTTTGCTATATATTGCAATATCTGTTCAAACTGCAACTAACAATCGACGACAGCCCTAGCTGTCTCCTATTTATTGTTGACGTGCTTGCAGATACCTGACAAGATCTATCTGTACAACGTTGGACACAAGATAAAAGATATTAAAATGTTTCTCTGGCGTGTACTAAAGGATAAAAGACTGAAGATCAGAAGCTTCCTTGCAGACCAGTCTAACGTACACCGGGACAAGAGACAACGGATCTTTAACGTTCAAATTTCAAGCAGAAGCTTAAATACAAGACTCAAGACTGAGAAGAAGGCACTTTTTCGAAGATATATCATTCTGAAAGAAAGCATCGCCAATCCTTCAAGTCTTCAGTGATTCAAACAAGAGCGAAGCATTCCATTCCAATCCATCTTAGCTCTTTAGCTCTCAGTGTTCTTGAAGAAATTCCTGTGAGAGCCAGTGTAGTCTTTGGAGAGAAACCAGTGTTAAAATTCCTTCTCTCTCGAGGCTTGTTTGCTTCAGATTGTAGCTGTTTAAAGCTAGTTCCTGAAGCTTGTTCTTATACTTCTTTTATTGATTGTTTTCCCTTCTGGGTGAAGGAAGACCTGGTGGTTTCCAGGGTGATTGTTTTCCCTTCTGGGTGAAGAAGACCTGGTGGTTTCCAGGGTGGTTGTTTTCCCTTCAGGTTGAAGGAAGACCAGTTGAGGCTGGGTGTAAGGATCCGTGAGGGGGATAGTACCCTTGATAGTGAAATCCTGAGATATTGCTCAGGACTGGACGTAGGTCTCCTGTGGAGAGGAGTTCCGAACCAGGATAAAAATCCTTGTGTCTCGTGGTTGTGTTTTTAGTGTGTTTGCTGTCTCATTTTCTCTAACTCTAACCTTCGTTTAAGTTGTTGTGTAATTCTTTTAGTGAACAGGTATTAATCAAAGAACAAATTTTTAATAACCCATTCACCCCCCCCTCTGGGCTAGCTAGCTGGGCAACACTAGACTCTCTATGGCACGGTACGATATGGTTTGTATCATATTGATCGGTCGACCGAAAATATCATGTCGGTCGACTAATTTTCGTCTCTCTTTGAAGATCAAATAGGCCATGTGATCTGGATATTACTCTGACAAAATCGGTCAACTGATAAAAAGAAATCAGTCGACCGATTTTTGTCTCTCTTTGAAGATCAAATAGATTATGAGAACTGGATGTTATCTGGACAGAAATTGATCGACCGATAAAAAGAAATCGATTGACCGATTTTATACTTTGATCTGTTGAGTATCTGTGAGTACTTACTAGAAGAATCGGTCGATCGATAAGAAGAAATTGATCTACCAATTTTATCATACCGTCTCGACCATGTCAGATCTCGCAAATCTCCAGACACGGTACGACACGGCAAACCCTATTTGGGATTGGCGATGTTATTTTATTTTACTCATATATAGATTGCGATATGTAGAATGCTAAGTTGATAGATATTTGTTATTTCTTTCCACTGCAATATTATTATTTATTTATGTAAATCTCGACTAAGTGTCTATCGTTGGAGTCTTCATTCCTATGACATTTCTCTCTTGTTCGACGTGGGTCGATGTGGCCGAACCAAGTCGGAGTGGGACGTTACATTGTAGGACCAAATCCATTATGCCTTCCCTAATGCAAATGCACGTGAATAGCAATTAGAGATTTGTTTCACGCATGCTGAGAATATTTCATATTTCCAAAAGATTTTATTTACCGGCCTTCTCCTAGAAAAAATATTTCTCATCTCTCCACGGAAAATATTTTTCAAAGAAATATTTCCTACAAATCTTCAATTTTTTGAGAAAGTTTTCATTTCCCCCGTAAAATTGGAGAATACAGAACACAACCAATATGCAAATAATCGATATACCTCATATAAAGCATCTTTCTTTACGGAGGGAAGGGGCGTTCCAGGAAGAGTGTAGAAAATGGTGTGCACGTTGGCCCCCACGTCACCCACAACCTCAGGCGGGGCAGCTGGGCGAGACAACACCCCCCCCCCCTTCCCGCGCGTAATGGGCTTCGCTGACCCTTTTGTCTGCCACCCAGCAGAACACTGACTATCATTGGTGCAAGTACGGCAGATGACGCTAAAATGACATATGACGTCAACGTGTCCAATTGCTGTCAATGAGAACGGGGGTCATTCTTGGTGAGACCGAAAAGTTCAGCCGAACCGACCTGGACGGGGACATCGGTTTCTGGGTGGCGGGGCCGCCCATTTGAGGACGAGCCAGATGAAAACCTCTTCCGACGCCACCCCCGTCTCTTGCTATGCCAGTATGCCACTTCTCTTCTTCCACCTTCTCTCTGTTGGTAGCGGTGGTGTCGTTGGTGGATTACACCCGCAGAAGAGGGGGGGGGGGGAATGATCTTGTTGAGCTGTTCATCTGGGTTCTGATGGTTTTAGTTGCTTCGTGGTGAGAGTATGAAAAGGGGTTTGCTTGGTCTGATAGCAGCATGGGTTCGTGGTTGAGTGTGAGGATGGGCAACTGCGTATCTTCTTCCTCGAGAGTCGACAGCTCGCACATCGCACAGAATGCCCCCAGTGGGTTGCCCATTCCTTCGCCTTTGCCTCGTTTCTCCTGTTACCGTTATTTTACGGATTCCTTGCCGTTGTTGGTGGCGGTAGTGGTGGGAGCGATTCCTGTGCTTGGGTTTTTATGAAGCTTGCTGAAGTTTGTGTTCTTGGGCATCTCGTCATTTTAAGTACTACTCACGTCTGTTGTGGGTCAAAGCTGTTTGTTTATCATTAACCTTTGGTTTTCAGTTCTTGCTAGTTTCGTCTTTCTTCTTTCAATTCCGTAGGAATGTTTGATCTTCTTGTCGGTTGCCATTTTCCAAGCTTAACATTCTTATTTGCTTTCTGAAAAGTGGATGGCACAGCAGAGTCGACGTAGCTGGTGTAGTCTCACTGTGTTTCGCATAATTGAAGTATTTGCTTCCTTGATAATACCCTGCCATTCATGTGTTTGATGTGGGTTCCTCTGAATCTGTTTCGGCTTCCTGGTGATTCATGCTGACAAACTCGATCTTCTCTTCTTTTGCCGACAACCAGTCCCCCTAAAAAGGAACGGCAAAACAGGCTTGTCCTTCCCTTCTACTCGGACAACGTCCTCGACACCTTCCAGCTTAACTGTGCCATCTTTTACCGGAAAGAGCACTGGTGGGTCTCTTCCTACTCCACGAACAGAGGGCGAGATCCTGTCATCCTCCAATTTGAAGGCCTTCACCTTCAACGAACTGAAAAATGCCACTAGAAATTTCCGACCCGACAGCCTCCTGGGAGAAGGAGGTTTTGGCTTTGTTTACAAGGGGTGGATTGATGAACACACTCTTTCGGCATCAAGGCCTGGATCTGGCATCATCGTTGCCGTCAAAAGGCTTAAGCCTGAGGGCTTCCAGGGCCACAAGGAGTGGTTGGTATGTTAATCACACATGCAATCCCCTGTCAGTGTTTCTGTTTTTCTTCTTTCATTATTATTATTATTTTTATTATTTTGTCCCTCCTCACTGCTGTTTATGTTGTTATCTTTCTTTCTTCTCTGGAACTTCCCTTCTATAAATTAATTGCTGCCTTCCATGTTTTTTCTTTTTTCAGACAGAGGTCCAATATCTGGGTCAACTTCACCATCCGAATTTGGTTAAGTTGATCGGCTACTGTTCAGAGGGTGATAACCGGCTTTTGGTTTATGAATTCATGCCAAAGGGCAGTCTGGAAAATCATCTGTTCAGAAGTATGTTTTCATGTTCATTTACCACAGTTTTTACAAAAAAAAATACGTTAGCTTGTATTCTTTTGTATTGCAATTGCGCTTGCACTTATCCCTGAAGGACCTTTAGGATTGAATTCATGAGAAATTTGATGAAATGAGGCTTCTTCTATGGTGTTTAGGCCATCCTTCTTGCAGAAGAACATGAAGCACAAGCATTTTCACTGTTGTGCAGCAATGTAAATTCTTATGCATCATCTGTTTTCATAGAATTCTTGCCTTTTGAGTTCTGTTTCTGAGCTTGTCTTGTGATTTTTATTCATTCATGTCTTCTATCAACTGGATCAACATTGTTCTTGTGTCTTCTGATAGATGATAGTGGGAGATTACTTTTGCTCATTATGTACTTTGTTCTAAAAAATTTCCAAGTGCAATGTTTACATTGCACATTGATGAGATGAGAGTCCAATCCAATTCCTTGGGCTTTGGAGATGGTTCAAACTTTTAGTATTTCCCACGTGCTGGTCAATTGTGTTTCTGAAGTTGATGCCCAGCCTTTTCTCTTCTCTGTCTATCCCAGATGTTAGATTACAGTCAAATCTGTAACTTCACCATGTGCGTGCATATAGGACGTTATGTATTGCAGTAGTATGTCTTATAGTTTCCATGCTGGGAAACAAAAGTGGGATGTGAATACTCTGTTGCAACTATTTTGGAAGTTGCTGTAAAAGTAGAAGTAGAAGTAAGAAACTGGAAGCAAATTTAGATATCTTTCTTCTTTTCAAGTAGTATCCCAATAACCATGGTTTACACCTGGTTCGGGCATCAGAATGTTGAAGATCTTATCATTGGTGATTACTATCTTAAGTGGCATTAACTTTCTAGCTGAAAGAAGTCTAACAGCAAAGCATTTTTGGATGAGGCTGGAATTTTGTTATGGTCCAACTGTGGGCTGAGAATTGGAGCAGTAGGAGGCATGAAGTCACTGAAACTGATTGCAGCAGTTGCATTATGTTGCATGAGAATGGAAGTTAGTTGTTCTTCAACCTAATGCAAAGATTAGGGAGATAAATTTTTGAACTCAGGGTTCTTAAACCCAGTGTCTATAGTGCCCAGAATAATAAATGTAAGTTTCATAGGCTTGGACATGGATGTTGAGGATTCCAGGACATTGGAACATTAGTGCTTCCTTTTTCATTTGTTTATTAAAGAACTAGATCTGAGAGCTGGTTTTATTGGTTGATCCCATGAAAGAGTTTTATGAGATGCATATGCACATTTCTAACATTACTATTCATGCCAAAGTAAGTTTTCTTTAGGAAGGGAGGAACAGTTTGTACCAGATCTCTTTTCTATGTGCTTTACACAATCTTTTCAGCATATAATAAAGATGGATTTGATAATCATGTGGAACTTTAGTAGAGTGTGCCGGAAGCAGTCTAGTGTCACCCTACTGGCTTTTCCCTAACAGTTAGGTATTTCATGCCTGAGAAAGTTATGTGCAAGGTTGCTGTAATGACCTCTTATGTACTAATGGTCTCTGAATGATATTATGCGAGGAGAGAAAATTGCATCCTTATTCAAACATGAGTTATGAGAAGTTGTAGCTTGTGTCACGAGTGTGCATCTTAGTGAAAAGCCATACAGAGAACAGTGCCATGCCAATGTTTAACAGATGGATTTGGAAACTCCATCTAGATCATTGGATTTTTATTAATTTTTTATCAGGTGTACATATTGCCAGATGTTCCATTGTTGACCATATTGTTCACTCTATGATAATTGTGCACAAACAGTGGATGACATGATAAGTAGGACAAGAAGGGAACATACTGTTTAAAAATGTCAATGGATTGACAGTAGGAAATATGCTTTTATGGCCATAATGCACACTGTTTGAAACTGGCCAAGGGTTGGTGTTTTGATATTGGAGGTGACTGGAGCCTGGAGCAAGATTTCTATGGAGCCTGGAGCATGATTTCTTTCTTCTTCTAGTTTCATTCTGACATCTACATATGAGAACTACCTTTTAAACAACGTTTTATACCTAAGAGGCTGATGGTGACTTGTCTGCAGTGTTGTATTGATGTGCACACTATCCATTCTTCTTGCTTTGTTGTTTGCTACCTTTGGCACATAGTTGTCACAAGGACTTTTTGGTTCTTTGAGGAAGCACCATCTATTTTGCGGCATCTTTCTGGGTCAGGCAGTCAAAACTTCTGTTGAAAATATTTGCCTTGGAGCAATGCCCTTCCCTTGCAACTGGAGGAGGTTTGTTCCTAGAGTTTCTCTTGCAAAGTTGTAGGAAGGTGTTAAATATTTGTAGCTGCATCCTTTCCTTTTCATTGGTGGGTTTCTTGCCATGGGACAGGTTCAGGAACCTCTCCTTTTGAATTGTACTACCTCTATCTAGTGAAGTAAATTGGTGTTGCAACTCACAGTTATTTTTGAAACCTAGAGCATTGTAGTATATTGTAGAAAGGGACATTACTGATAGGAGCTTGTTCGTTCTCCCATCCACATAATAATTCCAAAATATGGTTTTCCTTTGAATTTGACGAGCATTTGTTGATAAAACTGGTCAATAATTTCTGGGGTATGTGTAATCCTTTGTGTTCATACAGGATTCATATACCTATCCAGGAGTATAGAGAATCAAGGAGGAAGGAAGTTAGCTTGGATTTCAAGTAGTTTCCTATTTTGTCACAAAACTTCCTTCCCCAAGTAGGGCTCTTGGTTTGAAAAACTGTGGTAATAATTCTGTCTATTGACTCTTAGGCATAAACACCATTGTGGTTTTGAGGATGGGTGCAGATTCCATTGTGCTTGTTCTATGGTCTGTCTAGGGACTTCTTTCTCCTTCGAATTCCCTTCCTTTTAACTTTCTTTTTCTTAATAAAGGTTGTACTGAGAAATATGAAAGAAATACTCTGATGCTGTTCCAACTTACAATGTGAGATTCTCATCTCATTTACAGGAGGTCCTCAGCCCCTTTCATGGGCAATAAGGATGAAAGTTGCTGTGGGGGCTGCACGGGGCCTTTCATTTTTGCATGATTCTGAGAGCCAAGTTATTTATAGAGATGTTAAGGCTTCAAACATTCTTCTTGATGCGGTACATTTTGACAGAAATACAGATTCATTACAACGTTGAAAATTTCTAGCTGACATTCTTCCATTTGTGCAGGAATTCAATGCTAAGCTTTCAGACTTTGGGTTGGCAAAAGCTGGTCCAACTGGGGATAGGACCCATGTTTCTACACAAGTAATGGGGACACATGGCTATGCTGCTCCTGAATATGTTGCAACAGGTTGCTTCCAGTTCCATTATCTAAACTGAGATATTCACTTATTCATTAAATTTCCAGATTTAGACATTGAGACATTTATACTCCCATTTTACATTATTATCTCTTATGTTTCTTTGTCGGTATTATCCTGTATGTATGAATATGAAGGACATACCTAGCAGATTAGATCTTATCAGCTATTTCATTGTCCTGTAGGAGGATGACGTATCCTAAATATTTATGTCTTCAGGATTAAATTATCCTTAAACCGATCTCAAATATGGAAACAATCTGCACAGATTTTATCGAATAATACATTTAACTTCATATTTGCTGCGTGAATGGTAGTACTAACCCAAGTTGTGAAAAGGACTTTTTTCTCTCTATTAACATCTATTAACAATCATAATGGATAATCTTTTAAATTCATATTGACATTGTGGAGTTGAAACTTGGAAAACTTCTTATATTTTTCCTGTGACACTGTGGGAGCTTTAATGGAAGGGGAAAGCTGAAAGCTAAAGCTGGTCGTTTGGAAATTGATAAACCTGGTCTTTCGAAGAAAAGAGAGGGAGGGAGCACCATTTTGTGAGGTTCATGGAGCAGTGCTTTTCCATTTTTATTTTTTCCTCTTTTTCCTTCTAGCTTCTCTCTTGTTCTGTTTGTTCTTCCTATTTCATCTTGTTTCCCCTCTTTTCCTTTTTCCTTGTCTGGAGCATTTGGAGTTTGAGGAATCATCAGATTCCCTATGTTGTTCATTATATACTTGAGAAACCAAACATCATTCCATGATTATATTTATCTGTCTACATACATTATGGATTGTTGGAAACATATCAGAGAAAGTTGTATCTTTTCATTAATCATCATCATCCAATAAGCTTGAGAAAATGATGAGGGAATGAATCATTGGCTACCTTGAACACCTTTATCTCAGAAAATTGCTTAGTAACTGTGTCCAGCTACCCACTTAATGTCAATACTCGTGCATTTGTGCAAAAGGTTTGATGCAGACAGTGGGCATTGAAGCACCATCTTATTTGATATTTGCCTAAATATCATGCCCTCACTCTATGGTTAGGAGTCAAGTGGCAATCAGGGGGATAGACCGTGAAAACAGCTTGTTGCTTAATTCTTCTTTTCTTCGAAAGATGTTTAGATTGTGCCTTGATGGGAATAATTTGTCTGATCTAGATTTCACTCTTGGGGAGTAAACAGTAGTTTTGAGCATAATGTCCACCTTTCCTTGTGGTGGATTATTTTTCTATCATGGTGAAAGGATTGATTTTTGCCATCCCTGTCTTGCTTGAAGCAAACTATTTGCCTTGCAAGTGCTTTGCCCTTACATGCATGTTCTCTCCTTTCACTTTCGTCACTGTAGTTTGCTCTTTTTTGATCTAAAGGTTGATTTCTAAGATGATTCTGTGATATTGGTTTTATTTCCTGCACAAAACCTCCAATACAGATGTTCCAATTATTTGCATCTATTAGTTAACACGAGATCACGATTAATCTGGTAAACAAACTCTCGATGCCTCTCTCTCGGTTGCACACATTCCCTTGAACATAGTAGACAAACTCACGATGGCATATGACACCTCCTCACCCCACCCCTCCTAATCAAAGCTCGTTACCTACTGGATGCATAATCCATTATATTGATTGGTTTCTGACTGGCAACAGGTCGGCTATCTGTGAAGGCAGATGTATACAGCTTTGGGGTCGTGTTATTGGAGCTATTATCGGGAAGACGGGCCCTTGATAAAACAAAAAAGGGCATTGAACAGAGTTTAGTAGATTGGGCAAGACCTTATATGGGCGACAGGCGCAAGCTATTCCGCATCATGGACACCAGGTTGGAGGGGCAATATCCAAAGACAGGTGCCTACGCGATTGCCAATCTTGCTTTGCAGTGTCTCAGCAACGAAGCTAAACTCCGACCTCGAATGTCGGAGGTGCTGGCACAACTGGAGCAGCTACAAGACTTCAAGGACACGGCCAGAGTTGTTCAAACAGATCATCGAAGGGCCTTCCCCACTCAGATATCAAGTTCACCTATGAGGCATCATCCTCCACCGCTGCGGCCGTTGCCTGGTGCTGGCTCTCCCTTGCCATACGAACGCCGATCTCCACGCATACACCAAGGGAAGTGAAATGTAATTCGCCTTCCACTAATTGACCATGAAGAAACGGGTCCGCTGTTTGATCATCTGCATTGCACGGTGTGCTCATGTTCCCCTGGAATCCAGATTGCATTCTATGAGGCCACCCACAATAAGCTGTCTGATGTTTGTCCAGTTTTTTTAAGGTTTCTATGTGATTATTCTTTGTGGCTAGCATAAGGATTTCAACTCACATCAGATTATAGGATAAAAGTTTCAGTAGCGAGCAGGTAGTATCTAATTCTTCTAAATGCCCTTTTACCATACTCAGATCTGAATCTTATGATGTGATTCGTGGAAATAACATTAGCGTCAGGAAGATTCCCAGTCTGAGAACTTATATCCTCTCTTTGCTCTCTCTCTCTCTTATTTGATTTTTTAGTTGATTTAATACATCTTTCTTTTATTTGATTTCCTAATTAAATAATATAAATATTTAAATTTTTTCTCATAAATTTACGGTTGCTACAGTAGGTAACCATAAACATCAATGTACCCGTGATTAATCAAAATTTGGAGGCTTCACACTATTTCCACTTTAAATTGGTTCGAGGGAAATTCAATGGGAAAAGTGGTAATTAGGATCACTAACATCTTTTGACGTGAGGATAGACATGTGGAATGTCTGTACTCCCAGTTATTCAGTGGAAGTGACCATCATACCATTTTACAGAGATAATGAGTAAGATTTTTGACGCGAAGACAGATATTTGTGATGCCTATGTCCTCGGTTATTCAGCAATACACAGCATTGCTCTGCTTTTTTCTCGTGATTTTTGTTGGTACATTTTCTTTGATTGTTAGAAACATGTAGTTTTTCTCCATTTTCCCCTTTTTTTGTTTTGAAAATCAAAGTCAAAGAGTATTTATGGTTAACACCCATTGCAAGACATAAAGTTCAATGACCATAGGACTTATCAAGTCACTTGAGAAGAATGATTTCCCACAATGGAGTTATTCAAGTGAGGTTAAATCCATTAGATTTTTTCAATGTACTCCGAATGATACAACCTAGACTCATACAAGAATAGTATGTCAAAATCATTGTGATTCAGACAATATCTTTGATATTATGTGGATATGAAAGATTAAAACACAAGTAAATACCCAAGGTGCACCTTACCATAAAGGGATGAACATGCTCACAAAGGATGTTGAGAAAGAATAAGGAATTTCCTGTGAAATGTGTATCTGTCGACAGCTGGTCTGAGCTTGTCGACAGATGTACACAGCTTGAGATTTTTGGGTTCAGACAGAGCATGGCTATCGACAAATGGGTGTTGGCTGTCGATAGATGCACGCAGACTGAAAGTATTGAGTTCAGGGAGATCAGAAACTGTGCCTGGCTGTCGACAGCTAGTTTGAGCCTCTCGACAAATGCACACAGGGTTCAAAATCTGGGTTCTGTGGAGGCATAGCTGTCGACAGGAGGGTTTAGGGCTGTCGACAGGAGCTTTGACAAATCAGATTAAAAGGCTGAGATGAGAGAATAATTGGAGCTTCATTCTCGTGAGATTAGAACATATGAAAAATAGAGATTGTCCATCATGAATTCACTCAACAACCCTGAACTTACTCCCCCATATTGTGTGTATGTGATGACTCAATATTCAAGCAAGGCACACAAAACACTCATATGCATGGCAAACATTTGCACACCAGAGATCATTTATAAGCACATGAACACAGAAATAATTTTTTTTTGTTTTTTATTATTTTTAAATAAATGTGCAAGTTGAAAGGACAGTAAATACCCTATTTGAAGTGGATGACCTTTATATGTAGTTTGACTATTGGTACGTGGCGGAGAATGTTTTCTCATGCATAGTGATAGTTTCCAAACAAGCATGACTTGTTCTTCCACATGTCACCATTTGATATACCACATTATCATTACACATAAAGAGCATATACTCGAAAGTTGGGAATAAGTTTCATTACATTTTGCACAGACCCAATTCTCTCCTCAATGTGGTGAATCTATCTTCAGACAAGGGTTTTGTGAAGATGTCAGCCAGTTGCTTCTTAGTGGGTATGAAGCTAAGCTCCAAGGATTTTTTGGCTACTTTATCTCTCAAAAAGTGGTGTCGTATTTCAATGTGTTTGATCCTAGAGTGTTGAACTGGGTTCTTTGAAGCACCGCGACCACGTTGGCTTCAGAAAGGTGCGCCAAAACACAAGACACCGGCTCTGCCGCATAGGAAGTAAAAACCACAACAACTTCCTGGCACGCAAGAGCACAGTACGTCTTCTCCATCACACCCGATAGAGAGGCCAAACACTTAAAAGATGGTATGCAAAAAGCCTTCAAGGCACAAGCCGAGGTGCACACCATAACGATACTTGCACGGGCACACCTAGCAAGAAACATATGGTAAAACCGAACACCACAATGCCACGACCATCCACCATAGTCGCGACACGCACACGACTCCTATGAAACCATCGGAGTCGGCGACACAAGCGGAAACAGCTCTCGACACACCTATCGAGGTCACGCAACAAACAGGCGAGAACAAAATCTCACTATACACACGGCTACCTCATACCTCCACAAGGTCGAGAGCCGACAAGTCAAAACCTTCCGGACCCCGGACGCACACCACGAGGTCAAGAAAAACCACACACTCCAGTGTCACCACATGTTGGCACCCGGAGGGGCTACAAAACTGAGAAAACACCAAAATGGGGACCACTAGAAGCATGGGTCCACAAAAGGCCAGATCAACGATGCCCACGAAGACTAAACACAGCCAGGACACAACTGCTGTGTAAGCTCGGGCAACGAATTGCACTAGAAAGTGTTGTGAAGAGGAGTCATCACTACAATAGCCGCCAAGCCGCCGTTACTGACAACCCAAAAACCATCACGACACAACCAGCACGAATAGGCCTGCCAACCAAAAGGCAACACACAAAAAAAAACGACAACACAAGAGGAGCAACCAACTCAACTCAAACACAACTCAACAACTTAGGGGAAGATGACTCCACCTTAGGGTCGCCACAATGCATACCCTAGCAACATATCACCACAGTGGAGCAACACAACCCTGAGCAACACCCAAAGCTAAGGAAGGAGACATGTAACACAACAAGTCCCTTCCCAACGCAATGGAAGACCGCAACATAAGGCTGACGCTTCCACAAGAAGCATAGTCAATCACACACCCACCATACTCACCAAACCACTGCCTGGGAGAGCACGCCGGACATGGGAAAACAAAACACATCATCTGAGCCCCAGGGACACACAAAGTCCTACCGGCGCAACCGAAACACTCGGAGACAACCACAAACAATCTGGCCAACACAAAAGCCAGATGCACTACCTCAGGCACCACCCTTGACCGGAAAACACCACGGCAGGCTGTTACGCAAACAATCTAACTGGCCACAACGACAGCTCAACTCTACACTATTCCGGAACTTCCATAAGGAGCCGGAATGCATAGTGCAGAGCAACCCAAAGAGCTATCGACACAAGAAAAATGATCCAGTCAGGACACAAAACTTCCTAAGAGAAGAATAGCGGTAAGACGAAACCACTGTACACATCCTGCGGTTCAGGCCAAGTCTGCGGTGATGGCGGGGCATCTCCAGCCTCCTGCTGAGAAACCTACACAGCCACTACTCCAACACGACATCGCCTAGAAACAAAGGTCAAACCACACAGGACATGCACACACGCGATACACAGAACAACTCTTGAACTGCTTGCTGCTACTGTACTCCACACACTCTGAGTTATACGGAACATTTCCTTATATGTATCTCGACAGACCAGGCTCTGATACCAAGTGTAACGACCCATGATCTGCATTACCGGTACCCGTCCAGTAACCCGAATCATCACCCGCTAACCCACGAGACAAATCTCGGAAGGGTAGAAGAAAAGCGTTTGAGGAGATCATATAAGCAAATGTACATGCCACAACTAACATGATTAATACCATATTAACTCAGAGATAATAGAGAAGTAAGAGTACAGTGAGTACAAAAGCATGGTACTACTCACAGCAGCCAAGCAGAGCCAGCACGGAGTAACGAAGCTCCACAACACACGCAAGCTACCCACGAACCCACCTGAAGGGAAGGGAGTGAATCTCACAGAAAAGAGACCCAGTAGGGCAACTAACCCCCACCGGTAACAGAGCTACTAAACAGTGCTAAACAAAAAGCAACTGTAAGTAAACACGCACACTCTGTCAACACACAAGAACCGATGTCGTAGTGTGCAGCTCCCTCAGGAGCGCACTGAGAAACCTGGAACCTCGCAGGCTCGACAGCACACAAGTACTGCACACACACAAGCTCACAAGCAAGAGCTCACACATCACTCACAAAGTAGGACTTAGCCAGGGTCTGCGGTTCGGCGTCCCGTCACCACAGAGTCCCTCAACCCTAGCCACGTGTGCACACTCAGACGCTCTCCCTCGCATCTGGTCCATGACCGGTTTTCCCCTACGCCAGGCTCAGATGGTGGAGAAGGGGCTCCACGGTAACCGGCTCAAAACCACCACAAGGAGTACGCACAGAACGAAGTCGCACTCGACGTCCCGGCTCACTAGCTGAGGACCCCCCACACGCTAGTCATCTAGACGGAGCATAGCTCTACATCCAGGAAACACAACAGAAACAGGAGCACGACAACCCCCCCAACACAAGTACAGACAGAAACACTCTCAGTGTTTGAAGTACGGCGCAACGGACGGACACCACGTGTCAACGTCACAACACAGCCAAACACAATGCGAGCACAGGCAGAGACACTCTCTACACCTGGCAAACTGTGCTAATAGGCGGACACCGCATGTCAACACCTCAAACCACGGAAAGGGAAACACACAGCATACTGGGAATACATCTGCAGGTAGACAACAACATCGACCGTCGCCAACCAGGAAGTAAACGACAACATCACATGTCACCAAGCAAACAGTAGACTGCAACATCGACTACTGCTAACAAAAGGTAGACGGCAACACTCTAGACGTCTAGAAAAAGTAGACGGTCACAGGTTGGCCGTTTACCCAAACTCGGCGGAAAGGATCATGCCGTTTATATCCTACCTGAAGAACCTGACGGCACAGATCTCGTCGTCTAGTTTTCCCCTGAAGAGTTTAACGGCAAGAGATCACGTCGTTTACCTCTTCCCTGAAAAGATCAACGTCAACATCCCTTGACGTTGACTTCTTCAGCCTCCAGTAGCTGAACCAGCTTCCAGCTGATTCCCACACAGGGCAAATCCACCCCACAGACCACAATCTGATGTACGAAAACACTCCCCTACATCATAGTACACTACCACAATGCCAGTAAAACACGATCCAACACATGGATCGGGCAAAACACCCTAAAACCTGGCATGAAGAAAAACCCTCCCCAAAGCTCGATTCCACGCAAATCGCACGCACACAAACATGGAATAGCACACAAAGGAACTAAGGGTTTACGTCCCTGCCTCAGAAACGCTTAAAAACTCCACATAAACCTCGATTCGCGCCGAACCCCCAGGAGCTTCCCGCAAGAACTGCCACCCGATCCGTCAATTCCTGCCCGTCCCGACATCGCCACGTGCACCACGATCTTCCCACGTGCTCCCATCGGTCGCCAGAAGTAGTGGAGAAGAACAAGGGTGAAAGTGGAGAGAAAGAGAGGGAGAAGAGAGAGGAAGAATGGCCCTCGGGTTGCCCCTCAAAACACAGGCCGGATCAGTTGACGTCAACCTGATTTGCCGCCAACTGAACCGCCAACAACTTGACGTCCAGATCGATGGCCGCCAAGTTCTGTCTCCAGAAAAACCCAGAGACATACATGGATGACAACATCGATGGACGCCAAAACACGGCTAACGGCAACACGCTTGCCGCCAACACACAGTCGACGCCAGCCACCTGGACGTCAACCCACTGTCGACATCAGCACATCTGGACGCCAACAGACACAGACTCGGAAGAAGACCCGATAAGAATCCAGTAAAAACCTGAGACGTTACAGCCTTCCTCCAGCATTCGTCAGCAGTGTGACCTGGCTTGTCACAATGCTTGCAGTTGCTTTTGGCTGGGGTGTTGGGCACAAAGACCTTAGGTTTTTGTTCTTGGCTGGACCCCTCTGTGATGTTGAAGGGACGTTTCTTTCCATTGTTCGGCTTGGAAGATGATTGACCAGAGGTCATTTCCTTTATCATGAACTTCCCTTTGATATGGTCGGTGAAGTCTGTAGCATCTCCCAGTAGCTGAGCTTTCTTTACCATCTCGGCATAGGTCTGGATGTCGAGAGGTGCAAGTTGGGTAATGTATTGAGGCTTAAGGCCGTTGAGGAAACACTTAGCCTTCATTCTCTCCGTGTTCACTAGGTGTTCAGCATACCTTCCCAGTCTAGAGAACTGGGCTTCATATTCGGCCACTGTCATGCTCCACTGCTTAAGAGCAGCAAATTCTGCAACCTTCCTTTCTTGCACACGCTCAGAGAAGTATTAGAATTGAAGGCTTCTTTGAATTCGGCCCAAGTGAACTGACCATTTGCTCGGGTCGCTTCCATAGACTCCCATCAAGCGCGGGCGTCCTTTTCGAGTTGAAATGTGGCTAGCAGTAGTTTATTCCCTGCTGCACATTGCATGACAAGGAAAATTCTTTTCGTTTCTTTGAGCCAGTGCTCGGCTTCATCCGGATCCATGGATCCACTGAACCTAGGTGGGTTCAGACTCCGGAAGTTATGATGCAGGTCACCTGCACCATGATTGCCACCTCCTTAGGTAGCTTGCACAATTGCGCGCGTCAACTCTTAGATAGTATGTTGCATGCCCCTGATTTGAGCACGTTCAACAGTCATCTTTGTTGCTTAGTTCCTACAAAAATAACTTATTGTCATGATATTGATATGAAATTTAATTAGTATATGTGTGAGTTCATTTTAGCTAGTTACCCTTGGCTTTAACCACAACTCACATAGGTAGGATAATTGACTCGAGTTGAGGTAGGTTAACCTAGATCATCCTATACTTAAGAACAACCTACACTCTGATACCACAAAACTGTCACGCCCCGACTCGGAATATCGGAACGCGGGGCAGTTGCAAGTAAACGGATATAGAGCGACTACTAGACATCAAACCATTGCACAATGAATAATACTAAAGCAAATTCATTTCATTAATAACTTTCCGAATGTCTAGTTACAACCACTAATATCAGAGCCATTCTATAGGGCCCAATTCCATTGAAATAAGCAAAAGACTAAACTATGGCTCGAACATAATGCTAGGACGCTAGGGTGCTCATAACATCACTCCTGGTCGTTCCCGTCCTCTTGAGTGTATAGTTCGTCCTCGGTCTCACCTGAGAACACAACGACAAATAACGCAGGGTGAGCGATAACGCCCAGTAGGACTTAAATCTCAATAGTCAAGCAGGCTTTAAATAGTTAATGCATTAAAGGCAGAGTAACTAATGATAGAGCGAGAGAGTCAAGTAAAAGATAGCAGGATAGCACGTGAACGAAATAGCACAACTTTACAAATATAGCACAAGTGTCGAGTATAGCACAAGATAGCAAGATGGCCATAGCACAAATAGCACAAAGTATAGTAATAGCACAACGAGTATAGTATAGCACTTTGTTGTTAACAGACAACGAGAGAACATAGCACTTTTGATTGTCATTTAGATAGTCGAGATAGATAGCACTCGAGTGTAATGCCAAACACTCTGATCATTTAACTCCCATGGGTACTAGCACCTTCGGGTGCACATCCCAAGACCAGATCGGGCCCTTATATATTGCCAGGTATTGGTTATATTGTTTATCTTTAGACAATCAGTCAATGGCCAATATAGAGTACCAAGAAATAGATGAGAGCACTAGATGAATAAACGAGATAATAGGGTGAACGTGAATAGATGAGCGAGTAGAGTATAGATGAGAGCTAGTGGACATTGCACGTAACACATCGAGTAAACAAGTGATAGTAACAGTTGCACAACACGCGCACTCGGTGTTGGCAGTCAGGTGGAATTCACAACCCTTCCGCTGGCCTTGTTACGCACAGTTCTAGAGGTCCGGCGTGATTCAAGATAAGAGCGAACTTCTAATAGCCGTTTGGATCATGTTGATCCCTAAAGGGTATCATAGGTGTTAGGGTATAACCGGCTCATCGATCATGTGGGAATCTATGGATAGAGGAGACTTACGGAGGCCTTGAACAAAGACTCACTAGTCCGGCAGAAGGAATATCCGACGGAGAGTTCGTCCAAGTCAAGAGAGAGTGTGTATATAGAAACAAGTGCTCCACGTTCACGAGGAATTATAGAACAGTGCAGCATCGATAACGGTATTCCCAAAACGTCGCAAGAAACGAGGACAAGTCTATTTAAAATATGGCAATTACATAAATTACTAGATACATTATGAAATAATTTCATGCCAAATTAAGCCATAATTGGATGGTTCAAGTGTGTGTAAGTGTCATGAAATTGTAGATAGAAAACATCATGTGCATGTATTTTAATCACACATAAATGTTTAATTTATAACAAGTGTAATCTTCTTTGTGTATGACCGTTAAACAAGTGTACAAGCATTGTGGAGAGTTAGAGCATCAAAACTTTGTGGTTTTTATGCAAAAAGCCAGAACGCGACGCACCCTTGTAAGGGTCACGACGGGGTTCAGGCAGATCACGACAGGCTCTTTGTAAGGTCTCGGGTCTTAGTGGATCCTTATTGGGTCTTGTATAGGTTCTGTTGTGGTTGACGACAATGGATATTGTCGTTGACTTGTGGTTGACGGCCAGGGGTTAACCGTTGACTGGGAGTTAGCGTCCAGCGATGTGGACGTTTGTCGTTGAACTTGACGGCAAGCGGTCCGGACATCAACCTATTGGCGGTTCAAGTAGGCGGCAAGGCATGTGGATGTCTATTTGTCGCACCTGTAGAAATAGGGCAACCCGAGAGCAGAAACTTCTTCTTCTCCTTTCCTTCCTTTCCCTCCACTTCTGTCTTTGTATGTTTCCACCACTTCTGATTGTTGATGGGAGTTCGTGGGAAGGCTCTGGTACGTGTGGCGGTGATAGATCGAGCGGGAAACACGATGATTTGGTGTAATTCGTGCGGAGACTTCGAGGGGTTCCGGCGCGATTGGTGACTGTTTAGGAGTTTTTGGGGCGTTCTGTGGTAGGGACTTACTTAACAGATTAGCATGCTTATTTGTGTAGATTGGTATGTTAATCACATTTTAGGGTTGGGTTATACCATGCCGGGATTTTGGGTGTTTGGGCGATCCAAGTGTTGGATCGTGTTTTTCCAAAGTTCTGGTAGTGTTAGAAGCTGTGAGGAAGTATTTCCCTCCATCAGCAGGTGTTCTGATTGGGTGGTTTTACCCAATTGGACTGATCCGACGCTGTTCTGGGTCTAGGGGACTGATGAACTTAACGTCCACATATATTGACGCTGAGATCTTCAAAGTTGATATAAACGACAAGGTCGATTGCCGTTGATTAAGTGTTAACGGCATGGTGAGTGCCGTCTACATCATGATTGGCGACATTCGATGTTGCCGTTAATATCTTGTGTCCCTGCAGGCTATGGTCCTGTTTTGTGTTTCATGGTGTTGACGTGTGATATCCACCCTGTTAACACATTTTTCTAGGCTTAGAGTGTGACTCCGCCTGTGCATATGCGTAATTAATTGTGTCATGACGTGACATGAGGAGTCCGTCTATTGTTCGGTGTTTCAGATGTTGAGAATGTTACCGTCTGTACTCGCGTTGAGTTATCGTGCTTCTGTTTCTGTTTGTCACTTGGACATAGAGCGACGCTCTATCTAGATGACCGGCGTGTGGGGGTCCTCCGTCGGTGAGCCAGGACGTTGAGAGCGTCTCTGTCCTGTGCGTACTCCTTGTGGTGGTTTTGAGCCGATCTCCGTGGAGCCCTTTCTCTACCGCTAGGGTTAGGCGTAGGGGGAAAACCGGTCGTGGACCAGACGCGAGAGAGAGCGTCTGTAGTGTGCACACGTGGCTAGGGTTGAGAGACTCTGTGGTGACGGGACGGCAAGCCACAGACCCTAGCTGAGTCCTACTTACTATGTGTGAGTGTGTGTTACTGAGCCGCGAGGTTTACAGTTTTGGGTTGTGATGCGACGTGTATTTACTTTCTGTTTTTACTTTCCGCACTTTAGTACTATTGCCGGTGGGGGTTACTTTTCCCTACTGGGTCTCTTTTCTTGACACTCACTCCCCTCCCTTTCAGGTGGGTCGTCGTCGACTCCCGTTCCAGACGAGTCTAGCCACTCCGGTGTTGGTGAGCCCTAACTGCAGTGAGTAGTACTTTTTGTTGTACTTTTGTACTCTGTACTTAGCTCGGACTCTGAGTTGTACATGTTATGTTTCATGTATAGTGAAATTTTACAGCTTTACATGGTGTGTATCTTCTTATATATAGGCTCCTCGGACGTTCACTTTTTACCCTTCCGAGCTTGTCTCATGGGTTAGCAGGTCAGAATTCGGGTTACTGGTTGCTTACTGGTAATGCGGATTTTGGGTCGTTACAGTTTGGTATCAGAGCCTAGTATGATGAGATATATATAAGAAAATGCCCATCATGTTAACTTAGAGTACAAAGAGTACAGTTGCAGCTATTTAGCCCGGAGTTAGTGTATTTATGTGTGTGTATTTTTGCTCTGTGTGTAGTACTATGGCACCTAGGCGACGTCCTAGAGAGGGAGTGGCTGATCAGGCGACTCGTCAGGAGGCTGGAGACGCCCCGCCACCTCAGCAGACGCAACCTTTGCACAGGACGCACACAGTGGCATTGTTCCGCCACCGCCGCCACCTCCTCCTCAGGTAGCTCAGGGATTAGACTTGACCCGGTTTCTTGAGGGGATGGCTCAGTTTGTAGCTCAGCACCGTGATGCGCCGGTACCCCAAGGTGGTACTGGGAAGGTGTTGAGGGAGTTCTTGCAGTTTCAGCCTCCCTAGTTTTTGGGCCAGCCTGATCCAGACATTGCGCGGGCGTGGTTGGATGCTGTGGAGCAGACTTTCCGTTCCATGGAGTGTGTTCCCGAGGAGCGAGTGTTGTTAGCTAGTTACCAGTTGCAGCCGCAGGCGTTGACTTGGTGGTCCTCTGAGTGGGAGACTACTTTTCAGTCTCGCCCACTTAGACAGATTCCGTGGCAGGAGTTTGTCGTTTCTTTTGAGAGGGCCTTCTGTCCTACTTATGTCCGGACGGAGAGGTTGTACCAGATTCTGGACCTGCAGCAGAGGGACTCTACTGTAGTGCAGTACAAGGCCAGATTTGTAGAGCTAGGGCATTATGCTCCGCAGATTATGGCAGATGAGAGCCTGAGGACTCAGTAGTTTGTGAGGGGCCTGAGGCCAGAGCTCAGGCAGGCGCTGATAGTTGCACGTGTCACAGATTTGGATGCGGCCTATCAGACAGCGGCAACGTTGGAGGCTGACACTTTGCGGACCTGTGCTCGGAGCGCAGAGGTTCAGACACAGGTAGTTCCTACTCAGCCACGGCAGCAGCAGAGTAGTGTGCAGGCGACTCCGAAGACCACGACTTCCTACGCGTCCACTTCTGCTGGGACGACGGCGAAGTCAGGATCTCGGAGGAAGTTTCGGCGTGACAGGAGGCAGGCAGAGCAGAGACAGCAGTCTGTTGGGAGTGTTCAGCAGCCGGTAGGGCAGCCTTCGCAGTAGGTACATCGTTCTTTTGCTGGTCAATGTTACCGGTGTGACCAGATAGGTCACATGGCGCGAGATTGTCCTTTGTTACCTTGTGTGCCGCAGCAGCAGACTCAGTCACAGCCCCGAGTGCAGCAGCAGCAGGCACCCGTGCAGCAGCGTCAGTAGGCTGGAGGTTCTGGTGGGTTGAGAGGTAGAGGTCGTGTTACTCACTTGACCCGTGCAGACGCGGAGGCAGCTCAGCTAGTGGAAGGTACTGTTACAGTTTTTGGTTATATAGCTAGAGTTTTGTTTGATTCTGGTGCCTCTCACTCTTTTGTGTCTGAGGAGTTTTTAGACTCCCTTGGAGAGTTGAGTTCAGGAGAGTCTGTTGAGCTAGCAGTAGAGTTGCCGACAGGGGACTTTGTCCTTACGTCCTACTGTCTTGAGGAGGTACCTATGCAGTTGCAAGATTAGTGGTTGTCAGCTCGCTTGTTTGCTTTGCAGTTGCAGGACTATGATATGATTTTGGGTATGGACTGGTTAGAGCGGTATGGTGCAGTCATGGATTGCCAGAAGAAGAGGGTGCACTTGCGAATATCTGGGGAAGCGGCGTTCTACTTCCAGGGTATCGTACCTCTTACTTCTCGCTTTTTAGTTTCTGCTTTGAGGGCAGGGAGGTTGCTTGCCTCTGGTTGTCAGGGTTTTCTAGTTTTTGCTATTACCCTTGACCAGGTTACCTCGGGAGTGGGGGACATTCCCGTAGTGTGTGAGTTTCCGGATGTTTTTCTGGAAGAGTTACCTGGTCTACCGCCAGAGAGAGAGATTGAGTTTTCTGTTGAGTTAGTTCCTGGCACTGTACCATTTGCACAGGCGCCGTACCGTATGGCACCAGCAGAGTTGAGGGAGCTGAATAGGCAGCTTGAGGAGTTGTTGGAGAAGGGCTATATTCGTCCTAGCTTTTCTCCAAGGGGGTCACCTGTTTTGTTTGTCCGGAAGAAGGATGGTAGCCTGAGATTGTGTATTGATTATAGGAAGCTGAACCAAGTGACCATCAAGAATAGGTATCCATTGCCTAGGATTGACGATCTCTTTGATCAACTTCAGTCTGCTTATGTCTTTTCGAAGATCGACCTGAGGTCGGGCTACTATCAGTTGCGGATTAGAGATTCTGACATTGAGAGGACTGCTTTTCGGACCAGATATGGACATTTTGAGTTTTTGGTGATGCTGTTTGGGCTCACCAATGCTCCAGCGGCCTTCATGGATCTGATGCACCGAGTGTTCCACCAGTTCTTGGACCGGTTTGTCGTAGTGTTTGTTGACGACATTCTGGTGTACTCCGCTTCGGAGGAGGAGCACGCCGAGCACCTGAGGATAGTGTTGCAGACTTTGCGAGAGCACCAGTTGTATGCCAAACTTAGTAAGTGTGAGTTTTGGCTACAACAAGTTCACTTTTTGAGGCACGTGATCTCAGGTGGGGAGTTTCTATGGATCTAGCGAAGGTCGAGGTAGTTTTGCAGTGGGAGAGTCCCAGATCTGTGTCTGAGATTCGTAGCTTTTTGGGCTTGGTAGGTTACTACCGCAGGTTTGTTCGAGACTTTTCTCAGGTTGCTGCACCCTTGACTCGGCTGACGAGAAAGGGGGTTCCGTTTGTGTGGTCGGAGCAGTGTGAGCTTAGCTTCATGGAGTTGAAGCGACTGCTTACGTCAGCGCCAGTCCTTGCGTTACCTTCAGATGAGGAGGGTTTTGAGGTTTGCATAGATGCTTCAGGTGTTGGTCTGGGTGCGGTTTTGATGCAGCAAGGCCGGGTGGTGGCTTATGCGTCTCGCCAGCTTAAGCCCCACGAGGAGAGTTACCCGACCCATGACCTAGAGCTTGCAGCTGTGGTATTTGCTTTGAGGATTTGGCATATTTACCTGTACGGAGTGAGTTTTGTAGTCCGTACCGACCACCAGAGTTTGAGGTATGTATTTTCTTAGAGGGATCTGAATATGAGGCAGCGTCGATGGATGGAATATCTGAAAGACTATGATTTTAGCATTGAGTATAAGCCTGGAAAAGCGAATGTAGTTGCAGATGCTTTGAGTAGGAAAGCACAGATGAGTCATCTGATGCTTAGGGAGTGGCAGTTGTGGTAGTTTGCAGCAGAAGGGTCTTTCAGAGTTTTGTCCAGTCGTCGACTGTGTGTGTTGGGCAGTTTGTTGGCGGCTCCCGTCGTTGTGAGACTGGTTGTTGAGGCTCAACAGGCAGATCCCGAGTTGCACAGTGTGTTACTTCTCCTAGAGATTGAGCTTCACGAGGACAGAAATGTTAGGTTCCGAGATAGACTCTATGTTCCTGTTGAGGAGTCTGTCAGGAGAGTTGTGTTGCAGGAGGCACATGGTTCTAGGTACTCGATTCATCTAGGGTCGACCAAGATGTATCACAGATTGAGACGTCAGTTTTGGTGGCCCGGGATGAAGAGAGACATAGCGGCTTTTGTTGCTAGGTGTTTGGTCTGTCAGCAGGTGAAAGCCGAACATCAGCGTCCAGGAGGACTTGTGCAACCGTTAGAGATTACGATGTGGAAGTGGGACCATGCGAAGACTGACTTTGTTTGTGGTTTGCTGAGGACAGCTAGAGGTTTTGACAGCATTTGGGTTCTTGTGGACAGATTGACGAAGACTGCTAGATTCTTGCCTATTAGGACTAGTTGGGGTGTGAGTAGGTTGGCCGTGTTGTACGTAGAGCAGATTGTTCCTTTGCACGGAGTGCCGATCTCTATTGTGTCTGATAGAGATCCTCGCTTCACTTCTGGATTCTGGCGCAATTTCCAGAGAGCTTTGGGGACAGAGTTGGCTTTTAGTTCCGCCTACCACCCTCAGTCAGATGGTCAGTCAGAGCGGACTATCCAGACTTTAGAGGACATGCTTAGAGCTTGTTGTCTGGAGTGGCAGGGATCGTGGACAGCTCACTTGCCGTTGGTCGAGTTCGCATATAATAATAGCTATCACTCCAATATCAGTATGGCACCATATGAGGCTTTGTACGGACGACCGTGTCACACTCCTCTAGACTGGTTCGAGGTTGGCGAACGGATTGTCACGGGGCCAGAGTTAGTTCAGCAGGCAGTTGAGGTAGTTCAGCTTGTGAGGCAGAGGCTTCAGTCATCTCAGAGTCGGCAGAAGAGTTATGCAGATCAGCGCAGACAACCGCTCGAGTTTCAGGTAGGGGACCAGGTGTTTGTCCGTGTGTCTCCTATGAAGGGAGTGGTGAGGTTCGATAGGCGTGGAAAGTTGAGTCCTCGCTTTATTGGACCTTTCACAATTACTGAGCGTGTCAGAGATTTGGCGTACAGACTTGAGCTTCCGTCAGAGTTGGCAGCAGTCCACGATGTGTTCCACGTGTCGATGCTTCGGAGGTACCTTTCTGACGAGTCTCACGTTCTCCCGAGCACAGAGTGGTCTGAAGTGACTCCAGTGTTGACTGTACCAGAGTTTCCGTTGCATATTGAGGATCACTGAGTTTAGAGGTTGAGGAACAAGGCAATCCCTTTAGTTCGTGTTGCGTGGCAGCGGCACTCAGGTGGTGAGTCGACATGGGAGTGAGAGGACGAAATGCGCGAGCAGTTTCCGTACCTCTTTGGTGAGTCTTCCTTCTTTATGTTGTTTGAATTTTGAGGGCAAAATTCCTTAAGGGGGAGGGCTGTAAGGTCTCGGGTCTTAGTGGATCCTTATTGGGTCTTGTATAGGTTCGGTTGTGGTTGACGAAAATGGATATTGTCGTTGACTTGTGGTTGACGGCCAGGGGTTAGTCGTTGACTGGGAGTTAGCGTCCAGCGATGTGGACGTTTGTCGTTGAACTTGACGGCAAGCGGTCCGGACGTCAACCCATTGGCGGTTCAAGTAGGCGGCAAGGCATGTGGACGTCTATTTGTTGCACCTGTAGAAATAGGGCAACCCGAGAGCAGAAACGTCTTCTTCTCCTTTCCTTCCTTTCCCTCCACTTCTGTCTTTGTCTGTTTCCACCACTTCTGATTGTTGATGGGAGTTCGTGGGAAGGCTCTGGTACGTATGGCAGTGATAGATCGAGCGGGAAACACGAAGATTTGGTGTAATTCGTCCGGAGACTTCGAGGGGTTCCGACGCGATTGGTGACTGTTTAGGAGTTTTTGGGGCGTTTTGAGGTAGGGACTTAACCCCTTTAACCTTTCTTAACAGATTAGCATGCTTATTTGTGTAGATTAGTATGTTAATCACATTTTAGGGTTGGGTTATACCATGCCGGGATTTTGGGTGTTTGGGCGATCCAAGTGTTGGATCGTGTTTTTCTGAAGTTCTGGTAGTGTTAGAAGCTGTGAGGAAGTATTTCCCTCCATCAGCAGGTGTTCTGATTGGGTGGTTTTACCCAATTGGACTGACTCGGTGCTGTTCTGGGTCTAGGGGACTGAAGAACTTAACGTCCACATATGTTGACGCTGAGATCTTCAAAGTTGATATAAACGACAAGGTCGATTGCCGTTGATTAAGTGTTAACGGCATGGTGAGTGCCGTCTACATCATGATTGGCGACATTCGATGTTGCCGTTAATATCTTGTGTCCCTGCAGGCTATGGTCCTGTTTTGTGTTTCATGGTGTTGACGTGTGATATCCACCCTGTTAACACATTTTGCTAGGCTTAGAGTGTGACTCCGCCAGTGCATATGCGTAATTAATTGTGTCATGACGTGACATGAGGTGTCCGTCTATTGTACGGTGTTTCAGACGTTGAGAATGTTACCGTCTGTACTTGTGTTGAGTTACCGTGCTTCTGTTTCTGTTTGTCACCTGGACATAGAGGGACGCTCTGTCTAGATGTCCGGCGTGTGGGGGTTCTCCGTCGGTGAGCCAGGACGTTGAGAGCATCTCTGTCCTGTGCGTACTCCTTGTGGTGGTTTTGAGTTGGTCTCCGTGGAGCCCCTTCTCTACCGCTAGGGTCAGGCGTAGGGGGAAAACCGGTCGTGGACCAGACGCGAGAGAGAGCGTCTGTAGTGTGCACACGTGGCTGGGGTTGAGAGACTCTGTGGTGATGGGACGCCGAGCCACAGACCCTCACTGAGTCCTACTTACTGTGTGTGAGTGTGTGTTACTGAGCCGCGAGGTTTACAGTTTTGGGTTGTGATGCGACGTGTATTTACTTTCTATTTTTACTTTCCGCACTTTAGTACTATTGCCGGTGGGGGTTACTTTTCCCTACTGGGTCTCTTTTCTTGACACTCACTCCCCTCCCTTTCAGGTGGGTCGTCGTCGACTTCCGTTCCAGGCGAGTCTAGCCACTCTGGTGTTGGTGCGCCCTAGCTGTAGTGAGTAGTACTTTTTGTTGTACTTCTGTACTCTGTACTTAGCTCGGACTCTGAGTTGTACATGTTATGTTTCATGTATAGTGAAATTTTACAGCTTTACATGGTGTGTATCTTCTTATATATAGTCTCCTCGGACGTTCACTTTTTACCCTTTTGAGTTTGTCTCGTGGGTTTGCGGGTGTGAATTCAGGTTACTGGTTGCTTACTGGTAATGCGGATTCTGGGTCGTTACACTCTTGTACAGGTCGCGACGGATTGGTCAGTTCGAGCAGGCTGGTCGTGATGGGGTCGCATGAGGGTCGCGATGGCCTAGTCAGGCCGGGCAGCAGATCGTGACGACATGCCCTGTCACGATTAGATCGCGATAGAGGGCACTGTCGCGATGGCCTTGTGAACGCGGCCTATCGGGCCGTCACGTTCACAGGGTCTGTGTTCGAGTCCGACAGGGAGAGTACAGTGCATTGGATTGCGGACCTGACTTACCCTATTTTGACATAGAGTGATTCAGAAAAACATATCTAATTGTACATGCGATGAAAAATCGTGAAACTAATTGCAAATTGTTCTAGACATGCGTGGGCACTTATAGTAAATAGGAATTGGAAAACAAATAGCTTTTCGACAAGCTATGGTCATGTGTATTCATGATGAACATGTAATAGTACACAGTTGGGGTAAAAGAATTTATTCATGATGTAGAGTTGATGAAAATTAGGGCTTTCAGGGGCAAAAGATGCCTAACAACCATCAGTTCTTATAGTAAAAATCACATGACATGAGGACGAGTATGCATGGAGATATGAATTTAAAAAGAGGGTTGGGGGACGTTCATAGAACTTTGAAAATTAAGAACAAAATATTTGCTCGATGGAAAAATATGAGACAAGAGGGCTTTGATTCCTGAGGTTTAGATCAACCTATAGACAAAATTGATTTAGTTTTGCTCGTGAGAATGCCTGCCTTTGACTCGTTTTGTCTTCTAGGGTTAAGAACTTGAAGAACGAAGGAAGAAGCTTTGAGTAGCCTTTTCCCCACGAATTTCTCTCCTCCTTGGCCTCTTCCCACGTCCAGCAAACCCTTGGCACGTGCTAGGGCCGGCCATGAGGGTTTTAGAGGAGTATTTAAGCATCTCCCCAATCTATTTCCTATTATAACTCTAATTCCTATTTATTATGAATTTCCTATTTCCCTCTCCCCTTTTTAGGCATGAGATCTCCTAATTTGGGTTAGGTTGGGACCCAAATTCGTGGCCAACCTATTAGGGTAGGTTTAGGAATCCAAATCTAACTCAAATTAGCTTTTTAATGTATTAAATACCTCTTTTCTATTTAAGTAATAATTTATTTACGAATTTAGGGTATTTTTCTATTATTCCCCTTTTAAAAATCTCTATTTTGGCCCACTAATTTCTAATGGGTCCATTTAACAAAGCCCATTACTTCTTTTCATTTAATGGGTTTTATTTAATTCTCTTTTATTTGATTTTATAATTGCTTTTATTTTTTTTTATTATTAAATTTTTATTTTCCAAAAATTCTAGGTTGCTACACAACCAGATCATCCTCGTGGTCCGACAAGGACACACAACGACTGTGGAGCCATAGAAAGCTAAAACACTCGCTCCACAGGCACACGTACAGAGGTAAAACCCAAGAAGACGTCTGAGGTTGGCAAAGCCAAGCAGCTCGAGACCTCAACAAACTGCACAAAAATTGAAACCACAATAGAGATCGAGGACAGCACGTCGACCTCAGGGGGATCCAAACCGAAACAGGGTACCCCAACAGAGCGCCCTCGCTCCCAAGCGAGAGGGCAAAACTCCAATACAGGCCGGGACCAACACCTGGCGTACCACCGATAGGGCTACCTAGGCAAGGCAAAGTAGCCACCCCACAACGGTAACGGTACTACCACAAGGCACGGCTAGCACAAAGTGTCCTAGAGGCGGCAAGCTCAACGTCTCGAACACCGAGCAAACTCACGAAGCGATGCACGAAGCTTACGATTAGGACACACGGCACAACACACGGTGCCAACACAGGCTCCAGGAGCCACCCAAGGTACGACACAATGCACCCAGGCTCCAGACAGAACAAAACAAACCACCTGAGCACGAGCACATGGTGCCACCACAAGCACCAAAACCAGGCAAGATGCAACACAGTTGCACCAACGGCAGAAACAACATGGCTAATAGGAAGGACTCTCCACAATAGACTTTCCAAAAGCCACCCACAAGAAACTGCAAGCCAAAAAGGGTAGAACATGCCACACCGGCCATGAATCCTCAAGGCACAAGGACACAAACATCAAAAAAAGAAAACCCACTCAAGGTGCAGTACCTAACTACACCAACGGCCTGAAATGACTTAAGGCCAACCGAAAGGGACTCTCCAGCAGAGACCCACACAGGCAAAACATGCAGAGAACTAGCAGCTTCAAGAGCGCAACAACCACGTCGGCTCTTAGAAGCACACCACACAAGGCACTGCTCCCACCATGTAGGCGGAGAGGGCCACACACCAAATAGCGACAAGTGTCTCCAAGCACAGCTGAGGCACAAGCGAAAACACCCACCAGGACGATGCTTGCACGCGCAAGACAAACCATAGAAAACTGGTGCTGCCCCACACTGAACACAGGGCACACTGCCCTACATCATCCAGTCAGGCAACAAGAAACAAGCACAGCAAGAGAAGGCGCAATGGGTTACCACAACCCATTGTGCCACAAGGAAACAAAGCGCACGAGGGGAGCAACCAGCTCAACCTCAAAACAGCACAAGAGGAGGGACCTTCACCACAAAAGGTCGCCACAGTGCGAAAACATGGCACCAACTGCCCTGCCAGCACCACCACCCCGAGCAACCAACGGAAAGCAGGGGAAGGAGACTCTCACAACGAGTCTCTTCCACATGCAAGAAACCACTAAATGAGACTGGCACTTCCACAGAAGCACAACTAGCTAGACACCCATGGCACTCACCAGACTACCATCTGGTAGAGTCCACAGGGCGCGAGAAACGAAGCCAACATCCCGACTATAGGGACACGCGAAGTCCCACCAGCGCAGCCGAGAAGACTAAAAAACGAACAAGAAGACAACCTGGCCAGAACCACAGCCAGACACATGGCTAAGGGCACAACACCTTGACCGACAACGCCCAGGCAGACTGTAACACGAATAGTCCAACTGGCGACAATGATAGCTCATCTCCACCGAGAGAGCAGCAACAAGCAAAACACATAAGGCAGCTTTGGGAAGAACCTCCACCCAAAGCGCCAAGAGCCGTTAAGGGGACCATCACCAGAATGCAGCCCAAATAAATGGCCAACAGAGAGAACACATTAGACAATGGAAGCAACACAACTGGTTCTGGGAGAACCTCCACCAGAACCACCAAGGCATCGTTCTGGAAAAAAAACCCGCCAGAACGCACTAGCTAACCAACAACAACATACCTCAACCCTGAGGTAGCACAACATCCGGTAGAAACAAGCCCAGAACAGTCCTGAGAGTGAACCTCACTAGGACAACAACTAATAATTCTGGGAAACACCACCAGAACACAGTAGCCAAGCAATGCACCTGAACCAGAGGGCAACGCCGCAACAACCAAAAACGAGCACAACAAAGTTCTGGGGAAAACCTTACCTCCACCAGAACCAACAGAGAAGAACTCTAGGAACACCTCGCCAGAGTTCACAACTAGCCAGCACAAAGCCGACAACAACCACAGACAGGTGTCGCAGCGCTCAACCGGTGGTGCAACACGGCACACAAGAATCTGCTTAGCTTGAGCAAAGACACCGACTGAGCAGAGCACAGCGCACAGCGGCGCACAGGCACACAAGGCCCAACACACAGCCAACACAGCACACACCCCAATAATAAGGGGACATCTAACAAGGACACACCCCAACAAGAAGGGGACATCCAACAAGGACACACCCCAACAAGAAGGGGGCAGCCAACAAGGCTAAGACACCTTCTACCGGTTCCGCAGACCACAACCCTGCACCAGTGAAGGCCACACCACACGTAGGCTCACTCAGCCGTCATGACACACCCACATGGATGCACAAGCCGAGGGCGAACCCAACCGCAGCACGAGTGAAACAGCAACCACACTCGCAACACGCGCCCCCAGCAGCAGCAGCAACACACTCGAACCCTGCTAGAAAGCGAACCACCTGCAACAAAGAGCCGAAAGCTCACCTAACAGCACTCTACATGGACGGGCCAGCAGTGCACGAGTACCTTTCTTTGGGACCACCATAGTTATTAACCCATTACAAATCTCGTTGGACCCCTGAGCTCTGATACCACTGTAATGACCCGACCTCCTGGACGCCTGCCAGGGACCCCCGAAGGTGCCAGGGACCCCCGAAGGTCGCACCGCCGCCCACGGATCCGAAGATCTGGAAGGGTTAGAATTTAGTCCAGTGAGATAAGCAATGAATTCAAATAACTATAACAAAAAAGTTCGTACATTAATAAAGAAATTATGTACAACATGTACCGAATAAAAGTACAGGTACAAAAAGAAAGGTGCAGTCCTTAAGGGGCATACCCCGAGGGCTTGCAAAAAGGCCACTCTCAACTCACGGTACAAAGAGCACTCACGCTCACAACTCACACTTCTGGCAACACACGGTGAACAAGACGCCACCTCGACCATCCGACAACGAACTCCTGTGATAGCGAGTCCCTACCTGAAGAGAGTAGGGGGGTGAGCCTCGCGAACAAGGCTTAGTAGGGATTACCAGTCCCTTACCAGCCAGAGCAGCAGGAACTCCAACAAGAGGATGTAAGACTACTCTACAAAGCAGTAAAGTGAGAAACACCTACTGCAGAGTACTACAAAGCAGCAGAAACAAAGTAAATGCCTCGACCACAACCCCGGTCAGGACAAAGACGACACCCGCAGAGCCAGCGGAGTCAAACACATGCGGAAGCAACTAGAGTAATGCCATGACCTGCAAGCAGGGTCAGGCCAGAGCAACACAATGCGGAAGCAAACCCTCGGCACACACCCTTTGAGACAGAGAAGCTCACGGAACACCGGAGCGACCACGTGAGACCAAAGTCTCATGACACAAGCACCCACCATCCCAGACCTCCACGAGGTCGGGAAGGAACAACCAGGTGTCACCACGAGAGACACCAAACAACCATGTGATAGGATCGGATATTCGGTTATGGCAAAGCTAGAGGGGGGGGGTTGAATAGATTTGCAGTGGAAACTTAAGCAATTTAAGAATTACTTTGGATTAAAAGATCTACTCAATTAAAACCCCTTTGATCTGATGTAATGTGTGTGAACAAATTAACAAGTAGTGTGTAGACGAAATCCCTAGGCATGCATCTAGCGAAACACAATGCAAACCACAAGTCAAATCACAGTGCACAAGGGATTTTTTAGGTGGTTCGGAGATCACACCACGTGACTCCTACGTCCACCCCTCACACAGTGAGGACACACTACTCAAGAACTGAGTACAACACACACACGAGCACAACGGCTCAACCACACACACACACGCTAGATCAATTCCACAAAAGATCAGATCCTCTAGCCTTGATCTGATCAAGACAACACACACTACGATCTACACACAACCCTTGCACAGATCACAAACCACGCACACATCTACAAACACCACGTACTGATCGCCAATCAGTACACACACACATACAGATATGGATAAGATAAGGTGTAAGAAGAGTTCTGAGTTGAATATCAAATCTAAAGATGAACTCTTCAGGGAGTTCGTCCGGAAGACTTCAAGCTTCACGTTGTTGAAGACCATGTGATGATGGAGAAGCTTGACTTAAGGATGAACCAGTTCAACTCCTCGTATGAGATGATCTCTCTTTGAACGATCTGAAGTTCTGAAGCAGAGCAGCAGGGAGAAACCTCTCTTCTTGGTCTTTGCTTAGGGTTTTTGGTGTGGAGGCTACTTGCTACGAAAATACCTCCTTATGTTCTATATATAAGGGTGTCCAAGTTAGGAGAGATGTGGTAAAAGGAAACACCCAAATATGGAACATATCCAATTCTCGAAATTGAAGTTTCTCTTCGTTTGTCGCTAGCACCACTGTTCATCTGTCGACAGATCCTGACAGTTTCTCAATTTCCAGAACTCTGAACTTCCGGGAGAAGGCTTTCCTATGTCTAGCTGTCGACAAGCGATTTTCATCTGTTGACAGACACACTTCAACAGTGCTTACAGCTTTCAGAACTGGTTCTATCTGTCGACAGGCAGCTTGCATCTGTTGACAGCTATTCCTTTACTTGAATTTCCAGTGTCTTGTATGTCTTCCCTATCCTTGGCTGTCGACAGGTACCTGTAAAAAAAATACGATAGGTACTTGCTTAATGACATTTTCTTGAGCTTTTGCTCTTGATTTTAACACATGTTTTGCATGCATTCACACCTACATTAAAAAAACATTATTAGAGAGATATAATGAATATATAAATGATCAATTTGAAGCATTGTTTGATATGTTGCTTGACTTGTCAATGTTCTCATGTTACAACCATTCACACAACATCAATTTATATTGTTCATCATAAAAAACATGTAATCACAAACATCACACATGTGAACCCAACATTCTCCCCCTTTTTGTTCATGACAAAATTTCAATTTATGCATAATTGATGTTTCTCCCCCTTTTGACAACATTCAAAAAGACAAATTAGGCACGCGAGGATAAGAATGAAGCAAAGAACTACTGGACCCCAGAACTGAATTGTGAAAGATATGAGTGTGGAATGAGTGTTCAAATGGGATTGCAAGGTTGAGAATAGGTTGATACTGACCACAAAGTGTCATAAACACTAGTATTAAGACACATAAAAAATTCTACAATGGTTAAGAGATAATACCCCGGGAATCTCAAGTTATAGCATCTAGAATACATCGTTCAAAATATATGAAAATAAGATAACCCCTTTGAATAAAAACATTGAAGAAAATCATATACCTTAGTGGTTGATGCTCATTTGGTAAATGAAGACAATGTCTACATGAACAATTGACAATAGACAACCCATTGCCCTTGATTTAAAAACATGGAGGCTTCACTCTATTTCAAGCATTGAACATTTTCTTTTATCAAGTGAGAGTGGGAGAGGTGGTAATTAGGATCACTTTCACCTTTTGACGTGAAGGTAGACATTTGTGATGCCCGTACCCCCAGTTACTCAGTGTGAGTGACCATCATACCATTGTGCAGAGATAATGAAAGGACTTTTTGACGTGAAGATAGACATTTGTGATGCCCATGTCCCCGGTTACTCAGTAATGCTCATCATTGCTCTGCCTTTTGCCCATTTCAAATAATTTTTATTTAAACTTTTGAGTTTAGAAGTAAGTAGTTTTTCTCCTTTTTTAAAGTTAGAAAATCAAGTTTAAAAGGTTAATTAAGGTCAAAGGCCAATGTAAAGACATTAAGTTCAAAACCTTCTTACTTGTCAATCCATATAGGAGCATGATCATCCACAAGGGAGTTATTCAAGTGAGTTAGGTTAAAATCATTAGATTTGTTCAATATTTTCTAGATGATACAACCTAGACTCAAGCACAAAATATTATTTCAGAATCATTGTGATTAACTAAATGTCTTTGATACTGTGTGAGTATGAAAGGTTATAATGAATATTTATACCCAATTCTTCCCTTGCATCAATAATGGAAACATACTCAAGAAGAAACGATGAAAAAAGATGAAGATTTATGGATGAAGTGAGTATCTGTCGATAGTAAACATGAGCTTGTCGACAGATGCAGACAGTTGTGAAGTTCTAGGTTCAGGTAGGGTATGGGCTGTCGACAGCTGAGGTGCTGGCTGTCGACTGAGACACACAGACAGAAAATATGAAGTTTGGGGAGATAGAAACTGTGCCTGGCTGTCGACAGCAGAAGAAGTGGCTGTCGACAGATGCACACAGGGTGCAATTTTTGGGTTCTGTAAAGGCTTATCTGTTGACAGGCTGTTGGGGGCTGTTGATAGGGACTTTGTCAAATCGGATTTAAGGCTGAGATTAGAGATTTTCCCTCATTAATTCACTCACCAATCCTGATTTTTGCTCCCCCATCGTGTGTGCATATGATGACTCATCATTCAAGCAAATCAATCAATGAGATACATAAACATACCAAGCATTTACACACAAAAGAACATCCATAAGCATAAAAGCACCAACATTCATTCTTTTAAGGAGATACATGTGGAAAGATTGATGTTAAAGAATGTCCCTCAAACAACTCACTAAAAAACTCTTTTTGGCTTACTCCCCCATAATGTAAGCATGATATTGAAATTAACATTCAAGCAATTCAAGCATTTGCATATCAATCAATTTGCACAGAATTAGTACAAACATGATATTCAATGAATTTTGCAAACATTTTTGCACACTTTCAAATTTACTCCCCCATAACACATGAATAGAATAAAAATAATAGCAAACAATTCACACGATATCATGCACACAATTAGCCTTATGCATAACATGACTTTTGGTACTTGGCGGAGTATTTTTACTCACACATAATGATAGTTTCCAAACAAGCATAACTTATTTTTCCACATGTCATCATTTGATATACCAAGAGGTCAAAGAAAATGTTGTGCTTAGGAGGTCATGAGCACAGTTATGCAAAGAAGATGACATAGCATGATTCCAATTGCTAAGAGGCATTGTTATGAGGAGATGGCATTAAGGCACATTTTTCATTGCTCAAATAAGGTCAAAAATCTATTACAATTCTTCCAATTCAAAACTAAAGTGAGAGAGAGATTTTACTTGAATAGTCTTCAATCACAGTTTCAAAAATTTTGCTTTTGTTCTCCAATCATTTCTAGCCTTGCACAACCAATGTCATGAATCCATTTACACTGTATGGCTGCAAGACATTTCAGCTTGTTGATCAAGCTAGCTTTGGAACCCACACTTGCTTGGGTCCTGTATTGACATCATCTTTAGAATTCAACAATGATTTCAGAATCCAAAGTGAATTTATTTTTGGAATAGATGTATTTCTTTCATTAATGGAATTATGATCATGGGGCTTGGAAATATGCACAAGATGATCATTTTTATGCCAACAATCCCTAGAGATATGGGCATGTTTATGACATGTATAGCATTGGACAGTTTTAGCATATTTGTGAGAGTGTGGATTTTTCTTCCAGCAGTATTTAGCAAGATGACCAGATCTATTGCATTTAAATCAAATGGGTTGAGCAATTACCTAGAACTTACCATAGTTTGAATGCATTTGCTGAAATTTCTGAGATCCTTTAGAGTACCTTTGATCACCCTTGGGTTGAGAAGAAGGAGGTGGTACCCTTTGGTATCTCTTGGCATGATGTGGAGTTGGGGATTTCCTTGAAACATTCTGGGCCGCTGGAGGAGGTATGGAGACCTTGTAGACTCTTATTTCCTTTTTCATTTTCTTTTTCTGGTCTTCAATTAAACATGATTCTTCCTTTTTGCAGCATTTTTGTTCAATTTTTCATTTTATTCTTGAACATTTTTCTGAACATGAATCTGAACAAATTTTTCTTTAGGTGCAACCAAATTCTTGTTCTTAAAGACACTTACAAACGAAGTCTTTGTTTTGTTTTCAAAATCCTTTTTGTTCAAGGGATTAAATCCTAAACCTTCATTTTGAAAATAGACTTTCATTCCAAGAAAGTTATCCAAGTTGTTAGTTCCTTGAACAAACTTAGACAAGGCAGTTTTTAAATCCTCAACAATTTTATTCAATTCAGAAATCCTCTTTTCAAATTTTTGATTTTGTTTACTAACCACTTCAAGTTCATTTGTCAATTTTTCTTTTTCAGCTTTCAAAGCATCAATTTCTTCTTCAGAAGTTTGAAGTTGGTTTGTCATGACATCTAGACCATTTTTTATTTTGTTCTTTTCAATTTCACTTTGAACAACTTGATTTTCCAAGTCAACAATTTTCTTCTTATAATTGTTGCATTCATCACTTAATGGTCTATCATGATACAAGCATTCAATTTTCTTTTTCAGATGATTGTTTGCCTCAACCAATTGGTTACATTTTTCTTTTATTTGATGATCACGAGCCATGTTGGAGATTTGTTTGTTCAATTGATCATTATCAAATTTGAGATTTTCATTATGATCAATCAATTTTTCATTTTGATTTTTCAAATCCAAAATCTCAAATTCAACCTTCTCATGATCTTCTTTCAATTTAGAAAGCTTGTTTCCACAATTTCTGACTTCATTCTCCAATTTTTCATTCTCCATTTTCAATTTTTCATTTTCTTCATAGAATGCTTGAGTATTATCAATTATCATTTCATTCTTCTCCAATTTTTCTTTTAGCTTCTTGTTTTGAGCTTTTACCTTCTTAATTGATTGGACAAGTGCTCATAGCATTCTATCAATTTATCATAAGATATATCATCCTCTGAATTAGAATTAGATATTGATGCATCAAATGGGTCTGAATTGGATTTACCTGACTCTTGAGAGTTTCTTGACTTCTCTGGCATATGTGATCCTTCAGATTCGTCTGAACGGGAAGCCTCTTGAGTTGCCATGAGCCATGTAGCATTTTTCTTCTATTCCCTTTCTAGACTTGCATGTTTTCATAGAGGAGACCTGCATTTTATCAACCTTGTCATCAAACTCAATCATCATAGGTCTATTTATGATGCTTGAGAACTTAGCCATATTTCTGAATATGTTTCAGATGATTAGACCAATCAACACAATATTGAGTGAGATGAAAAGGAAATCAATCAGTTCAATCAAATCAAGTCAGATCAGAATCAGACTTAAACCCGCTCAACAGATTGTTAGGACTCAGAGCGGTTACCAAAACACAACCGATGAACATAAAACCCGCTCTGATACCAATTGTTAGGATTAGATATTCGGTTATGGCAAAGCTTGAAGGGGGGTTGAATAGATTTGCAGCGGAAACTTAAGCAATTTAAGAATTACTTTGGATTAAAAGATCTACTCAATTAAACCCCTTTGATCTGATGTAATGTGTGTGAATAAATTAACAAGTAGTGTGTAGACGAAATCCCTAGGCATGCATCTAGCGTAACACAATTCAAACCACAAGTCAAATCACAGTGCACAAGAGATTTTTTAGGTGGTTCGGAGATCACACCACGTGACTCCTATGTCCACCCCTTGCACAGTGAGGACACACTACTCAAGAACTGAGTACAACACACACACGAGCACAACGGCTCAACCACACACACACGCTAGATCAATTCCACAAAAGATCAGATCCTCTAGCCTTGATCTGATCAAGACAACACACACTATGATCTGCACACAACCCTTGCACAGATCACAAACCACGCACACATCTACAAACACCACGTATTGATCTCCAATCAGTACACACACACAGACAGATATAGATAAGATAAGGTGTAAGAAGAGTTCTGAGTTGAATATCAAATCCAAAGATGAACTCTTCAGGGAGTTCGTTCGGAAGACTTCAAGCTTCACGTTGTTGAAGACTACGTGATGATGGAGAAGCTTGACTTGAGGACGAACCAGCTTCAACTCCTCATATGAGATGATCTCTCTTTGAACGATCTGAAGTTCTGAAGCAGAACAGCAAGGAGAAACCTCTCTTCTTGGTCTTTGCTTAGGGTTTTTGGTGTGGAGGCTGCTTGCTGCGAAAATACCTCCTTATGTTCTATATATAAGGGTGTCCAAGTTAGGAGAGATGTGGTAAAAGGAAACACCCAAATATGGAACATATCCAATTCTCGGAATTGAAGTTTCTCTTCATCTGTCGATAGCACCACTGTTCATCTGTCGACAGATCCTGACAGTTTCTCAATTTCCAGAACTCTGAACTTCCAGGAGAAGGCTTTCTTGTGTGTAGCTGTTGACAGGCGATTTTCATCTGTCGATAGACACACTTCAATAGTGCTTACAGCTTTCAGAACTGGTTCTATCTGTCGACAGGCAGCTTGCATCTGTCCACAGCTATTCCTTTACTTGAATTTCCAGTAACTTGTATGTCTTCCCTGTGCTTGGCTGTCGACAGGTACCTGTAGGGCTGTCGATAGGTATTTTCTTAATGACTTTTTCTTGAGCTTTTGCTCTTGATTTTAACACTTGTTTTGCATGCATTCACACCTACATTAAAGAACATTATTAGAGAGATATAATGAATCGATAGATGATCAATTTGAAGCATGGTTTGATATGTTGCTTGACTTGTCAATGTCCTCATGTTACAACCATTCACACAACATCAATTTATATTGTTCATCATCAAAAACAAGTAATCACAAACATCACTCATGTGAACCCAAAAGAAGAAATGTCTCACCACAGGCACGGCCACCTCAGACCTCCACAAGGTTGAGGGTTCACAAGAAGAAACAACCTACACCTCGGACACTCCACGAGGTCAGGGAACGACACCTACCGGTGCCACCACGAACAGCACCAAGGAACAGGTTACCGAAACACCAGTTGGGTGTCTATATAAGACACTCCGAGAGAACCCATAAAATGAAAACCACTAAACACGGCCCACAAGGCCAACCGAAAAAGCCCAAGGAAGCAAGACATGGCTAGGCTACAGCCACCGTGTAAACCAGGGCAACGAGAACAGAAGCTCGGAAACAGTGTGTGAAGCAACATAACAGCAAGAACAACCAAGCCACCGCCACAAGCACGTTAGTCCAGGTCTCCCCTCCCATCGGAGTGAGACACGTGGACTAAGCAACCACAACCACCGCAGTCCGGCTGAACTGCGGCCCCATGCCGGATCTCCCTACGTGGCTCCGAAACCAACGCAGAGTGAGGCTATGAGAAGGACTAGCTGGTCCGCACCGGAAGAGCACCTCAACCACCTCGGAGACCCAGACCAGCTAAGAGAGATATACAAACGACTCTATATCGCTGTCCCCACTGTTTTCCCCTTTAGCTCCAAGTCCGTGACTTGAGCACACCCGTCGCCCAGAGAACTACCTCTAACAGATGCACGGGGCTGGGGGTCCCAGATAACAGTAACAACCTGTCTCACGGACAAGCCCTCAAGTGCCGAGCACCGAGCGAAAGAGAACTGGCATTGCAACCAACACAGAAACAGCACATCTGGCTTGTAACTAAGACAAGCCCAGCTGGCACAGGCACGCACGGCACCCCTTCCGAGAACAACCTCCAGAAGGGCCGTTGCCAATGCTGGCACACACGGCACGGCCCGAGAAACCGGAACACCACCAACAACGCAGAAACCATCACTCTTCTAATAATCGATCAGCGACCAGACCATCAATTATTAGACAGACTCGAGCCTCCTAGCGACATCGCTAGGACACGGCCACAAAGGTGTCACCTTTGGTCAGTGAACGCAGGGAGGCAACCTGCCGTGTTCCCACCAGAAGGTCCTAAGGGCACACCCTACCCTGGGGCACATGCCGACATGTCAACCGGGCCACAAAAACAACCACGGCAACACAAGTCTTGTCGCGCCCTCCTAGCCTGTCGCGATCACATCGCGACGGTCAGGGCCAGCGTAACAAGTGCCCTATTGCGACGGGGAAGCGGATCACGACAACAGAGCTGTCGCGACAGGAAACCCGGTCGTGACACCCTTGTCGCGATAGCTGACCACGCTGTGACAGCAACCCTGTTGCGACGGGAAAACAGGGTCGCGACATGGCCCTTATCGCGATGGCCACCCGCGCCACGATAAGGTCGCATCGGACCGGGGCGACGCCTTCTCTGATGTCGCGACGCGCTCGGCGATCGCGGCATCAGCTGGAAGGCGGACCGCAGGGATGCTATATCCCGGGTCCCCCACATGACTACAAGCACATAACCACGGGGAGGGGAGCATGGTGAAAGCTTCTAAAGCATACATTCAAACACAGGAACTTTCCAACACTCAGATTGGAAAGGGCACAAGAAATCCCTATAGGAAAATGAAGAACCAAACCCACGAAGGGCCTTCATGACGCTACGGCCGCCTCCTCCTCGCTCCACACGACGCGTCACCGCTCCGCATGAGCCACCGCCGCTCCGGCAAGCCTGAACCGCCGGAGGTGGAGAGGGGGAACTCTCCTCCTCGGGGAGGAGAAGGAAGGAGAAATGCTAAAAGAGGGGAAGGGGCACCGGCCAAGGCTTTTAGCCTTCGGCCCCCAAGACACGACGGGCGGGGCATCACATTACCAACCGTAACACAACGGCCACCCAGACTGCAACCAGATCACGCCCATCCTGGGCGCCACAACAACTAGATATGACAGTCTGCCACGCCTGCCATTCTAACAGGCGTCAGACGACCGAAAAGCATAAAGCAGTCATGACCCGTTGACCGGGCGAGACAAGAACGCGACGACAAAGGCGGTCGCAACAGGGATGACTATTGCAACGGGCACCTCCGTCACGACAAGGCCAGTAATCCCACACACAATGGAAAGCCGGAAAGCCCGAGATGTTACAGTGGTTCTCTTTGCTTCACACCAGGTTTGAGGATGGTGCTATCGAGGTGACTTGGGATGAGTTCACGAGGCTTTTTCGGGCCAAGTTCATTCCCGAGCATATCCAGGATAAGATGGAGCAGGAATTCCTTAATCTTACTCAGGGCTCCATGACGGTACTTGAATTTGAGGCCAGGTTTGCAGAATTGTCTAAATATGCACCTCATATAGTTGTTGATGAGCGCAGGAAGACGAAGAAGTTCATGATGGGCCTTAAGCCATCACTGAGATCGAGACTTGTGGCGTTTGACCACCGTACACTGGACGAGGCTCTCAGTGCTGCGTGTAGGCAGGAGAGCGAGATGGAGCAGTATCTGGAGGAGAAGAAGGCTTCGCAGAAGAGGTCTACGCCACCGTTCTAGCAGTAGGATAGGAAGAAGGCGACGTACCAGTCACCACAACGTCCAGTGGCTGCTAGTAGTCAGCAGGCAGTTGCACCGCAATCCCCCGGCATCAGGCCCATTGATAAGAAGATATGCCCTCACTGCAGAAGAGCACATGGTGGCACCGAGTGCTGGAAGCTAGCGGGGAAATGTCTCAAGTGCGATAGTAGCGAGCATCAGATCAGAGACTGTCCCAGACTTCAGCAGGGTATTCAGCGTGGAGCGCCAGCCCTAGTAGCGATAGCAGCAGCAGCGCCAGCTACAGGAAGACCAAGAAGGCCTCAAGCCCAAGCTTGAGTGTTTGCTTTAGCACGAGAGGATGCCAAGCAGGCGGAAAATGTCACAGAAGGTACGGTTCTTTTCATGGGTGTGCATGCTCGGGTTTTGTTTGATGCGGGTGCCACTCACTCGTTCATTTTCGAGCGGTTTGCGAGGCAGTTAGCGGTAGAGTGAGGAGTAGAGGCTGAGGAGTTAGAGGTCCCTTTGTCTGTGCACACACCAGCAGGCATGACATCGACTCGAAAGTGTATTCCATCTTTATCGGTGTTCATTGAAGACCGAAGCTTAGGCGGGTGCTTCTTTTTACTTATGATGAAGGACTATGATGCTATTCTAGGTCTGGATTGACTTGAGGAGCACTATGCTTTGGTAGATTGTCGTGGGAAGAAGATTACTTTCCGTATTCCTGGTGCGGATGAGTTCTCGCATCCATTGCCAAGGAACTTTGCGGGAAGGTTTGTGATCTCCGCCATGAAGGCAATGAGAATGGTGAACAAGGGGTGTGATGCTTTTCTTGCCAGCATGGTATTAGTACCAAAGGCTGATCAGTCACCGACCCTTGAGGAGATTGATGTTGTGCAGGAGTTTCCAGACGTATTTCCTGATGATTTGTCTGGGTTGCCACAGGTTAGAGAGATAGATTTTACTATAGAGTTGCTTCCAGGCACCTCTCCTATCTCAAAGGCACCATATCGGATGGCACCTACGGAATTAGCAGAGTTAAGAAAGCAGTTGCAGGATTTGCTGGACAAGGGATTTATTCACCCTAGTGTGTCACCATGAGGCGCACCTGTATTATTCATAAATAGGAAGGATGGTTCACTCAGGTTGTGCATTGATTATAAGAAGCTCAACTAGGTGACAGTGAAGAATAGGTATCCTTACCGCGGATTGATGACTTATTTGATCAGCTGCAAAATGCATCGGTATTTTCTAAGATTGATCTGTGGTCCGGCTATCATCAGTTGTGGATTAGGAGTGAGGATGTGTCCAAGACGGCCTTTAGGACTCGTTATGGGCATTATGAGTTTTTGGTGCTTCCATTTGGTCTGACCAATGCCCCACCAGTGTTCATGGATGTCATGAACAGGGTGTTTAGACTTTATTTGGATAGCTTTGTAGTGGTGTTCATTGATGATGTGCTAGTCTATTCTCCTGATGAGGCTACACACCGTGATCATTTGAGGGTTGTTCTGGAGGTTCTCTGAGAGCACAAGCTATATGCAAAGTTCAGCAAGTGCGATTCTTGGATGCGCGAGGTTCATTTCCTTGGGCATGTCATCTCAGGCGCTGGAGTTGCAGTTGATCCGGCGAAGGTCCAGGCTGTATTAGATTGAGAGATTCCAAGGACCCCATCGGAGATTCGTAGTTTTCTAGGTTTAGTAGGCTATTACCGGTGATTCATTGAGGGTTTTGCATCCATCGCCGCACCTTTGACTAAGCTAACCAGGAAGGGTTTGAAGTTTGTCTGGTCTGAGGATTGCGAGAGTAGCTTTCAGTTGCTGAAGGCGAAGCTTACTTCTACACCCGTGTTGATTTTGCTGAGTGGTGTAGAGGGTTTTGCCATCTATTCGGATGCATCTCAGATAGGCCTTTGTTGTGTATTGATGCAGCATGGTAGGGTAGTAGCATATGCTTCTCGCCAATTGAAGGAGCATGAGCGTAACTATCCAACTCATGATTTGGAGCTTACGGCAGTGGTTCATGCACTGAAGATCTGGAGACACTATCTTTATGGTGTTAGGTTTGAGGTGTTCACTGACCACAAGAGTCTGAGATATCTCTTTTCTCAGAAGGAGTTGAACCTGTGATAGAGGAGATGGATTGAATTCCTCAAGGACTACGACTTCAAGCTTCAGTATCATCCAGGGAAGGCGAATGTCGTGGCAGATGCTCTTAGCAGAAAGAGGTCTTTACTCCAGAAGGATTGGAAGATGTTGGAGGATGCTGCATGTGCGATGACTGAGTTAGAGCCACAGTTATGTTAGGCTTTCGTGGCTCAGTTGTCCATTCGGTCCACTATTCTAGATGAGGTGGTCGAGCGGCAGAAAGCCGACCCTAGACTCCAGGGTTGGTGGGCAAGGCAGGTATTGCTCGAGATGAGGGTGGTGTGATTAGATTTCATTACCGAGTTTGTGTTCCCGATATCATGGATGTCTGTGAGCATGTTCTAGCAGAAGCTCATAGGTCGAGGTTCTCTATTCATCCAAGTAACACCAAGATGTACCAGGATTTGAAGAGATCTTTTTGGTTGTCTGGCATGAAGAAGGATGTAGCGGATTTTGTATCCAGGTGTTTAGTATGCCAGCAAGTGAAGGCCGAGCGTCAGCAACCATCTAGTCTTATGCACAAGATGGAGATCCCAGTATGGAAGTGGGAAGCAATCACTATGGATTTTGTGACGGGTATGCCCAAATCAGTGAGGGGCAATGACTCGATTTGGGTGGTTGTTGACCGTTTCTCCAAGACGACTCATTTCTTGCCTATGAAGAAGAAGCAGTCAGTGGAGAGTTTGGCTAGGTTGTATGTTAGTAGCATTGTAAGGTTGCATGGCATGCCGAAGCCAATTATTTTGGATCGAGACCTGAGGTTTACTTTGAGGTTGTGGAAGTGTCTTTAGGAGGCTTTAGGTTCCGATTTGAAGCTTAATTTGGCGTTCCATCCCTAGATAGATGGGCAGTCTAAGAGGACTATCCAGACGCTCGAGGATATGTTGAGAGCATGTGTGCTGGATTGGAAGGGTGATTGGGAGCGTCATTTGCCTCTCGTAGAGTTCGCCTATAACAATAATTTTCATGCGAGTATTGGCATGGCTCCGTTTGAGGCTTTGTATGGGCGGCCCTATAGGTCTCCTTTATGCTGGGAGGAGACAGGTGATAGGCAGTTGACAGGTCTGGAGTTAGTGCAGGAGACTTTGGATAAGATTCAGCTTATTAGGCAGAGGCTTGTTGCGGCGCAGGATAGGCAGAAGAGTTATGCCGACAACAGAAGAAAGGATTTAGAGTTCGAGGTGGGCGAACATGTTTTCCTTAAGGCTTCTCCTACTCGAGGTGTTGTCAGGTTTGGCAGGCATAATAAGTTGAGTCCTAGATTCATTGGCCCATATGAGATTCTTAGACGATTGGGCAACGTGGCATATGAGCTAGCCTTACCCCCAGCGCTAGCGAGTGTGCATCTTGTATTCCACGTATCTATGCTCAGGAGGTATGTGCGAGACCCGTTTCATGTTATTAGTCACGAACCAGTGGAGATTCAGCCAAACATGTCATATGTTGAGCAACCCATAGCTATCCTTGATCGGAAGGTTCAACATCTCAGGAACAAGAGCATTGCGTCCGTGAAGGTGCTATCATGGAATTTCTCGCGAGAAGAAGCTACTTGGGAGCTTGAGGATGCTATGAAGAAGAAGTATCCCCACTTGTTTGATTAGTTTCATTCTAACTTCGAGGACGAAGTTTCTTTAAGGGGGAGAGGGTGTAAGGCCCTCAAACTTTATTCTTTTATTTAGATTTTGTCATATGGTGATTAATTGCTTTTGTGCATATAGTTATGTGCAAATGTATAAATATATATATATATATATATGTAAATGTTTAATTCTATACATATTGTATTCAAATGATGTTGTACATATGTATGTATGTGTTTATTTATGTACATATTGTTTTATTTACATTGTACATATTGTATTTAAATAATATGATGTATAGAGTATGTAAATTATAAGGTGAATACATGTTTATCTATTTTCTGTGTTCTGGCCGAAAGGCTAATTGACGTCAACATGTGTGGACGTTTATGGGCAGTCGACGTCCAGATCGATGGATGCCAATTCCTAGTAAACGACAACAATAAGGCCATTTATTTCCCAGAAATTGTTGCGGTTTTAGATCTGGAAATGGCTACGTTTCCTTTGGTCCCGGTTTTGGAAACTACCTTACAACGGTAGGATTCTAACCTAAATGCGTACCCTGATCTCCTTAGCTTATATAAACATCTAATTTCGGCCGAATTAAGTCTTTTGGCCTTTGAGAAAACCCTAGAACTTTTTGTGTGAAAACTGATCTTTGGAGACTTTGATCCGGCGATTGGAGAGTTCTCTTGGCGATCTGCATCGACTAGGAGAGGCTCTAGACTTTAGTGAGGCTTCCCCGACTCCGGTGTGCACCCTGCATCAACACAGAAGCCGGTTCGGGAGGAGATTTGGGCGCTTCTTGGCTTGGCCGAGGAGAGCATCTTCGGCAAATTTAATCCCCTTTGTCAATTTTTCTGAGGCAAGTAATTGAGGGATATCATCCCTACACATGTCCTCTAGGTCCTAGGATTTTATGGGATTTTTCCTCGTGTTCTGAAACCCCCATTCGTCAAGATTTATGCATTCAGTCTGCATTTCTGTAGATAGGAACTTAACGACCAGCTTGCTACCGTTAAGATCCAGAGTTAGCGGCAACATCGTGTGCTGTTAACCCTATTGGCAGCAAGCCCTTTGCCGCCAAGTTCTTTAGGATTTACAGAATGGTTGTTTTGATCTATATGGTGTGTTTTTCGGATTTTTGGGTATATGTGCATGCTATGAAAGTCTTATTTGGTTAAAAACAATCATTAGGTCATATCATGAGGAAGTGTTGAATTTTTGTAATTAGTTTTATTTATTAAAATTTCTGTATTAGGACTATGAGCATGATTGGACCATGATTAATCCTATATAAATAGATCCATTATGATTTAGGGTTTCATAAATTTTCCATGTTCGTATTATAACTATTTCTAGGATTTGAAACTATTAGGTATTACTGTCTTACTGTGTACCATGTGTAATTGGATTTGTCAATAAATATGCCTAGAATCTATTTTAATTATTATAATTAGTTTACAGATCCAAAAAAATCTAAAAAATTGAGCATGTGACATGTTATCTGTTTAGAACCTGTAATAAAAATTTCGTTTTGTTTTCATGACAGTAGGTACTGTTATTGATTTAATAAGGGAAAATGACCATATTGAGCATATTAAGTTTAATTATGCGTAATTCAGTGATTAGTAGCATGATTAGGATTGTGTTATGATATGATTATCCTGAGAATAGTAGCATCGTGTTGTGGAAACTGAAACATGTGCAATTGTGATATAATGCATGTAAATGTGTTAAATGGTGCATGAGAATCACGTAAACAATGTGATAAAGTGGAATGTGAAAATGGTGCCGATAGTGACACTGCTACCATAGAGGGTAGTGGAACCGTACTGTAGTAAAGTCCCTATGGGAAGGTTCAATGTGTGTGATATCCTATGGACATTAGGATGAAATCCTGGAGGTGGACAAGTACCACTGGTTAGGGTGGAGAGTGCTTCTCCCGGTTCTGCGCAGTTAACCAAGATTCGACACTGTGTTGGCTAGGTGATGGGTATGTGTATATGAATATGTGTGTCCTTCTAGTGGTGGTTTAGACTATGTGTCACGGCAACAAAGTGTAAAAAGTGTAAATATGTGAATGTGAACATGTGAATTGTGCAATGTGAATTATGAGCATGTGATAAGGTAATATGAAAGTGTTAGCATGTGAAAATGTGATACCATGTGTAATTGTGAATTGTTTACATTAAAACAACAAGCTAAATGTGTAAATAAATGTGATAATTGCATGTGAAAATGGTTAGATATCATGCTAGGTATGTTATGTACCTTGTATACTATTCCATGCTCTAATGGTGTATAATTGTGAAGTAAATTAAGTAAGATTTGAACCTTTGAACCATGTTGGTTACAATGTGTAGAAAACATGCTATAGGCTTTCATATTTAGTTGTTAAGTAACATGAAGCATGTACCATGATTATTCCTAAATGTTTAAAAAGGATAGCTTGTGTATATGATATGTGTAAGGTTGTGTCCTTAGATTGCTTGCTGGGCCTTTTAGAAGACTCATCCTTACTTCGGCGTACATGTGTGACAGGTACCTCCATTCCTGAGGAGGACATTGAGAGGAGCGACTCCGAGCATGAGGTGTAGCTGCACTCTATTGGACTTTACTTCATTTTACTTTTCTTTCACTAGTATGTAAACAATGGAATTATGTAATTCATGTGGATAGTGTACTTTACTTGGAATTGTAATTAATGTGGACATTAGTATTTTCTTTACTTGCTATACAAACTGTGGATATGATGATGATGATGGAATAAGATTTGTTCTTTTATTTTTACGGTAATCTTTTGTTATTCATGTACACATCAACATATTGTTTAGTGTTGGGTAAATGTCCCACTGTAATGACGCCCTTTGTACCGACGTGGATTGGTATAATCGTACCGGTATAAAGAGGGTTGTTACAATTTCAGACTCTTAGTTATCTATACATGCTGTAAAAATTAGGGTTTGTCAGGTATGGTCTGTAGGTCATATCATGAGGTTCTGTCAATTTTTTGAACATGATTATATTTAATATAAATTTTGTATTGATGAAATAAGCATGTATGACTATGTTTAATTTTGAATAAATAGATTCGTTGCATGTTAGGATTTTATAAAATTTCGATGATATTAGGGTTACTGTTTTCATGGTTTAGAACTGTTGGAATCGACTGTTTTGCTGTGGACCATGTTAAAATGAATTTCTTGTTAAATTGTCATAGAATTTGTTTAAATTGTTAAAAATACTTTTACAATTGCAAAAAAATATGAAAAATTAGACATGTGATATATTACCTAAATGAAGTCTGTGGTTAAAATTTGATAATGTTTTGATGTCAGTAGGTACTATTTGTATTTTAACAAGTGTTATTGACCATGATAAATATGTTTAACTTAAATCATGTGAATTTCAGTGTTTAGAAGCATGTTAGGGCTCTGTTATGATTTATTTATCATTGTGGAATGGTAGTGTTATGTTCTGTCACCTGAAATATGAATGTTTATTTAAAGTGCATGTGAATGAGTTAAATTGTGCATATAAATAAATGAAACCATGTGATTAAGTGTTAATATGTATCATGTGCCGAGATTGACACTGCTACCATAGAAGGCTATGGAGCCGTACTGTAGAAAAGTCCCTATGGGAAGGCTTATTGTGTATGTGATATCCTATGGGCATTAGGATGAAATCCTGGAGGTGGACAAGTACTACTGGTTAGGGTGGAGAGGGCTTCTCTCGGTTCTGCGCAGTTACCAAGATTCGTCACTATATTGCCTAGGTGACGGGTATGTGTTACGTGAATGTGTGTCCTTCTTTATGGTGGTTCGGACTATGTGTCACGACAATTAAGTGTAAAAGTGTGAAAGATGTGAATATGTGCAATGTGAACATGTGATAGTGTTATGTGAATGTGATAGCATGTGAAAAGATATGAAACCATGTGAATGTGATATTTTTATATTAAAACAGCAAGCTTAAGATGTGAATAACTGTTGTAGAAGCATGTGAAAACGATTAGATATCATGCTAGGATTGCTAGTTACTATGTGCTTAATTCCATGCTCTAATTGTGTAGAATTATGAAATGATATGAATGGAAATTGAAACCATGAATCATGTTATGTACTATGTGTAGAAAGCATGCGATAGGTTATTCAAGGATATTTGTTTATTTGACATGAAGTATGTGCCATGTATCCCTCTTATTATGTTAAAAGACTAGCATGTGAGTGATATGTGTAAGGATGTGCCTTTAGGTTACTTGCTGGGTCTTTCTTTTTGGAAGACTCATACTTGCTTTAACATATAGGTGAGGCAGGTGTCCCTATGCTTGAGGAGGACTTAGTGAGGAGCAACTCCGAACGTGAGGAGTAGCTGCTTGTAGAGATTTCTACTTAGACCACTTTTCTTTTCATAGTATGTAAACAATGTTATTCATATGGACATGTATAATGTGGACAAATTATTATTTATATTTGCTATATAGACTGTGGAATTATGTGAAAGATGATGGAATAAGACTTCTCTTTTATTTCCACTATACTCTTTTGCTATTTATGTACATCTCGACCTATTGTGTAGCGTTGGGTAAATGTCCTACTATAATGACGCCCTTTATATCGATGTGGATTGGTATAATCGTACCGGTATATAAGGAGGGTCGTTACAATATCTATTTTGATGTTTAAGTGTTCTGCCTGAAATTCCTTCTTAACATCAACATTCATTGACGTTAAGGGGTAGTTGACGGCAACACTTGTGTCGTTTACCCTGTGGCCAGAGGATCTAGACGTCAATATTGATCGACGCCTATTTTTGGTTGACGGCAACTATGTGGCCGTTTACTTCTTCGGCTACGTTTGGGATTCCAGATCTGAAACTGACCTATTTTCTCCAAAATTTGATTAGGAAACCTATCCCCAATGGTCAGAACTCTTAAGGCCTAGGTTTTCCCCGACTCTATTGCGTATATAACCTAGACATCTTGGTTAGGAGAGAGCATTTGGTTCAGAAAGAGGTTTTCTAGGTTTCGGGGAGAGAAAGAGAGTTCTTGCGATGGTTTGATCCGATGATTGGAAGGCTCCATTGGTGATCTTCTGCGACTGGGAGACTGTCTTGGAGGTGGAGGAGCTCTTCTAACACCGGGGGATCAACTGTGCAAGTGTGGAGATTAGATCAAGGTGAAGAACATCACCACTTTGGCTTGGTCGAGGAGGGCTTCATCGCCAAAATTAGATCTTCAGAGGTTTTTAGTGAGGCAATTAACTTAGGGGTTTCGTCTCTAGACATATCACCTAGAGTTTAGGTATTTTTCTGGATTTTTAATTCATGTCCTGTACCCCAAATTCTGTGTTTTTCTGTATTTGATCTGCACTTTCTGCAGACAGGAGGTCGACGGAAACCTTATTGCCGCCATGTTCCCGAGTTAACGGCAATTGATTGTGCCGTTAACCCACCCTGACAGCAAGCCCCTTGCCGTCAAGTTCATCTAGTTTTTACAGAACTGTGAATTTAATCCGTGTGATGTGATTTTTAGGGATTTTTGGATGTTTGCATATGTTATAAAATTTATGGTTGGTCAGGTATGTTGTTAGGTCAAATAATAAATTCTTTTATTTTTTTTGATAATAATTACAAATTATAGAATTTCTGTTAAGGGGAAAAATGTATGTTTTGATAGGTCTAAACTCAGATTAAATAGATATGATGTATGATATTGTTACAGAAAATTTTCATGAACTTAGAGTTATTGTATACATGTTTTTAGACTATTAGGTCCGTCTATTCACTGTCTATCATGTTTAGTTGGAATATCTTGTTAAATTGCATGAGATCTCTGTTAAATGTTAAAAATAAATATACTATCAGGAAAATTCTGAAAAACTAACCATGTGATATGTTCCATGCATAGAGTTTATGGTTAAAATTTGGGACTATTCTAATATCTCTAAGTACTATTTTCAATTGTAAGGTATTAAAAGTCATATTAAGCATGATTATCCAAGAAATAGTATTTTTAGTGATTAGTAGCATGTTTAGGTACTGTTATACATGTTTAATATTGTTAGACAGTCATGATAGGTTCTATAAATTGAAATATGTTGCCCAACTAGCAAGCCCAGAGGGGGGGGGGTGAATGGGATTCTAAAAATTCTTTTAGATTGAAACCTGTCAATAAAAATGCTAAACACAAAAACACTACGATGGATAGTTAGTGTTAGTGATAATGAAGACAAACAAGCAAGCACACAAACACAGGAGGATTTTATCCTGGTTCGGACCTCCTATCCTAAGGAGTTCTACATCCAGTCCCCAAGCAACAACTTGGGATTTCAATAACCATGGGTACTGTCCCCCTTAAAGACCTTTACACATCTAGCCGCAGCTGGCCTTCTCTTCCAACCCAGAAGAGGTACAACTTACCACCTAATACAACAGGTCTTCGTTCCTCAATGAAGGGAAAAATAGCCACCTGTCTCGAACAGGTCTTCTCTTTACAGTCTAAAGAGGAACACACAAAAACAATGTGTTTAAAGGCGAAAGTCCCCTAGACCAAGCTTACAACTGAATGCTTGATCTGAGGCAAAGTCTGAGAGAGAAAGATTTGAACTAGAAAAATCTCTCTCAGAACAACAAGCTCTCAAAAGTGTCTAAACAATGAAAAGCTGAGAGCTAAGAGCTAAAGAAAAAATGGAGTGAAGCAAGAGCTCTTCTTTCTGATGCTCGCAAGTTGTAGATGATTCTCAGTGAAGCAGTATCGCGCAAAAAGTTATTTTTCATGGAGTCTTCAGTCTTCTATATATCTTCTCTTGAAAAATATAGCCATTGAAGTGGCCATTGTCTCTATGTTAGACGCACGTTAGATTGCATGGTCCGAGGTGTACAATAGGTAAACCTGCAGCCAATTAATGCTCTGGAGCCATGCACGCAAAGAGAAGATTCATCCAGATATCCTTTAGCTTCTAGTAATCCAATGTTTTAAGATTTGGTACTGACAAAGACCTGCACACAATAAATGCCAAACCATAAACAGCTACACTGTCTCTATGCTTGTTAGTCAACATTAGAAAGCATGCAGTAATAATGTACACCAAAATGGAAATGCTATTTTGTCACCTGATAAAGTATTTGCTATCGTATCATGGGTGTAGAAAGCATTCAGATATGTGACAGGAAAATGATGTGTACAGTCACAATAAATGCAGGATACAAAGATATTCGCGAGAAGAGTTCAAACTCTTTGATATTTGAAAATATATATGAATATCATGAGAATAATAGATGTATTCATGAAGTCGATGCGATCAATGTTCTACTTATGAAATCGTCGTGTTAACAATTCATTGTTCAAGCAAATTGTTGTTTAAGTAGAAGCAAATCATCGTGAACACAAATCATTGTACAGATATACGCAAATCGATGTACAGATAAACAAATCATTGTACAAGCAAATCATTGTACAGATATAAGAAAATCGATGTACAAGCAAATCGTTGTTCACATATAAACAAATCGATGTACAAGTAAATCATTGCATAGATATAAACAAATCGATGTATAAGCAAATCGTTGTAGAAGCAAATCGTTGTATAAGCAAATCGTTGTGAGACCGAAATCGATGTTTCAATAAGGAGATCGATGTGAGACCGAAATCGATATATCACTTATGAAATCGTTGTGAAGCCGAAATCAATGTTTCACTTATGAAATCGTTGTGAAGCCGAAATCGTTGTTTCACTTACAAAATCGTTGTGAGACCGAAATCGTTATATCACTAATGAAATCGTTATGAGGCCGAAATCGTTGTTTCACTTACGAAATCGTTGTGAGACCGAAATCATTATATCACTAATGAAATTGTTGTAAGGCCTAAATCGTTGTTTCACTTACGAAATCATTGTGAGACCGAAATCAATGTTTCACTTACGAAATTGTTATGAGACCAAAATCGTTATACCCACATATCAAATTGTTATAAGATGAAATTGTTGTAGTGATAGAATCGTTCTTTTACTAAGGAAATCGATGTGGACTTAGAAGAAATTTATGCTCTGAACTTTAACTATCAGTGTAAGAGCATAACTTACAGATTTTAGTTGACTTATTCCCTATGGATAAACTTCATAAAGGATTGTTAGAAAATATTTGTTAAGGTTTTTTTAATCACCAAAAGAAATTATAATAAATAAAATTATATGGGGATGGACTGATCATCAATGTCCCCCTTTTTGGTGATGACTAAACATAGCAAACCATAATATGTAATGTGCTGAAATAAACTTAAGGAAAATTTCTAAATAAAATTTAAAGAATGTAGATATGTATTTCAGAATGTTTTATTTTCTCCTCCTTTTTGTCATTAAGAAAAAAGAAACCAAAATAGACAAAGAAAGAAGAGAAGAAAGATAAATGGGAGGCAAGCAACACTATATTAGATCACTGCGGGGCTACAGGAAGATAGAAGGTAGGAGACTAGAAAGAGGCATGGCGGGTAATAATGGGCCAAGCCTTGTGTTCTTGCTCTTCAAAATGAGTTTGAAAAACACCCCAAGCTATAGTGTATGAAGATGCCATAACAGGAACCATCTGCTAGATATGAAGTTGTCTTTGAGCTTCTAAGAAATTGGCATGCTCATCGGATCCAAGGGACATCTTGTTGGAGCTGGAGGTGCCAAAACTAGCATGCTGGAGGATCTGATCAACTGAGATTGGATAGAAAATCTGATTTGCCTTCAGTTCCTTTTTCAAAGAGACATAAACTGTGACGACCCTCATTATACCGGTACGATTATACCAACCCACGTCGGTATAGTGAACGTTATCACAGTGGGGCATTTACCCAAACGCTATCACATGATTGAGATACACACAAATATAGATACAGAGTAGTGGAAGTAAAAGAACAAGGTCCTTCATTTCATTTCATCATCCACATTTAGCATACATGATCCCATGACAATTTAAAAGAAATAAAGTCCACATAATGAAGTAATAAATTCAAATACATAGTTGTCCACAATTAAATAGTGTTTCTGTTACAAAGCCTCAATTTACATATGATGGAAGTCAAAATGTCACAACTACAACTCCGCCAAGCTACTCCCCGTGCTCGGAGTCGCTCTCTACGGTCTCCTCCAAAGGTGTATCACCTACTAACCTGTACACCGAAGCAAGGAATGAGTCTAAAAGACTCAGCAAATAACACCATACACGTCATACATGCATAAATCACAATAAGACCTATAATCACTTTCAATAGCCAAACATATAGCATGGTGGGAAAACAACCTATCATGATACTTCTATAAAATTTAAACGCATGTACATGGTTTATGTCATTCCAAATTAAAGTCCCTACCACATGCTTTCTATTTGTCTATTCACATGAGAGCTACATTCACATTTTCAACTTCAACATGATAACAATTAAACATGGAACTATTCACACATAAGTAAGAAACATCCTTAACATGGATTCTACAATTTTTGCACATGTGGAAACGACATTTTACAAGCATTTAGGTTGCTGTTTTTACATAAATTTAACACTCACACATCATGGATCACAATTTCATGATTTATCATATTAGTTCCACATGTTTACACAATTACACATTCACATTGCTCACTTTTTACACATTGCACATTTTCACATATTCACACTACACAATTTACACATGGTCACATTCACATTTCACAATTTAGTGCCGTGACACATAGTCCAAACCACCATTAGAAGGACACATCACATAACACATACACATAGATGCCACCTAGGCAATACAGTGACGACTCTTGGACTGCGCAGACTGGGAGAACAAGTCTCCACCCTAACCAGTGGTACTTGTCCACCTCCAGGATTTCATCCTAATGCCCTTAGGATCTTAACACATTGAACCTTCCCATGGAGACTTTTTCATGGTATGGTTCCACGGCCCTCTATGGAAGCAGTGTCACACATGGCACATTCTTACACATTACACATTCCGATTTTAACACACATATTACACATGATATACACATGTCTTTACATTCTCTCACTTATACACATTGCTCTATTTTCCTATTCATGATACTACTGTTGACAAACTTTAGCATTCAATACTTTACACTATTCAGGCTGAACAATGCATAATCAAACCACATTCATGATAACATGCATTAATCACTCGTTTTCACATGGAAATCTCATAATGCCATTTTCTGTTATCCAAATCACATGAAAATTTAACCACACACTGTTTGCAGTTTATGACCACACATGAAATTTTCACATTTTTCTGAGTCATATTTACATTTACAGAAATTAAAACATTCAATCTCATGCGATTCATAATTCAATTTATCATGGAACATAACATGAATCTCAGATTTGACATTTCATAGATCTGAATTCATCATACACATTGTTACAAAAATTTTCCCCGAATTTATTGCACAACATACAATTTACTGTGGATTTTTGAAAATCCTACACATGCTTTCTATTTCCGTTGCAGAAATTACAGTAAATCACACGAACATGAACAAATTCTCAAATTTGCAGGGTATGGACTGACACATATACATATGGTATAGAAAAATCTAGGGCATTTAATTCCTCAGAAATCATGTAGACAGTAGGTGAACATGCATAATCCATTTTCCCAACATGTGTTTCAATAAATCTAACAATTTATGCCATCCACAGAAAAGTACAAAAATTCCACACACATCATATTATCTATTTTCCATAACATATAAAAATTACACTATATCCTCATGCGTCAATGTCCGGAAAATAATTATATAAGGCAGAACAATTTACTGTTCTGCGCTGAAGAACTTAACGGCAGTGTCTGGCCGTTCAAGGAGATTGACGGAAAGATCGCTGGCCGCTGACTGGAGATCTTGACGGCAAGAGGGCCTGACGTCAAGTTCTTGTTTGTGCAAAACACAGACCGAGCTCCAGATAATAGAGGAATGTGAGGATCCAGGACACGATAAAAATCCATGAAAATGCCTAGGACCTACTGGATACACACATGCACCATGGGGATGGGTTACTTGCCTCTTAATAAGTCTCCAAAGGGATCAAAGGTGTCGTTGAAGCTCTCCTTGGGCAGTCCCAAGATGTCTCCAAACTCTTCTTGCTCCGGGTTCTTGGTCGATGTTGACGCCAACCAACGTCGGGGAAGCCTTCCCCTATGTCCCAGCTATCCTCCAGTCGGTGTAGATCGTCGGGAGAAGCCTTCAGTCGCCGGATTCAAGCTTGCCAAGTTTAGGTTTCCTTCAGTCCAGAGCTAGGGTTTCTCTCCTCTTTTCATAGAGTCAAGAGAGTTCTTCTGGTGCAGAAGGGGTTTGGTTTATAGGAGAGGGGTTGGGGCATCACGCAGGGTGATGTGAAGTCCTGATAGCCGTTGGGGACATCTCCCCAATGGCTGGGCTTGCTTGCCCCTAGAATTTTGGGGTCTGCAATGCATGCAGGTCAGAGATAACGTCCACATCCATGGCCGTTTATTTAAGTATTAGCGTCCAACGATATGGACGTTTACCACCATGGACGTCCACCCTGTTGACGCCAATTGGCCCTTCGGCCAGAACCTAAAACATGCAGAAAATCCATGCATATTCTATATACTTACATGCAATTTGTATACTATCATGCACACACTACCACCATGCAATTCAAGCAATATTTATAATCTAATTATACACATGCACACATAAGTATAACTAGATAATATTGTACATAGATATCTACATATGCATATACAAGTTACACACAAACATGAATTCACATAAAATAGAATAAAATGACAAACAAATTCGAGGGCCTTACATCCTCTCCCCCTTAAAGAAACTTCGTCCTTGAAGTTGAACAACACTACTCAAACAAAAGGGGATACTTCTTCCTCATCCATCCTCAAGCTCCCAAGTAGCCTCCTCTCACGAGAAGTTCCGCCATAGAACTTTCACCGACGCAATACTCTTGTTCCGGAGATGCTGAACCTTCCGGTCAAGAATAGCTACTGGTTGCTCCACATACGACAGATCTGGCTGAATCTCCACTGGCTCGTGACTAAGCACATGAGATGGATCTCGAACATACTTCCTGAGCATAGAAATGTGGAAAACAGGATGAACACTAGCTAAGGCTGGGGGTAAAGCTAGCTCATATGCCACGCTTCCCAATCGTCTGAGAATCTCATACGGGCCAATGAATCTAGGGCATAACTTGATATGCCTGCCAAACCTGACAACACCTCGAGTAGGTGAAATATTCAAAAAGACATGCTCACCCGCCTCGAACTCTAGATCCTTCCTCCTGTTGTAGGCGTAGCTCTTCTGCCTATCCTGTGCCGCAACAAGTCTCTTCCTAATAAGCTGGATCTTATCCGAAGTCTCCTGAGCAAACTCCGGACCGATCAACTGCCTATCGCCTGCCTCCTCCCAACATAAAGGATATCTGCAAGGCCTACTATACAACGCCTCAAATGGAGCCATACCAATACTCGCATGAAAGCTGTTGTTGTATGCAAACTCCACTAGAGGTAGATGACGCTCCCAATCATCCTTCCAATCCAGCACACACGCTCTCAACATATCCTCAGCGTCTGGATAGTCCTCTCGGACTGTCCATCTGTCTGGGGATGAAACACTGAACTGAGCTTCAGCTCCGAACCTAACGCATCCTGAAGACCCTTCCACAATCTCGAAGTAAATCTCAGATCTCGATCCTAAATGATCGACTTCGGCACACCATGCAATCTAACCACACTACTAACATACAATCTAGCTAAACTCTCAACCGACTGCTTCTTCTTCATAGGCAAGAAATGCGCAGTCTTCGAGAATCTATCTACAACTACCCAAATCGAGTCATTGCCCCTTCTAGATCGAGGCAAACCTGAAACAAAGTCCATAGTGACAGCTTCCTACTTCCATACTGGGATCTCCATCCTTTGCATAAGGCCGGATGGTCGCTGTCGCTCGGCCTTCACTTGCTGACACACTAAACACCGGGATACATAATCTGCCATGTCCCTCTTCATGCTAGACCACCAAAAGGATCTCTTCAAATCCTGGTACATCTTAGTGTTACCCAGATAATAGAGAATCACGATCTATGAGCCTCCGCTAACACATGCTCACGGACATCTACCAAATCAAGGACACAAACACGGTGATGGAATCTAATCACACCGTCCTCATCACGAGCAATGCCCGACCTTGCCCACTAACTCTAGGAGTCTAGGGTCGCTTTCTGTTGCTCATCACCTCATCCAAAACCGAGGACCTAAGGGATAACTGAGCTACAAAAGCCTGTCATAGCGATGGCTCTAATTCAGTCAACGTGCAAGCCGCATCCTCCAACATCTTCCAGTCTTGCTGGAGAGATGGTCTCTTCTTGCTCAGAGCATCCGCTACGACGTTCGCCTTTCCAGGATGATACTGAAGGTTGAAGTCATAGTCCTTCAAGAACTCAATCCATCTTCTCTGCCTCAGGTTTAATTCCTTTTGGGAGAAAAGATACTTCAAGCTCTTGTGGTCGGTAAACACCTCAAATGTGACACCATAAAGATAGTGCCTCCAGATCTTTAGTGCATGAACCACTGCTGCAAGCTCCAAATCATGAGTCGGATAGTTCTTCTCATGCTCCTTCAACTGACGAGAAGCATATGCCACTACCCTTCCTTGCTGCATTAGCACACAGCCTAAGCCAATCCGAGACGCATCCGTGTAGATAGCAAAACCCTCTACACCGCTCGGCAAGACTAACACCGGAGCTGACGTGAGCTTAGTCTTCAACAATTGAAAACTACTCTCACACTTCTCGGACCAGACAAACTTCACTCCCTTTCTGGTGAGCTATGTCAATGGGGCAGCGATGGATGAAAATCCCTCAATGAATCGCTAATAGTAACCAACCAAACATAGAAAACTACGAATCTCTGAAGGGGTCTTGGGGGTCTCCCAATCCATAACTGCCTGGACCTTTGCTGGATCAACTGCAACACCAGCACCAGAGATAACATGCCTGAGGAAATGAACCTCGCGCAACCAGAAATCGCACTTGCTGAACTTAGCATACAGCTTGTGCTCACGGAGAACCTCTAATACTACCCTCAAATGCTGACGGTGTGTGGCCTCGTCCGGAGAGTAGACCAGCACATCATCAATAAACACTACACAAAGCTATCTAGATACGGCCTAAACACCCTGTTCATGAGATCCATGAACACTGCAGGGGCGTTGGTCAATCCGAAAGGAAGGACCAAAAACTCATAATGTCCATAACGGGATCTGAATGCCGTCTTGGACACATCCTCACTCCGAATCCTCAACTGATGATAACCAGATCGTAAATCAATCTTAGAAAAGACTGATGCATCTTGCAACTGGTCAAACAAATCATCAATACGAGGCAAGGGATACCTGTTCTTCACTGTCACTTGGTTTAGCTTCCTGTAATCGATGCATAACCTAAGTGATCCATCCTTCTTCTTTACAAATAAGACAGGTGCGCCCCAAGGGGAAACACTAGGGCGAATAAATCCCTTATCTAGCAACTCTTGCAACTGCCTCCTTAACTCGGCTAACTCCGCAGGTGCCATCCGATATGGAGCCTTTGAGATAGGAGAGGTGCCCGGAAGCAACTCTATGGTGAACTCTATCTCTCTATCCGGTGGCAAACCCGACAAATCATCGGGAAAGACGTCTGGAAAGTCCTGCACTACCTCGATCTCTGCAAGAGTAGGTGACTCATCAGCCTCAGGTACTAACACCACGCTGGCAAGAAAAGCGTCACAACCCTTGTTTACCATGCGCATCGCCTTCATGGCAGAGATGACCAACTTTCCCGCCAAGTTCCTTGGCAAGGGATGAGAGAACTCATCCTCACCAGGAATGCGGAAAACAATCCTCTTTCCACGACAATCTACTAACGCATAGTGCTCCTCTAGCCAATCCAAACCAAGAATAGCATCAAAGTCCTTCATCTTTAGCAAGAAGAAACACCCTTCTAGGACTCTATCCTCAATGCACACAGGTAACGACGGAATGCACTTCCTAGTCGATACCGTACCCGCAGGGTGTGCACAGACAAAGGGACTTCTAATCCTCAGACTCTATGCCTGACTCTAGAGCTAATTGCCTAGCGAACCGCTTGGAAATGAACGAGTGAGTGGCACCCGTATCAAACAAAACCCGAGCGTGCACACCTAGAAGTAAAACCGTACCTTCGGTGACATGCTCCGCCTGCTCGGCATCCTCGCGTGCTAGAGAAAACACTCGAGCTGGGGCTCGAGGCCTTCCTGGTCTTCCTGTAGCTGGCGCTACTGCTGGGGCTGGCGCTCCGCGCTGGACTCCCTGCTGAAGTCTCGGACAATCCTTGATCTTGTGGTCGCTGCTTCCGCACTTCAAGCACTTTCCCGCAATCATCCAACACTCGAACCACCATGTGTCTTCCCATAGTGGGGACACTCCTTCTTCACACCAGGGAAACGTTGAGAAGGTACCTGTGCACTGCTGGTTGTTACTGGACGCTGCGGTGCCTGGTACACTGCTTTCTTCTTGTCCTGCCGTGGAACGTAGCTGCAGGCTCTTCTGCGAAGCCTTCTTCTCTTCCAGATATTTCTCCATCTCGCCCTCCTGCCTACAAGCAGCGCTGAGGTCCTCGTCCAAGGTGCGATGGTCAAATGCCACTAGCCTCGTCCTCAGTGATGGCTTTAGGCCCATCACGAACTTCTTTGCTTTCCTGCGCTCATCTGTCACGATATGAGGTGCATATTTAGATAATTCTGCAAACCTGGCCTCATATTCAAGCACGGTCATGGAGCCTTGAGTCAAGGAGAGGAACTCCTGCTCCATCCTGTCCTGGATATGCTCGGGGACGAACTTGGCCCGAAAGAGCCTCACGAACTCGTCCAAGCAACCTCAATAGCGCCGTCCTCGAATTGGGTGCGCAGTAATGAAGCCCACCACACATCAGCTCTCTCCTACAACATAACCTTCATAAGCACCAACTAAACAACTTCAACTTAACAGGGGATATAAACAAATAAAACTAGCACATACCTGTAGCATATAGGTGGCTAAAGTAACCTTATCATCGTCTGCACACCTAATAGCCCGGAAGATCTTCTCGATCTCCCTCATCCAGCTTTCTTCTAGTAACGGATCGCTCTCCCCCTTAAAAGAGGGTGGCAGCATCCTCTTAAATCTTTCCATGATGGAAGGTCCACCATGGTCCTGAGCTGGAACTTGAGCCTGCTGAGCCTCCAACTGAGCCTGGAGTGCAGCCTGGGTGTGGGCCTGCGTCTGCATGGCCTACACCAAACCTTGGATGAACACTCCATAATCCACAGGCGGCGGTGGGGGAAGTACAGGACCCTGCGGTGCCGGGGCCTGCTGCTCCGCCCGCTCCTCACGTTTCGGCTCGTCCTCACGGGCCGGCGCTCCGCCACGCCTACCTCTCGAAGCCATGGGCTGCAATAAATTTCAGCCACCATTAGAGCTACGTTAATTTATTTCCTAACCATTTTCTTATCTATTTTTCATTCATTATTAATCAATTCTACACATGTGGACAATCTATGAAGATTTAGCATGTAATGAAGATGATGATTCATGTATATTTATGTATAATCTCAATCGGTTTCTCTGATACCAATCCCTGTGACGAGCCTTATTATACCGGTACGGTTATACCAACCCACGTCGGTATAGTGAACGTTATCACAGTGGGGCATTTACCCAAACGCTATCACATGATTGAGATACACACAAATATAGATACAGAGTAGCGGAAGTAAAAGAACAAGGTCCTTCATTTCATTTCATCATCCACATTTAACATACATGATCCCATGACAATTTAAAAGAAATAAAGTCCACATAATGAAGTACTAAATTCAAATACATAGTTGTCCATAATTACATAGTGTTTCTGTTACAAAGCCTCAATTTACATATGATGGAAGTCAAAATGTCACAACTACAACTCCGCAAGGCTACTCCCCGCGCTCGGAGTCGCTCCTACGCTCTCCTCCAAAGGTGTATCACCTACTAAACCTGTACGCCGAAGCAAGGAATGAGTCTAAAAGACTCAGCAAATAACACCATACACGTCATACATGCATATATCACAATAAGACCTATAATCACTTTCAATAGCCAAACATATAGCATGGTGGGAAAACAACCTATCATGATACTTCTATAAAATTTAAATGCATGTACATGGTTTATGTCATTCCAAATTAAAGTCCCTACCACATGCTTTCTATTTGTCTATTCACATGAGAGCTACATTCACATTTTCAACTTCAACATGATAACAATTAAACATGGAACTATTCACACATAAGTAAGAAACATCCTTAACATGGATTCTACAATTTTTGCACATGTGCAAACGACATTTTACAAGCATTTAGGTTGCTGTTTTGACATAAATTTAACACTTACACATCATGGATCACAATTTCATGATTTATCATATTAGTTCCACATGTTTACACAATTACATATTCACATTGCTCACTTTTTACACATTGCACATTTTCACATATTCACACTACACAATTTACACATGGTCACATTCACATTTCATAATTTAGTGCCGTGACACATAGTCCAAACCACCATTAGAAGGACACATCACATAACACATACACATACACATAGACGCCACCTAGGCAATACAGTGACAACTCTTGGACTGCGCAGACCGGGAGAACAAGTCTCTACCCTAACCAGTGGTACTTGTCCACCTCCAGGATTTCATCCTAATGCCCTTAGGATCTTAACAAATTGAACCTTCCCATGGGGACTTTTCCATGGTATGGTTCCACGGCCCTCTATGGAAGCAGTGTCACACATGGCATATTCTTACACATTACACATTCCGATTTTAACACACATATTACACATGATATACACATGTCTTTACATTCTCTCACTTATACACATGGCTCTGTTTTCCTATTCATGATACTACTATTGACAGACTTTAAGCATTCAATACTTTACACTATTCAGGCTGAACAATGCATAATCAAACCATATTCATGATAACATGCATTAATCACTCGTTTTCACATGGAAATCTCATAATGCCATTTTCTGTTATCCAAATCACATGAAAATTTAACCACACACTGTTTGCAGTTTATGACCACACATGCAAATTTTCACATTTTTTTGAGTCATATTTACATTTACAGAAATTAAAACATTCAATCTCATGCCATTCATAATTCAATTTATCATGGAACATAACATGAATCTCAGATTTGACATTTCACAGATCTGAATCTATCATACACATTGTTACAAAAATTTTCCCTGAATTTATTGCACAACATACAATTTACTGTGGATTTTTGAAAATCCTACACATGTTTTCTATTTCTGTTTCAGAAATTACAGTAAATCACACGAACATGAACAAATTCTCAAATTTGCAAGGTATGGACTGACACATATAGACATGGTATAGAAAAATCTAGGGCATTTAATTCCTTAGAAATCATGTAGACAGTAGGTGAACATGCATAATCCATTTTCCCAACATGTGTTTCAATAAATCTAACAATTTATGCCATCCACAGAAAAGTACAGAAAATTCCACGCACATCATATTATCTATTTTCCATAACATATAAAAATTACACTATATCCTCATGCGTCAAAGTCTGGAAAATAATTATATAAGGCAGAACAATTTACTGTTCTGCGCTGAAGAACTTAACGGCAGTGTCTGGCCGTTCAAGGAGATTGACGGCAAGATCGCTGGCCACTGACTGGAGATCTTGACTGCAAGAGGGCCTGACGTCAAGTTCTTGTCTGTGCAAAACACAGACCGAGCTCCAGATAACAGAGGAATGCGAGGATCTAGGACACGATAAAAATCCATAAAAATGCCTAGGACCTATTGGATACACGCATGCACCACGGGGATGGGTTACTTGCCTCTTAATAAGTCTCCAAAGGGATCAAGGTGTCGTTGAAGCTCTCCTTGGGCAGTCCCAAGAATCCTCCAAACTCTTCTTGCTCTGGGTTCTTGGTCGATGTAGATGCCAACCAACGTCGAGGAAGCCTTCCCCTATGTCCCAGCTATCCTCTAGTCGGTGTAGATTGCTGGGAGAAGCCTTCAGTCGCCGGATTCAAGCTTGCCATGTTCAGGTTTCCTTCAGTCCAGAGCTAGGGTTTCTCTCCTCTTTTCAAAGAGTTAAGAGAGTTTTCTGGTGCGGAAGGGGTTTGGTTTATAGGAGAGGGGTTGGGGCATCACGCAGGGGTGATGTGAAGGCCTGATAGCCGTTGGGGACATCTCCCCAATGGCTGGGCTTGCTTGCCCCCGGAATTTCGGGGTCTGCAACGCATGCAGGTCAGAGATATTAACGTCCACATCCACGGCCGTTTATTTAAGTTTTAGCGTCCAATGATATCGACGTTTACCACCATGGACGTCCACCCTGTTGACGCCAATTGGCCCTTCGGCCAGAACCTAAAACATGCAGAAAATCCATGCATATTCTATATACTTACATGCAATATGTATACTATCATGCACACACTACCACCATGCAATTCAAGCAATATTTATAATCTAATTATACACATGCACACATAAGTATAACTAGCTAATATTGTACATAGATATCTACATATGCATATACAAGTTACACACAAACATGAATTCACATAAAATAGAATAAAATGACAAACAGATTCGAGGGCCTTACATAAACCACCTTGTATCTCTCAACCCAGATGGCAAAAGGGTCTTGAACAAGGCGAATGGACTTCAAATCTATAAATTCTTCAGTAGAGAGAGGAGGTTTATTTACTCTGGCCTGAAAGATATTGAGATTAATAAGCTGCTGAGCAGTGAGGGGGTAATGCCTTTCCCAATCAGCGGGAGAGAGCCGCTCACATTTAGATAGAAGAGGGGCAAGAACATCAGATTTAAGGTGGCCCTGATGATATTCCCGGAATAGAAAGCGGTTGAATGCAAGCAAATTCCCGTTTTGAACTGAAATGCGGCCCATGACTCTAGCAAACCTTTCAAAAATGATTGGGCCCACAGTAGATTTCATTACCAAAGAATGAAGGGGAGGCAGGAACACAACATCTGGCATGTTCAAAGAGGCGAAGTCCACTTGGATTCAGGTGGAGGCTGCAGTATGTGAACTGAGAAGAGAAATAGCTTGCCGGAATTGGCCAAGCTGAACCTCTAGTAGATTATAGAGATATCTATAATCATTGAACATCTAGAAATATCTGATAAGCTTGATCTCCTTCTAGATAAACGGACCCCAGGTATTCTTGTGATGAATCACAAACCACTCAGAGAGAGTGAGTGGGTGATCCTTGGGTGGAAATCGATTAGATCTGGCAAGTATGAATTTCCTGTATAGAGACTGATGGTCCCGAGCCCAATGATCTTCATTTTTAGCCTCAGTCATAGAGAAAATTTTTGACTGATCAGCTTTTGAAAGAGATAAGATGGGAAGAACAACATTTAGATGTTCAGTGAGGTTGAGGTGGGGAAGTCAAAAAATAGTGGCAAAAATACATTTTTGAAGGAATTCACAATAGAGAGACTTCTCCGATTTTCAACAGTGAGAGAAAACCAAAGAGGAGGAAAATGGGGTTCAGAAGAAAGAGCAAGGTTTGAAAATAGTTTCCTCTTTTTAGAAACATGACTAGAAGAGCCTGTCCTATGAATGTGAGTGCCAACTAACAGGGCTGAGCGAAATATGGCTACTTCAAACTCATCTTTGATGTCCTGTATAATGTGACTTTCAAGTTGGGCATCCTCTGGAATAATGGTAACAAAAGAGGGAGGAGTAGGAGGATGAAGGAAAGAATAAGAACTAGAAGGAGGTGGTATAGATGGTCCAGCTGATGTGGGACTAGAAGATGAGGCTCCAGATAAGAAGAGTGCTGGAGGTGCCTCAGAAGTAGGGGGAGGAATAAATGTGGAGGAAGCAGGAGAAGAGGAGGAGGTGGCAGGAAAGGGTGTAGGTAAGGAGATGTTTTTGGGAAGAGGTTGTTTAAAGGTGGCAGGAGCTGGAGGAGCAGTGGAGGATGAAGGTGGAGAGGGAGAGGCTGGAGTCTGAAGAGGAGAAGAAGGTGGCTCTAGGGGCACAGCTTTTTCTACAGTCTTTCAGCTCTCACTTACTCAGCCTGAGATTCCATTGCCCCAGATTGCCCTGACTCATCCCCAACAGGCCCTGGTGGCCCTAATTGCTCAATGGATGGCCCTGGTGGCCCAGCTTCTTGTGCAGGCTCGAACTGCATCGATTCCTCAACACCAACTGGCCCGGATGGCCGGACTGCTTCTTCTGCAACTGGCCCTGATGGCCGAACATCTTCTGCTGCATTACTTGGCCCTGAATTATTCTCAGGCACTGCAAAAGTGGAGCAGGAGGGGCAGGAGTGGAAACTTGTGCCCTCACTAAATCTGAAAGATTTAATGTCATTTTCTTCATGCTCACCAACTCATTCCTCATTCCTCACAGTACTACCTTTACCATAGCCATTTCCTTCACTCTAGCGCTCTGACTTATGAAAATTGAGGAAATATCAGATTAAACAGAGCACAGAATCTGTCCTTGTGCATCTAATCTCTCAATTATTGGTTTCAAGTGCACATGAACCTTCTTCTTATTTGACCTATGGTATGCCTTCCTTGTAAGTAATGGAATTTCAGTGGCCACACCTTTGCCCTTATCACCTGTGCCAGAAACTGGCTCCACATTGTCATCATCCGAGGTGCTCTCCACAACACCTTCCTGGAACTGATCAGCAGGGCATTAGCTATGGGCTCCCCCTGAATTTCAGCTACCTTCTCAATTTCAGGCTCCCCCTGAGCAGGAGCATCTTCCATCTAAACTTCACAGTGGCCTGGTGGCACAACTTCTGGAACAATTTCTTCTTGCTCCCCCTGAATACTGGCGACAGTTTCCAACACTTCTTGAATGATTGATGCAACAACTGTCGAGGGGGACACAACCTTTGATAGCTGCCCTACGGGCTCATGCCACTGGTTCTTCTGTTCTGATTTCTGCTGCCTCTTCTTGGACTGCTGGGACAGCTGGAACCTCTACAACATGGTCTTCAACCCTCACTTCTACCTCTCCCTCTGCCTCTTGAATTGGAGGAATTTCTTGAGCTTCCCCGATAATGGCCTCTCCTTCTGCAACTGAAGTTTTTGTCCAAACACCGACTACTAGAGAAAAGCCACTCTTCTTCAAGTTTCTGGACCTAATAGCTTGGCCCATCTTCTCTGACACTTCACCATTCAAATTTATGTTGTAATGCTGGAAATCTTTGTCAGTAGGTGAGCATATGGTAGAGAGACATTCAGTTTGTTCTTCTTGTCCCAAATTATTGCAGTTGCAAACTTCATCCTCTCAATAATCACTTCTGCCATATTAATATCCTGATTCTGAATAGCCCAAAACATCATATCTCAATCTGCCTTAGGGCAAGTGGAGAATGTTGCGCTTCTTGGTACTAGGATCTGACAAACTATGAAATGCAAAATTCGATTGAAAGCATTTAACTGGTTGATGTCAATCTTGCCATCCTTCAACTTGTACTTAGTTTCGATTATCCCCAAACCCTTGACATGGATGTCGACGCTGTCTACCCCACTGCGACCAATGGTAGACACTCCAAACAAACTCTCCAAAAGATCATATGTTATGTGGATGGGGGTACCTTTCACTGTGGAGGTAGGGGACCTGTCCTCTTCGGATCAGGCAGGTATAGAAAGCCTTTACTAGGTCTGGATAGCTTGCCTCTGAAATAGTCACCATCCTTCTCCATTTCATCCTCTACATCGTTACTACCACACTATGCATTCCATTTGTTCTCTAAATCCACAACATCCATTGCCTTGTTGCCGCACAGCTTTGTCTTCACCGCTGCAAATCTTTCCTGCTGCTCTGCTATGAGGAAAGCGACAATGTAGCCACCAACAGTGCCGGAAACCCCAGAAGCCACCATGGAATTGAACAAGGAGGGGTTTTGGAGGATCGTGGGGAGGAATGGAACAGAAGCCCTCAAGAAATTTTGGCGAGAATAGAGGGATTCTATGAAATCACAGAGAGAGAGAGAGAGGTCTGGAATCGATAGGGTTTATCGCTCTAGGCAAGTCGAAAGAGAGAGAGAGAGAAAGATGAAATCAATATGACATGGATTTCGCACTTTGGCAGGACATAAAGGTGCTTTTTGAAATGATGGAGAATTACATGCGGATAACGACAAAAGAAGAGAAGATAATGGAATAATAAAGAATTCATCTCGAAAAGACATAGCATTTTATGATGCAAGCAATAAAGGATTTTCTTGATTTTAGGAGAGAGAAAATCTTATTCTGAAGTTTTTATTATTTCAGTTATATGCAGAAAAATTTGTTACAAATTGCACATGCCTAATTCCCTTCTAAGAGACGTAATCTCTCTTTAGGTAAGGCCTTTGTAAAGATATCTGCCAACTGATTTAAAGTATCTATAAAGAAATGTTTATATTACCGTTTGCATATGATCTCTAATGAAATGATATCTAACCTCTATATGCTTCGCCCTGGAGTGCTGTACTGGATTTTTTGTGAGATTTATTGCACTGTTGTTGTCGCACAGTAATGGGATGGTCTTGATGTGCAATTCATAATCCTCAAGCTGTTGTTTTATCCATAGTAGTTGAGTGCAACAACTTCCAGCAGCCATGTACTCAGCTTCAGCTGTTGACAGTGCTATTGAATTCTGCTCCTTTGAGGACCATGAAATCAAGCATCTTGCAAGAAATTGACAACTACCACTGGCGCTTTTTCTATCTACCTTACATCTAGCATAGTCAGCATCAGAATATCCTACTAAACTAATTTCGTATGATTTTGGATACCATAGACCTAGATCATGAGTTTTAGCTAGATATCTAAAGATTCTTTTAACAGAAATTAAATGAGATTCCTTAGGATCAGCTTGATACCTTGCACACATGCATACACTAATAGAATATCAGGTCGACTAGTAGTTAAATAAAGCAATGATCCTATCATATCACTATAAAGTTTTTGATCTACTTTCTTGCCATCTTTATCACTGTCTAATGTTGTAGATGTGCTCATTGGTGTTGATAGTGGTTTTGCATTATCAAACCCGAACTTCTTCAATAATTCCGTGGTATACTTTGCTTCACAGATATGTGTTCCTTCCTTGCCTTGCTTGATTTATAATCCAAGAAAATAGTTGAGCTCCCCCATCATGCTCATTTCGAATTCTCCCTGCATAAGCTTTTCAAAGTACTTGCACAAGGATTCATCAGTAGATCCGAATATTATTCATCTACATAAATTTGCACAAGCAATATATTTTGACTTTTGACTTAATAAATAATGTACTATCTACCTGTCCTCTGATGAAACCATGGTTTAATAAAAATGCACTAAGCCTTTCATACCATGCTCTAGGTGCTTGCTTTAAACCATATAGTGCTTTATGCAGTTTAAAACATGATTTGGAAAATCTACATCATCAAAGCCAAGATTGTTCTACATAGACTTCCTCCTTTATATATCCATTTAAAAATGCAAATTTTACATCCTTTGAAAAAGTTTTAAATCTAATGCCGATGCATAAGCAAGTAAAATCCGAATTGTCTCTAGTCTGCCACTGGTGCATAGGTTTCATCGAAATCTATGCCTTCCTCTTGGGAATAGCCTTGAGCAACCAGTCTAGCCTTGTTTCTAGTGATAACACCAGCTTCATCCAATTTGTTCCTGAACACCCATTTGGTGCCAATCACAGGATGATCTGATGGTTCGGAACAAGGGACCAAACTTGATTTCTCTTGAACTGATTAAGTTCATCTTGCATGGCTAGAATCCAAGATTCATCAGACAGTGCTTCATTGACTGTCTTAGGCTCAATTTGAGATACAAATGCTAAGTAATCATATGGAATAGTATACCTCTAGTTCTTATCCCAACCGATGGATCTCCAATGATGTTGTCTATGGGATGATCCTTCTTGTATCTCCATTCATTTGGAAGATCATTATGAGATGTTTCTTTCTGTTGCAGTTCTTCCAATGGTGGATCTTCAAATCTTTGATGGAGGTTTTTTTTCAGTTTCTTGGAGAGGATTTCTGCATTTGCATCATCACTATCGACTTCCTTTCTCAAGGAAGGGTTAGACTCATCATAGATAACATGAACAGTTTGTTCAATTAATAAACTTTGTTTGTTAAAAACTCTATAACCTTTAGGTTTAGAAGCATACCCCATAAAGATTCCTTCATCAGATTTGGAATCTAACTTACCTATTTCTCTTTTACCATTGTTGTGGATGAAGCATGGACAACCGAATGTTCTGAATGACTGATCTTGGGCTTCTTCTGCTTGTAAAGTTCATATGTTGTCTTCTTCAAAATTGGCTTGATCATCACTCTATTTAAAATGTAGCATGCTATGTTGATTGCTTCAGCCTAGAAATATCTTGAAAGATTATATTCAGATAACACAGTTCTGGCCATATCCAGTAATGTTCTATTCTTCCTCTCAGCTACTCCATTTTGCTGTGGTGTCCTTGGTGCTGAGAAATTGTGCTCAATTCCTTGATCATCACAAAATTCTGCAAATTTTTCATTTTGGAATTCTCCTCCATGATCTGAATGAATGCTTATTATACTGAACTTCTTGTCCTTCTGAACTAACTTACTGAACTTAACGAAACTGTCAAATGTGTCATTTTTATGCTCCAAAAATGATACCCATGTGTATCTTGAATAATCATCAACTATTACGAAACCAAAATTCTTTCCTCCTAGGCTGGTGGTTCTCATTGGCCAAAATAAATCCATATGCAACAATTCTAAAGGTTTGGAGGTGGTTACAACTATTTTTGACTTGAAAGATGACTTTGTGTGCTTTCCTTTTGCACAGGGTTTACAGACGCCTTCAGTTCTTGAGCTAATCTTGGGCAGACCTTCCACTAAATCATGTTTGATCAGCTCCCTTATTCCATCTAGGCTGCAGTGACCCAATCTTCTGTGCCATATCAGCATTGATCTTTGTTTTCTGCTAGACATACATCTTGATCATTCAACTCTTCTAGATGAAGCACATATAGATTCTTTTCTCTGCAGCTTCGAACACTGTTACACCATTTTTCATAATGAGACACTTTGATTCTTGAAATCTGATTTGGTGACCTTTGTCACACAGCTGGCTTATACTTATCAGGTTGTGTTTGAGTCCTTGAACACATAGCACATCTTCAATGAGGGTTCTGCCATGACTACCAACTGGTCCACAACCGATCGCTGTTCCTTTTCCATTATCGCCATAAGTCATTGTACCTTCTTCATCTTTAATGTAAGAAAACAATCTTCTTTGCCTGTCATGTGCCTTGAGCACCCGCTATCCAGGTACCACTTCGATGCTCTAAGGCTCCCTGCAATTAAAACACTAGGATTTATGTACCTAAGTTCTTTTGGGTCCTTGCTGGTTAGTTTCCTCATTTTTCCTTTTAGGTACCCATTTAGGTGTTTAGTTGTACATGTTATTTTAGTATGTCCTAATTTATTACAATGACTACAACAAGATATTTTACTTACTTTTTCAGTTGAGATGTACTTAAATTAGATTTATATTCAGTATTTTGTTCTTTTACAAATTTTGGTGTTGGATAGATTTTAGGATGTATTATTGTTTCTTCATTATCTGGTGGAGTATATCTAAACCATGCCTTTTCCTGCCCGATCTTCTAGCTCCTTTTAGTATTAGAGATGATTTACCGTTTGTGAATTTTTCAATTGTATTAGTTAAATATTCATTATCTTTTGTTAGTGTGTCAACTTCCTTTATAAATTTGCTTAAGGTTTCCTAGTTTTCCAGGTTTGTTATCTGTTCATTTTTAATTTTTAAATCTTCACATAACAGTTCATTTCTTCTTTTAATTCAGAAATTTGTTTTTCTAATTGCTCAGTTTCAGATTTTAAATACGAGTTAGTAATTTCCAAGCATGCAAGACTTTTCTTAGTGGTTTTTAATATTTTACAAACATCTTTATACTTACTGTATAGTTCGTTGAATGCATCTTCAAGAATATCTGAATCCGAATCATTGCATGAATTAAAAGAAGAGTCAGAAGTTACCTTTTCATCTATGTTTGCCATGAAGGCCAGGTTGGCCTTTTCTTCTTCTTCTTCACTGGAGCTTGACTCGTTGTCTGAGTCACTGTCGTTTCTCCATGCAGATGCCATGGCTTTCTTCTTATATTTCATGAATTTCTTCGAGCGGTCCTTCTTCTTGAACTCTGTCTTTTTCAGCTTCGGACATTCAACGTTAATGTGTCTAGGCTTCTTGCACTCATAACATACAGGTTCAGATCTCTTTGTGTCCTTGACTTCGGATTTCTTGAAGTCCTTTCCTTTCTTGAAATATCTTCTCCCTGACTGATACTTTTTCTTGGCAAGTATTCTCTGCAGTCTTCTGAAGAGAAATGCTTCCTCATCTTCACTACTCCCATTGCTTTTATTATCATCTGATTCATTACTAGATGTGTCTTTGCATCCTTGAGAGCGTTGCTGTGCTTCTTCTTACTGGAGGACTCTCCAAGCCTTTCCATGTTTATTTCGTGGGCCATTAGTGACCCAACAAGCTTTTCAAGTGACATCCTTCTTAGGTTGTTGGCTTCTTATATGGCTGTTACATTAGGAGTCCACAAGGCTTGTAGGGATCATCTCCCATGTCATAGCTCTTTCCAAGCCTAGCCAACCCATTTGTAATATCTGTGAATCTGCTATACATTTGTGTGATTGATTCTCCTAGTTGCATTTAAATCTCTCATACTGAGCTACCAAGATATCTATTCTTGTTTCTCTAACTTTGTCTGCTCCTTCATATGTGATTCTAAGTTTCTCCCACATTTCCATTGCTGACTTGCACGCGGAGATCCTATTGAATTCTTTCTTGCTCAGTGCACAGCACAATATACTCTTTGCTTTGCTGTTTAGAGATATCTTCTTTTTGTCTTCATCTGTCCAATTTTCTCTATTGTTGAGAACTACTAGATCTCCTTCTTCTATGATGGACCAAAGTTGAAAATCGAGACCTTGAAGGAAGAACTCCATTCTGGTCTTCCAATAGTTGTAGTCTTCACCATCGAATAGAGGAGGTCTGTTGACGGACTGACTCTCAGCATATCCTTGAGCTGCCATTTATCTTTGCTCTTCAAATCGTGAAATCTTCTTTCTTGAAGAGACTTGGCTCTGATACCACTTGTTACCCAACAAGCAATCTCGGGGGGGGGGGGGGAATGGGATTCTAAAAATTCTTTTAGATTGAAACCTTTCAATAAAAATGCTAAACACAAAAACACTACAATGGATAGTTAGTGTTAGTGATAATGAAGACAAACAAACAAGCACACAAACACAGGAGGATTTATCCTGGTTCGGACCTCCTATCCTAAGGAGTCCTACGTCCAGTCCCCAAGCAACAACTTGGGATTTCACCTACCAAGGGTACTATCCCTCTTAAGGACCCTTACACATTCAGCCGCAGTTGGCCTTCTCTTCTAACCCAGAAGAGGTACAACTTGCCACCTGATACAATAGGTCTTCCTCAATGAAGGTAAAAACAGCCACCTGTCTCGAACAGGTCTTCTCTTCACAGTTTGAAGAGGAACACACAAAAATAATGCGTTTAAAGGCGAAAGGCCCATAGACCAAGCTTACAACTGAATGCTTGATCTGAGGAAAAGTCTGGGAGAGAAAGATTTGAACTAGAAAAATCTCTCTCAGAACAACAAGCTCTCAAAAGTGTCTAAACAATGAAAAGCTGAGAGCTAAGAGCTAAGAAAAAATGGAGTGAAGCAAGAGCTCTTCTTTCTGATGCTCGCAAGTTGTAGACGATTCTCAGTGAAGCACTATCGCACCAAAAGTTGTTTTTCATGGACTCTTCAGTCTTCTATATATCTTCTCTTGAAAAATATAGCCGTTGAAGTGGCCGTTGTCTCTATGTTAGTTGCACGATAGACTGCATGGTCCGAGGTGTATAACTGGTAACCTGCAGCCATTAATGCTTGGAGCCATGCACGCAAAGAGAAGATTCATCAAGATAACCTTCAACTTCTAGTAATCCAACGTTGTAAGATTTGGTACTAACAAGGCCTACACACAATAAATGCTAAACCATAGACAACTAGACTGTCTCTATGCTTGTCAGTCAATGTTAGAAACCATGCAGTAAGGATGTACACCAAAATGGAAATGCTATTCTGTCACCTAATAAAGTATTTGCTATCATATCATGGGTGTAGAAAGCATTCAGATATGTGATAGGCAGATGATGTGTACAGTCACAATAAACGCAGGATACAAAGATTTTCGCGGGAAGAGTTCAAACTCATTAATATTTTAAAATATATATGAATATCATGAGAATAATAGGTGTATTCATGAAGTCGATGCGATCAATGTTCTACTTATGAAATCGTTGTGTTAACAATTCATTGTTCAAGCAAATCGTTGTTTAAGTAGAAGCAAATCGTTGTGAACACAAATCGTTGTATAGATATAAGCAAATCTATGTACAAGTAAATCCTTATACAGATAAGCAAATTGTTGTACAAGCAAATTATTGTATAGATATAAGCAAATCGATGTACAAGCAAATCGTTGTTCAGATATAAACAAATCGATGTACAAGCAAATCGTTGTATAGATATAAGCAAATCGATGCACAAGTAAATCGCTGTACATATATAAACAAATTGATGTACAAGCAAATCATTGTACAAGCAAATCCTTGTATAAGCAAATCGTTGTTTCAGATAAGCAAATCGTGTGAGACCGAAATCGATGTTTCAATAAGAAATCGATGTGAGACCGAAATCGATATATCACTTATGAAATCATTGTGAAGCCGAAATCGTTGTTTCACTTATGAATGTTGTGAAGAGGAAATCATTGTTTCACTTACGAAATCGTTGTGAGAGCGAAATCATTATATCACTAATGAAATTGTTGTGAGGCCGAAATCGTTGTTTCACTTACGAAATCGTTGTGAGACCGAAATCGTTATATCACTAGTGAAATCGTTATGAGGCCGAAATTATTGTTTCACTTACGAAATCGTTGTGAAACCGAAATCGATGTTTCACTTACGAAATCATTGTGAGACCGAAATCGTTATACTCACTTATCAAATTATTATAAGATGAAATCGTTGTAGTGATAGAATCGTTCTTTTACAAAAGAAATCGATGTGAACATAGAAGAAATTCATGCTCTGAACTTTAACTATCAGTGTAAGAGAATAACTTATAGATTTTGGTTGACTTATTCCCCGTGGATAAACTTCATAAAGGATTGTTAGAAAATATTTGTTAAGGTTTTGTTAATCACTAAAAGAAATTATAATAAATAAAATTATATGGGATGGACTGATCATCAAAATATGTGTTTGAATGGTATGCATGTGAATGGACCAATAAGTGCATGTAAAATGATGTTAATCATGTGATTAAATTGGGATAATGTGATTAAGTGAATGTGTGCCAAAATTGACACTGCTACCATAGAAGGCTGTGGAGCCGTACTGTAGAAAAGTCCCTATGGAAGGCTCAATGTGTATGTGATATCCTGTGGGCATCAGGATGAAATTCTGGAGGTGGACAAGTACCACTTGTTAGGGTGGAGAGGGCTTCTCCCAGTTCTGCGTAGTTACCAAGATTCGTCACTATAATACCTAGGTGATTGGTATGTGTTATGTGATATGTGTGTCCTTCTTTATGGTGGAGAGGGCTTCTTTATGTGTGTTATAAGATTGTTTCAAGAATCATTTGTGACAGGCTGGCGAATACTCTTCCTACAATAATCTCTGAGGAGCAAGGCGCTTTCGTTAAAGGGATAGATTGATTCTAGAAAATGTGTCTCTTCCTGTCAGCTTGTTCGGGATGTCAACAGGAAATCTAGAGGGGGCAATGTGATTTTCAAGTTAGACATTAGAAAGGCTTATGATAGTGTAGAATGGGACTTTTTGTTTGCTGTGCTAAGGAAGTTTGGCTTTTCATCTAGATTTGTTTCCTACACTGGTATGTTGGTATCCAACTGTTGGTTCTTAGTATTGGTGAATGGTTTGCCTGCTGGATAATACAAATCTACTGGAGGTCTTCGTCAGGGGATCCTATAGCCCCTTCTCTCTTTATCATCATGGAAGAAGCTCTCAGTAGGGGTTTAAAGTAAATGGTTTCCACCGGTCGTATAACTCCTTATGCTGGCCCCAGGGGTTGTCTCACCTTCTTTATGCTGATGATACCCTAATTTTCCTTAATGGCAGTATCCTTATGTGAAGAGGCTCATGCAATTCTTATACAGATATAGTCAATCTTCTGGCCAATTCATTAATGCAAGCAAAAGCTCTTTTATGGTTTCTACGAAAGTCGCCATGACAGCAGTTCAAAAAAATCAAAACCACAGGTTACATGAACAAACTGGAGCACTTCGTTATCTTGTTGTTCCTCTGAGAGCTGGTAAGGTCCTTGTTTCTGACTATCAATTTCTCATTGATAAAGTTAACACCAAACTTGGAAGTCGAAAGGCTAAGTTGATCTCTCAAGCTGGCCAGATTACTCTCGTTAATTCGGTCCTTTCTTCCATCCCTGTCTACCTGGCGGTAGCTTCCAGTCTTCCCAAGGGGATATTATCTTATATTGAAAAGTGCTCTGCTGCTTTCTTATGGAATGATATTGATGGAGCGCGTCGGTGCCTCTGGATCGCCTGGAATAAAATCCAATGTCCCAAGGTGGAGGGAGGTTGTGTCCATAATATTCATCATATTTAGTTGGCTCTTGCGGTGAAACAAATATGGAATATCCGCCATGCTAATTCTTTATGGTCTAACTATGCTAGGAAACATTTTCAGTCTAAAATTTTTTCTCACATTCTTGGTATGTCCAAACAAACTTGTGACACTGCTAATGAGATCATCCAAAGCTATACTTGATGGATTCCAAGCAATGGGGAAAAAATTGATGTACTCAAAGATATTGGATTGGTGATCAGCCGCTTCTCAAAATCCTTCAAGGGACGGTGGAAGATGTTGGCTATTCCTTGCAGGATGTTGCTTCCATGGAAACTCATCCTGTTGGGCGGCATGCTGCGAGGCAGGTGCGCGTGCCAGCGTCTCACCCTAGTGTGACCTGAGAATGAGGGTGTGGCGGAGGCTGGGTTGGCCAAGTCATGCCTAGGTCCTGGTGTGGACCTACCTGTGGGTGTTGCTGAGTTGTCCAACAGGGGGACTGTACCCTATGGTGGGTTATAAGGAAGGATGGTATCCTTACACAACAATTCGAGTTTTGGCGTAACGGCAATGCCTGAGATCCTATATCCCTGGTATCAGAGCAGGTCGCGGGTTCGATTCCCAGGGGTGCCGCTGGGGGGGAGATTGTTGGGCGGCATGCTGCGAGGCAGGTGCGCATGCCAGCGTCTCACCTTGGGGTGATCTAAGAATGAGGGTGTGGCAGAGGCTGGGTTGGCCAAGTCATGCCTAGGTCCGGGTGTGGACCTGCCTACGGGTGTTGCTGAGTTGTCCAGCAGGGGGACTGTACCCTGTGGTGGGTTATAAGGAAGGATGGTATCCTTACACAACAACTCGAGTTTCGCAGGTTCGATTCCCAGGGGTGCCGCTGGGGGGGAGATTGTGGGCAGCATGCTGCGAGGCAGGTGCACGTGCCAACGTCTCACCCTGGGGTGACCTGAGAATGAGGGTGTGGTGGAGGCTGGGTTGGCCAAGTCATGCCTAGGTCCGGGTGTGGACTGCCTGCGGGTGTTGCTGAGTTGTCTAGCAGGGGACTGTACCTTGTGGTGGGTTATAAGGAAGGATGTATCCTTACACAACAACTCGAGTTTTGGCGTAACGGCAATGCCTGAGATCCTATATCTCTGGTATCAGAGCCGAGTTTCTCCAATTTACTGTCTTAACTGTTTGATCTTACGATCAGGGGATTCACGGTCTAATGGAATCTAGCAAGGGATTCATGGCCGAGGGTCACTCAGTGACCAGGCCACCATTTTTTGATGGAACTAACTACCCTACTGGAAAAATCATATGCAGGTGTTCCAGAGAGCACAGAACTACGAGCTGTGGAAAATAGTCACAAAGGCGAATATTCCCTTCCTGAGGATGAGAGTACCTGGACCAAGGACCAGATCACGAAGGGGACACTCAACTGGAGCGCCCTCAACATGATGCAGTGCGCGGTCCATCCCAACGAATACTCGAGAGTTTCCACGTGCACATCAGCAAAAGAGATGTGGGACAAACTCGAGCTAATTTATGAAGGTACGTCCGAGGTAAGGGAAACTAAAGCAAGCATGTTGGTTTCCGAATATGAAATGTTTAAAATGAACTCTACTGAAACCATCTCTGACATGTTTGCGAGATTCATGTTGATTATTAATGGCTTGAAAGGTCTGAAAAAGGAATACTCAGAAAGTGATTTGGTGAGGAAGATTCTTCGGTCTCTTCCATCCTCATGGAACACCAAAGCCACTGTCATTGAGGATTCCAAGGACCTTTCAAAAATGAAATTGGATGAACTCATTGGCTCACTGATGACCTATGAAATCAACATGAAAAGAAAGGAAACTGAAGAAAATCCTAGGAAGCCACTTGCCTTGAAGGCTTCCAGGAAAATTCCTCAGCTTCCAAAAAGGAGGTCATTCAGGAAAGTGATGAGTTTGAATCGTCTAGTGAGAGTGAAAATGACGAAATGGCCATGCTCACTAGGCAATTCAAAAAATTCCTGAAATACAAGAGGAGAGGTACAGGTAACTCTAAACCTTTCCAAAAGAAAGAATTTTCCAATAAATTTGATTCTAACAAAAAATCTGAGATTGTGTGTTACGAGTGCAAGAAGCAAGGGCACATGAGAGGAGAGTGCCCCGAGCTCAAGAAGAAGCTGAAAAAGGACAAGTTCACGTTCAAGAAAGCCAAGGCAATGCTGGCCACTTGGAGCGATGAAGACGAGGACGACAACAGTCAAGCTACCTCCGGAGATGATGAAGTCCACTGTCTCATGGCGAGAAGTGAGGACTCAAATGAGGTAAACTCTTCCTTTGAAAGCTATTCAGTTGATGAATGGGAAGAGGCTTATACTGTTATGTTTGAAAAATTTTGTGAACTTAAATCTGAAAACAAGGCACTCAAAAAGAAAGTTAACTCTCTTGCTAACAACACACAAAATGATGAACAAGTTGCATCATTACTCAAAGACATTGAAATGATGAGGATTGATGAGGAAGCTCACCATGAGGAGATGGATAGCCTGAAACTTAAACTTCAAGAAGTTCAAAAGGAAAAAGATGATTTAATGAACTCCTTTGAAACTCTTCAAGGTGAGCATGATAAACTGAAAGAAAAATTGGAAAAGACTGAAGAAAATCTAAGGGCAAATCTGAAGACTTGTCAAGGTTTGTTAAAGGGAAACAAAACCTTGATGCAATCTTGGGGTCAAATGTTTTTGTTCCAAAACATGGGCTTGGGTACCAACCAGTAAAACAAAAGAAAATTGGAGAAAATTTGATAACTTCTTTTGTTGAATCAAGCCCAAGCACAAGTAAGTCTACCCCCACAAAGAACAGCAAAACCCAAGTTAAGGGTAAGCAACCCCAAAACAAGGCAAAGAAGCCTAATGCTGGCACAATTCCAAGATCTGTCAACAGCCCCAAAGAGAGCTGTCGACAGGTCTGGAAATCAAGCCCAAAAGAAAACTAACAAAGCAACAGAAAGGAAAAATGCCACTGCATGCTCCAAAGAATGTCAAGCCCAATATTGTTAAGAAACCATCTTCATGCAAAATCTGTAAAAAGATTGGGCACATTGAAAAACAATGCTGGAACAATCCAAATAATAAAAAATTCAGACAAGTTTGGATTCCAAAGCATTTACTGTTTGGCATGAATGATACCTTGGCACCCAAAGTAATTTGGGTACCAAAACCTCTTGTCTAATCCACATGTGCAGGAATGCCTAGCAGCCCATAATCAAAACAAATGGTACTTGGATAGCGGCTGCTCGAGGCACATGACGGGCGACAAAGGAAAATTCTGTATGCTCGTGGAAAAAGACGGAGGTCAAGTTATATTCGGAGGTAACAACAAAGGCCAGATCATCGGCTCAGGTAAGGTCGGTAAGTTTGCCTCTAACTCAATAGACAATGTGTTGCTTGTTGATGGCCTTCATCACAATTTGCTTAGCATAAGTCAATTGTGTGATAAGGGTCATAAAATTGTCTTTGAGTCTAATTCATGTCAAATTCTTGATAAGGAAACAGGAAGTCTGAAGTTTTCTGGAAAAAGGATAAATAACATCTATATGGTTGACTTAGATGATCCAGAAAATAATGATTTGTGTCTTGTAGCAAACAAACAGGACGAGCTTACATTGTGGCATCGTAGGCTTGGTCATGCTAGTTATAATGTGTTGCACAAGATCATGAGGCTCAAACTGGTAAGTGGACTTCCTGAAATTCCATTCAATAAAAATGAAAATTTTTGTGATGCATGTGCACAGGGAAAACAAACCCGGAAATCCTTCAAATCCAAAGCACCGGTGAGTACTTCTAAAGCTTATGAACTGTTGCACATGGACCTATTTGGACCTACGAGAACACTAAGTCTCAATGGCAAACGATATGGTTTTGTCATTGTAGATGATTTCTCTAGGTTCACTTGGGTGAAATTTCTGGCTCACAAGAATGAAGCACTGAATGTTTTGAAGAATTTTTCAATAAAATTGAGCATGGAAATGTCAACAAAATATGCTCCATCCGCACTGATCACGGGGAGAATTTGACAACAACTCCTTCACTGATTTTTGCAGGAACCAAGGTATAGAACACTTGTTCTCCTCCCCAAGAACTCCAGAGCAAAATGGGGTTGTGGAGAGGAAGAATAGAACCTTGGTGGAGATGGCTCGCACGCTTCTGGTCGAGAATCAACTTGCAAGAACCTTTTGGGCAGAAGCGGTAAACACGTCATGCTACATTCTTAACAGAGCCATGGTAAGACCGGTATTCAAGAAAACTCCCTACGAACTTCTGAAAGGTAAGAAACCCACCATTGGGTATTTCAGAGTTTTTGGTTCAAAAGTGTTCATACATAACAATGATAAAAATGATTTGGACAAGTTTGAAGCCAAGAGCGATCAAGGTATTTTTCTTGGATACTCAGAACACTCTAGAGCCTATAGGGTGTTTAATCTGAAAACTAGAACAGTGGAAGAAACTCCACATGTAATTTTTGATGAATCTCAAATCAAGCCTAACATTGCAAATGCTTACAGGTTTGATGAAACTGAAGGAACAACCCTTGAGGAACTACAAAGAAAAGGAAAAGAAAAATCTCAAGTTGTTTCAAAATCAAAGAGTGGATTTCTTCGCAGGTATGATGATGAAGATGACTGTCATCTGTTCAGAAATCAAGACGATGTACCTGACCAAGATCCACATGAGGAAGAACTTCAACATGAACCACCTCAAGCACTTCCTCCTCCAGAACAACCTCCTCAAATGCAAGATCTACCCGGGCCTTCAACAGTCACCAATGTGAGGTACTCTAAAGATCACCCCCTTGAGAATGTGATAGGAGACTTAAATGAGTCGGTTCAAACTAGATCTAAGGTTAATCAAATAGTTGAACAGGACCATTTAGCTTTTGTCTCTCAAGTGGAACCAAAGAATGTTGAAGAAGCCTTAAAAGAAGATTCATGGATTGATGCTATGCATGAGGAGCTTGGACAATTTCAAAGAAACAATGTCTGGAGTTTAGTTCCTAAAACCCCTGAAATGTCTGTCATAGGTACAAGATGGGTCTTTAGAAACAAACTCAATGAAGAGGGTAAAGTGGTGAGAAACAAGGCTAGACTGGTTGCAAAGGGATATAATCAGGAGTTTGGTGTGGACTTTGAAGAATCCTTTGCACCTGTAGCTAGGCTAGAAGCAGTTAGAATCTTGTTAGCATATGCATGCTCAAACAAGTTTAAATTGTTTCAAATGGATGTCAAAACTGCCTTCTTGAATGGCTACATAAAAGAGGAAGTCTATGTCTCTCAACCACCTGGCTTTGAAGATCATGATAAGCCTAACCATGTCTATAAACTGCACAAGGCTCTTTATGGTTTGAAACAGGCACCCCGAGCTTGGTACGACAGACTAAGCACCTTTCTGGTAAGCAAAAACTACTCAAGAGGTAAAGTAGACCAAACTCTCTTTACAAAGAAAGTTCGCACACACATCATTGTTGTTCAAGTTTATGTGGACGACATCATTTTTGGATCTACTAACCCTTCACTGTGTGAGGAATTTTCCAAACACATGCACAGTGAATTTGAGATGAGTCTAATGGGGGAGCTTCAATTCTTTCTTGGTTTGCAGGTCAAGCAAATGGAGGATGGCTTCTTCATAAACCAAGAAAAATATGTCAAAGAGCTACTAAAAAGGTTTCAGTTTGAACAATCAAAGTCTGCCTCAACACCCATGAGCACAAGTATAAAACTGGAAAAAGATGAGAAAGGTAAACCGGTAGATGCCAAACAGTTCCGAGGTATGATTGGCTCACTCCTCTATCTTACTGCAAGTAGACCGGACATTCAGTTCAGTGTTTGCCTTTGTGCTAGATACCAATCTAGTCCAAAGGAAAGCCATTTAATTGCAGTTAAGAGAATTTTCAGATATCTCTCAGGTACGTATGACTTGGGTCTTTGGTATCCAGCAGGTAGTAGCTTTGACTTGATTTCATATTCTGATGCTGACTATGCTGGATGTAAAATAGACAGGAAAAGCACTAGTGGCTATTGCCAAATCCTTGGTGGTTGCATGGTTTCGTGGGCATCCAAGAAGCAACACTCGGTTGCACTCTCCACTGCAGAGGCAGAATATGTTGCTGCAGGGAGTTGTGCGGCACAAGTGTTGTGGATAAAAAGTCAATTGTGTGACTATAACATCGATATTGGATGCACACCTATCCTATGTGACAACACTAGTGCAATCAATCTATCAAAGAATCCCATTCAACACTCTAGGACAAAACACATAGAAATTCGTCACCATTTCTTGAGAGATGAAGTTGCCAACAAATCCTTGGAAATTAGCTTCAAATCCACTGAAAAACAATTGGCTGATATCTTTACCAAACCATTGGCTGAAGATAGATTCACCACATTGAGACTGGAATTGGGATTGTGCAAATTGCAATGAAACTTATCCGGATACTAAGTATTTGTCCCTTATGTGCACCAACTATGAGGTATATCAAATGGTGAATTGTAGAAGAACAAGTCATGCTTGTTTGAAAACTTTCATTATGCGTGAGAAAATATATCCGCCAAGTATCCATAGTTATGTTGCATGGAAGGGTCATTTACTTTATATAAGGAATTAGTTTCTTTTCACTTTGCCCATTCCCTCTTTCTTTCAAAACTTGAATCTCTTCATAATCTGCTCTCATACATGAACTTGTGTGTTGTTGGTTGATTTATTTGTGAAAGTGTGTTCTTGATTTCCTTGCTTGTATGTGGATACATAAGCACACACTATGGGGGAGTAAAATCAGGTTAGATGAGTGTTTAGTGAAGGAAGTAATCCATATCTCATTCATGTCAACTTCTCTCACTTGTTCTATTCATTTAATTCCTCATTCAAACCTTGAGTCCACTCTGCACAAGCTACTGTCGACAGCCATGAACCCCCTGTCGACAGATCAGGCTCCACAGACATCAGTCTTTGAACTCTGTGTACACCTGTCGACAGACGACAACTCATCTGTCGATAGCTAGACACAGTTCTGAAAACCCAGTCTTCTGTTGTGCTCACCTGTCGACAGGCTCCCTCTAGCTGTCGACAGCCACACTCCTTCTTGTCAATTCATGCCTATTTCACATCAAACTCGTGAGCAGGTTCATGTTCTACATCTAAGATGTTTATTGGGTGTTTATGCATGTTTGACTCCATCATATTCACATGATATTGATGTTATTCCACAAACCACCATGATTTGGACATACTACTCATGCACGGGTTTAGGTTACATCATTTTGAAAACATTGAACCATCGTAGAGGATAAACACCTAACTCTATTGAATAACTTCCTTGTAGGCAAACACTATTCTCCAGTAACTTGAAAAGTCTTATGGTCATTGATCTTTATGTCTAATATTGACTGCTAATCATATACATTCTTTGATCGGAAATTTTAATCTAAATTGGAGAAAAGCTACCTATTTCTGAAAAACATCAAAAATAGATAAACGTCAATCTACAATTGGGTAAAAGGTAGAGCAATGATGTATATTGCTGAGTAACCGGGAGATGGGCATCACAAATGTCTGCCCTCACGTCAAAAAGCTATCTCATCAACTCTATACAACGGTATGATGGACACTTCCACTGAGTAACTGGGGGTACGGGCACTTGTCATGTCTATCCTCACGTCAAAAGGTATGAAGTTATCTTAAATACCACTTTTCCCATTGCATTCATTTGTTGCAAGCAAAAAAAAAAAAGGAAATAGAGTGAAGCCTCCACAGTGTCTCAAATCCCGAGGTCATTTAGTGTCTATGGTTATCAAGAAGTTTAGGCATTCATTTCAATCATCATTTGATCATCATCAAACTAAGGATAGTGTTGGTCTACAATGTCCTTAATCAAACAAGGGTATCAGTGTCTTTTCTCTAAGACAGTAAGGTGTTCTCTTAATGCTCTAATTTGAAAGTCCTTGGGTATTATGCTCAAACCATTTAGGTAAATGGGAGAGCTTTAATATCCATGTCTATGGTGGGTTCCAACGTGTGTATAACCATTGTACACCTTATTTATACAATGTGTAACCAATGCTCACAATTTCTCTTTCAAATTTCACACAAAAAGCAGTCAGGCAGAATTTCTGTATAGACCTGTCGACAGATCTCCAGGCATCTGTCGACAGACGGCGGCAGTCCTGATTTGGAAGGCCAACGGGCGCGCCGTTTGGGGCTGATTTGGTGGGACCATGCCTTTTAGACTTCCTTCAAACTTCTTTAAAAGGCAACCCCGGTCCTTCCTCCTCCTTCACACCCGAATCAACCCCTCCTCCTACCCAACACATCTCTCTTCCCTCTTTGGACGGGAAACCCTACCTTCCTTCTTCTCTTGCTCTTTCTCCACAGAGCCTTCTTCTACTTCCCTTGTCCCCCTCATCCACCCTTGTCCTATCATTTCCATGGCTCCCAAGGCAAAGAAACTGGCATCTCGCCACCGTCCCTCCTCCTCTCGAGCCGGCGACGATGACCGGGTTACTGCTGAGCGCCGCACGAAGCTTCGGGACGACCGTTTGCCTAAACTTGTGGTTCCTCCCCGTCTCCATCTCACTCATTCTAAGGTGTCATTCAACAAGTTTGTTCAGCCTAGGTATGTCGATTTTGAGTCCTTGGCAGATCTATTTCCCAACCTCCAACCCCTATTTGACACACAAGGGTGGACGTCCTTTCTCTACAGTCACACGGCTTATTCTCCCACTGCCGTTCGTGACTTCTTCAATAATCTTGGCTTCTCTCCGGACAAGCATTTCGACACCACTGTGAAGGGCACCACTTTCCAACTCACTGCCAACCTCATTAGCACGGCCCTTCAAATCCCCAACTCCGGAGCCGACATCCTCACCCATACTCCGGATGCTTCTGTATACTATCACCTCCTCACTCTTGAAGATTATGATGGCACAAAGAAGATTGCCAAACTGAATGCCAATTCCTTCCCTCCATTGAACCGGATGATACACCACATCTTCACAACCTTGATTGCGCCAAAACATGGCAGTCGGGAACTTGTCACCGATGTTCATAAGTCACTCTTCACCTTTTTCCTCAAGTGTGAACCCATAAATCTCCCTCTTCTGATGCTTGGTCTCATTCACCGATGTTTCTACCAACCCCGGAGGTCCATGCCTTTCGCTTGTCCACTCACCTCCCTTATGAGGTTCATTGGAATCGACATTCTGGACAGTGTATGCATCACGCTCAATTCCCGCAGTCGTTTCGATGTCACTGCTTCACATAGGATGGGATACATGCTCGTTGATGGGGTTGTCACTCGCGAGCTCAAAAGAAAGGCACCAGCTGTTGCCATGGATGAAGATTTTGAAGATGAAGAAGCTCCTGGTGATGAAGAAGCAGATGAAAAAGAAGAAGACTCCCAGTCTGAGCCTCTGGATGCTCCGAGAGATAATGCTAGTGATGCAGATGCTGAGCCTTCTCTGCGTGATCCTCTTGCTCAGATGCAACTCCAGATGTCCACTGGATTTGATAAGATTCATGCATGATTGGACACAGTGGATGCTAACATGGAAGCAATAGCAGACACTCAAGTCCAACTGCAGCTGCGTCTCACTAGGCTTCAGGAAAGCCTTCGGGCCTCTGCACCGCCTGGCGATGATGCTGCATAGAGTGTCTATGAGTCTAGGAGTTAATATCTGTTTCTATTTTTCACATGTGTCTGTCATGATCTGTGTTATGTTTTTTCATTTGATGGTCATGTAATTTCTTTCCCTTTCATCTCAGTCATCACATTTTGTACTGTGTGTGCTTCATATCTCATCAATGAAATCACAGTTCCTTGCTATATCATTGTGTGTGACTGTTGTGAATACCTTTCGATGTTGTCAAAAGGGGGAGAAACTCAATTGTGCACTAATTGAATAATTTTGTCATCATCAAAAAGGAGGAGAATGTTGAGTCTTTCATTCTATTGTTTATGACAACATGTTTTTGATGACGAACATCCATAATTGAGGTTTAATACATGACATCTTCAAGCAAGCAACATGATGGAATATTTGATCTTCTATGTATTCATAATATCTTACTATACATGTTTGATCATGTAGGTATGAGTGCATGCAACAAAGATATACCAAAACAAGAGAAAAAGATTAGATACATTCATGAAGACAGATGTTAACAGACATACAAGACAAAGCTCAGGAAACAGCTACCTGTCGACAGACCCCATGTGCTTGTCGACAGCCACCTACAGACAGAGCTCAGGAATATGCAATTTTGCTCCTATCTGTCGATAGATGCAAGTCGACTGTCGACAGATAAGTACAGAAGTCTGCTACCCGCAAAACTTGACTTCTGGCTTTTGCAAAACTGTTTCTGCCTGTCGACAGATGCACCCAGACCTGTCGACAGACGAAGGAGATCTTCAGATACGGAAAGTTTCCAAGTTGCCGTAGATGGTGTTTCTCTCTACCACGACTCTCCATATGTAAACACCACTATATAAGTAACTTTTGTCAAGTGGATCTCGTACAGAAGCAGCCTCCAACCAAGAACCCTAAAACTCTCTCAAGAGAAGACCTGTTCTGCTGCTCTGCTTCAACCTACCGCCCAGAACCATGAAGAGAAGTCTTCCCAGCGGAGGTGAAGCCTGAACGTTGTGGATTCAACTGTCTTCATCAAAGTGTGATCATCAAGACGAAGCTTGAAGTCCAGTCAGACGTTCACAAGAAGAGTTTACAATCTGGATTTGTTCTTCAACTCTAAAACTCTTCTCTGTTCTACTTTTACAAATCCGTGTGTGTGTTGTGGTGTCTCAAGCAATCCTTGTGCTTGATTCACGTGTGAGTGTTGATCTGATCGTGGTTGCACATCAGACAACACGTGTGTGTGAGTTGTAGTTGTTGAACTAGCTCATAAGCAGGTAGTTCTGCGTGTGTGTGTGTGGCCTGTGGATGTTGGATACACAAGTTGTGTACTCCGAACCACATAAATCGTCGTGTCTTGTGGATTGCACGAATTTAAGGTAGATGTTTGGTAGGCACGACATCTCCACGCACGTTTAACAATCTGTTTCCTACCTGTAATCAAGTCACACCCATCCACACTTAGCTTAAAACTCTGCTATTGTTTTAACAGTCAGTGTTCTTGCAAAAAGAAGGTAATAAGTGTTTTAATTGACAGTAATCTATTCAACCCCCCTTCTAGATTACCATATTGGGAATTCCGCAAACCCTTCACATCCGCTGCGTGAGGCCCTTCCTTCTGGTCTTTTTAACAGTCTGCCCCTATCCACTGAGGAAGATAGATGCATTTGGACTGCTACTTCCAATGGTGAGTTCTCAGCTAAGTCTACTTATAATTTGATCAGACATAATGGCACCCGCCGCCCTGCTCTTATGAAGATTTGGCATCATTGTTTCCTCCCTAGAGCTTCCCTTTTTTGTTGGAAAATTATCAATTGAGTTGTGACAGTTGATGGCCGAATTGCTGAATGTGGGGTTGCTATGGCTTCCAAATGTAGTTGTTGCACTTTCCCTCAAAGTGAGGACATAAATCATGTTTTCATCAATAGTGAGATTGCTGTTCAATTGTGGAAGTGGCTTCTTCCTCTTGTCAATAACAAGGTGCATCTTCACCCGCACATCACAGCTCGAATGTGGGATCTCTTGGAAAAAACTAATATGAAATCTCTTGCTGGCTTTATCTCTACATATGGTTTGGTCCTTATGCTTTGGGAACTCTGGAAACACAGGTGTTCTGCTAGGTATGAGGATAGGAAAACTTCGCTTAGGGACATTATCAGAAACATCAATCTCCATATCTGGTTTGCTCTCACCAAGACTGAATTCCATGTTTCCCCTACTCAGGAGGAAGATCAAATTCTTCGAAGGTATGGTTTCCATGCTAATGTATCTCTTAAACAGGGAAAGCTAGTTCATTGGATCCCTCCTATTGATGGTTTCTGTTTGAATGTTGATGGCACTGCCAGTGGAAATCTTGGGATATGTGGTGGTGGTGGATGTATATGTATCAGTGACAAGAATGGCAACTTTCTAGTTGGTTTTGCTCACATATATGAGGAGGGTAATAGCCTTATTGCAGAAACTCACGCACTTTATGATGGCATTCACCTGGCTCGTTCCATGGGAATCAGAATATCAGTTATTTATTCAGACTCCTTATCTTTGGTTAGATCGATCCACCATGGCTCCTGCATTGCTTGGCAGGCTTATGTTTTGTGGAGGGCAGTTAAGAACTGGTTGGAACATGATATGCAAATCCTTTCCCATGTTTATCGGGAGACTAACCAAGTGGCTGATTAGTTAGCAAAATATGCTATTTCTTCGATGAGTAATGAGGTTTTCTGGGGGTTTCACAGTCTTCCAAACTCTTGTAAGGGGCCTTTGCTTATTGATAAATCTGGTCTGCTAAATATTAGACTAGTCTAACGGGGATTTGCCCCTCTCATGTAATTTGTTTTTCCAATATATATATTTTCGGCCTAGATCACCTCGCTGGTGGAGTGGTATCATTCGTCCCCTGTAGGGAAGGGTGCACTCTCCTGGTTGAGTTTTCTGAGGACCAGGTTAAAAAAAAAAAATGGTGGTTCAAACTATGTGTCTCGGCAAAAAAAAAGATAATGTGTAAGAATGTGAAACATGTGTGCATGTGCAAAGTGTTCATGTAAAAGTGATGCGCTAATGTGTTACAATGTGAAATAATGTGAAACCATGTGATCATGTTATATTTATGTTAAAACAGCAAGACAAATGTGTGATTATGTGATATAAAAACATGTGAAAAGTGATAGATATCATGCTAGGTTTGTTAGTAACCATGTGTTTAATTCCATGATCAAGTTAATTGGAAAAATGTTGTGAATGTGTTGTATTTGATATCATAATTTGAGCTAATACCATGTGTAGATAGCATGTTATAGGTTACTTATTTATACTTGTTTGTTATGACATGAACCATGTGGTAAGATTACTCTTGTTGTTAAAAGAATAGCATGAATGTGATATGTGTAAGGATGTGCTAATGGGTTACTTGCTGAGTCTTTTGTGAAGACTCATACTTGCTTTAATATACAGGAGAGACAGGTGTCTCTGTGCTTGAAGAGGACATTGTGAGGAGCGACTCCGAGCAAGAGGAGTAGCGGAGCTTGTGGAGGATTATTTGCTAGATTGCACTTTCTTTTACTAGTATGTGGACAATGTTATGTTATGGCCTTGTACAATTATGGACTTCGTTTATTTTCATTGCTACTATATAGACTATGGAATGTGTGTAATGATGATGGAATAGGAATCTCTTTCAATTTCGCCATATTTCCTTTTGTTATTTATGTACATCTCTATCTACTGTGTTGTGTTGGGTACATGTCCCACTGTGACGACACATTTTATATCGATGTGGATTGGTATAATCGTACCAGTATAAAGAGGGTCGTTACAGAGATTTGTATCAGAGCCACAGGTTGAGATTGTACGTAAGTAAGCTATCATCTACACAATATTTCAAAGTCTTTATAGAATTAGTCCATACATGTGGAAAATATTTAATAATGAATTAAAGATAGTTAAGAAAATGGTTAGGACTAAGTAACTTAGATTCTAACTAAGTTAATTGTTTTACAGGCAATGGCGAGCCGAGGTAGCACAGTACCCAGGCTTAGGAGGACGAGCAGAGGCATGAGGAGAGGGGTGAGCAGTAGGCCCCAACACCCCAGGGTCCCATGGTACTTCCACTACCACCATCTGTGGACTATGGTGTGTTCATGCAAGGCCTGGTCCAGGCGATGCAGACTCAGGCTCTGTAAGGCCCTTGATTTTTAATCTTTGAGTGATTTCTTATGTATGTATAAATGTATGCCATTGATATATAAATTTTATTGTACATAGTACTTACTTTTTCACATTGTATGAATAAGTATTATTTTAATGGTGCATTGTAGATTATAAATAAATAAATAAATAAATAAATATATATATATATATATAGCAGGGAAGATCAACAGGGAACCCGGATAAAGAAGGATTTGAAGGCTCTTTGGCTCTGGCCGAGGAGAGCTTCTTCAACTCAAAACATCGATTGGGGATTTTATCCAAGGCAAGTAACCCATCCACATCATCCCTACATGTGTCTAGTATGTCCCAGAAATTTTTGGATTTTAATTCGAGTCTTGGAACCCCCCATTCAATCGATCTTTTACGTTCAGTCTATGTTCTGCACAGACAGGAACTTAACGATAGGATCTATTGCCGTTAAGATCTAAACTTGGCGGCGATCTTTGTTGCCGTTAACTTTGTAGGTGGCCACCCCTTTCCGTTTAGTTCTTCAGACAGAAACAATGTGTCTGCTGCCCTATAAAAACTATTTTCTCAAAATTTTCTGCGCATGAGGATATAAGATAAACTTTATATGATATGTAAATATCTGTGTGGAAGCATGTTGTGGATTGTTATGAATTTCTGTGGATTTCCCACATTATTAAAATTATCAGAAATGTCTAGTTGACAGGTTTTAATCTTGTAAAATCTCAATTATGCAAATCTGTGTGGAATTTAATAGTCATGAAATTTCTATATATCAGTTAAGGGTTTTAGTTCACGTTATCTAAAATTTGGAATTTTATGATATCTGTGTAAATTATTAAAATTTCTGAATGGTAAAACAAGGAGCATGCTGATTTAGTATAGAAATTCCAATAAATGGTATGAAAGTAGATAAATTTCTGAAAATTAGCATATGTTCAGTACTATCAGTATGCATGTGTAGCATGAACTATAGGTCTGAATGATAACAACTATGTAAATTGGGCTATTTTAACTTGAGATATTATCACTGTTCTAATTTTATTAAATAGTGGATATTTCCAAAAATTATGAACCTTCGTATATGTGATATGTGAATAGTAAATGACCTATGGTTAAAATTTCACGTTCATTGGATAACAGTAGGCACTGATTATAATATTTTCATCATGAAAAGGGTATGGTTTAGTGTAATTAAAAATGATTAATGTAATTACAGCATGATATGAATCAATTAGTAGTTGTGACTGATTTAGTTCTATTAATAGTAGTACCATGATAGGGAACCTGAACCATGTGCATGAATGTGAAAATGAGAACAACGGGTTAAAATGGTGTGAAATTGTGCGTGTGTTTAAATGGAAAATGTGTAAATGTGCCAATGGGTGACACTGCTACCTTAGAGGGCTGTGGAACTGTACTGTGGTAAAGTCCCCATGGGAAGGTTCATAGTGTGTGATGTCCCACGGGCATTGGGAAATGATTATATGTTAATATGAACTCTTGTGATAGCATGTGAAATGATAACTTCTTAAATGAATATGTTATGTACTTAGCAAAACAACAAGCTTTTTCATGTGTATAAATGTGTTATTCATGTGAATATGATTATAGAATCCATGCTAGAATAGTCTCTTTCTTTATGTGTACAACTCCATGTTTAAGATGACAAATGTTAACATGTGAATATAAATGTAGTTAAATGAAACTTAGTTTAATATAATGTTAAATGTGTACAGAGCATGTGATAGGCTTTAAGTTATTGAACACTTTGTACTAAACCAATTCCATGTGTAACATGTGTAGAGATCATGTTTAGGTTCTATTTGCATAAATAGCTAAATCCATGCTTATATGTGATTGTGTGGTATGAGAATGTGAATGTTAGGTGATGCATGTAAGTTTAATGTATTTAGAGTTACTTGTTGAGTTCTTTTGAACTCATCCTTGCTTCGGCATACAGGTGCAGACGTTTCTACTTCTTCCGAGGAGATCGTTAGGAGCGACTCGGAACGGGAGTAGGAGACCTCGTTTAGATTCAGCATTGTACTTTCATTTTCATAAGTATGTAATAAAAAGACTCTGCGTAGTCTTATGTGGACAATGTATTTAATTCATCTCTTAGTTATGAAATGTTTAGTTCTCTTTTCCTCTATATGGACTGTGAATAGAATGTGGATGATGGAATAAGAGTTACTTTCCAGTCATTTCATTTCCGCTGTCATGTGTTATATATATATATTTGTGTATGTTTCAGCCTAATTGTACAATTGTTGGGTAAATGTCCCACTGTAGCGGCGTTCGTTATACCGATGTGGGTTGGTGTAACCATACCGGTATAAAGAGGGTCGTTACAGGCTCAGATACAGGATGCATTACAGGCTTAATTACACGCATATGTTAGAGTTGTTAAAAAGGGAGTAGTCTATTTTGTTGAATGTATGATTACTTGTGTGTTGCTTGTTGTCTCAGGCTCAGGCTCCAGCTCTAGTTCCCCAGGAGCATGGCCATAGTGGTCCATCCATCATGGAGAGGTTTAAGAGGATGGCTCCATCTCCTTTTAAGGGGGAGAGTCAGCCCCTTCTGGCATAGAGCTGTAGGTGGAGAAGATCTTCTGAGCTATCAAGTGTGCGGAAGAAGATAAAGTTAGCCTGGCTACTTACATGATATAGGTACTTAAAGTATATGTACTTTTGCAAGGTTAAGATTTTAGTTTGGATGGTACTTATGGGTTGTATTTTGCAGGAGAGAGTTGATGTTTGGTGGGCCTCTGTGCTACATACGAGGTACGAGGTACGAGGATGGTGCTATAGAGGTGACTTGGGCCTAGTTCAGTAGACTCTTTCAGGCCAAGTTCATCCCCGAGCACATTCAGGACAAGATGGAGCTAGAGTTCCTATCTCTCACACAGGGCTCCATGAATGTCCTGGAGTATGAGGCCAGGTTTGCCGAGCTTTCCAAGTACGCTCCCCACATTGTTGCAGATGAGCGCAGGAAGGCCAAGAAGTTTGTGATGGGGCTCAAACCATCACTCAGGTCGAGACTGGTTGCTTTTGACCATCGGACTTTGGATGAGGCTCTCAGTGCAGCATGCAGGCAGGAGAGCGAGATGGATCAGTATATAGAGGAGAAGAGGGCAGCCCAGAAGAGGTCAGCGCCACCTTTCCAGAGGTAGGACAGGAAGAAGGTAGCGGTGTACTAGCAGCCACAGCGTTCAGTAGCAGCTTCGAGTCAGTAGGCAGTCGTACCCCATACACCTAGCTTCAGGCCCAGTGATAAGAAGGCATGTCCTCATTGCGAAAGGACACATGGCAGATACGAGTGTTGTAAGCTTGCAAGGAAGTGCTTGAAGTGTGGCAACACCGAGCACCAGATCAGAGACTACCCCAGACTTCAACAATTTGCTCAGAGAGAGGTGCTAGCCTCAGTTGCAGCAGCAGCAGCGGCACCAATGACAGGGAAACCAGGAAGGCCCCGGGCCCAAGCCTGAGTGTACGCACTAGCTTGTGAGGTCGCAGAGTAGGTTGAGAACGTCACAAAAGGTATGATCTTAGTTATGGGTGTACAAGTTCGAGTATTGTTTAATACGGGTGCTACACACTCATTTATTTCCGAGCGGTTTGCTAAGTAGTTAGCAGCAGAGTCTGGAGTTGAGGCAGAGGAGTTAGAGGTTCCCTTGTCTGTTCACACACCAGTAGGTACGGTAGTGACCAGGAAGTGTATCCCATCTTTACCTATGTTCATTGAAGATCGAGGCTTGTTCGAGTGCTTCTACTTGCTCAAGAGGAAGGACTATGATGCTATACTTGGTCTGGATTGGCTTGAGGAGCACTATGCCTTGGTTGATTGCAGGGGATAGAAGATTACTTTCCGTATTCTTGGAGAGGATGAGTTTTCACATCCGTTGCCAAGGAATCTAGCAGGAAGGTTTGTGATCTCTGTCATGAAGGCTATGAAGATGGTAAACCAGGGTTGTGACACTTTTCTTTCCAGTGTAGTCTTAGTTCCTAAGGCCGATCAGTCACCTACCCTTGAGGAGATCGAGGTTGTGCAGGAGTTTCTAGATTTGTTCCCTGATGATTTGTCTAGATTGCCACTAGCAAGGGAGATAGAGTTCACTATAGAGTTGCTTCCAGGCACCTCACCTATCTCTAAGGCTCTCTACCAGATGTCACCTGTGGAGTTAGATGAGCTGAGAAAGCAATTGCAAGATTTGCTTGACAAGGGGTTCATTCACCCTAGCGTGTCACCATGGGGTGCACCTATGCTATTCGTGAAGAAGAAAGATGGTTCCCTCAGGCTATGCATTGACTACAGGAAGCTCAATCAGGTGACAGTGAAGAACAAGTACCCCTTGCCGCACATAGATGATTTGTTTGATCAGCTGCAGAATGCATCAGTGTTTTCCAAGATAGATCTATGGTCCGGCTACCATCAGTTGAGGATCAAGGGAGAGGATGTGTCCAAGACGGGGTTTAGGGCCCGCTATGGACACTATGTGTAACAACCCTCTTTATATCGGTACGGTTCTACCAACCCACGTCGATATAGAAAGCGTCGCCACAGTGGGACATTTACCCAACACTAATACGGTAGGCTGAAGTATACACAAATATAAATATCACATGATAGCAGAAAAGAAAGAACTAAATGAGATATCTTATTCCATCATCCACATTTTATCCAAAGTCCATATAGAGGAAAAGAAACTAGACATTTCATAACTTAAAACAAATGAATTAAGTACATTGTCCACATAAGACTACACAGAGTCCTTTATTACATACTTATGAAAATGAAAATACAATGCTAAATCCACAATGTCTCCTACTCCCGCTCCGAGTCGCTCCTAACGACTTCCTCGGAAGAAGTAGAAACGTCTGCACCTGTATGCCGAAGCAAGAATGAGTCCAAAAGAACTCAACAAGTAACTCTAAACACATTAAACATACATGCATCATCTAACATTCACATTCTCATACCACACGATCACATATAAGCATGGATTTAACTATTTATGAAAATAGAACCTAAACATGATTTCTACACATGTTACACATGGAAATTGTTTAGTACAAAATGTTCAATAACTTAAAGCCTATCACATGCTCTCTACACATTTATCATTATGTTAAACTAAGTTTATTTAACTACATTTATATCTTCACATGTTAACATTTGTCATCTTAAACATGGAGTTCATACACATAAAGAAAGAGACAATTCTAGCATGGATTCTATAATCATATTTACATGAATAATACATTTATACACATGAAAAGCTTGCGGTTTTGCTATGTACATAACATTTTCATTTAAGAAGTTATCATTTCACATGCTATCACAAGAGTTCATATTAATATATAATCATTTACACAATTTCACAGTTTTCACATGCATACTTCCTTAAGCACAAGTTCACATTATTTAAATGCCGTGACACATAGCCCAAACCACCATTAGAAGGACACACACTAATCACAACATATATCTATCACCTAGGCATTCCAGTGATAAATCTTAGTTACTGCGCAGAACCGGGAGAAGCACTCTCCACCCTAACCAACGATACTTGTTCGCCTCTAGGATTTAATCCCAATGCCCGTGGGACATCACACAGTATGAACCTTCCTGTGGGGACTTTACCACAGGACAGTTTCACAGCCCTCTAAGGTAACAGTGTCACCCACTGGCACATTTACACATTTTTCCATTTTAACACACACACAATTTCACCCCATTTTAACCCGTTATCCTCATTTCACATTCATGCACATGGTTCAGGTTCCTAACATGGTACTACTGTTAATAGAACTAAATCAGTCACAACTACTAATTGATTCATATCATGCTGTAATTGCATTAATCATTTTTAATTACACTAAACCTTACCCTTTTAATGATGAAAATATTGTAATTAGTACCTACTGTTATTCAATGAATGTGAAAATTTAACCACAGGTCATTTACTATTCACATATCACATATACGAAGTCTCATAATTTTCTGAAATATTCACTATTTAATAATGTTCAAACAGTGATATTATCTACAGTTAAAATAGATCAATTACATAATTGTTATAATTCAGACCTATAGTTCATGCTACACTTGCATGCTGACCGTACTAAACATATTGTAATTTCTGGGATTTTAATTATTTTCACACTATTTATAAAAATTTCTACACTAAATAGGCATGTTCACTGTTTTTCAATTCAGAAAAATGTAATAATTTATACAGCTATCAGAAATTTATCAAATTGTAACAGTACATTCTGATGATGATTTAACTACCATAGAAAATTTATGACATCAAACTTTATCACAAAATCATGTAACAGTAATTTAACATGCTCACTATAATGTTTCAAAATTTTCCAGTAATTATTGCAGTAAACGAAAATTCATCAAAATTTCATAACATACTCCATGGTATATATATATACTTTATAACATACAAGATTTACCATATATCCTCATACACAGAAATCCCAGAAAATAGGTTATAAAGGGCAGACAGACTAACTGTTTCTGCCTGAAGAACTAAATGGCAAGGGGTGGCCGTTTACCAGGTTAACGACAACAAAGATCTCCTCCAACTTAAGATCCTAACGGCAAGATATCCTGCCGTTAAGTTCCTGTCTGTGTAGAACACAGACTGAACGCCAAAAGATCACTTGAATGGGGGTTCCAGGGCACAAGAAAAAATCTGTAACATTTCTGGGACATACTAGACACATGTAGGGATGATGTGGTTGGGTTACATGCCTTGGATAAAATTCCCAATCGATATTTTGAGTTGAAGAAGCTCTCCTCGGCCAGAGCCAAAGAGCCTTCAAATCCTTCTTTATCCGGGTTCCCTGTTGATCTTCACTGAACACCAGCGTGGGGAAGTCGTTCCTAGATGCTCAGAGTCCTCTCCAGTCAATGCTGATCACCGGATGAAGCCTCCAGTAGCCGGATCGAAGAGTTCCAAAACAAGTTTTCGCACAGAAAGTCTAGGTTTTTGACCCAGAGTCAAAAGGACAGACTTGGCCGAAATTGGACAATATAAAGGGTTGGGGGTCGGATACGCATAAGGGTTAGGCTAGGTTACTGTTGGGGAACGGTTTCCAAATCAGAGGGTGACATTTTTGGGGGCGTTTCCGGATCTGAAATCGCAACAGATCTGGGAGGTAAACATCAACATCTATAGCCGCCAATTCTGAGTAGGCGTCCATCGATGTGGCCGCTGATTTAAGGTCAACGTCAACTGATGTTGACGCCAACAAGTCATTTGCACAGAACTTAAAACTGCAGAACTATATACATCACACATATGTATATATATATATATATATATATATATATATATATATATATAAACAATGCATACATCACAATATTATTTACTCATGCAATATATATATAAATACTATGCACAATACTCTATACATCAATAAATGTACTCATATACGCATATATATATAAGCAAACACTCAAGATGAAAATCAAGGGCCTTACACTATGAGTTTCTTGTGCTTCCATTTGGTCTGACTAACGCCCCTGCAACATTCATGGATCTCATGAATAGGGTGTTCAGGCCATATTTAGATAGTTTTGTTGTGGTGTTCATAGATGATGTGTTAGTCTATTCTCCTAATGAGACTACACACCATGAGCATCTAAGGATTATTCTGGAGGTTCTCCGAGAGCACAAGCTGTATGCTGTGTTGAGCAAGTGTGACTTCTGGATGCGTGAGGTTCACTTCCTTAGTCATGTTATCTCAGGCGTTGGAGTTGCTGTTGATCCGGTGAAGGTTCAGGCGGTGTTAGAGTGGGAGACTCTGAGGACACCATCCGAGATCAAGAGTTTTCTTGGGTTAGCAGGCTATTACAGGCGATTCATTGAAGGCTTTGCCTCTATCGTAGCACCTTTGACTCAGGTGACCAGGAAAGGGGTTAAGTATGTGTGATTTGAGGATTGTGAGAGCAGTTTCCAGATGCTGAAGACAAGGCTAACATCTGCACCGATGTTGATCTTGCCCAGTGGTGCCGAGGGTTTTGCGATCTATTTTGACACTTCCCAGATAGGCCTTGGTTGTGTTCTGATGCAGCATGGTAAGGTAGTTGCCTATGCTTCTCACCAATGATTTGGAGTTGGCGACTGTGGTTTATGCACTGAAGATCTGGAGACACTATCTTTATGGTGTCAAATTCGAGGTGTTCATTGACCACAAGAGCTTGAGGTACCTTTTATCTCAGAAGGAGTTGAATTACCTATGGTAGAGAAGGTGGATAGAGTTCCTTAAGGACTACGACATCGAGCTTCAGTACCATCCAAGGAAGGCGAATGTCTTGGCAGATGTGCTTAGCAGGAAGAGGTCCGTACTTCGGCAGGATTGAAGATGCTGGAGGATGCGGCATGTGCTATGACTGAGCTAGAGCCATAGTTGTGTCAGACTTTCGTGGCACAGTTGTCTATCCGATCCAGTGTGTTGGACAAGGTGATTGAGCAGTAGAGAGCCAACCCCAGACTTCAGGAGATGGTGGGCAAGGCAAGCATTGCTCGGGATGAGGACAGTGTCATTAGATTTCAGCACCGAGTATGTGTACCAGATATAGTGGAAGTTCGTGAGCGAGTACTTGCAGAAGCTCATAGGTCTCGATTCTCCATTCATTCAGGCAACACTAAGATGTACCAGGACTTGAAGAGATCCTTCGGGTGGTCAGACATAAAGAAGGATGTGGTAGAGTTTGTATCCAGATGTTTGGTGTGTCAGCATGTTAAGGCCGAGCGTCAGAAACCATCGAGCCTTATGTAGAAGATGGAGATACCTGTATGGAAGTGGGAAGCAATCACCATCGATTTTGTGACGGGTTTGCCCAGATTAGCTAAGGGCAATGACTTAATTTGGGTGGTTGTAGACCGTTTCTCCAAGACTGCTCACTTCTTGCCGATGAAGAAGAAACAGTCTGTGGAGAGCTTGGTAAGGCTGTATGTTGGCAGTATTGTGAGACTGCATGGTGTGCCGAAGTCTATTATCTCTGACAGAGACCTGCGATTTACATCGAGGCTGTGGCAGGGTCTTCAGAAGGCTTTGGGTTCTAAGTTGAAGCTTAGTTTGGCATTTCACCCTCAGACAGATGGCCAGTCTGAGAGGACGATTTAGATGCTCAAGGACATGTTGAGAGTGTGCGTGCTTGATTGGAAGGGAAACTGGGAACGTCACCTACCTCATATGGAGTTCGACTACAATAATAGTTTTCATGCGAATATCGGCATGGTTCCATTCGAGGCTTTGTATGGTCGGCCTTGTAGACCACCTTTGTGCTGGGAGGAGATAGGCGATGGGCAATTGGTTGGTCCTGAGTTGGTGCAAGAACCTTCGGATAAGATTTAGCTCGTCAGGTAGAGATTGGTTGTAGCACAGGATAGGCAGAAGAGCTATGCCGACAACAGAAGGAAGGACTTAGACTTCGAGGTTGGCAAGCAAGTTTTCCTCAAGGTTTCACTTACTCAAGGCGTGGTTAGGTTTGGCGGGCATAGCAAGTTGAGTCCGAGATTCATTGGCCCATTTAAGATTCTCAGGCGGATGGACAGTGTGGCGTATGAGCTAGCTTTACCACCAGCGCTAGCTAGTGTGCACCCGGTCTTCCATGTGTCTATTCTCAGGAGATACGTGCGAGATCCATCACATGTTATCCGTCACGAGCCAGTGGAGATTCAGCCAAACTTGTCTTATGTAGAGTGACCAGTAGCTATCCTAGATCGGAAGGTTTAGCACCTCAAGAACTAGGCTATTGCATCTGTGAAGTTGTTGTGGAGAAACTTCTCATGGGAGGAGGCTACATGGGAGCTTGAGGAGGCCATGAAGAAGCAATATCCCCATATGTTTGGTTAGTATTTCTGCTCTAACTTTGAGGATGAAGTTTTCTTTAGGGAGAGAGGGTGTAAGGCCCCCAATTTATGTGCATATTATATCTGTTTTGATGTTTAAGTGTTCTGCCCAAAATCCCTTCTTAACGTCAACATCCATTGACGTTAAGGGGTAGTTGACGGCAACACGTGTCGTTTACTCTGTGGCCAAAGGATCTAGACGTCAACATCGATCAACGCCTATTTCTGGTTGATGACAGCTATGTGGCTATTTAGTTCTCCAACTGCGTTTGGGATTCAAGATCTAAAGCTGACCCGTTTTCTCTGGAATTTGATTAGGAAACCTATCCCCAATGGTCAAGACTCTTAAGACCTAGGTTTTCCCTGACTCTATTGCCTATGTAACCTAGACATCTTGGTTAGGAGAGGACCTTTGGTTCAAAAGAGGTTTTCTAGGTTTCAAGGAGAGAAAGAGAGTTCTTGCCAGGGTTTGATCTGGTGATTGGAAGGCTCCATTGGCGATCTTCTGAGACTGGGAGACTCTCCTAGAGGTGGAGGAGCTCTCCTAACATCGGGGGATCAACTGTGCAAGCATGGAGATCAGATTAAGGCGAAGAACATCACCTCTTTGGCTTGGCCGAGGAGGGCTTCATCGCCAAAATTTGATCTTTAGAGGTTTTTATTGAGGCAAGTAACTTAGCCCTTGGCCCTATCCTCACGGTTGCGATAGGCACCCTGGTCATGACATGGTCGCGCCAGGGGTGCCTTTCGTGACATGGTTGTATGGCAACACACCTGGCCGCCGCGACATGGTCGCGACGAGGGTTGGCATTGCTTTCTTGTCTCGGTGTCTGGAGGTGTTGCGACTACTTTTCTGACCGATGCGACTGCTATCCTTTCTGTCAGAATGGCTTTGTCAGGTGTCAGATGCGTACAACATTGACGTGACTTGTCAGGCCGTCGCATTTTGGTTTCCCGATCTTCGAGGTTTGACAGCCTTTTGGGGTCGCACCGGGAATGGCTGTCGCGACGCCTAGGGGCATCGCGACACGGTTGTTGTTTCACCGAGCCGACCTGTCACGTCTTGGTGGCCGTCGGTTTAAAACCGAGGTGCGCCCCATTTTCCCCTCTAACCCTTCTCTTCTTCTTCTTTCCTCTTCTCCCTCCCTCAAGCTCTCTTGCGATTCTTCGATGGTTCTTAGTGCTCGTGGTGCTCGTGTTGAGGTGGTGTCGCCCCGTTCGTGCAGGGGACGTGCTCGTGGTGCTTGGAGCGAGGAGGAGGTGGTCATTCTGATGTGAAGGCCCCAACGTGTTTGCTCTACTTGTGGAGGTAGGGACCCTTGATCCTCTTGCCCTAGCATTGTTCCCTCCCCCTGGAGATCATACTTTCCCCATGGTTTGGGTTGAGGGAGTGTAAGATCCATGCTCGTGGTTGAGTGAGACTCCCCATCAAGTGTAGATTCTTGTAAATCCATGTTGTGGGGTTTTAAGGTGGTTTGCATGGTTTAATAGCTTTCATACATGTTAAGCATGCTCCCCTCCCCCTGTGGTGTGTTTGTAATCAGTTTTTGTGGAGTCTTCGCCGTTTCATACTTCTTATTATACCCGTGGCACCTGTGCTAGTTCCCTAGTATGGTCATACACTAGTCGTCGTCCGGTGCTTGGCACTTGAGGGCTTGTCCCATTAGAGAGGTTGTTACCGTTGCGTGGGACCCTCGTCCCCGCGTGCCTGTTGAGGGAGTACTCTGGGTGGCGGGTGTGCTCGAGTCGCGAACTTTGGAGCGGAGATGAAAATAGTGGTTAGGACAGTGGCATTGAGTCATTTGCAAAGCTCTCGTAGTTGGTCTAGGATGCCGAGGTCGTTTTAAGGAGTTCTTTCCGGCGCAGTCCAGCTACTCCTTTTCTCACTGCCTCACTCTTTGCAGCCCCGGAACCGCTTAGAGAGTCTAGGCGTGGGACCATAGTCCGGCCAGACTATGGCAGTTACTGTTGTGTTACTTGTGTCCTGCCTCACTCTAACGAGACATGGAGGTTTGGACCTGGGACGAGGATAAGACGTCGGTAGACGCACCTGACCGGTTGACTAGTAGTAGTGCTTTCTGTAGCTAGTGTTTCTTGTCCAGGTGGGGTTCCCCCTGTCTGTGTTGCTAGCTATGTGGTGGTCACGACAGCAGTCGTATGGAGTTTCCGACCGTGTTGTACTTCTGTACCGTTGCTAGTTAGTAGCTTTGCTTCCGCACTTCCATTCGTAGGTAGAACATATAATTGCTATTATTTTAATAGATTATATATTCTTCTGCCTGTTAGAGCCAGTAGGAGATTGGTAGTCCCTACTGAGCTTCTGTTGTGAAGCTCATCCCTCCTTTTTCCCAGGTTAGACTTCTCAGCAGCGGCAAGGCACGTGCTGGGCGGAGGAGATGGGGTGGTAGTCGTGGTCCCCGTAGCTAGTAGTGGTTTCCCCCTCTCAGTGCACGTCACCCTCGGGGTATGCCCCTAAGGGACTTACTATCCCCTGCCTTTACTTATACTAGTTGTGAGTGTTGGGACTGTACTTAGAGCGGCACACAGCGGTCTCACTCTTCTTTCTGTTTCTATGTGTGCACTTCTAGTTTAGCAGTTGGCATTTACTTTCGTTACATATCCTATTAGATTTATATTATAGCCCATTCGAGTCTCTGGATTCGTGGGTGGCGACCGCGATAATCAGGTCCTCGGCGTGGGCTGAGGGTCGGGCTCTCGCGGTCGTTACAGTTGGTATCAGAGCGAGAGTTTGACAGCACTTGTAAAGGATCTAAACTGCAACCGGAAGTCCTAACAGTAGTACAAGTACATTGCTAGCCGCCCGAGTTGGTATTATTAACCTTACTGATTATGTGCAGTGTAGGATATGGCTCAGCGCAGGCGCAGGTAGGTCATAGAGCTGGTAGAGCAGCAGGATGACTCGGATATGCCTGCGTAGGAGTGGGTCCCAGAGGAGGTGTCTGTAGAGGAGTACGTGGCACAGCCTCAGGGAGCACCGACAACGGCAGCAGCAGGAGTACCAGCCCTACCACAGCAGTATGCAGATTGGTTCCCCATGGCAGAGTAGTTCTTCAGAACCCTGTACCAGGGAGTGTGGTAGCCTGGGCAGGTGGCAGCGGGAGGTCAGCCTCTAGTACCTCCCCCAGCGGTACCGGAGCAGCAGGCAGATCCAGAGGTGGAGCAGCCTGCATATAATGGCCCTGGATATTTATGCCAATTAAGGCTCCATATCCAAGTTCACTTCCCGCGATCGGACCGAAGTCTCGCAAGGGATAGCTTATACACGTGTCTAGTAAGAATATAAAAGACAAACACAACAGTATAAGACACAAGAAAGTACATGTGCTCATACCTATATATAACAATTTACAACTGTCCCAATACATTATTGCATGTCCAATTAAAAAGTACAACTACCTGGGACATACCCCGAGGGAGCACAAGCTCATACAACACAACTAACACTAGTGCTGGTGGTCTAAGTCTGCCACAATGCCTTTGCAAGCCATACCAACGGTAGGCCCTGAAAAGAACTGTAGGGGAGTGAGCCTCAACAAGTCACAGGTTCAGTAGGGAAACACCCAAAACTAACACATGAAACTAAAGTGACCTCCACCCTAAAGGGTCTCACTGGCAACTCCGATAGCCAAACCATATCATGCTCACAACATTTATAATAAATAACAATTTAAACAGTAATTCATAAACAAATATATAGTTTTTGGAAGGAAAGAGGAACCTTAGGACTAGCACAGCATCACTAGTCCGCCCAACAACTAAAACGCCTAGGCCACAAGCCTCACAGGCAAACCACTATAACAACTAGTCGCCTAAGCTATAAGCTACATAGGCAAACCACTGCCTAGGCTACAAGCTTTACAGCAAACCTCAAACACATGGGTAACAAGACTGCTAACGCAGAGCTGGTCCATTATACCTCAAACCACGATATGTCGAAAGCCACACACATGGTAGCAAGACTGGCTACAGCTGGCCAATCCATCACACACTAAAACCATACTCGGAAGCCTACCTGAGGAAGGGTAAAACACAACAAGTTGAAGGTCTCACCACATGACCTTCACAGAACTCCGCTCCACTACAACAATTGAAAGGGCTGGTACATAATGTACCATGAGAAATAGATACCCACGAAGGGTACAAGTACATACAACCATGAGGTACCACCAGAAAGCCTCAGTACAATTGTGCCTCCTACTAGGCACACCACAAGGTCAAACCTCAACCAACATATCACTATACACAAGCCACGACCACTAACAAAGCACGAGTCGGAATGAACGACGCCACCACACAGGAACAGACTACTGGTTTATGACGCTAGTTTCCACCCCAGACAACACAACACAAGAACTACCTCTCAGTCTCGCAGTCATGGATGAAAGGTCCAACTGCCGCTCCACAAGCATACGCCAAAGAACAGTGGAGACCAACCAACACCACACCTACAGACCACACAGCTGCAAGCCCATGCCTAGCACCTTTAGGGACTCTGGCCTAAGCTCCGTAAAGTGAGGCACTGGAAAACAAGACTAGTTGGGGACCAGTGTCGACTGTTGGTGTCCATACCCCCAACCACGAGCGTGCTACAAGCAACTGAACACAAACTCTCACAAGTCGCTGCCCTCTGTCGTCTTTCCCTCAGCCAGACATACAACTCAAACACAGGAGTAAGGGTGTCTAGGATAGATGACACAGACCTCGACGGTACATAGAGTACCGGGGCAAACCCCGAGTACTAACGTCCCTGGCTCACATAAAACCTGGGGTACCCGACTAAAGAGGCATTCCGGAATCGACGCCGGACCACCACACTCGGAATGCATAAACCACAATACATACACTTTTTATCTTTATTACAAACCACGGTACACATGTGAGGAATAGCTTGTCCTGGTCACTCTGTGACCCACAAGCTAGCCTACATAAACACATACACAATTTACATTATACATTAATAACTTGGCCTGTCATTGGTCACGAGGTGACCTCTATTGCCGCATTAAACTCATTACACGATAACCACTTAATAACCATACTTATGCTTTACTAATTAATCATCTTAAATAATCTACAACAGACATTAAAGGACCAAGGCTAGGTTCACACTAGAACCTCACTGCCCAGTCACCACAAACCACCTTACACAGATCACTCAAACCATGTAGACATTATACGAAACATACGAGCAACACCCTAACCACGTAAACAACACACTAACCATATAAACAACACACTCAACCACGTGAACCACATGCTACTCATATGAACAGTATGCTCAAGGAGCATTACAGGTGCCAATGCACCGATTACCAAAGCCATGCACAACACATAACGATAATCTGACGATAATATAGCCATGCGTAGACATATAGCCCCCGGGACCCTTAACGCGACAGGGTCCTTGGTCGCCATCAGGACGCTACCCTTCGATATGTCGTGTTCAAGAGTAGAACGCGATGGGTCAAGCTATCGCATTCTAAACGCGACACCCTGGGCTGTCGCCTTCACAGGCGAAACCCTAATCTGGAAACCCTTCTCTTGATCTTCCATGCAAACCACCCTAAACTGTGTTTCAACCCATTTTTCATGCTCATTTCATTGCCCTATTATGGTATCTACTGTTTTGAAAGCGATAAACAATCTAAACATGCATTACACTTGATCCACACAACAAAACGAGGTGGATTCTCCCTACCTTCACGAAGAACACGCAAACCAACCACGGCACGGCGTCTCCTCCGCTCCATGCGATGTCCTTGCGGCAAGAGCGTGCCAAAAACTCCTCCAGAATTCTGGATCACCCAGAAATCCACCGCTGCAACCTCCCTTGGCCGAGCAGAGCTTGCTGAGCTCTGTTCAGCTGACCTTGCTTAAAAACCCATCGTAGTTGGGAATGCAATGTAGCCCTCCGTCGCGACCTGAACACGACATCCTAGGCCGCCGCCTTCCTAAGGCCGACGTCAGCAAGTCGCCCAATGCGCGACACGTGGCACACATGCAGACGAGGACCGTATCTGGGTCGGCAAGTAGAACGTGACCACCAGGGCCGTCGCGTTCAGAACGCGACACACACCCGTGTCGCGTTCACAGGTAGAAAACCTGTGAGCGCTTTGGCCCAATCTGCCGGCCCACAAAGCCTCACAACCGGCGAAAACACCTGAAACACAGACTAATGGGCCACACACTGGCCACCAAACCCGCTAAGCAAGGATCCACAAAGATCCAAAAAAAATGCGCAATGTTACATTATTATCACCTAAAAAGGAATGTCATCCTCGACATTCAAAACAAAGCACAGTAAACTGTATTATCACCTAAAAAGAAAATAAACCATATACAAAACAAGTAGGATACACTTCCTGTGCACTTTCCTTTAAAACCATTCGTGCTGACTAATTTATCTGCTCATTTCCATGCTTATTCTGCTTTCCCTTTTCTTTAATTCCATTCACAGTTGCACTGCCCGATTACTACATTCTACTCTTTCTTTACCTTTCAACTGTAAGCAATTCTACCTTGCTGTTGGTGCTTTATCTCCTTGGACTCAACCTACTTCCACAATTTCCCAGCTGTGTTTGCAACATTTCTTTCTAGGCCACTTTTCTTTCTTGATTTTTTTTTGTATCACAAACTGCTACCCTTAAATGCTTTACCATGTAAAATCGTCTTTAAATTCTTCAAATTTCTCGATGCTTTTCCCTTTTCTGCCTTTCACTGCCAATTGTTATTCTGCCTCAACTTTATTCACATTCTTAATTATCAACTTCTTATAAAAAATCACACTACCATAACTGAATTCCTTGTCTCTCTGTACCATTCTGTCCATATTATTTTTATTCCATTCTGGTTAAAAACCACTATTTCTTTACCCAACTATGCAAAAATCTCCAATTTTTCTTTAACATTCAATCTCGGATAACCTATGAATATTAAACCTTCCATACTTCCGCTGCGCCACTCTGATTACACTGAATATCTAACAAAATATTCCATAAATTCTGCTCCCAATATTACTCACAATTACTTCTCCCTTTTATTATTATTCTAACTTTAGCTGGGTTCAATACTAACTTTTCTCGCTTCTCAAATCACTTTACTTAATCAATTAATGGTGAAAGAAAATATGGAAATTTCTGGACTATTTTCTCTAATGCTTCAGTTCTAATTGTGCCACATGCTTTAATTCTGAATCCTGCCATACCACTACTGACATACTTTGCTCTTTACTTTCCTTCATTACTTAAATAACATTCTCTAACTGATCTAATCAATCTATTACTTAATCCTTCAAAATATCTATTCTCATTGCTGTGATACTGCATTCTTTTATCAGAAAAATTAGACTGCTCAATTAATTCTGCACATATCCTACCTTCAACTTTATTAAACTCTCTTTCAATCAGGTGCCATCTAACTTCAAGCCCTTCACTATTTAACTAATCACATCTTTTCTTTTTGTACTTAATAATTTCAAATTTCCATTTATTTCTTTTCTACTCTGCCATACTCTGATCTGCACACTATTCCTTAATTGTTCTGCCTTTTATTCTTACATCAAACTCTAAAGTACTTTCTCAAGATAATACCTATGCTCAATCTGAACCACTTTCTGTGTGCTGCCATGCAAACTCTTGCTGAACATTTCCCAAACCTTTTAATTATATCCGTTTCATAATCTGTTGCACTCTTTCTATCCCTAATCCATAACCTGCCAACTACATCAACCATAATATCATTCTTACAAAACATTTCTCTTAATTATTCTGTTGTTTGGATTATCGTACTTTACCATTCACACTGCAATTCTCGCCATCATATAAACATTCTTTACCAACAACTACCAAGGTCATGACCTGAAACTGATCTATTTAAATACTATAATTTGCTCTGTCTGATGTCTCTATTCTACTTTATTGCCTTACTTTCTAATGCTGAAATCATTGCTACTATACCATACTTACCGCTATCTTTTCCATTCAAACCTTTACTTCAATTCTTTACATAGTTTATGTTGCTGTTCCACTTTACCTAATGCTGCTTAACTGCTTCTCAACTAATCCATTTCTTTCTATTTTGACCCTTATAACTGTTGCCCAGCTAGCAAGCCCAGAGGGGGGGTGAATGGGATTCTAAAATTTTTAGATTAAGACCTATTAAAAAAATGCTTAACAGAAAAAACTAAAGAGAATAGTTAGTATTAGTATAACTGAAGACAAGCAAATGCACAAAAGCAATCACACATGCAACAGGAGAATTTTATCCTGGTTCGGCCCTCCTATACCAAGGAGTCCTACGTCCAGTCCCCAAGCAACAACTTGGGCTTTCACTACCAAGGGTACTCTCCCCCTTAAGGACCCTTACACATCCAACCGCAGCTGGCCTTCTCTTCTAACCCCGAAGAGGAATACAAACACCGTGATACATAGGTCTTCCTTCCTTACCGAAGGGAATACAGACCACCTGTTCACAACAAGTCTTCTCTTCACAGCCCCAAGAGGAACTTCACAACAAATGTGAATAAAGGCGAAATACCCCAAGACCAAGCTTACAACAAATGCTCAATCTGAGGCAGTGACTGAGAGAGAAAGATTTACACTAAGAAAAATCTCTCAGATCACACAAGCTCTCCAAAGGCTAAGGACAATGAAAAATGAAGAGCAAGAGCTACAGCAAGCTAGGAAGTGAAGCTCAGGGCTCTTCTTTTTGATGCTCGCAAATTGTAAGATTAAAATTGAAAAGTTGTTCTTTACGGAGTCATCAGTCTTCTATATATCCTTCTGTTTGAAAAATGTATCCGTTGAAGTGTCCGTTGTTTCTAGGTTGGATGCTCGTTAGACTACATGGTTCATCGAGTACGACAGGTGTGCTTATAGTCATTTAATGCTTTACGACCCATGCACACAAGGAGAAGATCCATCTTGATATCCTTCAGCTTCTATTTGTTCAACGTTGTATGACATGGTACTGGCAGAGACCTACACACATTAAATGCTAAAGCATAGATAGCTAGACTGTCTCCATGCTTGTCAGTCAATCGTTTGAAAGAATATATACATCAAAATAGAAATGCCATTCTGCTATTTGAAAAGTGTTTCTTATAGAAGCATGGGAATAGAAGATATCCAGATATACATCGTGTAGTGAAATGTACAGTCACAATAAATGCATGGATATTGGAGAAGCATGCAGGAAGACTTTGACTTTTATGATATTTGAAATTATATTTGAATATCATGAAGTCGATGTGTTCTATGAAGTCGTTGTTCTACTTATGAAATCGTTATATGAGAAAATCGTTGTTCAATCAAATCTTTATATAAGTAGAGGCAAATCGTTGTGAACACCAACCATTATACAATTATAGTCAAATCGTTGTACAGATATAAACAAATTGTTGTTTGAGCAAGTCGTTGTTCAAACATAAGTAAATCGATGTTTGACCAAATCGTTGTTCAAACATAAACAAATCATTGTGAAAGCGAATCGTTGTTTGAACATAAGCAAATCGTTGTGAGCAAATCGTTGTATAAGAAATCGTTATATCTATCGAATCGTTTGTGGCGACCAAGTCGTTGTTTTAATAAACAAGTCGATGTGAAACCGAAATCGTTGTGTGACGAAATCGTTGTTCTCACTTAACAAATCGTTGTGAGACGAAATCATTGTTCTCACTTAACAAATCATTGTGAGACGAAATCGTTGTTCTCACTTAACAAATCGTTGTGAGATGAAATCGTTGTTCTCACTTAACAAATTGTTGTGAGACGAAATTGTTGTTTGCTTTATTGAATCATTATAGCAACCAAGTCGTTGTGTAACTTATCAAATCGATGTAGTGATCAAATCATTATGTAACTTATCGAATTGTTATGCTTATAAAGAAATCAATACGTATGAAATAGATACTTATGAAATCGTTATGCTCTAAGGAAAACGTTACTTATGAAATCGTTATGCTCTAAGGAAAATGTTACTTATGAAATCGTTATGCTCTAAGGAAAACGATACTTATGAAATCATTGTGAACTAAGGAAATCGTTATGTGGTGCTTATGAAATCGTTATGCTTGTAAAGAATCGTTATGCTATAAAGCAAATCGTTATGGACTTAGAAGAATTCTATGCTCTGAACTTTTAAACAACAATGTGTAAGGATTACTTACAGATTTTGCTTGAATTTTTTCCTATGGATGAACTTCATGAAAACTTGTTAGAAAATAATTGTTAGGATTTTGTTGATCACCAAAATTGTATATAATTAAATAAAATTAAATGGGGATAGACTGATCATCAATCTCCCCCTTTTTGGTGATGACAAAACATATCATAAGAATATAAGATTCTGAGAGTAAATTTGAGAAATGCATTTCAGATTAGTTATTTTTCTCCCCCTTTTTGTCATTTAGAAAAAAGAGACTGAACAAAGACAAAAGGAAGAGAGAAAAGATAAGTGAGAGCCAAAGAGCAATTCTATTAATCCTTGGGGGGTACAGGAAGATAGAAGGTAGGAGACAAAAGAAAGGCATGGCGAGTAATGATTGGCCAACTCCATTGTTCCTGCTCTTCAAAATGTGCCAGAAAAACACCCCAAGCAAATAGTATAAGAGGATCCCATAACAGGTGCCATTCGCTGAATATGAAGATCCCTCTGAGCAATGATGAGGTCTCCATATGCATCCCTGCTAAGAGACTTCATGCAGGTGCTGGTAGTACAAAATTGGCATGCTGGAGGAATTGATCTTGAGAGATTGGATAGAAAATCTGCTGCAACTTCAGTTTCTCGCACATGGCTACATACACCTTGTACCGTTCAACCCAAGTGGTGAAGGGATCCTGAACAAGGCGGATGGAGTTCATATCAAGGAAATCTTTAGCAGAGACAAGAGGCTTATCAGCTTTGGCTTGAGAGGAGTTGATATCATCAAGTTGCTGAGTAGAGAGAGGGTAGAATTTGGCTCATTCAGCTGGAGACAACCACTCACATTCTGACAACAGAGGGCCAGAACATCTAAATTGATGTGCCCCAGATGATACTCTCGGAACAAAAAGCGATGGAATGCAACCAAATTGCCCTTCTGCACATGAATTCTTGCCATGACTCTGGCATAACGTTCAAAGATGATAGGGCCAACTTCTGAATCCATAACCAGAGAATGAAGAGGAGATAGAAAAACTATCGGAGGCATCTTCAAGGTTGCAAAATCTACTTGAATTGAGGAGGAGACAGCCACATCTGACCTAAGATTGGAGATAGCTTGCCTAAATTGGCCATGCTGAACTTTGGGCAAATTATTGAGATATCGATAATCGTTGAACATCTTAAAGTATTTGATCATTTTATCTCTTTTTGAATGAAGGGAGCCCAGATATCCTTGTGATGGAACACAAACAACTCAGAGAGAGTCAAGGAATGATCTCTAGGTGGAAACCTAGCTGACCTTGCAAGCAAAAACTTATTATACAGAGACTTGTGGCCCCGAGCCCATTGCTCTTCAGTTTTGCTTCAGTCTTGGAAAAGATTTTTGACTTTTCAGTCTTGGAGAGAGAAGAAAAAGGGAAAATGATAGTGAGATGGTCGGTAAGGTTGAGGTGTGGAAGTCCAAAAATGGTGGCAAATGTGTATTTCTAAAGGAATCCTCGATAGAGGGCTTGTTGCGGTTTTCAACTGTGAGGAAAAACCAAAGAGGTGGAAAACGAGTCTCAGAAGAGAGAGTATGAGTGGAGGAAAAATTTCTTTTCATAGGAGCAGAGCTAGAAGAACTGTCCTATGAGAATGAGTGCTAACTTTCAAACTGAGTGAAGAATTGCTTCTTCAAACTCATCTTTGATGTCCTGGAGGAAGGGACCATCAAGTTGATCATTCTTTGGAATGATAGTTACAAAGGAGGGAGGAGTAGGAGGATGAAGAAACGAATGAGAAGGGGAAGGAGAAGGTATGGAGAGTTCAGCTGAGGAGGGACTAGAGGAGGAGGCTCCAGTTGAGGAGGAGGCTGGAGGTGCCTCACAAGAAGGAGGAGGTGGAATATGGGTGGAGGAAGCAGGAGATGATGATGAGGTGGCGGGAAATTGACTAGGTGAAGAAATGTGTTTAGGAAGAGGTTGTTTGATGGTGGCAGGAGCAGGAGGAGCAGTGGAGGATGATGGTGGAGAAGGAGGAGCTGGTGTTGGGAGAGGAGAAGAGATAGGGGGCTCTGGGGCTACAGCCTGGACTTCACTTGCAGGTACAGCACCAGATTCCACTGGCGCGGAGGGCCCATACACATCCTCAATTACTGCTGATGGCCCTGACTACTCAACCTCAACAGGCCCTGATGGCTGGACTGCCTCTTCTACAACCGTTGGTCCGGATGGCCTAGCAATCTCTTCTGAACATGGCCCTGGTGGTCGGATTACTTCATCTGCTTGACTTGGTCCTGATGGCCTAGAACTGCTGGTAGGAGCTGCAGGAGAGGGAGCATGAGGGGCAGGAGTGGATTGTGCCCTCAAAAGATCTGAAAGAGTAGCCACTGAATCCTTTATGCTGCTCATCTCACTTCTCACCCATCTGAATGCATTTCGGACCATTCCTAGTTCCTTTGCTGCAGTGCTCTGCCTGATGAAAATTGAAGCTATATCTAATTGGACAGAGCAGAGAATTTGACGTTGAGCATCCAATCTATCAATAATCAGTTTCATGTTGATTTTCAGCTTCTTCTACCTTAGCCTCCTGTGTGGCTTCCTTGTGAGGAGAGGAATCTCAAGAGCTACACCCTTGCCTTTATCAGTAGCCCCAACAGCGGGCTCCACAAATTCTTCATCTTCCTCATCTGAGGTGCTCTCCAGAACACCTTCTTTGAACTGATCAGCAGGGGCACTGGCTGCCTGCTCCCCTAAATTTCTGCATTCTATTCAAAATCATGCTCCCCCTGAATAGGAGCATCCTCCATCTGAACATCCACATTGTGGCCTGGTGCCACAACTTCAGCCAAATTTTCTTACTCTCCCTAAATGTTTGCAATAGTTTCCACAAGATCTTCAATGATAGAAGCAACAACTGTTGAGGGGGTTTCAACCTCTGATACTTGCCCAACGAGCTCAAAATGCTCTGGAGGTATATCCTCAATCCTGCTCTCACTGACCACTGGCATCTCTATCCTGACTTCCTCTTGCTGATCTTTGACATCTGACATTATTGCTGCTGCCACTACTAGAGCTGTTGGAACTTCAGGAGCTTCTGCCACTGGAGCCTCAATCCTTACTTGGACCTCTGATTCTTGAACTTGAGGAACATCTGGACCCTCTCCAATGATAGCCTCACCTTTAGCAACTGAGGTCTTGGTCCACACACCAGCAACAAGCGAAAAACAACTTTTCTTTAAATTTCTGGACCTAATAGCTTGGCCCATTTTCTCAGAAACCTCACCATTCAAACTGATGTTGTAATGCTGAAAAGTCTTTGTCAACAGGTGAGCATAAGGAAGGGACACATTCAATCTGATCACCCTATCCCAAATCATAGCTGATGCAAACATCATCCTTTCGATCATAAGTTCTGTCATGTTAATATCTTGGTTCTGGATGGCCCAGAACATCATATCCGAATCTGCCTTGGTACAAGTGGAGAAGATAGCGCTCTTGAGCACAAGAATCTGACACACTATGAAGTGCAGAATCTGATTAAAGGCGCTCAACTAGTTGATATCTAATTTTCCATCTTCAACTTATATTCTGGTCCGATAATCCGCAAGCCCTTGGCCTGAATATCCACAATATCTACCCCGCTGTGGCCGGTGGTAGAGACTCTAAAGAGGGATTCCAGAAGATCATAAGTGATATGAATCTGGGTTCCTTTGACTGTGGAGGTCAAGGACCCATCTGCCTCTAATCTCAAACAAACATAAAATGCTTTCAACAGGTCTGGATAACTTGCCTCAGAAAAAGTTGCCATCTGCGACCACTTCATCCTCTGCATCGCTGCTGTTATGCTATGCATGCCATTCTTCTCCAAGTCTGCTACATCCACTGCTTTGTTGCCGCACAGCTTTGTCTTCACTGCAGTGAACCGCTCCTTCTACTCAGCCATGAGGAAAGCAGTGCTGTAACCCCCAACAGTGCCGGAAACCCCAGAAACTGCCATGGAATTGAATGAGGGGAGGTTCTGGAGGATCGAGAGGAAGATTAGAGCAGAAGCCCTCAAGAAATTTTTGCGGGAAGAGAGGGATTCTTTGAAAACTACACATAATCGATGCTGAAGACGATAGGGTTTATCGTTCTTGGCGAGTCGAAAGGGATGAGAGAGGGAGGTGAATCACTATGGCACATATTACAGGATATAAGAGATAAACTTAAAATGCCTTTTTGAAAGGATAGCGCAATAAGTGCAGAAAATGACAAAAAATAGACTATCTCGAGATAAATAAAGTCTTTTGAAATAATGAACCGCCCATGCTATTTTTGATTAAAGAATTTACTTAATTTCCGGGCAGAGAATAATTGTTATTATGAAATTATTGTTATTTCAGCTATATACAGATAAATCTACCACAAATTACATATACCTAATTCCCTTCTAAGAGACGTAAATCTCTCATTAGGTAAGGCCTTTGTGAAGATATCTGCTAACTGATTTTGAGTATCTATAAAAGAAATATTTATATTACCATTTGCTACATGATCTCTAATAAAATGATATCTAACCTTTATATGCTTGGTTCTGGAATGCTGAACTGGATTCCTGGTGAGGTTAATGGTGCTTGTATTATCACATAGCAGTGGGATGGTCTTTATGTGAAATCCATAATCCTAAAGTTGGTGTTTTATCCGTAGGAGTTGTGTGCAACAACTTCTAGCATCCACGTACTCAGCTTCAGCTGTTGATAGTGCTACTGAATTTTGTTTCTTTGAGGACCATGAAATCAGACATCCTGCAAGAAATTGACAACAACCACTAGTACTTCTTCTATCTACTTTTCATCCAGTATAGTCAGCATCAGAATATCCTACCAAATTAGCTTTGCATGATTTTGGATACCACAAGCCTGGATCCTGAGTTTTAGCAAAATATCTAAAAATCTTTTTTACAGATATTAAATGAGAATCTTTAGGATCAGCCTGATACCTAGCACACATGCATACTTTGAATAATATATTAGGTCTACTAGCTGTTAAATAAAGTAATGAACTTATCATACCTCTGTAGATCTTTTGATCTACATTCTTACCATTTTATCACTGTCTAGTCTTGTAGATGTGCTCATTGGTGTTGACAGTGGCTTCGCATTTTCAAATCCAAATTTCCTTAGTAATTCCTCGGTGTACTTGGCTTGGCAGATGTGTGTACCTTCTTTGCCTTGTTTGATTTGAAGTCCAAGAAAATAATTTAGCTCCACCATCATGCTCATTTCAAATTCTTCCTGCATGGGCTTTTCAAAGTACTTGCACAGAGACTCGTCAGTAGAACCAAATATTATGTCATCTACATAATTTTGTACAAGCAATATATTCTTGACTTTTGATTTAATAAATAAGGTACTATCTACTTGTCCTCTGATAAAACCATGATTTAACAAAAATGTACTAAGCCTTTCATACCATGCTCTTGGTGCTTGCTTTAAACCATACAATGCTTTATGCAATTTGAACACATGATTTGGAAAATCTACATCAACAAAACCAGGAGGTTGTTCTACATAAACTTCCTCCTTTATATAGCCATTTAAAAATGTAGATTTTACATCCATTTGAAAGAGCTTTAAATCTAATACTGATGCATATGCATGTAAAATCCGAATTGCCTTTAGTCTAGCCACTGGTGCATAGGTTTCATCGAAATCTATGCCTTCCTCTTGGGAATAGTCATGAGCCACCAGTCGAGCCTTGTTTCTAGTGATAACACCAGCTTCATCCAATTTGTTCCTGAACACCCATTTGGTGCCAATCACAGGATGATCTGACGGTCTCGAAACAACGGACCAAACTTGGTTTCTCTTGAACTGATTAAGTTCATCTTGCATGGCTAGTATCCAAGATTCATCAGATAGTGCTTCATTGACTGTCTTAGGCTTAACTTGCGATACAAATGCTAAATAGTCACAAGGAATAACATTACCTCTTGTTCTTACCCCAACAGATGGATCTCCAATGAAGTTATCTCTTGGATGAACCTTCTTGTATCTCCATTCCTTTGAAAGATCACTGTGAGATATTTCTTTTTGTTGCAGTTTTTCTAAGGGTGGATCTTCATTATCCTCAATAGATGTGTCCTTCAATTTCTTGGACAATTTATCTGCATCATCATCATCACTATCTACTTCCTTTCTCAAGGAAGGGTTAGATTCATCAAAAATAACATGGACAGTTTGCTCAATTAATAGACTTTGTTTATTAAAGACTCTATAACCTTTAGGTTTAGAAGAATACCCATGAATATACCTTCATCAGATTTGGAATCTAACATACCAATATCTCTCTTACCATTATTGAGGATGAAGTAAGGACAACCGAAGGGTATGAAAGACTAATCTTAGGCTTCTTTTCCTTGTACAATTCATATGATGTTTTCTTCAGGATTGGCCTGATCATCACTCTATTAATTATGTAGCATGATGTGTTGATGGCTTCGGCCTAGAAATACCTTGGGAGATTGTATCCTGATAACATTGTTCTGGCCATGTCCAATAAGGTTCTATTTTTCCTCTCAGCTACTCCATTTTGTTGTGGTGTCCTTGGCGCTGAGAAATTATGCTCTATTCCTTGATCATTACAAAAATCTGCAAACTTATCATTCTGAAACTCCTCCATGATCTGATCGAATACTGATAATGCTGAATTTCTTATCCTTCTGCACTAACTTACTAAATTTCACAAATCTTTCAAAGGTGTCATCTTTATGCTCCATAAATGATATCCAAGTAAATCTTGAATAATCATCTACAATTACAAATCCAAAATTATTTCATCCTAAACTGGTTGTTCTTATTGGCCCAAATAGATCCATATATAATAGTTCCAAAGGTTTAGAAGTGGTTATAACTGTTTTTATAACGGTCCTGGATATCTACACCCAATAAAGGTCCATATCCAGATCCGTCTCCCGCGAACGGACCGAAGTCTCGCAAGGGATAGCTCGTACACGTGTCCAGGAAGAATATAAAAGACAAACAACAACAGTAAGAGACACAAGAAAGTACATGTGCTCATATCTGCGTATAAAAATTTACAACTGTCTCATTACATTATTACATGTCCAAATTAAGAAAAGTACAACTACTTAGGGCATACCCCGAGGGAGCAGAAGCCCACACAACTGCACTAACACTACTGCTGGTGGTACAAGTCTATCACGACACCTCCGCAAGCCACAACAATGGTAAATCCTAAAAGAACTGTAAGGGAGTGAGCCTCAACAAGTCACCGGCTCAGTAGGGTACCACCCAAAACCACACATAATACGGGAGGACCTCAACCCCAATGGGTCTCACTGGCAACACCGGTAGCCAAGCCATATCATGCTCACAACAAAGCATAATTATATCAATTGACATAAATCCCGGAAAGAAGAAGAGATAGCAGAAGTAGCACCACGCTACTAGTCTGCCCAACAACTACAAAGCCTAGGCCACAAGCCTCATAGGCACACCACCTCAACAGCTAGATGCCTAAGCTGTAAGCTACACAGTCAAACCATTGCCTAAGCTACTAGCTTCACTGGCAAGCCTCCAACACATGGGTAACAAGACTGCTAACCAAGAGCTAATCCTTTATACCCTTCAACTACGATGTATCGAATGTCACACTTAGGTAACATGACTGGCTACCACGATGCCAATCCATCGCACACTAAACCATATTCGGAAACTTACCCAAGGAAGGGTAAAACACAATAAGTGGAAGGTCTTACCGCATGACCTCCACTTCACCACCTAAAAAGGCTAGTACTCAGCGTACCACGAGAAACCAATACCCACAAAGGGTACAGGTACCTACCACCATGAGGTACCACCACTGAAACACAAACACAACTGTGCCCCACCAGGGCATACCACAACCAGTCAAACCACAACCAATGAGTCTCCACTCACCAACCACAATGTCAACCATGCCAACACCATGGCACACCTCGACGGGTAAAACCACAACCAACACACGCTACAACCAGTAGTAGAGCACAAGCGGAAAGCACGACGCCACCACAGGGGACAGACTACTGGTTCATGACGCCAGTATCCAGCCTGGACAACACAACACAAGAACTACCTCTCAGTCTCGCAATCACGGACGTAAGGTCCAACTGCCGCTCCACAACCACAAGTAAAGCCAAAGAACTGTGGAGACCAACCAAACCACCACAACCTACAGATTACGTACACACCCTGCAGGCCCATGTCTCGCACCTTTAGAGACTCTGGCTCGAGCTCCCTAAAGTGAGGCACTGGTAACAGGACTAGTTGAGGCCCAGTACGTCTACTGGTGTTCCTAAGCCCCCAGCTACGAGCACGCTACAAGTGACCAAACAACAAACTCACACAAGTCGCTGTCCTCAGCCGGACGACAACTCTACCCGAGAGCGAGGGTGTCCAGGAGGATGGCAAGACCTCAACGGTACCATTATACCGAGACTATACCCGAGCACACACACATGTGCCTGGCTCACATAGAACTTGGGGCACCCAACTGAAGAGGCATTCCGGAATAGGTGCCGAACCACCACACTCGGCTAGCATACAAACCACATCAATCACTTAATACCTCGGTGTAATGTATATTAAAATATACTAAACATAGTTGGCTTGTCATCGTTCACCATATGACCTCCAAACCATCTCAAATTAGCACACACTTATATCATCATAGTACAACGCAACCTTGCCTATCATTGGTCACTCTGTGACCTCCATGGCAACACATACTACTTAACTCATATATCATTATAATACTCTTTAAAAAACAACAATAGACTAGGGCTAGGTTCATATGTGGACCTTCACGGCCCAGTCACCTCATACTGACTATACCAGTTATAATACAATAATCATAATATCAAACCACTAGCCATGCACACTCATGCACGACACACTAACCATGTAAATGTCACGTAAAAACATGCTCACTATGTGAGCACCACCCTTATCACGTAAACAACACACAAACGACACACTTCAAAAGCACTACACCTGCCAATGCTTCACTAGCATTTCCATGCACAATACTTAAATGATAACTGGATAAAACAACCATCAGAAGCACCCTCGGCTGTGGTCGCGACAGAGGACAAGGCCGCCTTCTGATCGCGACTCCACGACATGGCACGATAGGAAATTTATGTCGCGACGGGTCGGCCTGTCACGACCTGGTTGCGACAGTCGGGTCAGTCGCCTTCTCAGGCAAAAACCCTAACCCGAGAACCTTCTCCGGATTTCCATGCAAACCACCTTTAATTTCTATTTTTCATGCTTTAATGTATAACCTAGCATGTTATCTATTGTTCTTAAAGCTTTAAACCAATCGATTACGTACCACATACAATCCATGCAATCAAACATGGTGAAATCTCCCTACCTTCATGAATAATGCACAAACTGGCTACGACATGACATCTCCCCACTCCATGCGACGTCCTCGTATCGAGAGCGCATCGAACACCATGCCGGAATGTCGAATCACCTCGAAATCTGCCCCAGCTCTTCCCCTGGGTAGAGCAGAGCTTGCCAAAGATCTATTCGGCCTGACCTTCTTAAAAACCGCACAGCGGTTGGGATCGTGATGTACCTCCCCGTCGCGACCTTGTCGCGACAGACTAGGGCGTTGCCTTCCCATTCCCAACGTCAGCAAGCTACACTCCGTGCGCGACACGCAGCACGCATGCAGACGTCGACCCCAGGAGCGGTAACCAGAACACAACCACCAAGGCCATCGCGTTCAGAACGCGACCTGCACTCCCATCCCGTTCACATCCAGTGAACCAATAGGCACTATGGGCTTAACCTGCCGGCCCACTAAGCCCCACACAACGCGCGAAAACGACAACCAAAGCCCGATGACCCCACATTGGTCATGAGCACCACACCAAAACCAGTAAACACGGATCCAAACAACCACTAAATGATGATGCACGAAGTTCCGAAAATTGCGCTACGTTATAGTTTTTGACTTGAATGATGACTTTCTGTGCTTCCCCTTTGCACAAGGTTTACACACACCTTCTATCTTTGAGCTTATTTTGGGCAAACCTTCTACTAGATTCCTTTTGACCAATTTTCTGATTCCATCCAAACTGCAGTGACCTAGTCTTCTGTGCCACAGTTCAGCTGATTGATCTTTGTTTGATGCAAGACATATATCCTAATCCTTTGACTCTTCTAGATGTAGTACATACCGGTTCTTTTCTCTATTGGCTTCAAATACAATCATTCCGTCTTTCATGATGCTGCATTTAGACTCTTGAAATTTAATTTGATGCCCCTTGTCACATAGCTGGCTGATGCTGATCAGGTTGTGCTTTAGTCCTTCTACACATAGGACATCTTCTATGAGAGTTCTGCCTTGACTGCCAACTGATCCGCAACCAATCAATGTTCCTTTTCCATTATCGCCATACGTCACTGCACCTTCTTCATCTTTAATGGAAGAGAATAATTTTCTATTCCTTGACATGTGCCTTGAGCACCCGCTGTCCAGGTACCATTTTGATGCTCTAAGGCTTCCTTGCAATAGAGACATTAAGATTTAGGTACCCAAGTTCTTTTGGGTCCTTGCTGGTTAGTTTCCTCACTTTTTCTTTTAAGTATCCATTTTAGGTGTTTAGTGGGACAAGTTATTTTAGTATGTTCTAATTTATTACAATGACTACAACAAGATGTTCTATTTACCTTTTCAGTTGGGATGTACTTAAATTTAGTTTTATATTCAGTGTCTTGTTCAACTACAAATTTGGAGCTAGATATACTTTAGGATGAACTATAGTCTCTTCATTTTCAGGTGGAATATATCCTAATCCATGTTTCTTCTTCCTTGATCTTCTAGCTCCTTTTAGTATTAAGGTTGATTTCCCATTGGTAAACTTTTCAATGGTATTTGTTAAATATTCATTTTCTTTAGTTAATGTGTCAACCTCCCTTTTAAGTTTGTTAGTTGTTTCCTAATTTTCTAGTTTTGTTATCTGTTCATTTTTAGTTTTCAAATCTTCACATAATAAATCATTTCTCCTTTTTAGTTCTGAATTTTGTTTTTCTAACTGCTCATTTTCAGATTTTAAATCTGAGTTAGTAATTTCCAAACATGCATGATTTTTCTTGGTGGTTTTTAGCAATTTACATACAGCTTTATATTTACTATATAATTCATTGAAAGCATCATCTAAACTATCATAATTAGACTCATTACATAAAGTAAATGATGAGTCAGAAGTTACCTTGTCGTCGGTGTTTGGCATGAAGGCCAGGATGGCCTTTTCTTCTTCTTCACTAGAGCTTGACTCACTATCTGAATCACCGTCGTTGTCCCATGCTGCTGCCATGGCTTTGTTCTTATATTTTATGAATTTCTTTGCGTTGTCCTTCTTTCTGAACTCTGCCTTCTTCAGCTTCAGACATTCTGCCTTGATATGTCCTGGCTTCATGCATTCATAGCATATAGGTTCGGATTTCTTGGTGTCCTTGGCTTCAGATTTTTTGAAATCCTTTCCTTTCTTTAAATATCTTCTTACAGATTGATATTTCTTTTTAGGCAAAATCCACTGCAGTCTTCGACATAGAAGAGCTTCTTCATCTTCACTAGCTTCACCACTATCTTCATCTCCTGATTCTTCTTCAGAGCTACCTTCTGTAGATTTTAGAGCATTACTATGCTTCTTCCTGCTTGAAGATTCTCTAAGCCTTTCCATATTTATTTCATGGGCCATAAGTGACCCGATAAGCTTCCTAAGTGACATTCTCTTAAGATCATTGGCTTCTTCTATTGCTGTCACTTTTGGTGTCCAAGAGGCTGGTAGGGATCTCAATATTTTTCTTACCATATCTCCCATATCATAGATCTTTTCAAGACCAGCCAAACCATATGTAATATATGTGGATCTACTGTACATTTGTGTAATTGATTCTCATGATTGCATTTGAAATCGCTCATACTGAGCTACCAAGATATCTATCCTTGTTTCCTTGACTTTGTCTGTTCCCTCATAAGTAATTCTAAGTTTCTCCCACATTTCCATCGCTGATTTGCACGCTGAGATCCTATTGAATTCTTTCTTGCTCAGCGCACAGCACAATATACTCTTTGCTTTGCAATTTAATGATATCTTCTTCTTGTCATCGTCTGTCCAGTTCTGCCTGTTGTTATGAACTACTAGATCTCCTTCTTCTATGATGGACCATATTTTATAATCGAGACCTTGCAGGAAGAACTCCATCCTGGTCTTCCAGTAGTTGTAATCTTCTCCATCGAATATGGGAGGTCTGTTGACAGACTGGCCCTCTGCATATCCTTGAGTTGCCATTTATCTTTTCTCTTGAGATTGTGAGATCTTCTTTCTTGAAGACACTTGGCTCTGATACCACTTGTTGCCTAGCTAGCAAGCCCAGGGGGGGGGGGGTGAATGGGATTCTAAAAATTTTAGATTAAGACCTGTTAACAAAAACGCTTAATAGAAAACACTAAAGAGAATAGTTAGTGTTAGTATGACTGAAGACAAGCAAACGCACAAAAGCAATCACACATGCAACAAGAGATTTTTATCCTAGTTCGGCCCTCCTATACCAAGGAGTCCTACGTCCAGTTCCCAAGCAACAACTTGGGCTTTTACTACCAAGGGTACTATCCCCCTTACGGACCCTTACACATCCAGCCGCAACTGGCCTTCTCTTCTAACCCCGAAGAGGAATACAAACACCCTGATACATAGGTCTTCCTTCTATACTGAAGGGAATACAAACCACCTATTCACAACAACTCTTCTCTTCACAGCCCGAAGAGGAACTTCACAACAATGTGAATAAAGGCGAAATGCCCCTAGACCAAGCTTACAACAAATGCTCGATTTGAGGCATTGACTGAGACAGAAAGATTTACACTAAGAAAAATCTCTCAGATCACACAAGCTCTCCGAAAGCTAAAGACAATGAAAAATAGAGAGCAAGAGCTACAACAAGCTAGGGAGTGAAGCTCAGGGCTCTTCTTTCTGATGCTCATAAATTGTAAGATTAAAATTGAAAAGTTGTTCTTTACAGAGTCATCAAATTTCTATATATCCTTCTCTTTGAAAAATGTATCCGTTGAAGTGTCTGTTGTCCCTAGGTTGGATGCTCGTTAGACTGCATGGTTCATCGAGTACGATAGGTGTGCTTGCAGTCATTTAATGCTTTACGACCCATGCACGCAAGGAGAAGATCCATCTTGATATTCTTCAGCTTCTCTTTGTCCAACGTTGTATGACATGGTACTGGCAGAGACCTGCACACATTAAATGCTAAAGCATAGACAGCTAGACTGTCTCCATGCGTGTCAGTCAATCGTTAGAAAGAATATATATATATCAAAATAGAAATGTCATTCTACTATTTGAAAAGTGTTTCTTATAGATGCATGGGAATAGAAGATATCCATATATACATCGTGCAGTGAAATGTACAGTCACATTAAATGCATGGATATTGGAGAAGCACGCGGGAAGACTTTGACTTTTATGATATTTGAAATTCTATTTGAATATCATGAAGTTGATGTGTTCCATGAAGTCATTGTTCTACTTATGAAATCGTTATATGCGCAAATTGTTGTTCAATCAAATCTTTATATAAGTAGAGGCAAATCGTTGTGAACACCAACCGTTATACAATTATAGTCAAATCGTTGTACAGATATAAACAAATCATAGTTTGAGCAAATCGTTGTTCAAACATAAGCAAATCGTTGTTTGACCAAATCATTGTTCAAGCATAAATAAATCGTTGTGAGAGTGAATCGTTGTTTGAACATAAGCAAATCATTATGAGCAAATCGTTCTATTAACAAATCGTTATATCAATCGAATCGTTGCGGCGACCAAGTCGTTGTTTCAATAAACAAGTCGATGTGAAACCGAAATCGTTGTGAGACCAAATTGTTGTTCTCACTTAATAAATCGTTGTGAGACAAAATCGTTGTTCTCTCTTAACAAATCGTTGTGAGACGAAATCGTTGTTCTCAATTAACAAATCGTTGTGAGACGAAATCATTGTTCTCACTTAAAAAATCGTTGTGAGATGAAATCGATGTTTGCTTTATTGAATCATTACTGCGACCAAGTCGTTGTGTAACTTATCAAATCGATGCAGCGATCAAATCGTTATGTAACTTATCGAATCGTTTTGCTTATAAAGAAATCTATACTTATGCAATCATTATGCTCTAAGGAAAACATTACTTATGAAATCGTTATGCTCTAAGGAAAATGTTACTTATGAAATCGTTATGCTCTAAGGAAAATGATACTTATGAAATCGTTATGCTATAAGGAAAATGATACTTATGAAATTGTTGTGAACTAAGGAAATCGTTATGTGGTGCTTATGAAATCGTTATGCTTGTAATGAATCGTGATGCTATAAAGCAAATCGATATGGACTTAGAAGAATTCTATGCTCTAAACTTTTAAACAACAGTGTGTAAGGATTACTTACAGATTTTGCTTGAATTTTTTTCCTGTGGATGAACTTCATAAAAACTTGTTAGAAAATAATTGTTAGGGTTTTGTTGATCACCAAAATTTTATATAATTATGTAAAATTATATGGGGATAGACTGATCATCAATAACTCTACCTTGCTTCAATCATTCTTAACCTTAACCTTAATCTTTTCCTAACACCATTTTTACCTCTCTTCTTCACATACTATTCCCAATTGTTAAATGTCATTAACCTTATTTTTAGCACTGCACTCTTTAACAAATCCTTCCATGAAATCCTCACAAACTTCTACTTGCCAAACAAATATCTCTCTTATGAAATTCTTAGAAAGGTCTAACTGTGCACTGATCTTCCTTTACTCTTTCTTTACCTAACTGATCACCTCTGCACATACTTATACTGATCTTTTCCATCAAACTTCCTGTTAGCATCATTATTCACAGCAGCATTATTCTCAAGCTCTTTACCACAACCATCTCCAATCACAGATACATTTAACTTGATTGCCACACATTACTGCTCTTCTGTTTACTAATACTTCCTCTCAAACTAAGCTGAGTCATACAATGATTCCAAACCTTCTATAACGCTAATCACATGATTAACTATACTGTTTTATTCTTCATTAATATCATTGTTCCACTGCTTTTTACCATATCATTACCTTATACCTGTCTCTGCCAGCTCTATATCTTACCAAAATATCCCAAACACACCTTTTTCAAATATTACTCCCCCCTTTCTAATTATCATAACCAAATTCACTAATCCTTTTCATTTCTATTAAACAAAAACTTTTAGACAATTGCACGTTAATTGCAACTGGCACACAAATGCAACCTCTCAACTTATACTACTAATCTCATCCTTTCTTTGCCATTTCTAACAACTGCTCGGTGTAAGCAATCAACCACATTTCATAAACTAGATTTCCTCTAACCACATCTTTCCTCAGCCACTACCAACAACTGCCACTCTTATAAAACAAACACACAATTGACATGGCAAAACTCACGTGAAAACCACTTTAAACCACATAAAACTACAGACTTACTACCAGCAGTGGACATTAAACCATGTCTTGGGACATTGTAATCTCAATATCTTTTCATATTCTAACTGAATCATTGCTCTGATACCAACTATAATGGCTCTGTATATTTATGCCCATTAAGGCTCCATATCCAAGTCTGCCTCCCGTGATCGGACCGAAGTCTCGCAAGGGATAGCTCGTACATGTGTCCAGTAAGAATATAAAGACAAACACAGTAGTATAAGACACAAGAAAGTACATGTGCTCTTACCTGTATATAACAATTTACAACTATCCCAATACATTATTACATGTCCAATTAAAAAGTACAACTACCTAGGGCATACCCCGAGGGAGCACAAGCTCATACAACACAACTAACACTACTGCTGGTGGTCCAAATCTACCACAACGCCTTTGCAAGCCATACCAACAGTAGGCCCTGAAAAGAACTATATGGGAGTGAGCCTTAACAAGTCACAGGCTCAGTAGGGAACCACCTAAAAACAACGCACGAAACTAAAGAAACCTCCACCCCAAAGGGTCTCACTAGAAACTCTGAAAGCCAAACCATATCATGCTCACAACATTTATAACAAATAACAATTTAAACAGTAATTCATAAACAAATATATAGTTTTCAGAAGGAAAGAGGAACCTTAGAACTAGCACAACATCACTAGTCCGCCCAACAACTAAAATGCCTAGGCCACAAGCCTCACAGGCAAACCACTATAACAACTAGTCGCCTAAGCTATAAGCTACATAGGCAAACCACTGCCTAGGCTACAAGCTTTACAGGCGAACCTCAAACACATGGTTAATAGGGCTGCTTACCCAGAGCTGTTCCATTATACCCCAAACCACGATATGTTGAAAGCCACACACATGGTAGCAGGACTGCCTACAGCTGGTCAATCCATCACACACTAAAACGATAATCGGACGCTTACCCGAGGAAGGGTAAACCACAACAAGTTGAAGGTCTCACCACACGACCTTCATGGAGCTCCGCTCCACCACAACACCTGAAAGGGCTGGTACATAACGTACCACGAGAAATAGATACCCACGAAGGGTACAGGTACCTACCACCATGAGGTACCACCACAAAGCCTCAGTACAATTGTGCCTCCTACCAGGCACACCACAATGCATTAAACCTCAACCAACAAATCACTCTACACAAGCCACGACCACTGACAAAGCACGAGTCGGAAAGAACGATGCCACCACATAGGAACGGACTACTGGTTTATGATGCCAGTATCCGCCCCAGACAATACAACACAAGAACTACCTCTCAGTCTCGTAGTCACGGACGAAAGGCCCAACTGCCGCTCCACAAGCACAAGCCAAAGAATAGTGGAGACAACCCAACACCACACCTGCAAACCACACAGCTACAGGCCCATGCCTAGCACCTTTAGGGACTCTGGCCTAAGCTCCCTAAACTGAGGCATTGGAAAACAGGACTAGTTGGAGACCAGTGTCGACTACTGGTGTCTGTACCCCCAACCATGAGCGCGCTACAAATGACTAAACACAAACTCTCACAAGTCGCTGCCCTCTATCATCTTTGTCACGCCCCGATATCTAGCAGCGGAATAAATACCGGGGGCGTGAACGATACAAGTAGGCGTATCACAGTTGAATAGCGCAGAGTCACAATTGAATATAATAATACATTCGAGACTATAATATGGTCACCAAAAGTATACTTTATTCCATTCCATTCAACTAGTTACAACTTTACATAAGAAGAACTCACTGAAAAGGGTTCATTATTCAAATAACAATGTTTCTCTAATACATCAACTACTCAATTGTCAATTTCTAAACTGTCATCTACTCATATGGTGGATGCTCATCACTCTTGCCCTGCCCCATCGGACTCCACTGGTTCTTCATCACTTTCTGAAAAGGGCAGGATGATAGGGGTGAGCGAACTAGCTCAGTAGGATTTACATATCAATTTGTGCGGGCACTAATATACATGATTAACATTTTAAATAGGCAGATATGCATATGAATATGCTGACAATGTATGCAATACTAACATATTGAATAGCAGAATAGAACGGATATCATATCAGATCAAAATGTCGAGTTGCATATATAATGGACAGATATTTCAAGAGTAGAATCGTATCAAAAGAGATTGGCCTAGAGGCCTTCTCGGAACACCTTTTGGGCTGTTTTGGGATAGTGTGTTGACACTAGCTCAAGTAGTGTCGACACTAGAGGCCCTCCCAGAACAAAACCCATAGGTCAAGTGTAACCCGAAAACATATCTCATGCAGCGGTTTACTTATCCCACTTATAACTCTCTAACAAATGACATTTAGATAAAACATTCAACACAAACGATGATGAGGACAACTAGTAAAAGAACTTTGATGTTGGGGGTTTGATCTAATTCGGTCTCAAAACCTGAGAAAACATATGAAGAACATAAAGCTAAGTGCAGCCCGAAATCGCAGTATTATGCAATGACTCTCTTACCATGCCTATAACTCTCTAAAGAAAGGCTTTTGGACAAAACGTCCAACATAAAGGATGATTGTGACTACAAGTAGAATAACTTTCATGAAGGAAGCATACTCTAATTCGGTGTCAAATCGTGTGCATAATAAAAAGAACGGGAAAAGCCCTAACTGTTCGAGAATTCGGGAAAACCACAAATACACAATGTATACTCCATGAAAACTACTCAAACCAATTGCAAATTAACCTAGACTCAAAGAACTACATGATGGTATTAGTTTTCTTTAATCTTGGCCTGAGAACACCTACCTTTAAATGCTAAGAACTCCCTGCAGATTTCTGGGTTGATGGAGAGCGAGGTTGAGGAAGACCACGTTTTCCCCAGCCGTTCTCCACACCTCCAGCGCTCCAAAGTTGCTGCTCATGACCCAAACTTGTTGCTAACCCTTCCCTAAACGTTTTGTGAGGAGTTCTTATAGTTTTAGGGTGTATTTACAAGTCCTAATGAGACTAGGAAAGGGGCTGCGAATTCTGTTTCCTACTTTCCAAGAAATCTGAGATTCTCTCACCCAAGGGAGGTAGCAAAGGTTTAGGAAACCACCTCTTAGAGTTGGGTTCGATTTTGGCTTACCTTACATGACTAATCACCCTTATTTTAACCCTAAATTGCCCTCCCTAATCACTGCATAATTACATACACGAATTTTTGGGTGTTTTCTTGTCCCAATTTCTATCCTTGGGCCAAATGTGCTCCATTAGCCCAATCTTGTTAATGGGTTATTAATACATGATATTGGAAGTCTCTCCAATATGTTTATTTAATTTATGGTTGGGTTATTTTTCTGTGTTAACAATTTTCCGACTTAGTTTCCTAATTCGGGTAACTTGGTCATGTGTGACGTACACTCGACCAAACAGATTTTTCGTTGCACGAATTCCTATGTGGAATACTTAGGGATAATGTTTGGGGTTGACTTATAATTTTTACGAAATTTTCCGATGTCTTTTCACACATACAATAGTGGTACGTAAGTTCTATCATTCCGATAATACGGTAGTTATTTATTTACTAATTTCATACTTCAATTTGTTCATGTGACATAAGTTGTTCATTGATCCAATTTCTTTTATGGACTATCCCCTCATATTGTTTGGAGTCCACCATAAATTTCTCATTTAGTTTATGATCTCATTTATACACCTAACAATGGGTTGTCCAACTTATTTCCTAATGACGATAAGAAGTCACACTAGCTCTTAAATATATCCCAAATGACTTTTATTGACCCAAACTTCTTGATGGATCATTAGAGGATATTATTTGAAGTCCATCTATGATTTTTATTTAATTTTCTGGCTCCTCTAGGTATGTGTGATAATGATTTCCCGACTTATTCTCTAATTACGACACTCAGTCGTAAAATGCCTTAAACTTGGACCATCTGGTTTTCCTTTGCATGAATTTCTCTGTGGGTCATTAGGGAGTATTATTTAGAGTTGAACTGTGGTTTTTATGAAATTTTCTAATGGGTTTTTGTATGTATGATAATGACACGTGCATTTTTGCTATTTCACAAATATTGGTTTTATCATTTTCGATTTATTTCTAATTTTTCAATTACCGAATTTTCGGGGTGTTACATCCTCCCCCACTTAAAAGAATTTGGTCCCCAAATTCACATGTGTTTATGGGCTGGACTTACAGGGAATCAAATTGTGAATTTACTCATGACATAATGATTGATTGATGATGCCACTTCAGGGTCAAATAAAATGAGTTAGAAATGATACCTCTCCTTTACCTCCTATTTTGGGTTGTGCTGCCATTTTTCCTGAGCTCAATTTCTCCATTGGGCAATCCTTAACCTTGTGGTCTTGGCTACCACAACAGAAACACTTGCCTTGAAATTTCCAGCACTCCTCAGTCCAATGATTTTTTCTGTTGCAATGCTGGCATCTTTCTACGGGAGCGGGAATTAGTTTCTTATTGCACTTCTTGCACTTCTTTCTCTTGTGCGATCTGTTACTGTTGTCGGGTCGTTTCTCTCTGACTATAGGTTTGGAGTTTCCTGTGGTTGAAATTTGTTCTTTCTTATTAGTTTCGCCAACTCCTTTGCAATCCATAGACCATTCCTTTCCATTTGTATCTCCCTTAGCCATTATTAGGGCATCCTCTAATAGTTGAGCAGCTTGTCGTAGTGCTTTGGTTAATCTTTGGACCGCTCTTTGTCCGTCCATAGATGGTGTAGGTGTATCCTCCATTGCTGTTTATTTAAGTTCCTTCAAAACAAACTATCACACGGTCAGTCTTCTTTACTCCTTGTTGATGCCTTGTAACTTACAATATTTAGTTATTAATAAAATTTTGGACTAAGCCTAAGTTTCTACCCAATCTCACCAGGTAGGTACAAAGTTCTTGACACAAGCTAAGGGTTATAATGACACTTATCCTATCATTCCTAATTGCCTAGGACTTAGGGGAAGCCCGGCTCATTCGGCAGCCAATACATCCACTGACTAGGTACTCTTAATCGGCAAGAAATGAGCCGACTTAGTCAATCGATCAACTATTCCCACCTTGCACCCCATGGTGATGTGCTTGGTCGGATGAATCCCTTCTCTAACAGTTCCATCCTTTGCTCTTTTAATTCCTTCAGTTTTGTGGGGGACATTCTATATGGTGCCCTAGATACTGGTGCTGCTCCAGGGACCAACTCGATGGTAAAATCGACCTCTCGCTCAGGAGGAATTCCTGGCAAGTCTTCTGGAAAAATGTCAGCGTATTCGCTGACAACATGGATGTCCTCAACTTTGACTTCCTTCTTTGTGATGACAACAGCAGCAAGAAAGGCCATACAACCTTTCCTCATCATCCTTTTGACTCAAAGTGCAGAGATAAGTGACAATCTCCAGCGGTTCCTATCCCTTGTGAACACTAGTTTTGGGTAATGGCTAAAGGTTACCCGACTTCACCTGCAGTTGATACTAGCCCCATGTTAGTTGCTGGCCATTCAGTGTTATTTCTACCGACTCCCACCATGCCTTGGCATCCTTTTCCAATTGGAAAGTCGCCAGTAGTACTTTGTTCTGGTCCATGCATTGCATGACCCTGAATACCCTTTCAATTTCCTTAACCCAGTGTTCAGCAACATCTGGGTCAGTACTCCCTTCAAACCTAGGCGGATCCATATTCCGAAAATTTCGATGGAGATCACCGGCTCCGCGGTTACCTCCACCCTGGGTGGCTTGCAGGATAGCCTGAGTCAAGTTCTGTATTGTTTGTTGTATGTTCCTAGCCTGGGCACGTTCAGTGGCCATGAAGGTAATAAGTACCTTCAAGATAATAATATAAGTCAGTCATCTAAATATATCACGTGTGACCTCTATTCCCATGGTTCTACCCAAGCTCACATTAGGTACGACAGATTTTAACACGTGTAATCTAGTTTCATTCTATGTTTGTAATCCCTTGGACCCTAAAGTTTAGGGCTCTGATACCAACTGTCACGCCCCGATATTTAGCAGCGGAATAAATACCGGGGGCGTGAATGATACAAATAGGCGTATCACAGTTGAATAGCGCAGAGTCACAATTGAATATAATAACACATTCGAGACTATAATATGGTCACCAAAAGTATACTTTATTCCATTCCATTCAACTAGTTACAACCTTACATAAGAAGAACTCACTTAAAAGGGTTCATTATTCAAACAACAATGTTTCTCTAATACATCAACTACTCAATTGTCTATTTCTAAACTGTCATCTACTCATATGGCGGGTGCTCATCACACTTGCCCTGCCCCATCGGACTCCACTGGTTCTTCATCACTTCCTGAAAAGGGCAGGATGATAGGGGTGAGCAAACTAGCTCAGTAGGATTTACATCTCAATATTGTGCGGGCACTAATATACATGATTAACATTTTAAATAGGCAGATATGCACATGAATATGATGACAATGTATGCAATACTAACAGATTGAATAGCAGAATAGAACGGATATCATATCAGATCAAATGTCGAGTTGCATATACAATGGACAGATATTTCAAGAGTAGAATCGTATCAAAAGAGATTGGCCATATTCAGACAGATATCATGCGTTTACATGATCAGACGTATCATATCAAATCATATCATATCAGATCAAATCAGACTTATCATATCATACAAAGGCACATTCACACTAATCTTGCTTATTTGTTTGTGCTATGCCGAGCACCAGAAGTCCATACTCCCGCGGTTAATAAGTACGTTGGGGTGCTCCTCCCCAGGACCAGACCAGGCCCCTTTTTTTTGCACAGGCATTGGATCTAATTTGGACCGGAGTCCCACGTTGTGCCGAACAAACAGATTCATATTATGGCCACAGAGTTTCAATAACAAGCTCATAGTAAAAGGAACATGATCATTCATAGAGTCAAGGTATGACAAATAGCTCAAGAGAACAAGGCAGGATAACGACGTATCTTATGTTTCATAATTCATTAATGTCTTGACATGAGGATGTTTCTAAAGACAGATCATATGCAGAACATGTGTTCTCAATTTTCCCCAAGGAGGGTGTGCCTATTCGTGCAAATATGTAAGTGACGAGTTACTGATCTTTCCTATCATGTATGCAATTGACAAATGATTATTTGAACATCAGAAAACATAAAACTATTGAGACTCATATGCAAATTATGACATTAACTCCACTAGCAAGTCCATACTAACATGTATTCATCCCCACATTCAAATCACATTCTTATCTTATCAATGGACAATAAGCAAGATCACAAGATAATCCAATGGACATAAGATCAATCACAATTACACATTAGAATCATATTCATATCATTACTATTTTTCAATGGGTTGATTTATTTTAGGTCCATGCATACCATATAACATCATGCACATGCTAGTAGACATCATGAAATGGTCAGACCCAAAATATGCAATTTTTGTAAGGGTAGTGTCGACACACCCCTTACTGGTGTCGACACAATGCTTCAAACACAAGACAAAATAATGCAAAACTGGTCAAGTAGTGTCGACACAGTGCTTCAAATACAAGGCAAAAAGGTCAAATCGTGTCGACACTAGATCAGGTAGTGTCGACACTAGAGACAGCTCCCAGAAAACCTTCTGGCCAATCTGGGATAGTGTGTCGACACTAGCTCAAGTAGTGTCGACACTAGAGGCCTTCCCAAAACACCTTTTGGGCTATTTTGGGACTGTGTGTCGACACTAGCTCAAGTAGTGTCGACACTAGAGGCCCTCCCAGAACAAAACCCATAGGTCAAGTGTAACCCGAAAACACATCTCATGTAGTGGTTTACTTTCCCTGCTTATAACTCTATAAAGAATGACATTTAGACAAAACATTCAACACAAAAGATGACGAGAACAACTAGTAGAAGAACTTTGATGTTGGGGGTTTGATCTAATTCGGTCTCGAAATCCAAGAAAACATATGAAGAACATAAAGCTAAGTGCAGCCCGAAATCACAGTAGCATGCAGTGACTCTCTTACCATGCCTGTAACTCTTTAACAAAAGGCTTTTGGACAAAACATCCAACATAAAAGATGATCGTGGATACAAGTAGAAGAACTTTCATGAAAGAAGTTTAGTCTAACTCAGTGTCAAATCACGTGCATAATAAGAAGAACAGGAAAAGCCCTAACTGTGCGAGACTTCGGGAAAACCACGAATACACAATGTATACTCCATGGAAACTAGCCAAACCAAGTGCAAATGAACCTAGACTCAAAGAACTACATGATGATGTTGGTTTTCTTTAATCTTGGTCCGAGAACACTTACCTTTAAATGCTAAGAACTCCCTGCAGATTTCTGGGTTGATGTAGAGCGAGGTTGAGGAAGACCACGTTTTCCCCAGCCGTTCTCCACACCTCCAGCGCTCCAAACTTGCTGCTCACGACCCAAACTTGTTGCTAACCCTTCCCTAAATGTTTTGTGAGGAGTTCTTATAGTTTTAGCGTGTATTTACAAGTCCTAATGAGACTAGGAAAGGGGCTGCGAATTCTGTTTCCTACTTTCCAAGAAATCTGGGATTCTCTCACCCCAAGGAGGTAGCAAAAGTTTAGGAAACCACCTCTTAGAGTTGGGTTCGATTTTGGCTTACCTTACATGACTAATCACCCTTATTTTAACCCTAAATTGCCCTCCCTAATCACTGCATAATTACATACATGAATTTTTGGGTATTTTCTTGTCCCAATTTCTATCCTTGGGCCAAATGTGCTCCATTAGCCCAATCTTGTTAATGGGTTATTAATACATGATATTGGAAGTCTCTCCAATATGTTTATTTAATTTATGGTTGGGTTATTTTTCCGTGTTAACAATTTTCCGACTTAGTTTCCTGATTCGGGTAACTTGGTCACGTGTGACGTACACTCGACCAAACAGATTTTTCGTTGCACGAATTCCTATGTGGAATACTTAGGGATAATGTTTGGGGTTGACTTATAATTTTTACGAAATTTTCCGATGTGTTTTCACACATACAATAGTGGTACGTAAGTTCTATCATTCCGATAATACGGTAGTTATTTATTTACTAATTTCATACTTCAATTTGTTCATGTGACATAAGTTGTTCATTGATCCAATTTCTTTTATGGACTATCCCCTCATATTGTTTGGAGTCCACCATAAATTTCTCATTTAGTTTATGATCTCATTTATACACCTAATAATGGGTTGTCCAACTTATTTCCTAATGACGATAAGAAGTCACACTAGCTCTTAAATATATCCCAAATGACTTTTATTGACCCAAAATTCTTGATGGATCATTAAAGGATATTATTTGAAGTCCATCTATGATTTTTATTTAATTTTCTGGCTCCTCTAGGTATGTGTGATAATGATTTCCCGACTTATTCTCTAATTACGACACTCAGTCGTAAAATGCCTTAAACTTGGACCATCTGGTTTTCCTTTGCATGAATTTCTCTGTGGGTCATTAGGGAGTATTATTTAGAGTTGAACTGTGGTTTTTATGAAATTTTCTAATGGGTTTTTGTATGTATGATAATGACACGTGCATTTTTGCTATTTCACAAATATTGGTTTTATCATTTTCGATTTATTTCTAATTTTCCAATTACAAAATTTTTGGGGTGTTACAGTCTTTCCCTCAGCCGGACGTACAATTCAAACACAGGAGTGAGGGTGTCTAGGATAGACGACAAAGACTTCGATGGTACACACAGTACTGGGACAAACCCCGAGTACTAACGTGCCTGGCGCACACAAAACCTGGGGTATCCGACTAAAGAGGCATTCCGGAATAGACGCTAGACCACCACACTCGGCAATGCACAAACCACAATACATACGCATATTATGCTTATTACAAACCATGGTACATATGTGAGGAATAGCTTGTCCCGGTCACTCTGTGACCCACAAGCTAGCCTATACAAACACATACACAATTTACATTATACAATAATAACTTGACCTGTCATCGGTCACGAGGTGACCTCTATGGCCACTTTAAACTCATTACACGATAACAACTTAATAACCATACTTATGCTTTACTAATTAATCATCTTAAATAATCTACAACAGACATTAAAGGACTAAGGCTAGGTTCACACTAGAACCTCACTGCCCAGTCACCACAAACCAACCTTACACACATCACTCAAACCACGTAGACATTACACCAAACATATGAGCAACACCCTAACCACGTAAACAGCACACTAACCATATAAACAACACACTAAACCACGTGAACCACACTCTAGTCATATGAACAGTACGCTCAAGGAGTGTTATAGGTGCCAATGCACCGAATACCAAAGCCACGCACAACACATAACAATAATTTGACAATAATATAACCATGCGTAAACATATAGCCCCCGGAACCCTTAATGCGACAGGGTCCATGGTCGCCATCAGGACGCGACCCTTTGATATGTCGCGTTCAAGAGTAGAACGTGATGGGTCAGGCTATCGCGTTCTAAATGTGACACCCTGGGCCGTCGCCTTCACAGGCGAAACCCTAATCCGGATCTTCCATGCAAACCACCCTAAACTATGTTTCAACCCATTTTTCATGCTCATTTCATTGCCCTATCATGGTATCTACTATTTTTAAAGCGATAAACAATCTAAACATGCATTACACATGATCCACACAACAAAACGAGGTGGATTCACCCTACCTTCGCGAAGAACGCATAAACCAACCACGACACGGTGTCTCCCCCGCTCCATGTGATGTCCTTGTGGCGAGAGCACGCCAAAAACTACTCCAGAACACCAGATCGCCCGAAACTCCACTGATGCAACCTCCCCTAGCTGAGCAGAGCTTGCTGAGCTCTGTTCGTCCGACCTTGCTTAAAAACACATCACGATTGAGAACACGACGTAGCCCTCCGTCACCACCTGAACGCGACATCCTAGGTCGTCGCCTTCCCAAGGCCGACATCAGCAAGTCGCTCAACACGCGACACGTGGCATGCATGTAGACGAGGACCGCATCTCGGTTAGCAAGCAGAATGCAACCACCAGGGCCGTCGCATTCAGAACGTGATGCACACCCCTGTCACGTTCACAGGCAAAAAACCTGTGAGCGCTTTGGGCCCAATCTGTCGGCCCACAAAGCCTCACAACCGGCGAAAACACCTGAAACACATACTAATGGGCCACACACTGGCCACCAAACCTGCTAAGCAAGGATCCACAAAGATCAAAAAAAAAAAATGCACGACGTTACACCGCAGTTCAGTAGCCGTCAGGTTCTGGGAGTACCCGGGCCGGCCGGAGGAGGACGACAGTCACGGAGGACAGGACCGCCCTCTTAGAAAGGTTCTTGCATCTCCGACCACTGATGTTCTTTTGTGAGTATGATTCAGACAAGGCGGAGAGTTGGACGCACGCGTTGGAGTGCACGTTCGAGACTATGGAGTGCACCGAGGAGGACCAAGTCAGATTGGCAGTGTATCAGCTCAAGGGAGCAGCCCATGAGTGGTGGAGAGTTCAACAACAGACTCACTTCCAGGGGCAACGTTTGGATCAGATCACTTGGCAACGGTGTTTGGAGATCTTTCACAACGAGTACTTCCTTGACTACGCTCGACGTGAGAGGCGAGACCAGTTCCATGAGTTAGTTCAGGGCGATCACACAGTTACTCAGTACCACTAGAGGTTTGTCCGCTTGTTGCGCCATGTTCCTCATGATGCAGGAAGTGAGCAGGCTTGTGCAGAGAGGTTCATTGCAGGACTGAGGCCATACTTGAGGTGGAGCGTGACTGCTCATATGTGCACCACCTTGGGAGAGGACATGGCTAAGGCCACCACCTTGGAGAGAGAGACCTGGCAGCCCCAGCAGCAGCAGTAGGGAGGAGCCTCTTCCAGGTCCTTACCATACCAGTGTCCCGCAGGTAGTCTCGGTAGTGCGACTTCTTCTTCTTCGGGCTTGGGCAGTTCAAGCAGTTCTGGGATATGCTCGAAGTTCAGGCAATTGTCTACTCACGGTGGTGGACGGAGTCGGCAGCAGAGGTGTCAGTCGAGGTTTGTAGAGCAGTCAGTCCAGTAGGGAGCTGAGTAGGGTAGACAGGAGGCAGTTTGCTACACTTGTGGTTTGCCGGGCCACTTCAGGAGGGATTGCCCAATGGGGAAAGTCTAGCAGCCATAGTAGCCAGTGCAGTACATACAACAGCTACCGTAGTACGAGTTCCCTCCCCTACAGTAGGCACCCCATCAGCAGCAGCAGGGGTAGTAACAACAGCAGCCTCACCAGTTCCCACAGTACCAACAGCCTCAGCAGTATTAGCCATACCAGCAATAGCAGTAGTTACCCTATCACCAGTAGCCGCCACAGCTGCAGCAGCCCCATTAGGTGCCGTAGCGTGGGCGTGGTCATGGTCGTGTGATGACACTCACCAGGGTGAAGGCCGAGGCATCGATCTTGGTTATAGGTACCCTGCCTATCCTTGGTAGAGCTGCTCGTGTTTTGGTTGACCCCGGTGCTTCTCTTTGTTTTTCTTTCGAGGAGTTTTACGAGTCTTTGGTTCGTCACACACCTGAGAGGCAGTGTGACGTGATGGTCGATGTCCCGTCTGGTGATTACATGCATTCTTTCAGCTACTTGGAGGGCATCATAGTTGAGGTTGAGGGACACCAGTTGCCGGCCAGGTTGTACTCATTGCAGCTTTGTGACTTTGACGTCATCCTGGGCATGGACTGGTTGGAGGCTCACTCGGCTGTGGTCGATTGTCAGCTGAAGACCATTCAGTTTGAGATACCTGGAGTGCCCGTCCTCTGCTTCCGAGGTATCCGGTCTATCTATCGACCCTTCATTTTCTTCTGTAGAGCTCGTCATTTGATTCGTGATGTCTGTATGGCATACCTTGCTTCTGTTTGTTACTTGGAGCCTAGCGGATCGTCGATTTTTGATGTGCCTATTGTTTGTGAGTTCTCTGATGTTTTCCCAGAGGATCTACTTGGGTTGCCGCCTGAGCGGGAGGTTGAGTTCTCCATCGAGCTTTTGCCTGGTACGATGCCTTTGTCCAAGGCACCTTACCGAATGGCTCCGGCTCAGTTGCACGAGTTGAACCACCAGTTATAGGAGTTGCTTGAGCTGGGCTTCATCCGTCTGAGCCGTTTACCATGGGGAGCACCAGTGCTGTTTGTGAGGAAAAAGGATGGTAGTCTGCATTTGTGCATCGAATACCGGCAGCTGAACTAGGTAACAGTGAAGAACAAGTACCCATTGCCGAGAATCGATGATTTGTTCGACCAGTTGCAGTCAGTCAGAGTGTTCTCGAAGATTGACTTGAGGTCTGGTTACTACTAGCTGAGGATCAGAGAGTCTGATATTGTCATGATGGCTTTCCATTCCAGGTACGGTCACTTTGAGTTCATCGTGATGCCGTTTGGGCTCACGAACGCACCTGTAGCATTCATGGATTTGGTGCATAGGGTGTTCAGTGAGTACTTCGACCGGTTCGTGGTCATCTTTGTGGATGACATTTTGGCTTACTCAGATTCTAAGGAGGAACATGAGGAGCATCTGAGGATCATGCTAGAGACCCTGCGGAGTCACCAACTTTATGCCAAGTTCGACAAGTGCAAATTTTGGCTGAGGGAGGTGAACTTTCTCGGGCACGTGATCTCAGGTTCTGGTGTGGCAGTGGACCCTGCCAAAGTAGAGGCAGTGTTGTCTTGGAGTAGCCCACTTCAGTGTCAGAGGTTTGCAGCTTTCTGGGCTTGGCAGGCTACTACCGAAGGTTCATCCAGAATTTTTCCAGGATTGTAGAGCCGTTGACTAAGTTGACGAGACTTGATGCCAGGTTTGTTTGGTCAGAGGACTGTGAGTGGAGTTTCCAGGAGCTGATGACGAGGTTGACTTCAGCGCCAGTGTTGGTCTTGCCGTCAAATAGTGGAGGTTTCGTTGTCTATACCGATGTGTCGAGAACAGGTTTGGGTGTCGTGCTGATGCAGTATGGTGGGGTTGTTGCCTATGCTTCTCGATAGCTAATGAAGGATAAGGAGAACTACCCTACCCATGACTTAGAGTTGGCAGTAGTGGTGTCCACTCTGAAGTTGTGGAGGCACTATCTGTATGGAGAGGCGTTCGAGATCTTCACTGATCATCAGAGTTTGTAGTATATTTTCACTCAGAGGGATTTGAGCTTAAGGCAGCGTAGATGGATGGAGTATTTGAAGGAGTACGACCTTACCCTCTCCTATCATCCAGGAAGGGCAACGTCGTGACAGATGCTTTGAGCAGGCGTGTTCGCTGATGGTCAGAGAGTGGAGGCTGTTTGAGGATCTGTCTCAGGGAGTTTTCTACCCGTTGAGGCGTAGAGACCGTACAGTGATGACCATCTTGTCAGTTTGTCCGTCAGTGTACAGTCAGGTGTTGTAGGCACAGTAGGCAGACTCAGAGTTGGTAGATATTTTGTACATGCCAGATGTTGAGCTGGACGAGGACAGTGAGGTCAGATTCAGAGGCAGATTGTACGTCCTCAGTGATGCGCACCAGGCGCTTTTGTCAGAGGCACACCGATCGAGGTATGCTATTCATCTTGGTTCCACTAAGATGTACCATAACCTGAGAAGGTTCTTCTGGTGGCCAGGGATGAAGAGGGGCTTGGCAGAGTTTGTCGATTGGGGCCTTACATGTCAGCAGATGAAGACTGAGTATCAGTGTCCTAGTGGTGAGCTGCAGTCATTACCCATTCCCAAGTAGAAGTGGGACGACATCACCATAGACTTTGTGGTTGGTTTGCCCCGTACTCCATAGAGGCATGATGGCATTTGGGTGATCATGGATCGGTTGACCAAGTCAGCACATTTTCTTCCAGTCAGGATGTCTTGGTCAGTAGACAGGTTAGCTAGGCTGTACGTGGACCGAGTTGTTCCATTGCATGGAACCCCAATTTCGATCATCTCCAACAGAGATCCGAGGTTCACATTAGGTTTTTGGCACAGTCTGCAGAGAGCTCTTGGTACAGAGTTGATGCTGAGTACAACATATCACCCACAATCAGATGGGCAGTCAGAGAGGACGATTCAGATTTAGAGGATATGCTGAGAGCGTGCTGTTTGGACTGGAGTGGCACCTGGGAGTCGCACCTTCCGGTGGTAGAGTTCACGTATAACAACAACTATCACTCGAGCATCAGAATGGCACCACACGAGGCTTTGTATGGTCGCCCGTGTAGGACACCACTTCACTGGTTCGAGGTCAGAGAGAGACAACTTTTGCGGCCAGAGATGGTGCAGCAGTGTGCAGACACAGTCAGTCTAGTCAGGCAGAGGCTTCGGGTAGCATAGAGCAGACAGAATAGCTATGCAGATATCCACAGGAGGCCGTTACAGTTCAGCGTAGGTGACCATGCGTTCTTTCGGGTCTCGCTAACCAAGGGTGTTATGAGATTTGGCAGGAAGGAAAAGCTCAGTCGTAGGTACATTTAGCCTTTCCCTATCATAGAGAGGATCGACGAGGTTGCTTACAGGTTAAGTCTCCCAGCAGAGTTGGTAGGCGTGCACAGTATTTTCCACGTTTCACAGCTCAGGAGGTACATCACAGATTTGTCACACGTGTTGGATTACTCACATCTTGAGGTAGCGCCAGACTTGTTAGTGCTAGACTACTGGTTAGAGTCGTCGACCGCAGAGTGCAGCAGTTGCGTCGGAGGCAGATTTCGCTGGACACGACAGGCACCCTAGTCACGACATGGTCGTGCCAGGGGCGCCCGTCGTGACATGGTTGTGTGGCGACACACCTGGCTGCCACGACATGGTCGCGACGGGGGTGGGCGTCATGTTCTTGTCGCGGCATCTGGAGGTATCGCGACTACTTTTCTGACCGATGCGACTGCTGTCCTTTATGTCAGAATGGCTTTGTCGGGTGTCAGGTGCGTATAGCATTGACAAGACCGGTCAGGCCGTCGTGTTCTGGTTTCCCAGTCTTCGAGGTTTGACCGCCTTTTGGGGTCGCACCAGGAACAACGCCATGGTTGTTGTCACGCCGAGCCGACCTGTCACATCTTGGGGCCATCGGTTTAAAACCGAGGTTGTGCCCCATTTTCCCCCCTCACCCTTCTCTTCTTCTTCTTCCCTCTTCTCCCTCCCTCGTGCTCTCTTGCGATTCTTCAATGGTTCTTGGTGATTTTGGTGCTCATGTTGAGATGGTGCGCCCCGTTCGTGTAGGGGACGTGCTCGTGGTGCTTGGAGCGAGGAGGAGGTGGTCATTCCGACGTGAAGGCCCTAACGGGTCGGCTCTACTTGTGGAGGTAGGGACCCTTGATCCTCTCGCTCTAGCATGCTCCTCTCCCCCTGGAGATCATGCTTTCCCCATGGTTTGGGTTGTGGGAGTGTAAGATCCATGCTCGTGGTTGAGTGAAACTCCCCATCGAGTGTAGATTCTTATAAATCCATGTTGTGGTAATTTAAGGGTGGTTTGCATGGTTTAATAGCTTTCATACATGTTGAGCATGCTCCCCTCCCTCTGTGGTGTGTTTGTAATTGGATTTTGGGGTGGTTTCTGGAAGGACTATGCCGGAACCCACCCCAGGCTGAAGAGGCAACCTGTCTAGAGGTCACGATGATGTCGCGACCGGCATGGCCGCCATGACATCATCGCAACGCTCCTGTGCATCGCGACAAGGTCGCGACGGCTTGGGCCGCCGCAGCAGTGTCGCGACAGGGTCGCAACGACCTGATGCATCGCGACTACAACAAAGACAAATTATGGTCTTGCGAAGTTCCATGTTTTTGTGGAGTCTTCACCGTTTCCCGCTTCTTATTGTACTTGTGGCACCTGTGTTAGTTCCCTAGTACGGTCCTACACTAGTCATCGCCCGGTGCTCGACACTTGAGGGCTTATTGTTGGGTTCTCATGTGTTTAAATGTTTTTTGATGATGTGAACTCAATGGTTGTTGCAATTGATGTTTGTAAAATGACAAATTTGATAAAGACATGAATGGCATAAGCAAGTGCAAAAGTGATCACCTCTGTATTCATTGTATCTCACTTAGAATGTCTTTTTATGTAGGTGTGAATGTATGCAAGACAAGCACTCAACGTCAAGTGCAAAAGACCTTGAAAAAGACTTCAAGTATAAACCTGTCGACAACCAAGAAGAAGCTGGTCGACAGATAGACCATCCAGAACATAACAAGCTACTGGAAGCTCAATTGGGACAGTAGATGTCGACAGTTGAAGCCCACCTGTCGACAGATGCAGATGGCCTGTCGACAGCAGCAAATCGCCTGTTGATAGATCTAGTTTTCCAGCACAACCATGATTCTGGAAACCAGAATTGAGTAGTAGCTGTCGTTAGCTATGGAGTGCCTGTTGACAACCGAAGTTTAAGTAAGATCAGATGGTCAGGATATGATCTATATTTGGGAGATCCCTTTGAGCACTACTCTCCATACTTGGACACCCATATATAAACATCATATGAAGGAACTTTGTTCTAGTCCGTGCATTACATGACCCTGAATATCCTTTCAATTTCCTCAACCCAGTGTTCAGCAACATCTGGGTCAGTACTCCCTTTAAACCTAGACGGATCCATACTCCAGAAATTCTGATGGAGATCATCGGCTCCGCAGTTACCTCCACCCTGGGTGGCTTGCAGGATAGCCTGAGTCATGTTTTGTATTGTGTGACCTAATTCGATGTTGGGGGTTTGATCTAATTCGGTCTCGAATCTCGTGAAAAATATGGAGAACGTAGGAGTAAGTGCAACCTGAAAACATTGTATCATGCAGTGACTCTATTACCACACTTACAACTCTCTAATTAATGACACATAGACAAAATGTTTAACATAAAAGATGAAGAAAAAAACTAGTAGAAGAACTTTGATGTTGAGGGTTTGACCTAATTCGGTCTCAAAGTGCATGCATAATAAGAAGAACATAAAAAAGCCCTAACCGTGCGCGACTTAGGGAAAACGACTAATCCTCCATGTATACTCCATGAAAATTGGGCAAATGAAGTGCAAATGAACCTAGACGTGAAGCTCTACAAGATGATATTGGTTTTCCTTCATCTTGGCCCTCGAACACCTACCTTTGTGAAGATCTAAGAGATGTCATTGTTCTGGACGCAGCAGAGGATGAAGGGGATGAAGCTCCTGTTCTCAGCCTTTGTCCTCCTCCTCTGAAGCCCTAGCCCACCTCTAAACAACCCCAACTCGTTGGCAAACCTTCCCCAAGAGTTTAGTGATGAGTTCTTATAGATTTAGGGTGTATTTACATGACCTAATGGGACTAGGAAAGGGGGCTGCGAATTCTGCTTTCTACTTTCCAAAATCTGGGATTCTCTCACCCAAAGGAGGTAGCAAAGGTTTAGGAAACCACTTCTTAGGGTTGGGTCCAGTTTTGGCTTACCTTGCATGACTAATTACCCTAATTTTAACCCTAAATTGCCCTACCTAATTATTACATAATTACATACACGAATTTTTGGGTATTTTCTTGTCCCAATTTTTATCCTTGGGCCAAATGTGCTCCATTGGCCCAATCTTATTAATGGGTTATTAATACATGATGTTGGAAGTCTTTCCAACATATTTATTTAATTTATGGTCGGGTTATTTTTTCGCGTTAACAATTTTCCGACTTAGTTTCTAAATTCGGGAAATTTATCATGTGTGACGTATATTACACTAATTGGATTTTCTGTTGCACGAATTTCTTTGTGGAACACTTTAGGATAATATTTGCGGTTGATTTATAATTTTTACGAAATTTTCCAATGTGTTCTCTCACGTACGACAGTGGTACGTAAGTTCTATCATTCTGATAATACGAAAATTATTTATTAACTATTTTCATACTTGAATTTGTTCATGGGTCATAAGTTATCCATTGGTCCAATTTCTTTTATGGACTATCCCCAAATATTGTTTAGAGTCAACCATAAATTTTTAATTTAGCTATGATCTCATTTTATACACATGATAATGGATTTTCCAACTTATTTCTTAATTACGATAATAAGTCACAATAACTCTTAAACATAACCAAAATGACCTTTATTGACCCAATTTCTTGATGGTTCATTACAGGATAGTATTTGAAGTCCATCTATGATTTTTATTAATTTTCTGACTCATCTATGTATGTGTGATAAAGATTTCCCGACTATTCCCTGATTACGACACTCAGTCGCAAAACGCCTTAAACTTGAACCATCCGATTTTCCTTTGCATCAATTTCTTGTGGGTCATTAAGGAGTATTATTTAGAGTTGTACTATGGTTTTTATGAAATTTTCTAATGGGTTTTTGCATGTACGCTAATGGCACGTACGTTTTTGCTATTTCCCTAATATTGATTTTATCATTTTCAATTTATTTCTAATTTTCTAATTACTGAATTTTCGGGGTGTTACATCCTTCCCCACATAAAAGAATTTTGTCCCCAAATTCATAAGTGTAGTCAAGTAGGCTCAGTTATGGGGCTTCCTAATTTGGTTTAATTCTTTGGATCACCGCATAACTTACAAACACCACACCTGTGGTGGGTAGAGTTCTATCTATTCATTTAGCTATCCTTGGGAGCCAGGTTCTTTTTGATATGGTTGGTCCGACCTCCAACCATCTCTCCTACATAAGACTGATGTACTAGCAAGATAATTATCATAAGACTGATTTAAAGGTTCAACGAAGTGACACATTCTATCATACCTCCTTCTTCCACAGCTTCAGGCTTCTGAATAGCTTGTAAGCGACCTTGCCTACCTTGTCCATTTGGATGCTTGTCCTGAGGGGCTTGTTTTTAAGCAATGGGCTCCCCATTTGCCACTACCAACTGCTTACCTAACTCCTTTGGCTTTTTATCAGCTGGTTCATTTACTCCTCCACTGGGCCTTTTCTTCCCCATGGTTGGTTGATACCTTCCAATAGCAGACACTTGCTCCCATTTCACGGATTTTCCCTTTATTCTTTCGGCAGTCTCCATGGCATCTTCCAGTAACTGAGCCTTCTTTACCATGTCAGCATAGGTTTGAATGTCCATTGGCGCCAGTTGAGTGATGAACTGGGGCCTCAAGCCGTTCAGAAAGCATTTCGCCTTCATTCTTTCTGTCTCAATCAAGTGAACAACATATCGGGACAGACGAGAGAATTGGGCCTCATATTCGGCCACAGTGAGTCCTCTCTGCTTCAAAGCCGTAAATTCAGCTGCTTTCCGTTCCTGAACCCTCTCAGAAAAGTATTTGTTGTTGAAGCATTCAATGAACTGAGCCCATGTCAATTGCTAACCATTTAGTGTCGCTTCCACCGACTCCCACCATGCCCTGGCATCCTTTTCCAATTGGAAAGTCGCCAACAGTACTTTGTTCTAGTCCGTGCATTGCATGACCCTGAATATCCTTCCAATTTTCTTAACCCAGTGTTCAGCAACATCTGGGTCAGTACTCCCTTCAAACCTAAGCGGATCCATACTTTGGAAATTCCGATGGAGATCATTGGCTCCACGGTTACCTCCATCCTGGGTGGCTTGCAGGATAGCCTGAGTCAAGTTTTGTATTGTTTGTTGCATGTTCCTAGCCTGGGCACGTTCAACGGCCATTAAGGTAATAAGTACCTTCAAGATAATAATATAAGTTAGTCATCTAAATATATCACATGTGACTTCTATTCCCATGGCTCTACCCAAGCTCACATTAGGTACGACAAATTTTTGACTCGTGTGATCTAGTTTCATTCTATATTCCTATTCCCTTGGACCCTAAAGTACAGGCTCTGATACCAACTATCATGCCTCGATATTTAGCAGCGGAATAAATACCGGGATGTGTGAACGATACAAATAGACGTATCATAGTTGAATAGTGCAGAGTCATAATTTAAATGCAATAACACATTTGAGACTATAATAGGGTCACAAAAAGTATACTTTATTTCATTTCATTCAACTAGTTACAACCTTACATAAGAAGACCGACTAAAGGGTCCCTTATTCAAATGAAAATGTTTCACTAATACATAGACTACTCCAATATCTATTCCTAATACTTCATCTCCTCAATGTCGGGTGCTCATCACTCTTGCCCTACCCCATCGGACTCCACGGGTTCCTCATCACTACCTGAAAAGGACAAGATGATAGGGTGAGCAAACTAGCTCAGTAGGATTTACATCTCAATATTGTGTGGGCACTAATATACATGATTAACATTTTAAATAGGCAGATATGCACATGAACATGATAATGCTAATGCATGCTTTTCTAACAAGTTAAATAGCAGAATAGAACGGATGTCATATCAAATCATATATCGAATTGCATATACAATGGACAGATAGTTCGAGAGTAGAATCATATCAAAAGAGATTGGCCATATTCATAAAGATATCATGTATTCACATGAACAGACGTATCATATCAAATCTTATCATATCATATCAAATCAAACTTATCATATCATATCAAACGAAGGCACATTCCCACAAATCTTGCATATAGTATCAGTGCCATGCAAAGCACCACAAGTCCATACTCCCGCGGTTAATAAGTACGTTGGGGCGCTCCTCCCTAGGGCCAGACAGGGCCCCTATTGCACAGACATTACTCAAATGGACCGAAGTCCTACGTTGTGTTGAACAAACATATTCATATTATGGCCACGAAATTTCAATAATAAGCTCAATGTAATAAGAACATGATCATCATAGAGTCAAGGTGTGACAATAGCTCAAGAGAACAAATGGGCATTATAACAACGTATCTTATGTTTCATAATTCGTTAATATCTTGACATGAGGATGACTAATGACAGATCGTATGCGGAACATGTGCTCTCTATCTCCAGGGTACGTCATGGTACAACCAGCTCGACCTCTATGTGGGAATCGATAGAGAGTGGAGACTTACAGAGGTCTTAAAGAAAAGATCGCTAGTCTTGTCGATTTGGAATGATTGGCAGAGAGCTCTCAATTCCCCAAGAAGGGTGTGCCTAATCGTGTAGAGGTGTATGTGACGAGTCACGAATCGTTCCTAACATGTATGCAATTGACAAATAATTAATTGAAACATCAGAAAGCATATAACTATCGAAACTCATATGCAAACCATGATAGAAACTCAACTAACAAGTCCATACTAACATGTATTCACCCCCACATTCATATCATAATCTTATCATATCAAATTGACAATAAGTAAGATCACAAGATAATCAAATGGACATAAGGTCAAACACAATTATACATTAGAATCATATTCATATCATTACCATTTTTCAATGGGTTGATTGCTTTTAGGTCCATGCATACTATATAACATCATGAACATGCTGACATACCAAGAAACCAAACATACTGACTGACTAGCAAAAAAGAATAGTCTTGGGTCGGCCTATGAATGGCGTCCAACACAGTGGACGTTTTTCAAACACGGGTGTACAGTTAAACAGGCCAAAACATGCAGAAAAGTAAATTGTGTCAGCCTACATGGCCGCCTTTCAAGCTAAATCGCGTCTGGGTATAGCGGCGCATTTATAGGAAATTCATTAAATATTAATCGGGCAGGAAAACTGCCTGAATCACATATGGGGATCCCACCACGATTCAGACCTGCACAGACTCCCAAGCAGGTGCGATGTCTCATGTGTGGGTTGACTGGTCAGTGAGCTAATCGCGTCCGGCCTCACAGACATGACTCATAGGGCACGGGAATCGCGTCACCTGGAGCGGATGCGATTCCAAACGCTGCCCGAAAATGTTGGAAAACACAGTGAACCTCTTACCATGCTTATATCTCCCTATCTAATGACATTTAGACAAAACTTTAACATTAAAGATGAAGAGGACAATTAGTAGAACAACTTTGATGTTGGGGGTTTGACCTAATTCGGTCTTGAATCTCATGAAAAACATGGAGAACATAGGAGTAAGTGCAACCTTAAAACACTGTATCATGCAGTGACTCTCTTACCATGCTTATAACTCTCTAACTAATGACATTTAGACAAAATGTCTAACATGAAATTTGAAGATAACAACTAGTAGAAGAACTTTGAGGTTGAGGGTTTGACCCAATTCGGTCTCAATTTGCATGCATAATAAGAAGAACGTAGAAAGCCCTAACCATGCGTGACTTAGGGAAAACGACTAATACTACATGTATACTCCATAAAAATTGGGAAATCAAGTGCAAATGAACCTAGACGCGAAGCTCTACAAGATGGTATTAGTTTTCTTTAATGTTGGCCCAAGAACACCTGCCTTTGTGAAGATCTAAGAGATGTCGTCGTTCTGGAGGCAGCAGAGGATGAAGGGGATGAAGCTCCGGTTCTTAGCCTTTCTCCTCCTCCTCTAAAGCCCTAGCCCACCTCCAAATGACCCCAACTCGTTGCCAAACCTTCCCCAAGAGTTTAGTGATGAGTTCTTATAGATTTAGGGTGTATTTACATGACCTAATGGGACTAGGAAAGGGGGCTGCAAATTCTGCTTTCTACTTTCCAAAATCTGAGATTCTCTCACCCAAAGGAGGTAGCAAAGGTTTAGGAAACCACCTCTTAAGGTTGGGTCCGGTTTTGGCTTCCTTTCAATGACTAATTACCCTAATTTTAACCCTAAATTACCCTCCCTAATTATTACATAATTACATACGCGAATTTTTGGGTATTTTCTTGTCCCAATTTTTATCCTTGGGCCAAATGCACTCCATTGGCCCAATATTGTTAATGGGTTATTAATACATGATGTTGGAAGTCTCTCCATCATGTTTATTTAATTTATGGTCGGGTTATTTTTCCGCGTTAACAATTTTCCGACTTAGTTTCTAAATTTAAGAAATTTGTCACGTGTGACGTATATTATGCCAATTGGATTTTCCGTTGCACGAATTTCTTAGTGGAAGACTTAAGGATAATATTTGGGGTTGATTTATAATTTTTACGAAATTTTTCAATGTGTTCTCTCACGTACGATAGTGGTACGTAAGTTCTATCATTCTAATAATACGGAAATTATTTATTAACTATTTTCATACTTGAATTTGTTCATGGGTCAGAAGTAATCCATTGGTCCAATTTCTTTTATGGACTATCCCCAAATATTGTTTAGAGTCAACCATAAATTTTTAATTTAGCTATGATCTCATTTTATAGACATGATAATGGATTTTCCAACTTATTTCTTAATTACGATAATAAGTCACAATAACTCTTAAACATACCCCAAATGACTTTTATTGACCCAAATTTCATGGTGGTTCATTAGAGGATATTATTTGAAGTCCTTCTATGATTTTTATTTAATTTTTTTGACTCATCTAAGTATGTGTGATAATGATTTCCAGACTATTCCCTGATTACGACACTCAGTCGCAAAATGCCTTAAATTTGAACCATCCGATTTTCCTTTGCACCAATTTCTGGCGGATCATTAGGGAGTATTATTTAGAGTTGTACTATGGTTTTTATGAAATTTTATAACGGGTTTTTGCATGTACGCTAATGGCACGTACGTTTTTGCTATTTCCCTAATATGGATTATATCATTTTCAATTTATTTCTATTTTTCTAAGTACTGAATTTCCGTGGTGTTACGTAATTGGATCCTTGATAACCTATGAAATAAACATAAGAAGAAAATCCTAGGAAATCAATTGCTCTAAAAGCCCTCAACAAAAATTCCTCAAGCTCTAAGAAAGAGATCCAACAGGAAGGTGATGAGAATGGAAAGTCTAGTGATAGTGAGAATGATGATATGGCCATGCTCACTAGACAGTTCAAAAAATTCTTAAGGTTCAAAAAGAAAGGCTCAGGTAACTCCAAATCTTTTCCAAAGAACGATTTCTCAAATAACTTTGAGTCTAACAAAAAATCTGCCATGATTGTGTGCTATGAGTGTAAGAAACTAGGGCACATGAGAAGAGAATGTCTGGAGCTCAAGAAGAAACTGAAGAAGGACAAACTCAATTTCAAGAATGCCAAGGCAATGATGGCAACTTGGAGTGATGAAGATGAGGAAGACAACGATCAAGGAAGCTCTGGAGATGAAGAAATTCAGTGCTTTATGGCAAGGAGTGAAGACTCAAATGAGGTAAACTCTTCCTTTGAAAATTACACTGTTGATGAATGGGAAGAGGCATACACCTTACTTTTTGAAACATTTTGTGATTTCAAGTCTGAAAATAAAGCATTGAAAAAGAAAATCAACTCACTTGTGCATAGCACATCCAATGATGAACAACTTGCAATCATGTCTAAAGAAATTGATTCAGTAAAAATGGAACAGGAAAGTCACTATGAAGAAATGGATTGCATGAAAGAAAGGTTGCAAGAAAATGAAAAAGAAAAACAAAGACTAATCAACTCCCTTGAAAAACTTCAACATGAAAAACAAGAGATTCAAAAAAGGCTGGAACAAGTTGAAAATGAATTAAAAGAAAAAGCTGAAGATCTTACAAGATTTGTAAAAGGAAAGCAAAATCTTGATGTTGTTTTGGGTGCTAAAGTTAATGTACCAAGACATGGACTTGGATTTCAACTTGAAAAACAAAAGAAATTTGGAGAGACATTGATTACATCTTTTTTTGATTGTAGTCCATGTCCAAGTAAACAAAGTCCACCCAACATCAAGAAAGCTCAAGCTAAGGGTAAGCAACAACAACCTACTCAAAAGACTTCATCTGCTCAGCAACATAAGAAGTTTGTCGACAGACCTAATGAAAGCTGTCGACAGGCATGGAAGTATGCTGTCAAGGGACAGCCATCCAGGCAACAAAATGGTAAAAAGCAAATAAATATTCAACAAAACAACAAAACAAATGTTTTATGAAAAACTTCATCAAGCAATTTCTGTAAAAACTTGGCCATGTAGAAAATCAATGCTGGAATAAATCAAACAAACTGAAATGCAAAACAAATTTGTATTTCAAAGCATTTACTTTTTGGCTTGAATGAAAAGTTTAGACCCAAAGCAATTTGCGTACCAAAACCTCTTGTCTGATCCATCTATGCAGGAATGCCTAGCAGCCCAACATCAAAACAAATGGTACTTGGATAGTGGCTGCTCGAGGCACATGACGAGCGATAAAGAAAAATTCTTTTTACTGATGGAAAAAGATGGAGGACAAGTTGTCTTTGGAGGTAACAGTAAGGGCCAAATCATTGGCACAGGTAAGGTTGGTTAGTATGCCTCTAACTCAATAGACAATGTGTTGCTAGTAGATCGTCTGAATCACAATCTTCTAAGCATAAGCCAATTGTGTGATAAAGGGTATAAAGTCATCTTTGAATCAAATGCATGGCAAATTGTTGATAAAGAAACAGGAAGTCTCAAGTTTTCTGGAAAAAGAGTGAATAACATCTATTTAGTTGACTTAGATGAACTAGAAAACAAAAATTGTGTCTTGTTGCAAATAATAGGATTAACTGACTCTGTGGCATCGTAGGCTAGGACATGCAAGCTGTTGGATCAAAATGACACAATAGATGTCCTAGAGGGGGGGGGGGGGGTGAATAGGACTTCTTGCTTTTAAAATTTTCTTCTGAAATTGCACAACACTAAATAAATTCTTTAGTACTTAGTGTGTTGTGTGTGATTCAAGTGTGAACTAGGCGGAAATAATCACACAAGTATGCAAAAGGATTTATCCTGGTTCGGCCCTTCCTACATGGAAGTCCTACATCTAATCCTCAAAGTCAACCACTTGACATTTCCACTAATCTTCCAATGAATTGGCCTTCTCTCACCCTTGAGAGGAAATACAATCCCACTTGCTCCCAAGCAAGTCTTCCCAAATAGGGGTACAACAACTGCCTTACACAAAGGCCTTCCCTGCACCAGAGGGAAAATGCGGAACAATCTTCTGCAAGAAATACACAAGAAAACAATAAAGAGACACTTGTATGTTTGCCTCAGAGCTGAGCACAAACATACACTAAATTCAGAAGGATCTTAACAGATCAGAAATTAGACTTAAATCCTATCTGAATGAGCAGGGTGGACTTCAAAGAATGACTAATTACAGTTGCCACCCAAACACAAGACTTCTAAGAAAACTTAGAGAGCTTCAGAGACTTTCTGCTGAAAAGGGGTGCTCTCAAACTTGGGTTGCAAGAAGGCTTGTGTATTTTCTGGCTTGATGAAATTCGAAGAGTAAAGCTCACAGAAGTTGCAAAGATTTGTGTTTTTCCACTATCTGTTCTTTCTTTCAAACTTCAGCTTCTTTTAAATAGCTTCAATATATAGCCATTTGAAAGATGGCCGTTGGAATTTGCCCGTTTGAAGAGAGCTCTAAAATCATTTTGATTTTGCAAGGCTTGTTATCCATTGGTTCTTCTGTCTTGCTTCTTTCCAATGTCTTCAGATGTGGGTTGTATCTTCACAGCTAGACAGATATCTTCTCAACAGGTGGATTGTGAAGGTAGCATGCTATAAACGTGCTCCAATAAATGTCTGCAATGAAGACAAGACAAAAAGGAAGAACATCTCCATACCTTTGAGGTAGGTAAGTCAGAGGAGTACAAAAAAAGGCATGGAAACCTCGTATAGGCGTGCTTTCAGACAGAAATAGTAGACATACAGATATGCTAAAAAGGTAGGGCATGGGTCTGCCAGTGGTAGGTATGTCTTGTCAGATGCCATGCGCCTGTAATTTCATAAATGCACTGTATCTTTTTGTATTCAAGAAAATCCGGAACAAAGACATGAAGAACACACAACTCAGTTTAAAATTTTTTTAGAAATAATATGTGCATGATTTAGATGAATATTTTAACTATAATATGACTTGTGCTGTTAGAGAAATAATAATAATATGATGGATCAATAAAATGTTTAAACAATGAAGATTCTCATTAAAAAAATATGTCCAAGATGATTAGGAAACAAGATTAGATTAATTGTTTAACCTTTGTGACATAAGAGTATTAAGTATAGAACTGACAGTGCAGTCGAATTCATAAGATCATACAATTCGACGGTAGAAGTTGTAGATAGAACATGAGTGATTCGTCTTCAATAAGAGAAACAATGCAATTCGACATAGGCAGACATACAGAGAATTTGTTCTGAAACATTCGACTGTATCAGTCGAAGATGACAGTTGGATAATGAAGTTAGATTTATAAAGCATTCGACTATAAGAGTCGAAGTCGACAATCGAATCAAGAAGTTAGATTTATGAAGCATTCGACTGTAAGAGTCGAAGCCGACAGTCAAATCATGAAGTTAGATTTATGAAGCATTCGACTGTAAGAGTCAAAGCCGACAGTCGAATCATGTATAATTGTGTGTACTTAGAAAAGTTCTTGGTTGTTTTGACTTCGATTCTGAAGGAGTCAGAGTCAACAATCGAAGTCTGAAGTCGAATTCAGTATGCTATAGGGAGAGTCTGTGGACTTAGACAATTATCTGAGATGGAGTTTTTGTCATGTTATTGACTATAGTATATATCTGTAAAATTTTTGTGATATGTATTAGATATATTTGCTTTGTAGAAAGTCTATTTAAAAGTTTTGATAGCAAAAACATTATATATACTAAATTAAGAAAATCTTAATTTCCTTAGGGGTAGTTGCTCAACAATTCTCCCCCTTTTGTTAATGACAAAAATTTTGAATAGACATTGAAAATCAAACATGTTTGAGGTATATTTCTTTCTTTCTTTCTCCCCCTTTGGCATTAACAGAAAGGATATCAAACCATAAGGAAGATAAGAAATAAATAGATCAGAAACTGCTTTCATAATGAAGAAGAAAGTACATAACATAGTGTTTAGGACCTTGAGAGACAACTTGGTAAATACAGAGGTCTAGGAATTTTATCAAGGTAAGGTTTGAGAAGGTCCCAGGGCTTTGCCTCATTTTCAGAAAAGAAATTATCAAACAAGGCACCATCAATGTTGTAGGTAGGATTGGAGGAGGGCAGTTTCCTGTAAGATTTGATGTGGCGTCTACGGTACCAGGAAACTCTGTTGTGGAACTTATCCCTATCCAAATGAATATTGTGGGGAACAAATTTTCTATAGGCTGCAAAGTAAAAAAACTCATGGACGGTGATGTTCTAGTGCAGACCTTGGGCCACAGCTGAATCTTTAGCTTGATAGTAGATCAGGTATCTCTGTGCCCACTTAGGACCAATGTTCTTCCTCAAATCCTTAAGGCTCTTGGACTGAAATTCATAGGGATGAAGCTTCATTATCTCATAATCAGAATGATATGATGGGTAAGCAGCTGCCCACTGATCTAAGTTGAATCTTTTAGATTCAGCAAAACACAGTTGAAAGTCTAACAAATGATGTGGGTTATTGGAAAGCTGCAGAAAGACAAATCTCTGGAAGGACAATTTCAACTTTTACTTGATTTTGAACCTAGTGGAAATCCGAATGAATCTGTTAAATACGGCTTCAGCAAAATCTCTCCTGAAGGCAACTGCTCCTAAAAAGGATGGATGCAGTCCAGATGGTAAGGCCACAGTCATGGAGGGAATGATTTCTCTTTGGCCTCTTAGAAGATTTTCCCATTGGTCTTTAGACACATCAGGCAATCCAAGTTTGAATCTTTCAAAGTTGAATGTCTTCATTTGGGTGTACTTGGCTTGAGAGTCCCGGATATGGTGTCACGCCCCAACGCGGAATATCGGAGTGCGAAGGCAGTTGCAAGAAAAGGTATAGAGCAAGTACTAGACATCAAACCATTGCACATTGAATAATGCTAAAGTAAATCTTTCTCATTAATAACTTTTCTGTGTCTAGTTACAACCACTAATATCAGAGCCATTCTACAGGGCCCAATTACATTGCAATAAAAGAAAATAACTAACTAGAACTCTAAGATAACATAATGACTCAAGGGTACTCCTGGCTTCACTCTTGGTCATTCCCTTCCTCGTGAGTGTATGTGTCATCCTCGGTCTCACCTGAGAACACAACATTAAATAACGTAGGGTGAGCGATAACGCCCAGTAGGACTTAAATCTCAGGCTCAAGCAGGCTTTAAATAATTAATGCATTTAATGGCAGAGTATCTAAAGATAGCAGGTACAAGAGAGTCAAAATATAGCAAGAGATAGAACAATAGCACGAGAGCGAGTATAGTTTCCAAAATAGCACAAGTATCGAGTATAGCACGAATAGCAGAATGGCCATAGCACAACTAGCACAAGTATAGTAATAGCACGACGAGTATAGCACTTGTTTGTCATTCTAGACATCGAGAGAGTATAGCACGTTTTGTGTTTTTGATTGTCATATAGATAGTCGAGATAGATAGCACTTGAGTGTAATGCCAAACACTCTGATCATTTAACTCCCATGGGCACTAGCACTTTCGGGCGCACATCCCAGGACCAGATCGGGCCCTTTATATATTGCCAAGCATTGGTTATATTGTTTATCTTTAGACAATCAGTCAATGGCCAATATAGAGTACCAAGAAGTAGATGAGAGCACTAGATGAATAGAAGAGAAAGCAGAGTGAACGTGAATAGACGAGCGAGTAGAGTACAGATGAGAGCTAGTGGTCTTTGTACGTAATGCGTCGAGTAAACAGGCGATAGTAACAGTTGCACACACGCGCACGTCGTGTTGGCAGTCAGGTGGAACTCACGATCCTACCACTGGCCTTGTTATGCACAGGTCCAGAGGTCCGGCGTGATTTAAGACGAGAGTGAATCTCTAATAGCCGTTTGGATCATATAGATCCCTAAAGGGTATCGTAGGTATTAGGGTACAACCGGCTCGTCGACCATGTGGGAATCCATGATCAGAGGAGACTTATGGAGGCCTTGTGCAAGAGTTCACTAGTCCGGCGAAAGGAATATCCGACGGAGAGTTCACCACAAGCCAAGTAAAGTGTGTATATAAAACATGTGCTCGACGTTCTAGAGGAATTCTAGAACAGTGGAGCGTCGATATCGGTATATAAACAACGCAAGAAACGAATACAAGTCCTTTAAAATAGGGCAATTACTATACCTTACTTCGGTAATTTACCAGATACATTATGAGATATTTTCTGCAAGATTTCAGCCATAAATGGATGGTTCAAGTGTGTGCAAGTGCAAGAGAAATCATAGATAGAAATAAGTCGTGAACATGTATTTTAAATCATTCAATATAGCACCATTTTTAAGTAGGGTTTTTACTGGGGGTATAACGGTAAGAAGGCGTAAGGATTATTTAGAAAGTGACAAAAATATTTTTCATGGGTTTTCAGGCAAAACTCTGAGAAGGCGACATATGCCTGTATAGAAGGCGACAGGAGCAGAGCAGATCGCGACAGGGGGTTACACAGAAGGCGACAGAGCTGTCTTGCTCAGGCGGCCAGAACGCGACGGGTGTCCTGTCGCGTTGAGAACGCGACAAGAAGGGCGTCGCGACGGGCTTGAGAAGGCGACGTGTCGGGCAGTCGCTTTCTCAGGTCCGTGGCCTGGGTCTGACAGAGTTCTGCTCTGTCTTGGATTGCGGTCCAGAAACTTGCCTTTTTGACATAGGGTAGTTCAAAAAATCATAACTAAATGTATACATGATGAAAAATCATGAAATCAGGGGCAAATGAAACTAGACATGTGAGAGTACTTCCAGTAAATAGGAATTCGAGAGAGAGCATGGTTTGAACATGGTTTGAGGACGAACAAGAACAAGTAACATAGAACATGCTACAGGGAATAAGATCGATTTAATTCGAGTAACATGCTCAACGAAATTTAGGCCTTTTAGGGGCAAAAGATGCCTATCATGCATCAGTATCTCCCATAAAAATATGGAGGCATGAGATAGAGTATGCAAGGAGATATGAATTAAGCATGAAGGTTCGGGGTCATAAGAGTTGCAGAACATGAAAAATCAAGAACTAAAGATATACTCGATGGAAAATTATGAAACTTGAGGGTTTCGTTCCTGATAGATGATACATCCTACAGAAAAAGTTTCATGGTTTATGCTTGTGAGAATGCCTACCTTGACTCGTTTTCCTCTTCTAGGGCTAGAACTTGAAGAACGGGGTTGAGAGCTTGAAAGCTTCTTCTTCCCACGAAATCTCCTCCTCCTTGGCCTCTCCTCCTGGTCCAGGAATCCTTTGGCACGAGCTTGGGTCGGCCATGAGGGTTTTAGGAGAGTATTTAAGCTTCTCCTCTTTCTATTTCCTAATAGGACTCTAACTTCTATTAAATTCCAATTTCCTCTTTCCTAACCTCCTTCCAAGCTTTCCAATCCCTATTTAGACTTGGAAGAGATCCAAATTCGTGCTAATCCATATGGGGTAGGTTTAGGAATCCAACTCCTACTCAAACTTCCTATTTAATGCATTAAATACCTCTTTTCTATTTAGGTAATAATTTAGTTACGAATTTAGGGTATTTTCCTATTATTCTCTTTTATAAATTCTTATTTTTGACCCAATAATTTCTAGAAGATCCATTAAGCAAAGCCCATTACTCTTTTCCATCTAATGGGTTTTATTTAATGCTCTGTTTAAATATCCATTTAGCCAGGTTTTAAATTCTTTATTTAAATTTTTATTTTTCGTAAAAATTCAGGTTGCTACATCCTCCCCCTCTTAAAAGAATTTGGTCCCCAAATTCATATGACCTTACAGGAGAGAATGACTTACCGAATAGATCCGGGTAGTCGCGTCTGATAATTCCTTCGGGTTCCCATGTGGCTTCTTCCACTCCGCGGTTATTCCATAAGACTTTCACCACGTGAATGGGACGATTTCTGAGTTGTTGTACCTTCCTGTCCAATATCTTGATCGGCTTCTCTTCATACGTCATGTCCTTGTTTAACACCAGATCATCATGGCGAATGACATGTGTAGGATCGTACACATACTTTCTAAGCATGGAGACATGGAAGACATTGTGCACACTTGCCAAATTGGGTGGCAAGGCCAGTCTGTAAGCAACTTCACCAATCCTTTCAAGCACTTCGAAAGGACCAATGAATCTTGGACTAAGTTTTCCTTTTACTCCGAATCTTTGAATACCACGGGTAGGAGATACCTTCAATAGCACATGATCTCCTTATTTGAAATTCCAGATCTCGTCTTCTCTTATCAGCATAGCTCTTCTGTCTAGACTGAGCAATCTTGAGTCGATCTCGTATCATCTGTATATCCCGGGTTGTACTTTGTACCATGTCAGGTCCTAACCATTGCTGTTCTCCCACTTCATTCCAGCACACAGGAGATCTACAATTTCTGCCATAAAGTGCTTCAAATGGTGCCATTTTAATACTCGCCTGGTAACTATTGTTATAGGCGAACTCAATCAAGGGTAAGTGTTCATTCCAATGACCATTGAAATCAATAATGCAGGCTCTTAACATGTCTTCTACAATTTGATTTGTCCTCTCAGTTTGCCCATCAGTCTGCGGGTGAAAGGCAGTACTAAAATTAAGCTTCGTACCAAGGGCAATTTGCAGGCCTTTCCAAAAATGAGAGGTGAACCTTGGATCTCGATCTGAGATGATAGATGACGGAATACCGTGCAACCGCACGATCTCCTTGACATATAATGCAGCTAGCACCTCCACAGACCATGTACTCTTTATGGGTAAGAAGTGCGCCGATTTGGTCAACCGGTCAACAATGACCCATATGGCGTCGAGCCCACCACGAGTCTTAGGTAAACCCATGATGAAGTCCATGCCAATGCTTTCCCATTTCCCTCTGGAATATCTAGTGGTCTGAGTACTCCGGCAGGGCGCAGGTGTTCCGCTTTTACTTGCTGACATGTGAGGCAATGAGCTACATGCTCGACTACTTCCCTCTTCATATTCGGCCACCAAAATGTTCTTTTCATGTCTTGATACATTTTGGTACCTCCTGGATGAATAGTGTACTTTGTTTGATGAGCTTCATCCATTAGTTTCCTTTTTAGGGCTTCGTTGTCTGGGACACAAGTTCTCCCTTGGAATACTAACCTTCCATCTTCAGTCATGGCAAAATCCAGTCTGTCTGCTAAGGTTTCCTTGACACGAACTAAGAATGGATCGTTGTCCTGTTGCATCTTGATTTCCTCCAGCATATCGGATTGGATCTTGAGATTGGCAATCAAAACGTGATCATCCCTATGTTCAATATTTAAGTCTAGCCTCGCGAATTGTTCAAGTAATTGCATCTCGCCAAGGACCAGACTTGAGATAGATGCCATTGGCTTCCTACTAAGAGCATCAGCCACGGCGTTTCCCTTACCTGGATGGTACTGGATGTTGAAATCGAAGTCCTTTAGATATTCTAACCATCTTCTCTGCCTCATGTTGAGTTCTTTCTGAGAGAATAAGTACTTCAGACTTTTATGGTCTGAGTATACAGTGAATTGCTCACCATATAGATAGTGTCTCCAAATTTTTAATGCGAAGACCACGGCAGCCAACTCCAAGTCATGCACAGGGTAGTTGACTTCATGCGTCTTCAATTGCCTTGAGGAATAAGCAATGACCTTCTCCTTTTGCATTAGTACACAGCCTAGCCCAATTCCTGAGGCATCAGTGTAGACAGAGAAACTTTCTCCCTCTACTGGTAAAGCGAGAACGGGTGCTGAGGTAAGGCAGTCTTTGAGAGTTTGAAAACTCTTCTCACACTCTTTACTCCAGGAGTAGGGATTCTCCTTTCGTGTCAGACGTGTGAGTGGTATGGCGATCTTAGAGAAGTCCTTGATGAACCGCCTGTAGTAACCAGCCAGTCCTAGGAAGCTTCTTATCTCGGTGACGTTGGTTGGTCTCTCCCAGTTGAGTACAGCTTCGACTTTGGAGGGATCAACGGAGATGCCGTCCTTTGTTATGACATGGCCCAAGAAGGACACTTCTTCGAGCCAGAACTCGCACTTGCTTAATTTTGCATATAGTTTGTTGTCTCGTAAGACTTGCAATGCAGTCCTCAAGTGTTCTTCATGATCTTCCTTGGTCTTGGAATATATGAGGATATCGTCGATGAAGACGACCACAAATTTGTCAAGGTATGGCCGATATATGCTGTTCATGAGTTGCATAAAGGCTGCAGGAGCATTGGTTAGACCAAAAGGCATAACAACAAATTCGTAATGTCCATACCTGCTCCTGAAAGCTGTTTTGAAGATATCGTCATCCTTGATCCTCATTTGGTGATAGCCAGATCGAAGATCGATCTTGGAGAAATATTGCGCTCCAGAAATTTGGTCGAATAGTTCGTCGATCCTAGGCAATGGATATTTGTTCTTGATGGTAAGCTGATTGAGTTGTCGATAGTCGATGCATAGTCTCATCGACCCATCCTTCTTCTTGACGAATAGCACAGGTGCTCCCCAAGGGGAGGTACTTGGTCTGATGAACCCCTTCTCTAGCAGTTCCATCAGTTGTGCTTTTAGTTCTTTCAATTCGGCAGGTGACATCCGGTACGGTTGACGCGATACCGGGGCAGCTCCAGGAGTCAACTCGATGGCGAAGTTGACGTCACGTTCAGGGGGAACTCCGGGTAAGTCTTCAGGGAATACATCTGGGTAGTCCTGGACTATGTGGATGTCTTCTATTTTTGAACCTTTCTTTTCGACTATGACGGCCGCAAGGAAAGCAAAACATCCTTTCCTTATCATGTTATGGGCTTTCAAGGCGGAGACTAGGGACATCCGCTTCTTATGTCTAATTCCAGTAAATGCTAATTTAGGAAAGTCACTAAACGTTACCCTTCCTTTCTTACAATCGACGCTTGCCCCATATGTGGACAGCCAGTCGGCTCCCAATATGACGTCATACCCTTCCATGGACATACATACCAGGTCGGCCTTTAGGTTAAGGTCTCCGATCATTACATCGGCGGATGGAAAGTATTGGTTTAATTTCTCCTTCTCCCCTAAGGGTGTTGTGACAGAGAATTCACCACCCATGGTTGTAGGTTTTGCAGTTAGGGTTTTAGCAAAGTGTTGAGATATAAATGAATGAGTAGCACCAGTATCAAATAACACAAATGCTGGCAAGGAAAAGACTCGCAGGGTACCTTCCACCACGCCACCTTCCTCGATGGTTTCTTCATTGTGTAGGGCTTGCAGCCTGCCCTGTTTCTTAGGCATAGCGGTGCGCTTCTCATTTTCTTTCAGCATCGGGCACTCGGGTATGCGATGCTCACGACTTCCGCAGCGCAGACACGCTCCGGCTTTTCTCCAGCACTCATCAACGGTGTGACCAGGCTTGTCACAGTGTTTGCAGTGGCTCTTTGTTGGAGTGTTGGGTACGAAAACCTTGGGTTTCCGTTCTTGGCTGGATCCCTCAGTTGGGTGGAACGGGCGCTTTTTGCCATTGGTCGGCTTGGCAGATGCTGGTCCTGATGTTATTTCTTTCTTTACGAACTTCCCCCTGATACGGTCAGTGAAGTCCGTAGCATCTTCTAGTACCTGGGCCTTCCTAACCATCTCGGCATAAGTTTGTATCTCGAGTGGTGCCAGTTGGGTAATGTACTGAGGCTTAAGGCCATTTAGAAAGCGCTTAGCCTTCATTCTCTCAGTGTTGGTCAGATGTGCAGCATATTTTGCCAGTCTAGAAAACTGGGCTTCGTATTCGGCTACTGTCAAACTCCGCTGTTTAAGAGCAGCGAATTCAGCAGCTTTCTTTTCTTGTACTCGTTCAGAGAAGTACTTAGCATTATAAGCTTCCTTAAATTCGGTCCAAGTAAATTGGCCGTTATCCCTTGTGGCTTCCACCGACTCCCACCATGCGCGGGCATCCTTCTCCAGTTGGAATGTTGCTAATAGAAGCTTATCTCCGTCCGCACATTGCATTACACGGAAAATCCTTTCCGTTTCCTTTAGCCAGTGCTCCGCGTCATCTGGATCCGTAGACCCACTGAACCTAGGCGGGTTCAGACCCCTGAAGTTACGATGCAGCTCTCCTGCACCTGGTTGGTTTCCCCCGCGGTTACCACCGCCTTGCTGGGTGGCTTGTAGTATGGCACGAGTCAGTTCCTGGAGGGATTGTTGCATGCCTCTCATCTGAGCACGTTCCGCAGTCATTGTAGCTGGTTAGTTCCTACAAAATAGTTTGATAGTTATAATGCTGATTAAAAGTTTAATTTGTGCGTGTGTGAGTTTATTTTAGCTGATTACCCATGGTTCTACCCACATCTCTCATAGGTAGGATTACTGACTCTTAGTCGAGGCTGGTCAACCTAGATCACCCTATACTTAAGATAACCTAGGCTCTGATACCACAAAACTGTCACGCCCCAACGCGGAATATCGGAGCGCGAAGGCAGTTGCAAGAAAAGGTATAGAGCAAGTACTAGACATCAAACCATTGCACATTGAATAATGCTAAAGTAAATCTTTCTCATTAATAACTTTTCTGTGTCTAGTTACAACCACTAATATCAGAGCCATTCTACAGGGCCCAATTACATTGCAATAAAAGAAAATAACTAACTAGAACTCTAAGATAACATAATGACTCAAGGGTACTCCTGGCTTCACTCTTGGTCATTCCCTTCCTCGTGAGTGTATGTGTCATCCTCGGTCTCACCTGAGAACACAACATTAAATAACGTAGGGTGAGCGATAACGCCCAGTAGGACTTAAATCTCAGGCTCAAGCAGGCTTTAAATAATTAATGCATTTAATGGCAGAGTATCTAAAGATAGCAGGTACAAGAGAGTCAAAATATAGCAAGAGATAGAACAATAGCACGAGAGCGAGTATAGTTTCCAAAATAGCACAAGTATCGAGTATAGCACGAATAGCAGAATGGCCATAGCACAACTAGCACAAGTATAGTAATAGCACGACGAGTATAGCACTTGTTTGTCATTCTAGACATCGAGAGAGTATAGCACGTTTGTGTTTTTGATTGTCATATAGATAGTCGAGATAGATAGCACTTGAGTGTAATGCCAAACACTCTGATCATTTAACTCCCATGGGCACTAGCACTTTCGGGCGCACATCCCAGGACCAGATCGGGCCCTTTATATATTGCCAAGCATTGGTTATATTGTTTATCTTTAGACAATCAGTCAATGGCCAATATAGAGTACCAAGAAGTAGATGAGAGCACTAGATGAATAGAAGAGAAAGCAGAGTGAACGTGAATAGACGAGCGAGTAGAGTACAGATGAGAGCTAGTGGACATTGCACGTAATGCGTCGAGTAAACAGGCGATAGTAACAGTTGCACAACACGCGCACGTCGTGTTGGCAGTCAGGTGGAACTCACGATCCTACCACTGGCCTTGTTATGCACAGGTCCAGAGGTCCGGCGTGATTTAAGACGAGAGTGAATCTCTAATAGCCGTTTGGATCATATAGATCCCTAAAGGGTATCGTAGGTATTAGGGTACAACCGGCTCGTCGACCATGTGGGAATCCATGATCAGAGGAGACTTATGGAGGCCTTGTGCAAGAGTTCACTAGTCCGGCGAAAGGAATATCCGACGGAGAGTTCACCACAAGCCAAGTAAAGTGTGTATATAAAACATGTGCTCGACGTTCTAGAGGAATTCTAGAACAGTGGAGCGTCGATATCGGTATATAAACAACGCAAGAAACGAATACAAGTCCTTTAAAATAGGGCAATTACTATACCTTACTTCGGTAATTTACCAGATACATTATGAGATATTTTCTGCAAGATTTCAGCCATAAATGGATGGTTCAAGTGTGTGCAAGTGCAAGAGAAATCATAGATAGAAATAAGTCGTGAACATGTATTTTAAATCATTCAATATAGCACCATTTTTAAGTAGGGTTTTTACTGGGGGTATAACGGTAAGAAGGCGTAAGGATTATTTAGAAAGTGACAAAAATATTTTTCATGGGTTTTCAGGCAAAACTCTGAGAAGGCGACATATGCCTGTATAGAAGGCGACAGGAGCAGAGCAGATCGCGACAGGGGGTTACACAGAAGGCGACAGAGCTGTCTTGCTCAGGCGGCCAGAACGCGACGGGTGTCCTGTCGCGTTGAGAACGCGACAAGAAGGGCGTCGCGACGGGCTTGAGAAGGCGACGTGTCGGGCAGTCGCTTTCTCAGGTCCGTGGCCTGGGTCTGACAGAGTTCTGCTCTGTCTTGGATTGCGGTCCAGAAACTTGCCTTTTTGACATAGGGTAGTTCAAAAAATCATAACTAAATGTATACATGATGAAAAATCATGAAATCAGGGGCAAATGAAACTAGACATGTGAGAGTACTTCCAGTAAATAGGAATTCGAGAGAGAGCATGGTTTGAACATGGTTTGAGGACGAACAAGAACAAGTAACATAGAACATGCTACAGGGAATAAGATCGATTTAATTCGAGTAACATGCTCAACGAAATTTAGGCCTTTTAGGGGCAAAAGATGCCTATCATGCATCAGTATCTCCCATAAAAATATGGAGGCATGAGATAGAGTATGCAAGGAGATATGAATTAAGCATGAAGGTTCGGGGTCATAAGAGTTGCAGAACATGAAAAATCAAGAACTAAAGATATACTCGATGGAAAATTATGAAACTTGAGGGTTTCGTTCCTGATAGATGATACATCCTACAGAAAAAGTTTCATGGTTTATGCTTGTGAGAATGCCTACCTTGACTCGTTTCCTCTTCTAGGGCTAGAACTTGAAGAACGGGGTTGAGAGCTTGAAAGCTTCTTCTTCCCACGAAATCTCCTCCTCCTTGGCCTCTCCTCCTGGTCCAGGAATCCTTTGGCACGAGCTTGGGTCGGCCATGAGGGTTTTAGAGAGTATTTAAGCTTCTCCTCTTTCTATTTCCTAATAGGACTCTAACTTCTATTAAATTCCAATTTCCTCTTTCCTAACCTCCTTCCAAGCTTTCCAATCCCTATTTAGACTTGGAAGAGATCCAAATTCGTGCTAATCCATATGGGGTAGGTTTAGGAATCCAACTCCTACTCAAACTTCCTATTTAATGCATTAAATACCTCTTTTCTATTTAGGTAATAATTTAGTTACGAATTTAGGGTATTTTCCTATTATTCTCTTTTATAAATTCTTATTTTTGACCCAATAATTTCTAGAAGATCCATTAAGCAAAGCCCATTACTCTTTTCCATCTAATGGGTTTTATTTAATGCTCTGTTTAAATATCCATTTAGCCAGGTTTTAAATTCTTTATTTAAATTTTTATTTTTCGTAAAAATTCAGGTTGCTACATATGGAGTCCAAACAAGTCATGAAACCCTTAAGATAAGTGATGCTGAATAGTCAAAAACTAGTTTCGGGATTGGTTTGTTTGATATCTGGCTGCTTCATCTGGGTAGAGATCAATGAACTCCTTAGGAGTTAGGCTATGACTTTTTTGAGAAATGAATTGAAGTTCATCTATTGAGACTTGTGTAGTCCGAATAAGGGTAGGAAACCAGTGTTCAAAAGTGAATCCTGGCATCTCATGAACTTCAAGGAATGCTCAAATGGATAGATATTCTCTGAACAAATTCATGTAAAGTTCAGATTGGCCGATGAAAGCATACCAAAAAGGTGGAAGAAGTTTGGAAGGATTGTCTCCTAACTTTGGTCCACTAGAAGATGAAAGCTGAATACTGGGAAGTATTTCAGCTAGATGATGAAGAGATTTCCTTGACTTTGTTTTGGAGGCAGTGGGAAGACAGGAAAAGTATTGAGGGGGTTGTGTGGAAAGAGTGGGAATGATTGCTTTTGAAGGTTTGAATTGATACTTCATGGGGTATATTTGGAATTTTATGTCCTGGTGGAATGGATTCCCTGGAATAGATGCAAGTGGAGGAGGATCCGAAGAGATGGAATGAGGAGGAAGATCAGTAGTGGAAGGAGTAGGTTCTGAGGGTGCAGTAGGTTGAGGATGAGATGGTGTGGGCTCTTTAGGCTCTGGAGGAAGTTCAACAGAGGGAGTTGGTATAGGTGGAGTTGGCCTAAAAGGAGAAGGGAAGACAGGGTCACCATTTTTTATCAGTCTTCGCTTCACTTTCCTCTTAAAGGTCTTGATATTTTGAGATGACTCTAGGGGTCTCTTGGCCTTAGACTTCTGCTGGAATTCCTGCTTCTTCTGAGACTTCTCAACTGTTCCTGCTACTAGAGGCACTATTGATTCTTGCTGCTGCTGGACCACCATAATGGCTAGTTGTGGCTCTGGGTCTTGTTCTTTCTGCTGCTCAGGTAAATGTTCTAACTGTTCGGATTGATCCTTTTCTGGCTGTTGCTGCTCTGCCTGTAACTCAAACTCTTGCTCTGTAGGCTCTTGCTTTTGAACATGAGGCTCTTCTTGCTGCAATTCCGATTCTTGAACTTGTTCTTTCTGCTGATGAAGGCAGGATGGCTCTGATGGCTGAGAAGTGCCCTGTTGGCACACCAACTGAAGCAAGATATCCTTCATTTGCTTAACTTCATCAGTCAAACCGTCAAACTTGACATTAAGAAATTCAACCTGCATCTGAAGAACTGATAAATTCTCTTGTTGCTTGTTCAAAATTTCCATAATGGAGTGCAGGCTATTGCTACTCTCCCCTTAAGAGTTTGGCTGGGTCTCAAATTGAGAAGGGAAAGAATGATGTTCCCTTTCCTCAAATTCATGTTCCATTGGGGTTGATGTAGGGACATCTTCACATGCTACTCCTTTTCCTCTAATGTCTCTTAAGTCTTCATTTATAGTTTCTTCAAGAGCATCTGGTTCAGGAAGTGAGGAGGAAACATGAGGGAGTTCTTCTTGTTCTAGAATTTGAACTGAGGCATCTACTCTTACTTGTTCTTCGGCTTCTTCTTGTTGATGAGCTGCTTGAGAGGAAGAGGGAATAAGAGGCTCATCATCATAGGTTTCATGAGTACACTCAGGTACAGTATCCTTCATCCATAAATTTTGCTTTTTGCTTACCAAGGAGTAGTGACTTCTTCTGAAGGTGGAAATACCAATCTTCTCCTTGATACCAGTTGAGATTTCTCCAGACAAATCTACTAAGAATCTTTTGAAAATCAGGGTGAGCAGAGACCCATAAGGAAGGGACTCGTGCAGATCTTTTGAAGCTATCATCTTTTCCAGAATAACTGCGGCCAAATTTACTCTATGCCTCTGAATGGCCCAAAATAACAAATTTCCATCCCTGGAGGTTGTGGAGGAATGGGTTCCTGCCCTTGGAGTGACAATATTCGAGATAACTGAATGGAGGAGTCTCTTTTCCAATGATAGTTCATTGACTAGGAGACCTTTCTTACTGACTATTCCCAGACTACCAATTATTCCCAATTTCTATTTTTCCAAAGGCACAACCTCGCTAAGCTTGTGCCCGAAATTTGGACATTCCAAAATCTCTACCAATAGCTCTTTAGACACAGTGATCTTGGTTCCTTTGACATATCCTGACACTAAGCTTCCAGAGGATACTTGAAGGGAAACATAGAAGGATTTGATGGCATTTTCTATAGAGGGTTCGGAAATCTGACACAGCTTGGTCTAGCCCATAGCATCTAGGGTTTCTTCTACCCAAGACAAACTGCCACTCAAATGAGAGAAGTCTACCACTTTCCCTGGACAGATAGGAATCTTAGCAAGATGTTGGAGTTGATCAGGTTAACTGAACGGTTTCCAGAGCCGTAGATGAAGACATCTAGAAGAGGGAAAAAGGAGATTTCTTAGGGAACTGACAAAGGAGAGATAGAAATACTGAAGATAGTTCGAAGAACCTACCTTTCTTCGAAGAGGATGGAGTTTTCAAAGTTCTCCAGAAGACCTTAGCTGGAGAACAGTAAAGGCGCGAAGAGGAGGAAGAAGACAGGGGAGTTGGAGACGAAGTTTGAAAAGAGTGTCTTCGAATGGGGAAAAAGTTTTCTTAAATAGGGAGAGAAAAAGTAACTGACCAGAGATTTCAGGGTGAACGGACGAGATTGATTGAATGGACCATTTCGTCATAAATGCGTAAAAAAAAGAGTTTCAGTTATACAATTTTTAATTGAAAGCACCTTTTCAAACTTTAACATGGTAAGTCGAATTATGTATTCGACTTTATCAGTCGAATGCAAGATTTATACATGAGTCGAATGCACTTTGACTTCACAAGTCGCAGTGCTGAGACTTAGAAATTTTTACAAGAAGATTTTCACAGACTGTCCAAAAATGAGATATTTCACAATAGTTTCTTATCATACAGTTCAAGTATCATTTTGCTTTGGCAATTTAATCAGGATTGCACATACCTATTTCTCTTCTAATAGATGTGAATCTATCCTCAAGAAGAGGGTTTGTAAAAATATCAGCAAGTTGATTTTCAGTAGATAGAAATTCAAGTAAAATATTGCCATTACATACATGGTCCCTGATGAAGTGATGTCTAACCTCAATGTGCTTTGTTCTTGAGTGCTGGATAGGATTCTTGGTCATGTTTTTTGCACTTGTGTTGTCACACAGCATTGGAATTTCTTGAAGTTGATGACCATAGTCTTCCAGTTGATGTTCGATCCACAAAAGTTGAGTACAACAACTTCCAGCTGCAATGTATTCAGCTTCTGTGGTGGATAAAGCCACTGAATTCTACTTCCTGGAAGATTGATATCACCCTGCAAGAATTTGACAAGTATCACTGGTGCTTTTCCTATCTATTTTGCATCCAGCATAGTCAGCATCACTATATCCAATTAACTTAAAATCTGAACATTCGAGATACCATAATCCTAATTTACTGGTATTTATAAGATATCTAAAAATTCTTTTAACATCATGAACATGAGATTCTTTTGGATCAGCTTGAAATCTTGCACATAAATAAACACTAAACATTATGTCTGGTCTACTAGCAGTAAGATGGAGCAGTGATCCTATCATTCCTCTATAGATCTTTTGATCTACCTTTTTACCAAGAGGATCACTATCTAACTTAATTCCTGAGCTCATGGGTGTTCCTAATGGCTTACACTTGTCCAAACCATACTTAGAAAGTAAATCTGAAATGTATTTGATTTGACAAATGTGAGTTCCTTCCATTTTTTGCTTGATTTGCATCCTAAGAAAATAATTAAGCTCACCCATCATGCTCATTTCAAATTCACTTTGCATTAGATTTTCAAAGAACTTACAAAGTGATTCATTAGTAGAACCAAAAATAATGTCATCAATATATATTTGTACAATCAAGATTCCACCTGAAAATTTCTTTATAAATACTGTGCTATCAACTTTACCTCTTACAAAATCATGTGATATAAGATAAGCACTCAATCTTTCATACCAAGCTCTTAGGGCTTGTTTTAGACCATATAGTGCTTTCTTTAAACGGAAAACATGATTAGGATATTTAGTATCTTCAAATCCTGGTGGTTGCTCAACATATACTTCTTATTTTATAAAACCATTCAGAAAAGCACTTTTAACATCCATCTGAAATAAGTTAATATTAAGAGAGCATGCATATGCTAATAAGATTCTGATTGCCTCTAATCTAGCCACTGGAGCATAGGTTTCATCAAAATCTATGCCTTCCTCTAGGGAATATCCTTGAGCTACAAGCCTGGCCTTATTCATGGTGATTGCTCCTGATTCATCCATTTTATTGCTGAAAACCCATCTGGTTCCAATGACTGGATGGTCAGAATGTCTAGGGACAAAAGTTCATACTTGGCTACGTTGGAACTGATTAAGTTCCTCTTGCATAGCAAGGATCCAAGATTCATCACCCAGAGCATCATTGATTGTCCTAGGCTCAATTTGAGAAACTAAAGAAGAAAAATCATAGGGAATTTGCATACCTCTTGTTCTTACCCTATCTTGAGGATTTCCTATGATGTTTTCCCTTGGATGATCTCTATGATACCTTAGTTCTCTAGGTAGTCCTTCTTGTGGTTCTTATTGCTGTTGAAGATCTTCTAGTGGAGGATCTTCCTTTTCTTCTTCTTTTTCTTCTTCTTCAAGAGAGGTTCTTTCTAGATCCCTGCACAAATCTTCAACACACTCTTCTTCTTCTTCAATTCTTTTAATAGAAGGGTTAGTTTCATCAAATAAGATATGCACAAATTGTTCTATAGTTAATGTTCTTCTATTGAAAACTTTATAACCTCTAGGCTATGACTGATATTGGGCTTCTTTTCCTTGTAAAGCTAACAAGGGGTCTTCTTTAGAATAGGTCTGATCATGCACCAGTTGATGATGTAGCAGGCTGTATTGACTACCTCTGCCCAGAAGTATCTTGGCAAATTGTATTCATTCAGCATAGTTCTGGCCATATCTAGTAGTGTCCTAATTTTCCTTTCTGCTACTCCATTCTGTTGAGATGTTCTTAGTGCTGAAAAGTTATGCTCGATCCCATTTTCTTCACAGAACTTCATAAACTCTTCATTCTTAAATTCTCCACCATGATCAGATGTAATGCTTATAATTTGAAATTTCTGGTTTTTCTGAACTACCTTGCTGAATTTTAGAAATGCTTGAAAGGCCTCTGATTTGGCTTCTAGGAAAGACACCCAAGTGTATCTTGAGTAGTCATCAACTATCACATAGCCATATACCTTTCCTCCAAGACTGACTGTCCTTATAGGTCCAAACAAATCCATGTGAATTAACTCCAAAGGTTTGGAAGTTGTAACAGTTGTCCTGGACTGAAATGAAGTCTTGGTTTGCTTTCCTTTTGCACATGCAGAACAAATTCCAGATTTCTTAACTTTCATCTTTGGAAGACCTTTAACCAGATCATGCTTTATCAATTTCTTGATGACTGAAGTGCTTGCATGACCAAGTCTTCTATGCCACAAATCAGACTCTTCACTTTTGGTGGTTGCAAGACATAAGTTTACTTCTTTTAATTCTGCTAGTTGCAATGTGTACAAATTCTTCACTATTTGGGCTTCGAACACTATTTTGTTGTCTTTCTGAATAACACACTTATCATTCTGAAATTTACTGAATTCCCTTTATCACACAACTGCCTGATGCTTATCAGATTATGCTTCAAACCTTCTACATACATGACATCTTCAATTAGGTTATTTCCCTTAGTGCCAACTGTTCCACATCCTAACACTTTTTTTTTTCCATTATCACCATAAGTGGCTTGACCAATTTCATCTCTAAAAGTTGTGAATAGCTTCCTATCTCCTGTCATATGCCATGAGCATCCACTATCCAAGTACCATTTAGATGCCCTCAGTCGACCCTGCAAATAAAGCTAAGTTGTAACTTCTGGTACCCAAGAGCAAGAAAGCTAAAGCCAAGGGTAAGCAACAACATCCTACTCAAAAGACTTCGTCTGCTCAGCAGCATAAGAAGTCTGTCGACAGACGCAATGAAAGCTGTCGACAGGCCTGGAAGTATGTTGTCAAAGGACAACCATCTATGCAATAAAAGGGTAAAAAGCAAATAAATATTCAAGAAAACAACAAAACAAATGTTTTAAGAAAAACTTCATCATGCAATTTTTGTAAAAAGCTTGGCCATGTCGAAAATCAATGCTGGAATAAATCAAACAAACTGAAATGTAAACAAATTTGGATTCCAAAGCATTTACTTTTTGGCTTGAATGAAAAGTTTGGACCCAAAGTAATTTGGGTACCAAAACCTCTTGTCTGATCCATCCATGCAGGAATGCCTAGCAGCCCAACATCAAAATAAATGGTACATGGATAGTGGCTGCTCGAGGCACATGATGGGCGATAAAGAAAAATTCTGTTTGCTGATGGAAAAAGACGGAGGACAAGTTGTCTTTGGAGGTAACAATAAGAGCCAAATCATTGGTACATGTAAGGTTGGTAAGTATGCCTCTAACTCAATAGACAATGTGTTGCTAGTTGATGGTCTGAATCACAATCTTCTAAGCATAAGCCAATTGTGTGATAAAGGCCATAAAGTCATCTTTGAATCAAATGCATGCCAAATTGTTGATAAAGAAACAAGAAGTCTCAAGTTTTCTGGAAAAAGAGTGAATAACATCTCTTTAGTTGACTTAGATGAACCAAAAAATAAAAATTTGTGTCTTGTTGCAAATAAACATGATGAACTGACTCGTGGCATCGTAGGCTAGGACATGCAAGCTGTTGGATCGAAATAACACAATAGATGTCCTAGAGGGGGGGTGAATAGGACTTCTTGCTTTTAAAATTTTCTTCTGAAATTGCACAACACTAAATAAATTCGTTAGTACTTAGTGTGGTGTGTGTGATTCAAGTGTAAACTAGGCGGAAACAATCACACAAGTATGCCCAAGGATTTATCCTGGTTCGGCCCTTCCTACATGGAAGTCCTACATCCAGTCCTTAAGTCAACCACTTGAGATTTGCACTAATCTGCCAATAAATTGGCATTCTCTCACCCTTGAGAGGAAATACAATCCCACTTGCTCCCAAACAAGTCTTCCCAAATAGGGGTACAACAACTGCCTTACACAAAAGCCTTCCCTGGACCAGAGGGAAAATGCAGAACGACCTTCTGCAGGAAATACACAAGAAAACAATAAAGAGACACTTGTATGTTTGCCTCAGAGCTGAGCACAAACATACACTAAATTCAGAAGGATCTTAATAGATTAGAAAATAGACTTAAATCCTATCTGAATGAGCAGGGTGGACTTCAAAGAATGAGCAATTACAATTGCCACCCAAACACAAGACTTGTAAGAAAACTTAGAGAGCTTCAGAGACTTTCTGCTGAAAAGTGAAGCTCTCAAACTTGGCTAGTAAGAAGGCTTGTGTATTTTCTGGCTTGTGGAAATTCGAAGAGTGTAGCTCACAGAAGTTGTAAAGACTTGTGTTTTTCCACTATTTGTTCTTTCTTTCAAACTTCAGCTTCTTCTAAATAGCTTCAGAATATAGCCGTTTGAAAGATGGTCGTTGGAATTTGCCCATTTGAAGAGAGCTCTAAAATCATTTGGATTTTGCAAGGCTTATTATCCATTGGTTTTTCTGTTTTGCTTCTTTCCAATGTCTTCAGATGTGGGTTGCATCTTCACAGCTAGACAAATATCTTCTCAACAGGTGGACTCTGAACGTAGCATGCTATAAACGTGCAGGATCGATAAAAGGTGTGGACAAGATCTAGAAGGGGGTTGAGTAGATCTATGCCAACTAATGCGGAAGCTAAACCAATTTTGAAAAACCTTTGAATCAGAGTTAGATTGAAAGAAAATTTCACAGATCCTAAGAGAGATTAAGTGAGTTAAACAATTGGAGTGTGAAAAACAAGTTGATTAGATAGATTCAAACGATCCTATGCATTCATCTAATGAAGAGTAAATTCAAACCACAAGCAGACCAATGCACAGAGATTTTTAGGTGGTTCGGAAATCACACCACGTGACTCCTACATCCACCCCTCACACACAGTGAGGATCCACTAACAACCCACAATGGAGCTTGACAACTCCACAACTGAGTTAGACAACTCACACACTACCTAGAGAAAGACTACTCTAGACTCTGAGCAAGACTGCTCAACCACACAACTTGAGTACGACGACTCAACAAACCTGAGCACAGAGGCTCACAATCACTTGCCAGAATAGAAACAACAAGATCCAGATCCTCTAGCAATGATCTGATCTATTAAGGCCAATTCAAGAAAATTGATGCAATCGATTATGCATAATTTCTAGAATAGCTAAGAAGAAACAAGAAAGACTCAAGACATGAGGTTGACAGTTCTCGTTCTTCAAGAAAACTCCATTGTAGAAGCAGAATTGGATGGATCTTGATCACTTGAAGTCCCTTGGCCGATGCTCTGCAACTTTGATCTTGGGATCTTCCTTGAGTGCTTCACAATTGCTGGCTTCTACTTGATCTGCTCCCTTGAAGTTGATCCTAGTGCTTCATATTGATCAATCTTCGATTCTTGTGCTTGGAGAAGTGTGAATTGTGGTGTGGTAGCAAAGGAGGAAGCAAAACAGGGAGGAGAGACTCTCTTGCCGCCACAACTAGTTTCTGGAGTCTTTGAGAAGGTTCTCTTGTGGATGGGTGCCCATTAGGAGGGTATTTATACCCTAAATATCCGAAAGATACCCTTGGGGTACGTGGGCACAAGATCCAATGTTGATCCACCTTCTCCATAGGGTGCCACGTGTCCAGGAGGAAGTTTGAGTCATAAAGATTCCGGAGTGTGTCGACTTGCCCATGAGGTGTGTCGACACACTCTCCTAGACTGGCAAGTCAAATCCCTGGGAGAGGTCTCTAGTGTCGACCTGATCTCATCTCGTGTCGACTTGCTTTGGTCGTCTGAAAAACACGCCTTCTGGGAGAGCCATCTAGTGTCGACTTGCCTGCATTTGGTGTCGACCTGCTTTGGCTATCTGAACAACAGGCCTTCTGGGAAGGCTCTCTAGTGTCGACCTGCTCTGGACTAGTGTCGACCTGAGATGGACTTTTCTTCACATTTCTGCCTTTGTTCCGAACCATTGTGTCGACACCAAGGATGGTTGTGTCGACACTACCTTTGCAGAAAATGTTTGTCCCTGAGAAAATAAACACATAAATTATTAGGTAAATATATTATCATGAATATCAATGATAAATGTGCTTGGAAACATGTTTTTGAATATTGTAATTTCAGGTGATGTATTTTGCAAGTTCCAATGGTTATGCATTAAAATCACAACTTGTCATCATCAAAATGTGAGGAGAAATGTATTGTATTCACACTCAACCCAACAATCTCCCCCTTTTGATGATGGGAACATTAAGTTCATTTGGAATTGGAAATTTTCAATGAAATGTGATTTTAATCATTTTCATTTTCTTTTATTTATACTTGTCAAGGACCTTTGAACATTTTTTAGTGACATTGAAATTTATACACATGATAGACACAATGTTACTAGAAATAAGCTATTTGACACACAGGTCAACAGCTTGATAAGCATTCATCACATTCACATTCATTCAAAAGATTTGCAATCACATTTAAGGCACAAAAGTAGGCACAAAAATTTCTATTCATTTCATTTCATTCACGATGTGAACATTACAATTTCAAACAAACTTCTCCCCCTTTGACATTATCAAAAGAATTACATTGTTTGGGAGGAGGAGGAGGAGGAATGGGTAACAAAATTGTCTCAATATCCGTTAGCCTCTTTTCCATTGAAGTTAGACTAAACTTCATCTGAGCTTGGATAGTTGAGAGTCTTGTGTGCAGAAGATGCTCCATTCTCTCTGAGTTTTCTGACACAGTAGCTTGAATTGCAGTGAATTCCTTTGACATTGGCTGTGATGAAGATGAAGATCCAGCTGACCAACCAGGCCTATTCAAGACTTTGAATTCTTTCTTGAGTGCAGACATCTCTTCATCTATGTGAGCAGAGAGATTCTTCATACTCTCCAGATCATCAACCAGGTGAGCAAAATATAATCTTGTCTTGCTTATCTGAGAAAGTGTCTCCTTTGTGTTGAAGACATCAGCTTGGGAATTTTCCAAAATTCCCTTCAGGACTATTTCCAATTCTTTTTGATGCTCTTTCAGTTCAACAGAGGCAACTTCCAAAGTGCCAATCAGCCTGTTGAATCTCTGGGTGGCATGGTCTGAGGCTGCCTTCTGTTCAATAAACCTGGCAGACACTGAGTTCTCTAACATCTGAATCCTCAATTCAAAGTTTTCTGACATGGATTGAATAGAGGTGTTCAAGGCATCAAACTTGTCATTTAGGAATGTGTACAACTCTGGTGGAACAGAAGGTCCACCAAAGGAAGAGGATGCTTGAACTGGAGGTGGTGGAGAAAATGATGGGATTTCAGTTCAAGGTTCATGGAGGAGGATGGCTGAGGTTGAGGAGAGTGAGGGGCAATGAAAGGTTCCTCAACTTCATCTGCCACATGAGGCTGATCCTCATTTATAGGAGGCTGGTCCTCATGAACTTGAGGCTGATCCTCTGGAGCTAGAGGCTGTTCCTCTGGAACTGGAGGCTGTTCCTCTTGAACTGGAGGCTGATCCTCCTGAGCCACAGGGGCCTCTACTGCAGCTGGCCCTCTTCTTACCTGATCACCAACAATCCTAAAGCCCATGAATTTCTGAACATGCTTAAAGCAATAGATGTTGGACTTAGGAATCTTCTCAGATTTTTCATTCTCTAAAGACACACCAAAGTGTTTGAATACTTGAGTGAGATGGGCTGCATATGGAAGGGATCTATGCAAGTCTGCCCTAGTGGTCTCAGAGATAATCTGGTACATGATGACATGGAGATTTATCTTGATGTCCTTGCTCATACAATACAGCACAAACCTTTGAATATCTGTAAGCCTATCTCTCCCACCACCTTGAGGTGTGATGATGGTAGTGAGCATGTGATGAGTAAGCCTCAACACAGGGGAAAGGTGTTGGTATTGAATTTTGTGACATGGGTTTGCTTAGGATCAGACTCATCTGCAGGCAAACCAGTCATTATGGTATAGGCTTCATGAAGGTTGAATTCAAAGTTGTGGTAGTCTTCACCTTCATCTGGGATCTTGAAGATTGTGGCTGCTAGGTCTGTTGGCATGTCATGACAATCCCTTGACCTTTGACTTGTACCCTTCTTCTGTGCATTCCAAATTCTGATAGAATTCTTGTACAAGTCTAGGGTAAATGATACGAAATTCTGATATGAAAGACTGCCAAGACTGGAATTTGAAGAAGTTCAAGACTTCAGGAAATGCAGCAATGAGTTCACTGTCATCCAAATCCACTGCCCTGGGTTTCAGGATGGTCTTCCCGGCACTTAGGGGTTTAGAAGGGGGTCTCCTAGTGGGCTGGGAGGACTCTGAGGAAGTGGATGAGGATGAGGACTTCTCAGAAATTTCAGGAGAAGAGTCTAGGGTTTTCCTCCTAGGGTACATAGACCCTTGACCTCGACCAGAGGAGGATGCCCTACCTCTCTTAGCAGATGAAGATCCTGGCTCCTCTGCAAGATCATGGCGACGCTTGGTTCTCCTCTCAGTGGGAAGAACATCATCTGCCGGATTTGGCCTTGCCGAAGCCCTTGATTTTGCTCCACGGCGAGGAAGCTGCTTAGGTGCCATGGAAGCAGAGTGAAATCGGGGATGATGGAGAGAGAGGGATGAGAGAAAAACGGTTGGAGATGGAATGGAGGAGAGAAGAGATGGAAAGAGTTCAAATCGCCTGCCAGAAATCAAGAGAATGGCGACCGTTGGGTCGACCTGGAGGGGGTTTTGGATAACCTACCCCGCAGGAACAACACGCGCTTAACCGGCGCCCACGGTTGAGTCTGGCAGGGGGTCAGTGTCGACACTAGAGGAGGTGAGTGTCGACCTGAGTCAAAGTGTGTCGACACTAGATGGAGTAGTGTCGACCTGGCCTGATGAAAATTTTTGGATTTGAGTATAGAAAAACTATGTGACTTTTGGGACTTCTTTAAAATGATAAGCAATGGGTGGAATAATCATTTCAAGGATATTTATGAGACTAAAAAATTCATTTGTTAAATTTTTCAAAAATTCAACAAAATTCAAGTTTTACACAATATCCAACAGGATATGAGCATTCAGTGACTTGAGTCATTAAAATGATAATTTGAGGGATATAAAACATTTAACAATCAACTACACACTACCATATTCTTCAATTCCAAAGAGATAAAAAAAATCTTTTAGACTGAAAACAAGTGTGTTGACAGTAAACATTTTTTAAGAACAACTTGATGATGGATAAGAATGATTATTTAAAAACAAATTCTCCAATGACATATATATTTTGTTTGAAACAAACTATCAAATGAGATATATCTTGTTCACTCAAGAACTAATGCTTTTTACACACTATAGTCCCTGGATACTGAAGATTTATCCATTATCAAGTCTCAAAGGGGTAAATGATGACCTTTTGACATGAAAATATACGTTTTTTAGACGCCAATATTTCCAGTTACTCAGTCATCATAAAAATTGGGCATATTTATTTTTTTTGCATTGATTTTTAATTTTTAATCCCCTTTGAACAGAGATAGCATTAGTGCCTCATGACATACATGGCACTTCATTCATTGTGAAGGTGTGCAGTTTCTCAGCACATGTGCCATTGCTCTGTTGAATTGATAGATTTTGGAGAGTTTTGACAAAAAGATATCATCTATATCCAACATCAATTGCAAACAAAAACATGTTTAAGATCAAGACACACATTATCCTTCAGTCTTAGAAAGAAATCTGAATTTCTATAGTTTTGAAGAATATAGGTGAGAGTTGACAAATGAATGTAGTAGATCACTCAAGGGATCATTTTGAGACTCTAGACACCTGAATGAGGACATCATGCAAGGAAATTGATGTAATGCAAGAAAATTTTGAATTTTTCAAAATACATGACTTGTGAATTTTCTAGCTCCCCCTGAGATGAGGATTTCAACCACTTTTCATCAGAATAAAGATATGCAAGTTTTGAAATCAGAAATAGTTCTTTTGAACAACAAAAGCTCCCCTCAACAATTGCATATTCATTCCTTGGTACTTGGCGGAGACACATACTCTCGCATAGTGAAAGTGTCCAGACAAGCAGAACTTGTCCTTCTTCAAATCACCATTTGATATACCAAGAAGTTCAACACAATGTGAGGTGAAAAGTTCATTGTCAAAAGAAATAGAAGTGAAATAGAGAGAGAGAGATGAATCAAGGAAGCAAATGAGTATGATAATGCAAAGAACTCCCCCTCAGAAGATGCCTAACACTCAACCCAATCCCAATGGACATTTACAAAGACCAAGTTCTCTCCTTAAGATGAGAATCTACTGTCAGGAAGGGGTTTAGTGAAAATGTCAGCAATTTGCTTTTTAGTTTCTATAAAGTGGAGTTCAAAAGATTTCTTTGCTACCTCATCTCTCAAGAAATGATGCCTAATTTCAATATGCTTGGTTCTGGAATGCTGAATGGGATTTTTAGACAGATTTATTGCACTTGTGTTATCACAAAGGATGGGAACACAACCTAACTCTTGGTTGTAATCAAGAAGTTGATGTTTCACCCAAAGAATTTGGGTTCCACACCTACCAGCAGCAACATACTCAGCCTCTGCAGTTGACAGAGCAACTGAATGTTGCTTCTTAGAAGCCCAAGAGATTAGGCACCCACCTAGGTACAAACACAAGCCACTTGTGCTTTTTCTATCTAATTTACAACCAGCATAATCAGCATCACAATAGGCAATCAAATCTAACTTGCAATTAGCAGGATACCAAATTCCTAAATCACATGTTCCAACAAGATATTTGAAAATTCTTTTAACAGCTAGCATGTGACTTTCTTTAGGATTTGATTGAAATCTAGCACACAAACACACACTGAATTGAATATCAGGTCTAGAAGTTGTAAGATAAAGTAGAGAACCAATCATACCTCTGTAGGTCTTTGGGTCTACTGACTTACCATTTGAGTCTTCTTCTAGTTTAGCATTTATAGCAATTGGTGTGTTGGAGTGCTTGAGGTTCTGAAAGTCAAACCTTTTCAGAAGTTCTTTGACATATTTGGTTTGACTGATGAAATCCCCTCATGTGTTTGGTTAACCTGCAATCCCAAGAAAAACTTTAGATCTCCCATTAAACTCATTTCAAATTCATTTTTCATTTGATTTGAAAATTCATTGCACAGGCTTTTATTGGTTGATCCAAATATTATGTCATCGACATAAATTTGGACTGCAATTATTTCTTTATTGATTGTTTTTGTGAACAATGTTTGATCAACATTACCTCTAGAATATCCTTTTTCAAGCAAAAAGGAACTCAAACGGTCATACCAAGCTCTTGGAGCTTGTTTAAGACCATAGAGAGCCTTATTAAGCTTGAAAACATGGTTAGGATGATTTTCATTTTCAAATCCAGGAGGTTGTTCAACAAAAACATTTTCCTTTATATCCATTGAGAAATGCACTTTTAACATCCATTTGATAGATTTTAAATTTCATGGAGGATGCAAAAGCAAGGAAAATCCTAACTGCTTCTAGTCTAGCTACAGGGGCATAAGATTCTTCAAAGTCAATCCCAAATTCTTGATTATACCCCTTTGCAACTAGCCTAGCTTTATTTCTTATGACTTGACCATTTTCATTCAATTTATTTCTGAAAACCCATCTAGTGCCAATGACTGTTTGGTCACTAGGTCTAGGTACTAATTCCCAAACTTGATTTCTTTCAAATTGATGAAGTTCATCATGCATGGCATTAATCCAATCAGAACTTGATAAAGCTTCATCAATTGATTTTGGTTCAACTTGGGAAATTAGAGCTAGTGGGTCTTCTTCAAGAGCATGCAGGAATGAAGATCTCGTCCTAACTCTATCATGTAAATTACCAACTACATTATCCAAAGGGTGATCTCTCAAATTCGATGTTCAGTAGTTACCTGTTGAGGGGTATTCAAATTTGGAGCAATGTTACCTGTTCCACTTGAAGATGGTGAATTGTTGTTCAAGTTCTCACCACAGTCTTCAAGCTCCTCAACAGTTGGTGAAGAGTCCACAATGAAGTCATCCTCTTCACTGTCTTGTTTTTCCCTGCAAGATTTAGAAGTGTTAGTGGAAAAGGAATTTTCATCAAATATAATATGAGGAGACTCTTCAACAGTTTTGTTTTTCAAAATGTACACTCTGAAAGCTCTTGACACTTCAGAATAGCCAAGGAAGATGCCTTCCTGACTTTTAGCATCAAACTTGTCAAGATTTTCTTTATTATTATTGTGTACATAACATTTGCACCCAAAGGTTTTGAAATAAGAAACAGTTGGCTTTTTGTTTTTCAATAATTCATAGGGGGTTTTTCTGATTTTTGGTCTGATCAAGGCTCTATTTAGAATGTGATTTGCTGTGTTTACAGCTTCAGCCCAGAAGGATTTGGGCAACTTACTTTCTAAGAGCATGGATCTAGCCATCTCCACAAGAGTTCTATTCTTTCTTTCCACAACTCCATTTTGTTCTGGAGTTCTTGGTGAAGAAAACTTGTGGAATATATGAAATTGAGCACACAAATCAGAAAAAGATTGGTTTTCAAATTCACCCCCATGATCAATCAAAATATTTTTGATTTTATATGAATAATTTGTTAAGGCAGTGGTACAGAATTTCCTGAACTCAAGGCAAGATCACTTTTGTGGGACAAAAAGATAACCCAAGTAAATCTAGTAAAATCATCAATGATTACAAATCCATATCTTTGCCACTTAGACTTAGAACTCTTGTTGGTCCAAAAAGGTCCATGTGAAGTAGTTCTAGTGGCCTAGATGTGAGTACTTCATTGAAGGTCTTAAAAGATTTCCTTGTTTGTTTTCCTTGGGCACAGATCCCACAAACTTGATTTTCAATGTTTGAAAGATTCAGGAAGACCCTTAACCAAATTCAGCCTTAACAATTTATTCATTGTTCTGAAACTTGCATGGCCAAGTCTTTTGTGCCAAGTCCATGCAATTTCATCTTTATTTGCAACAAAGCAAAGATTTTCAGAAAAGTTTTTATTAAGGTCAATCATATAAACATTGTTTTCCCTTTTTCCAAAAAATTAATTTTATCAGTTGATGAATCAATTATTTTGCAAAAATCAGATTCAAACACAACTTTGTGACCTTTGTCACATAGTTGGCTGATACTGAGCAAGTTGTAATCAAGACCATCAACTAATAAAACACTATCAACAGAGTTTGAGGAAGTTTGACCAACCTTTCCAGATCCTATGATCTTTCCTTTATTTTTACCTCCAAATGTTACTGAACCTCCCTCCTTCTCTAGCAGGAAAGAAAATTTAGCTTTATCTCCAGTCATGTGTCGTGAACACCCACTATCAAGGAACCACACGTTTGAATTGGGTGCACGACCTTCCTGCAAGATCAATCAATGAAGAGAAGATTTTGGTACCCAAACAGTGTTGGGACCATCAGAATGTTTGGACATTTTCATCAAATCTTTTCTTATCCAAATTTGGTTTGTTTTTTATTTTGGTTTTATGACATTGGTGTTCTCTGACTTTTTCATTTTCTTCTTTTCTTTAGGAATGAAAACACCAGTGTTTTTGGTAGGAGGGGTGTTTTTCATTTGAGCATGAGAATTCAGATTAGGAGGTGGAATCCAAGGATTTTGTTGGTACATCAGAAAGTTTGGATAGAAAATTGAGGATGATACCAACATGGGTTGTTATACCATTGGCTCCAAGAATTGGTCCAATCAGCTTGATATGCTGTCTTGGAGGTCCAAGGTTCTTCATGAATGACTTCCTTTGACTTTTTCTTATTTTTCAAATTTTTATTTGAATTTTTGATTTTGTTGTTTGTCTTTGTTGGTGTTGAGCAGGTCGACCTCTCTTTGACTGGTGTCGACACTACAGCCACAGAAGCCTTCTTCTTGTGGACTGGTGTCGACCTGTCAGGAGATTGTGTCGACCTGGTTGCCTTGTCTTTGTTCTGAGTTTTTGGACTTTTTTGTGTTTTGCTTGATTTTTGTTTGACTTCTGTATTTTCAAGACTAGGGCCCTTAACAAATTTGATTAGTGGTGCTTTATCCTTCTTTTCACCGGATTTGTCTTTCTTAGATTTTTGTTTATCAAACCCTAGTCCATGAGAGATTGATTTCATATTTGTTCCCAACAAGGCCTCCAAATTATCTTTGCCATTTGTGAATGTTTCAATGACTTCATCTTTTTGTCTTAGCTGGTTTTCCAAGATTTTGATTTCTTCAATCTTTTGTTGTTTATCTTGATTTTCTTTTTCCAGCTTTTCAGATAAGTCTTTGAATTCATTGGTGGCCTTTTGAGAAGCTAGCTTAAGTTCATCAATCAGATTCAGAAGATTTTCTTTTTCTTCATTCAGTTCTGTTACTTCATTCTCTAGTTCACAAATTCTTTTGTTTGAAGATTGGTTATGATAAATATTTTCAATTTTCTTTTGAGATGCTTATTTTCTTTTCTCATTTCAGTATATTTTTCAACTAATTCAGCATAAGCATCCTGCCAATCTTCAACAGAAAAATCTTCAAAAGAAGTGCTTACCTTTCCATCTGAGCTGTTTGCCATGAAGCAAATCTCCTCACTTCCAGAGCTTGAGGATTTTTCTTCTTCTTCATTTTCACTTGTGTCCTCATCAGACCAAGTGGCTACCATGGCCTTCGGCTTCTTGAATTTGTGAATTTTCTTGTGCTTCTCCTTCTTGTTCTCAGGACATTCTCCCTTCATATGTCCTGGCTTGTTGCACCTGTAGCAAATGACAATATCGTCAGATTTTTTATTCTTGTTAGAGTTTGCATTAGAAAAGGATGTGTTTCTTTTACCTGAAGAGTATTTCTTTTTACCAGAAAATTTTCCTTTTCTATATTTCAAGAATTTTCTGAATTGCCTGGTCATGAGGGCAATTTCATCCTCATTTGACTCAGACTCATCAGAACTGGTTTTATCCTGACTTTTGTCCTTGTTACTAGATGAGGCCTTTAATGCTACTGGCTTGGTTTTGATTATGTGTTCTTCATTTCTCTTTAAGTTGATTTCATATGTCATTAAAGATCCTATTAATTCATCCAAAGAGATTTTGGACAGATCTTTAGAATCTTCAATAACAGTGGCCTTTGTGTGCCAAATTGAAGAGAGTGAGCGTAGAATCTTTCTTACCAAGTCAGCATCAGTATAGTCCTTACCTAAGGCCTTTAGTCCATTGACTATGATCATGAACCTGGCAAACATTTCAGAGATTGTCTCATTAGACTTCATCATGAACAATTCATATTCAGAGACAAGTATGTTAGCCTTGGTTTCTTTAACCTGAGATGTTCCCTCATAGAGTAACTCAAGTTTATCCCACATCTCTTTGGCAGATTTGCACATTGAGATTCTTGAGTACTCTTTGGGGTGAACAGCACATTGAATCATGTTCATGGCACTATAATTCAATGTAGCTCTTCTTATTTGTTCCCTAGTCCAGGTTTCTTCTTCTCCCTGGTTTTCATAGGGACCTACCTCCACTACTTTCCAGATTTCATAATTTTGGGCTCTTAGAAAAACTTGCATTCTATTTTTCCAATAAGAATAGTCCGTTCCATTAAAGAATGGTGGCCTATTTATGGAATGACCCTCAGCTATGAATCCTCTGGAATCCATTTAATTAAACAGATGGTGCAAGGAAGGAAACACTCAGCAAAACAAACAAGCAAGCAAACAAGCAACACAGAACACTCAGAAACTACTCAGATCAGATCAGATCAAGTGTAAACCGCTCTGATACCAATTGAAGGATCGATAAAAGGTGTGGACAAGATCTAGAAGGGGGGGGGGTTGAATAGATCTATGCCAACTAATGCGGAAGCTAAACCAATTTTGAAAAACCTTTGAATCAGAGTTAGATTGAAAGCAAATTTCACAGATCTGAAGAGAGATTAAGTGAGTTAAACAATTGGAGTGTGAAAAACAAGTTGATTAGATAGATTCAAACGATCCTATGCATTCATCTAACGAAGAGTAAATTCAAACCACAAGCAGACCAATGCACAGAGATTTTTAGGTGGTTCGGAAATCACACCACGTGACTCCTACATCCACCCCTCACACACAGTGAGGATCCACTAACAACCTGGGTAACACAACCCACACTGGAGCCTGACAACTCCACAACTGAGTTAGACAACTCACACACTACCTAGAGCAAGACTACTCTAGACTCTGAGCAAGACTGCTCAACCACACAACTTGAGTACGACGACTCAAAAACCTGAGCACAGAGGCTCACAATCACTTGCTAGAACAGAAACAACAAGATCCAGATCCTCTAGCAATGATCTGATCTATTAAGGCCAATTCAAGAAAATTGATGCAATCGATTATGCACAATTTCTAGAATAGCCAAGAAGAAACAAGAAAGACTCAAGACATGAGGTTGACAGTTCTTGTTCTTCAAGAAAACTCCCTTGTAGAAGCAGAATTGGATGGATCTTGATCACTTGAAGTCCCTTGGCCGATGCTCTGCAACTTTGATCTCGGGATCTTCCTTGAGTGCTTCACAATTGCTGGCTTCTACTTGATCTGCTCCCTTGAAGTTGATCCTAGTGCTTCATGTTGATCAATCTTCGATCCTTGTGCTTGGAGAAGTGTGAATTGTGGTGTGGAAGCACAGGAGGAAGCAAAACAGGGAGGAGAGACTCTCTTGCCGCCACAACCAGTTTCTGGAGGCTCTAGAAGGTTCTCTTGTGGATGGGTGCCCATTAGGAGGGTATTTATACCCTAAATATCCGAAAGATACCCTTGGGGTACGTGGGCACAAGATCCAATGTTGATCCACCTTCTCCCTAGGGTGCCACGTGTCCAGGAGGAAGTTTAAGTCACAGAGATTCCGGAGTGTGTCGACCTGCCCATGAGGTGTGTCGACACACTCTCCCAGACTGGCAAATCAAATCCCTGGGAGAGGTCTCTAGTGTCGACCTGAGATGATCCAGTGTCGACCTCATGTCCCAGACAGCAAAACAGCCCTTCTGGGAAGGCTCTCTAGTGTCGACCTGATCTCATCTCGTGTCGACCTGCTTTGGCCGTCTGAAAAACAGGCCTTCTGGGAGAGCCATCTAGTGTCGACCTGCCTGCATTTGGTGTCGACCTGCTTTGGCTATCTGAACAACAGGCCTTCTGGGAAGGCTCTCTAGTGTCGACCTGCTCTGGACTAGTGTCGACCTGAGATGGACTTTTCTTCACATTTCTGCCTTTGTTCTGAACCATTGTGTCGACACCAAGGATGGTTGTGTCGACACTACCTTTGCAGAAAATGTTTGTCCCTGAGAAAATAAACACATAAATCATTAGTTAAATATATTATCATGAATATCAATGATAAATGTGCTTAGAAACATGATTTTTGAATATTGTAATTTCAGGTGATGTATTTTACATGTTCCAATGGTTATGCATTAAAATCACAACTTGTCATCATCAAAATGTGAGGAGAAAGGTATTATATTCACACTCAACCCAAAAAACGTGCTCCAATAAATGTCTACAACGAAGACAAGACAAAAAGGAAGAATATCTCCATACCTTTGAGGTAGGTAAGTCAGAGGAGTACAAAAGAAGGCATGGAAACCTCATATAGGTGTGCTTTCAAACAGAAAGAGTAGACAAACAGATATGCTAAAAAGGCAGGGCATTGGTCTGCCAGTGGTAGGTAAGTCTTGTCAGATGCCATGTGCCTATAATTCATAAAGCATTGTATCTTTTTGTATCCAGAAAATTCGGAACAAAGACACGAAGAACACACAACTCAGTTTAAAATTTTTTCAGAAATAATCTATACAGGATTTAGATGAATATTTTAAGTATAATATGACTTGTCCTGTCAGAGAAATAATAAAAAAATAATAATCTGATGGCTCAATAAAATGTTTAAACAATGAAGATTCCATTAAAAAAATAGTCCAAGATGATTAGGAAACAAGATTAGATTAATTGTTTAACCTTAGTGACAGAATAATATTAAGTATAGAACTGACAGTGAAGTCGAATTCATAAGATCCTACAATTCGACTATAGAAGTTGTTGATAGAATAGGAGTGATTCGACGTCAATAAGAGAAACAATGGAATTCGACTTAGGCAGACATACAGAGAAATTGTTCTGAAACATCGACTGTATCAGTCGAAGATGACAATCGGATAATGATGTTAGATTTATAAAGCATTCGACTGTAAGAGTCGAAGCCGATAGTCGAATCATGAAGTTAGATTTATGAAGCATTCGAATGTAAGAGTCAAACTCGTCAGTCGAATCATGAAGTTAGATTATGAAGCATTCGACTGTAAGAGTCAAAGCTGACAGTCGAATCATGTATAATGGTGTGTACTTAGAAAAATTCTTGGTTGTTTTGACTTCAATTCTGAAGGAGTCGGAGTCTTAAGTCGAATTCAGTATGCTATAGGGAGAGTCTGTGGACTTCGACAATTATCTGAGATGGAGTTTTTGTCATGTTATTGACTATAGTATATATCTATATTTTTTGTATTATGTATTGCGTATATTTTCTTTGTAGAAAGTCTATTTAAAAGTTTTGTCATAGCAAAACATTATATATACTAAATAAGAAAATCTTAATTTCCTTAGGGGTAGTTGCTCAACACAAGCTACAATGTCTTGCACATGATCATGAGGTTGAAACTGGTAAGTGGACTTCCTAAAATTCCTTTCAATACAAATGTGAGTTTTTGTGATGCTTGTGCACAGGGTAAACAAACCAGAAAGTCCTTCAAATCAAAAGCACCGATAATTACTTCAAAACCCTATGAACTGCTGCACATGGACCTTTTTGGACCTACGAGAACACTTAGTCTCAATGGCAAACATTTGGGTTTGTCATTATAGATGATTTTTCTAGGTTCACTTGGGGTTAAATTCTTGGCTCACAAAAAATGAAGCACTTAAGTTCTTTACTAGATTGAGCACGGAAGCACAAACAAAATATGCTCAATCTGCACTGATCATGGGGGAGAATTTGATAATAACGCATTTTCTAAATTTTGCAGGAATAGAGGCACAGATCACATGTTTCCTCCGCAAGGACACCAGAACAAAATGGAGTAGTGCAGAGAAAAGAATAGGACCTGGTGGAAATGGCTCGCACTCTTCTAGTTGAAAGCCAACCCACAGAACCTTTTGGGCAGAAGCAGTGAATACCTCATGCTACATCATCAATGGAGCCTTGATAATACCTGTGATAAAGAAAACCCCCTATGAACTTTTAAAAGGTAAGAAACCCAGTATTAGGTATTTCAGAGTTTTTGGTTCCAAAGTCTTTATACATAACAATGATAAAGTTGATTTAGACAAGTTTGATGTCAAAAGCGATCCAGGTATTTTTCTAGGATACTCAGAACACTCTAGAGCTTATAGAGTTTACAACTATAAATACAAAGTAGTGGAAGAGACTCTGCATGTTGTCTTTAATGAAGTACCATGCCAAAAACTAACAACACCAATCTTCGAGGTATGATGATGATGATGAGGAAAAATATTGAAAAAGCTACCACTGACAGGCCAAGAAGAGGCTGTCGACAAGCCACAAGCTCAAATTCCTCAAGATCAACCTCCCCAAGAACAAAATTCCTCAAGAGCAAATATCCTCAAGATCAAGACCAACCAGGTCCTTCAACAATAGGAATGTAAGGCACTCAAAAGATCACCCACTTGATAATGTAATTGGAAATGTAAATGATAAAGTTCAAACTAGGTCTCAGGTTAGACACATTGTTGAACAAGATCATTTAGCTTTTGTCTCTCAAGTGGAACCTAAAAATGTTGAAGAGGCACTAAAAGAAAATTCTTGGATAGATGCTATGCATGAGGAACTTGGGCAATTTGAAAGAAATAAAGTGTGGAGCTTAGTTCCTAGGACCCCTGAAATTTCAATAATTGGAACAAGATGGGTAATTAGGAATAAGCTAAATGAAGAGGGTAAAGTGGTGAGAAACAAAGCTAGACTGGTAGCAAAAGGAGATAATCAAGAATTTGGGATAGATTTTGAAGAATCCTTTGCACCTGTAGCTAGGCTTGAGGTAGTTAGAATCTTGTTGGCATATGCATGCTCAAATAATTCAAACTCTTTCAAATGGATGTTAAAACTGCCTTCTTGAATGGCTACATCAAAGAACAAGTCTATGTTTCTCAACCACCTAGATTTGAGGATCATGAAAAGCCTAATCATGTTTATAAGTTGCACAAGCTCTTTATGGTTTGAAACAGGCACCCTGAGCTTGGTACGACAGGCTTAACAACTATTGGTGAGCAAACACTACAATAGAGGTAAAGTGGACAAAACTCTCATTTACTAAATGTGTTCATAATCACATAATTGTTGTTCAAGTTTATGTGGACGACATTATATTTGGTTCCACTAACCCTTCACTGTGTGAAGAATTTTCAAAACACATGCACAGTGAATTTGAGATAAGTTTAATGGGGGAGCTTCAATTTTTTTCTTGGCTTGCACGTAAAACAACATGAAGATGGCTTGTTCATAAATTAGGAAAAGTATGTCAAGGAGCTACTGAAACGATTTTAGTTCGAACAAGCCAAGCCAGCTTCCACACCAATGAGCACAAGCATAAAACTGGAAAAAGATGAGAAAGGTAAAACGGTAGATGCCAAGCAATTCAGAGGTATGATTGGCTCACTCCTCTACCTTACTGCAAGTAGACCAGATATTCAATTTAGCATTTCCCTTTGTGTTAGATATCAATCTAGTCCAAAGGAAAGCCATTTGGTTGCAGTTAAAAGGATTTTCAGATATCTCTCAGGTACGTATGATTTGGGTCTCTGGTATCCAGCAGGTAGCAACTTTGAATTGATCCATATTCTGATGTTGATTATGCTGGGTGTAAAATTGATAGAAAAAGCACTAGTGGGTATTGTCAATTCCTTGGTGGTTGCATGGTTTCGTGGGCATCTAAGAAGCAACACTTAGTTGCACTCTCCACTGCAGAGGCAGAATATGTTGCTGCAAGGAGTTGTGCGGCTCAAGTGTTGTAGATTAAAAGTCTCTGTGTGACTACAACATTGACATTGGATGCACACCTATCCTATGTGACAATACTAGTGCTATCAACCTTTCCCAAAAACTCAATTCAAAACTCATGGACAAAACACATAGAGATTAGGCATCACTTTTTGAGAGATGAGGTAGCCAATAAGAACCTTGTACTTAACTTCATTCCCACTAAAAAACAACTGTCTGATATCTTTACCAAACCACTGTCTGAGGATAGGTTCACAACATTGAGAGAGATTAGGCTGTGCAAAATGCATGAGACCAATGCCCAATTATGAGGTAAATGATCTTTGTGTATAGTGACTATGAGGTATATCAAATGGTGACATGTGGATGAACAAGTCAGCTTGTTCGGAAACTATCATTATGTATGGGAAACATTCTCCGCCAAGTATCCACAGTCTCTACACCATGAAGGTCATTCCTTCACAATAAGGTATTTGTTTTCTTTACTTTTGTCATATGCATCTTCTTAAAAGAAATGAATTTTTGATGGTCACATGGTTATGGGATTTGTGTTGTGTGCAGATGCTTGATTGATTTGCTTGTATATGAGTCATCACATGCACACACTATGGGGGAGTAAGGTAAGGCTAGGTGAGTGAAATTGGTAAGGGATAATTCTTATATTCCATGTGTCTTTATCCCTCAGTCATATCTTGCAAATCTCTCACAATTCAAGCCTTCACACTGGCTTTCCAGGTACCTATCGACAGCCAGCATCCCAGCTGTCGACAACCAGTCTTCCCAGAACATTCATTCTACTGGATTTCAGTACCTGTCGACAGGCACACACTTGTTGTCGACAGATACAATTATTCTGTCAAATTTTCATCTATTCTCATCCATTCTTCATGAGTCTGTTTCTATTATTGATGAAATGGGAGATTGGGTAAATATTCATTACAATCTTTCATAATCACAAAGTATCAAAGACGTCGTTAATTCCAATGATTTTGAAATAATATTTTGTACTTGAGTCTAGGTTATATCATCTAGGAAACATTGAACAAATCTAATGATTTTAACCTAACCCACTTGAATAACTCCTTTGTGGATGATCATGTTTCTCACTAAGTAAGATAGTTGTTGAACTTAATGATTTTATGTGGCCTTTGACTTTACATAAACTTTGACCTTGATTTTCAAAAAAAAAAAAAACAATAAAAAACAATAGGAGAAAAGCTACCTATTTCTAAACAAAAAAAATCAAATAAGTTTATATGCAATGGCCACAGCAGAGCAATGATGAACATCACTGAGTAACCGGGGACATGGACATCACAAATGTCTGTCTTCACGTCAAAAAGGTTCTTTCATTATTCTGCATAATGTATGATGGTCACACACACTGAGTAACTGGGGTACGAGCATCACAAATCTCTACCTTCATGTTCAAAGGTTACGTGATCCTAATTACCACTTTACCCACATTAACTTAAAAAAAAACTTGTTCCATTGTAAGAATAGAGTAAAGCCTCCTAAACTTTATATAAAGGCCAAGGGGTGTTTATTGTCAATTGTTCATGTGATATTACCTTCATTTATCAACTAAAAATCACCCACTTAAGAATATGTTTTTATTCAATGGTTCTATTCAAAGGGTTATCTTAGGTTCATGTGTTTTTGAACGGTGTTTTCTAAATCTAAAACTTAAGATTCCCTCATTATTATCTCTTACCATTGTAGAATTTGATGTGTCTTGATACTATCTTTATGACGCTTTGTAAAGGGTATAGACCTATTCTCAACCTTAAAATCCCATGTGCATACTCATATCCCACAGACAATCACAAAACTCAGTTCTGGGACACATCTGCACTGTACTGTCGACAGCTAGCTAGGCACCTGTCGACAGCCGGCGGCTTGGGCAGTTCAGAAGGCCAACCGATACGCTTTTGGCCGGATTTTGTGGGTCCCTTCCTATTTAATTCCTTCCCAATCTCTTTAAAAGGAAACCCACGACTCCTCAACCCCCTTCCCCCTCCTTCAAAAAGCCTCTCCTCCCTCTCTCAACCCTAACTCTCCTCTATCCAGGGCGACCCCCCCGATTCTGCCCCTTCTGGTTTTTCTTCCTTTCCCTGTCTTCTTCCTCTCCTCCGTGCTCCTCACCACTCCGACCTCACCTTCTCCATGGCTCCCAAGGGCAAATGACTGGTGTCTCGTCGGCATCCCGCTTCTTCTGAAGTTGGCGAAGGCTCTGGGGCTCTTGCAGAGCGCCGAAGCAAGCACTGGCACGACCGTCTGCCGGAGCTCATCGTTCCTCCCAACCGCAAAACTTCTAAGGTCCGTGGCTCCTTCACTAAGTTTTTCAGCCACGGTTCGTGGATTTTGAGTCCCTGAGGACATGTTCCCCGGTCTCCAGCCCAGTTTGACACCCAGGGTGGACGACCTTTCTGTACTCCCACACGCGGTCCTCCTAATCGCTGTGACGGAGTTTTGCAACACCTGGAGTTGTCTGTTCAAGGTGATGATCTTTACACCATTGTAAAGGGCAACATTTCAAATATCCCCAAATCTCCTTGCCGTGCATTTCAAATTCCAACTCCATGGCAAATATCCTTGTTAATCCTCCGTCTGCCTCTGACTACTATACGCTCATCACCCACAGATCTATCATCCCAGTGTGGATCACTTGAAGCTAAATGCCATTCCTTCCCTCCACTGAATCGTCTCATTCATCAACTCTTCACCACTCTTGTCATTCCTAAGGATGGAAGTAGAGAACTCGTCACTACCGTCCAATAGTCCCTCTTCTACTATTTCCTTAGGACTGAAAAATCACCTCCCTCTCCTTATGGTTGACCTCATCAAACAATGCTTTACCAATTCCAAGAGGTCTATGCCATATGCCTGCCCAATCACCTCACCCTATCCTTCATTGGCATCCAATCTCTGATTCTGAGTGTAAAACTCTATCGTCCCGCAGTTCCTTTGATCTCACAGCGTTACATAGAATGGGCTACATTTGTAGATGGGAGAGTCACAAGGACTCTCAAGGCCAGGTGTCGGATGTTGATCAAGAGTCTGATCCTGGATGATGAGATGATGGTAATGATGACGCCTCCCAAGAGAGCCAATGGATGCTTAGGGAGATGATGATGTTGTTGCTGAAGACCAGGCATCACAGGATCCAGCACCATCCCTTCGAGATTTTATCGCTGGGCAGATGGCCCAACTGAAGAATCAACTCACTACGGGCTTTGACCATCTCAATGCTCATCCTGATCATGTTGATACACAGATCGATGCACTGGCCGACACTCATGTGCAAATTCAGCATCGGCTTACCACGCTCTCTACGAGTTTCATCGAGTTCCGTCATCCCACTGCACCTGGGAAGACGATGTCTAGAGAGTCTAGGATTCAGTTTGGGATAGTAGTTTTTATATCTTCACTAGGTTTGCTCATGAGTCGGTGTGTGAGCTTGGTTTGCTAGTTTTCTATGTTGGTCAGGCCTTTCCCTTTGCATCTATTTACATCATGTACTGGACATCTTTTGTAACTGTGTGTACTTCGAATTCAATCAATGAAATCACAGTTGTTTGTTTCACTTTTATCTATGAGTGCATGATTTATTTATTTTTTTTTTTGTTGCCAAAAGGGGGAGAAACATCAATTGTAAAATTTTGTCATCATCAAAAAGGGGGAGAATGTTAGGTTCTCTGTGTTTAAATGTTTTTGATGATGTGAACTCAATGGTTGTTGCAATTGATGTTTGTAAAATGACAAATTTGATAACGACATGAATGGCATAAGCAGTGCAAGTGATCACCTATGTATTCATTGTATCTCACTTAGAAGGTCTTTTTATGTAGGTGTAAATGTATGCAAGACAAGCACTCAATGTCAAGTGCAAAGACCTTGAAAAAGACTTCAAGTACACACCTGTCGACAACCAAGAAGAAGACTGTCGACAGTACCATCCAGAACATAACAAGCTACTAGAAGCTCAATTGGGACAGTAGCTGTCGTTAGGTGAAGCCACCTGTCGACAGATGCAGATGGCCTGTCGCAGTAGTAAATCGCCTGTCGACAGATCCTTTTCCAGCACAACCATGGTTCTGGAAACAAGAATTGAGCAGTAGCTGTCGAAAGCTATGGAGTGCCTGTCGACAACCAAAGTTAAGTAAGATTTGATGGTCAGGATATGATTATATTTAGTAGATCCCTTTTGAGCACAACTCTCCATACTTGGACACCCATATATAAAGATCATATGAAGGTATTTTCACAGAAAGAAGCCACCATACCAAAACCCAAGAGAAAAGCTTCTCCCTGCTTCTCTGCTTCAACCCTCCGTCCAGAGAAAAGAAGATCCATCTTCCGAATGGAGTTGAAGTTGGTTTCCGTGGTTCAAGCTTCTACGTCATCGATATTCATCAGTGAAGCTGGGATCTTTTGGACGACCAGAAAGAAGAGTTCAACTCAGGATTGCTTCTACATCTAAGAACTCCTTCTCTTTCAATACTTTTCCTATATTTGTGTGTGTGGTAGTGAATCAAGGGTTCCTTATGCTTGATTCACGTGGGTTTGTTGTTCTAATTGCGTGTTTGCATTAGACAACGAGTGTGTGTGAGTTGTAGAGTTGAACTCGCTCATAAGCAGTTGTTTCTACGTGTGTGTGTGGTCAGTGGACGTAGGATACCCAAGTTGTGTACTCCAAACCAACTTAAATCTTCATGTCTTGTGGTTTGAACGTTTCACGGTAGATGTTTGGTAGGCAACATTGATTACTCACTACTAGATAGATTGATAGTTGTTTTTACTCACAATCAACACAAAACAGCTCGAATTTCGCACAAATCTGTTTAAGTCTTCGCAAGTCAGTGTTGAATCAAAAAGAAGGCCATAGTGTTTCTAATTGATAGTAATCTATTCAACCCCTCTTTTAGATTACTATTTAAGATAGTTCTGCATATCTTTCACTTATTCCATTAGAGAGGTTGTTACTGTTGAAGGGTTATGCGGAATAACACAATATGGTATCTGAAGGGGGGGTTGAATAGATTACGACAATATCTAATTACTGATGGCTTCTTTTCGGTGTTACAGCGATCTTAATGAAACTTGATTAGAATTCAATTGAGTATAAGAAAGATTGAGTTGATATAAATGAACGGGGTATCAAACGTGCGTATGAACAACGTGCCTACCAATCATCTATCGCAAAACGCGAACAAACCCACAGCACGATGATTTAAGGTGGTTAGGAGTACACAACTCATGTATCCTACATCCACCGTCCACACACACACGCAGACACGACTGCTTATGAGCAAGTTCAAACACACAAAACTCACACACACACACGTTGTCTGAGACCACGATCAAACAACCACAATTTCGTGGATCAAGCACAAGGGATGCTTGAAACACAACCACACACACACAGTGGAATGGAAATTGTGAAATGGAGAAGAATTTAGAGTTGGGGAACAAATCCAGTTGGAATTCTTCTCGTGGATTGTCAGACGCTCTTCAAACTTCGATTGGATGTAGACTAATCGATGTAGAAGGTTTGAGTTGACGACGATCCTTCTTCAACTTCGCATGAGGTGATCCCGACGATCTGGGCGGAAGATTGAAGCAAGCAGCAAATCGGGTTTTTCCTCTGGTCCCTTAGGCTCTTGGTTGGGAGGCTGCCTATGTGAATTTTGCTCCAAAGATGCTTATTAGTGTTAGGTAAAGGTGGGGGTCGTGGAGGAGGAAACCCCAAATGGGGCCGGAATTAGAATTTCTGATTTCATGTTTCCGTCGTCTTCGATCAGATGAGTTTTTGTTTTTTAACGACCTCTAAGGACCTGAGCCCCTCATCATCGTCATGTCCAGCAGGTGAGAGGTGACGTGATCCAGCCTCTCTCGAGTACAGGTAATCAAGCCGGTCTCGGATTGCACGTGATGCCTCATCCAGAGAGTGAGGCGAGCATCCACTTGATCAATCTAGTGTTCTTTTGAGCAAATCCGGAGGTCATCTGTTGATGCAATTGTGCCAAGTATCACACGAAGGGTTGTTCTTGAGGCACGATAATCACCAAATTCTTGAGGTTGATCAGGCATTTGCTCATCCTGAGGTTCTTTCATCATTTTCTTCATGATCTTCGTGTCTTCATTGTCTTCATTGTCAGATGCCTCTTCATCAACTTGTTGTTCTTTCCCTTTGAAGTCCTGTACTACACCGTCTACGAACTTGTAGCCCATTCGGAGCGTCAGTGAGTCAAATGCATTGCGTGATTTTAAGGAGACGAGCTCACTTGAAGGAATAGGAATGCCAATGAAAATAGAAAGAGTTAATGGGGCAAGCATTGGAATTGATCGTTGGTGTTGGGAAACACCGATGAATGAGGCTTAGCATAAGTTTCAGGAAGATTTGATTTGTTGACCTTTGAGAAGAATATGAACAAAGACTTAGAACCTCAGTGACTAATTCTCTGCTTCCATCCTTCGGAACTATCAAAGTAGTGAAGATATGATGGATCATCCGGATCAAAGGGAAAAGAGTGGCATTCAAATGAGCAATTTTCTTAGTGATCATAGGTTGCAAAGTGAGAAGTTCATAGTACTCAGAGCGGAAGAACATAGGTGAGGTGCACTTGCATCTGTCGACAGATGCACTCAGTCTGAGAACTGGGTTTCAGAAATCTGAATTTCTGAGTGTATCTGTCGACAGGTAATTTGCATCTGTCGACAGATGCACTCAGGGATACAAAGACTGAAGTCTGTCTTGGGTTGTCTGTGTGTATCTGTCGACACATACCCTGGGCCTGTCGACAGATACACTTCTTCGACATTTCCTTGGTCTGTTTGCTCATCTCTTGATGCTCCATCTTTCATGCTTGTGCACCTACATGTAAATACATTGTTAGTGATATACATTGTATGATTTAGCAATATTTAACACAATCACTTTCATGGTGTTTTTCATGTTAGTTAACACATCAATTTTGCATTAAATCAATGTTCAAGAATATTAATGTGATCATCAAAAACATGATATATTGAAAACCCAACAATCTCCCCCTTTTTGATGATGACAAAACATTCAATTGATGCATAATATTGATGTTCTCCCCCTTTTTGACAACATACAAAAAGTCAAGTCATGCACATGTAAGAGACGAATAAACATGAACTGTGATTTTCATTGATTGATCATTCAAATTACACAGTACAGAGACAACCATTACATGACTCAATAAAGATCAAAAGAAAGGGAAATAACATGAGCAAGCAAAAAGATAACAGGACTAGTGAGACTAACTCCCAGCTTAGACTTTTAACGACCTCTAAGGACCCTGAGACCCTCTATTCATCGTCATGTCCAGCAGGTGGAGGATGACGGGATCCAGCTCTCTCGGAGTAGAGGTAATCAAGCCGGTCTCGGATATGCACGTGAGACTCATCCAGAGAGTTGAGGCGAGCATCCACTTGATCAAATCTAGTGTTCAGTTGAGCAAATCCGGAGGTCATCTGTTGATGCAATTGTGCCAAGTAATCACGAAGGGATTGTTCTTGAGGCACAGGTATATCACCAAATTCTTGAGGTTGATCAGGCATTTGCTCATCCTGAGGTTCTTCATCACTTTCTTCATGTCTTCGTTGTCTTCATTGTCAGATGCTCTTCATCACCTTGTTGTTCTTTCCCTTTGAGAGTCCTTGTCACTACACCGTCTACAAACTTGTAGCCCTTCGGTGAGCGCAGTGAGGTCAAATGCACTACGGGATTTTAAGGAGACGAGCTCACTTGAAGGAATAGGAATGCCAATGAAAATTAGAAGAGAGGTGATGGGGCAAGCATATGGCATTGATCGCTTGGTGTTGGAGAAACACCGACGAATGAGGCTTAGCATGAGTTCAGGAAGATTGATTTGTTGACATTTGAGGAAGAATATGAACAAAGACTTATGAACCTCAGTGACTAATTCTCGGCTTCCATCCTTCGGGACGATCAAAGTAGTGAAGATATGATGGATCATCCGGATCAAAGGAGGAAAAGAGTTGGCATTCAAATGAGCAATTTTCTTAGTGGAATCATAAGGTTGCAAAGTGAGAAGTTCATAGTACTCAGAAGCGGAAGGAGCATAGTTGAAGATTTCAACTCCTGAGTTTGGGATTTGAAGGGCTGTCGAGATAAGATTTGCGGTGAGGCGAAAACGAGTGCCTTTCACCGAAGAAAAAAGATCTCCCTGATTAGAAAGCCCTAGGTTATTGAAAAATTCTGTGACGGCATTTGGAGAGTATTGCAAGTGTGAGTACAGAAAGGATGTCCACCCTTGAGTGTCAAAGTAGGGTAGGAGTGAGGGGAACATCGATCCTAAGGACTCAAAGTCCACATACCGGGATTGGACAAGTTTCTTGAAGGTGCCGTGTACCCGGATGAGATGGAGACCCTGAGGAACAATGAGTTCCGGCAAACGATCTTCGCGATGCTTGCTACGATGTTCTGAAGGAGCCCTGGAACTCTCTCCGGCGTCCGTCGACGCGCGACGACGACGAGTGAGAATCTTGGTCTTGGGTGCCATCTGTAGAAGGAAGTTGAGAATGGCGTTTGGGAAGGGAGAGTGGAGGGATCTCAGACGAGGAGCAGCGAGATCGTCGGAGACGGATCGGATCTTGAGCCCTGGAGGGGAAAGAGGGGTTTGGAGAAGAGGAGGAGGAAATGAGAGGGGAAATGGTGGGAAATGGTCGTGGGAAGCCTTTAGAATAGGTTTAGAAGGGATATAGAAAAGAGGCCCCACAAAAAAAACTTGAACCGCGATGGGTGCTTCAAAAACGGGTCTGGGACGCCGGCTGTCGACAGATGACCATCTGTCTGTCGACAGATAACTGCTTTTTGGCAGAAACTTGTTTTTTTAAAAATTTTTCAAGGGTCAAGTGTTCATTTGGCATTTTAGGGTAAAATAGGTGTATGTACAAGATAAAAATGCATATCCATTATGATGAAGACATGACACAATTCTACAATGATTTTGAAATAAAACCGATGAGTTCTTTAATTAGATCATAAAGAACACATTTCATAAAAGCCAGTGAAAATTAAATAACTCTTTTGATTAAGGCCATTGAAGAAAAACATGCATCAAAATAGAGATGATAGTCAGATGAAATTTGAATTAGATGGCCACAAGAATATCTTGCCCATAAGAAGCACATTGGACTTGACAAAATTTTTTTTTTTTCCGGAGGCTTCACTCTATTTCTAGTATGATTTTAGGATCTTTAAACAGCAAAGAGTGGCAATGAGGAGCACTTTCACTTTTTCATGTGAAGGTAGACATTTGTGATGCCAATACCCCCAGTTACTCAATGTGAGTGTCCATCAAGCCATTGTATAGAGATAATGAAACAACCTTTTGACGCGAAGACCGACATTGGTGATGCCCATGTCCCCGGTTACTTAGTGATTTTCATCATTGCTCTACCTCCATCCCATAATTGAAAGATATATATTTTTTTTTTGAATGTAGAAATAGGTAGCTTTTCTCCCTTTTATTTTGTTTTTGTTTTTGTTTTTTGTGTACTTTTGTCAAGTACATGAGATTTCTTTAGGCAAGAGATAATGTAGAACATTAAATTCAAGACCTTCTGATTTTTCAAATCATTTTGGATTCATGTTTAATGACAAGGGAGTTATTCAAAGGAGATGTTTAAAATTCATTTGGTTTGCTCATTGTGTTCAAAATGATCTAAATAGTCCTCAATCAAGTGTTGCATCAAACATCATTTAGACTTGGTTCACGACTTTGACATGAAGTGGATATGAAAGGTTATATTGCACAAAACAATCCAATGTTTACCTTTAAATCAAGTAATGAACACTTTCTTGAAAAGTATGAAGAAGGAATGAGAAAATAGTGAGATTGTGTGTATCTGTCGACAGCAGGAATCTGTCTGTCGACAGATGCACACAGACTGATGAATTGAAGTTTCAGTCAGAGCAAATCTGAGTGTACCTGTCGACAGATGGAATGTGTCTGTCGACAGATATGAACAAGTGGATTTTTCTGGTTTCAGTTTGAGTGCACATGAAGTTCAAGGAAGTGAGGATTAAAAATGAAGTGTAGGAAGAGTTTCCTCATGAAAATACTCATCTACCCTGAACTTACTCCCCCATAGTGTGCACGTGTTGACACAACATCTAAGCAAGGATTCACACAAGCATTTGATACAAGCAAACATGTTCATTTCAAGAATATCATACACAAGCACATGGTCACAGAAAAGCATTGTTTCATGGAGTTAACATGATAAAATGTAAGGAAACTAAAAATCCTATGTGAAGTACAGGACCTTTATATGCAATGGGACTATGGATACTTGGCGGAGAATGTTTCCTCACGCATGATGATAGTTTCCAAACAAGCCGAACTTGTTCTTCCACAGTTCACCATTTGATATACCACATAGTCATTCACACATAAAGAGCATGTACTCCAATATGGAGAGTTAGTTTCATTGCATTTACACACAACCCAATTCTCTTCTTAAGGATGTGAATCTATCTTCAGACAAGGGTTTGGTGAAAATATCAGCCAATTGTTTTTTCTGTGGGAATGAAATTAAGTTCCAAGGTTTTATTGGCAACTTCATCTCTCAAGAAATGATGACGGATTTCAATGTGTTTAGTCCTTGAGTGTTGGACAGGGTTTTTTGAAAGGTTGATAGCACTTGTGTTGTCACATAGTATAGGTGTGCATCCAATTTCAACATTATAGTCAGCTAACTGACTTTTGATCCACAACACTTGAGCTGCACAACTTCCTGCAGCGACATATTCTGCCTCTGCAGTGGAGAGTGCAACCGAGTGTTGTTTCTTTGATGCCCACGAAACCATGCAACCGCCAAGGAATTGGCAATATCCACTAGTGCTTTTTCTATCAATTTTACATCCAGCATAATCAGCATCAGAATATGATATCAAATCAAAACTACTGCCTGCTGGGTACCAAAAACCCAAATTGCATGTGCCTGAGAGATATCGGAAAATTCTCTTGACTGCAATTAAATGGCTTTCCTTTGGACTAGATTGATATCTAGCACAAAGGCAAACACTGAATTGTATATCCGGTCTACTTGCAGTAAGATAAAGGAGTGAGCCAATCATACCTCGGAAGTGCTTTGCATCTACCGGTTTACCTTTCTCATCATTTTCCAATTTGATGCTTGTGCTCATTGGGGTGGAGGCCGTTTTGCTTGCTCAAATTGAAATCGTTTGAGAAGCTCTTTGACATATTTTTCTTGATTTATGAAGAAGCCGTCTTTATGTTGTTTCACCTGCAAACCAAGAAAGAATTGAAGCTCCCCCATTAGACTCATCTCAAATTCACTGTGCATGTGTTTAGAAAATTCTTCACACAGTGAAGGGTTAGTAGAACCAAATATAATATCGTCCACATAAACTTGAACAACAATTATGTGATTGCGAACTTTCTTAGTGAAGAGTGTTTGGTCCACTTTACCTCTTGAGTAGTTTTTGCTTACCAGAAAATTGCTTAGTCTATCATACCAAGCTCGAGGTGCCTGTTTCAAACCATAAAGAGCTTTGTGCAATTTATACACATGGTTAGGCATTTCAGAATTTTCAAAACCTGGTGGTTGAGAGACATAGACTTCTTCTTTGATATAGCCATTTAAGAAAGCAGTTTTAACATCCATTTGATAAAGTTTGAACTTATGGGAGCATGCATATGCCAATAAAATTCTGACTGCTTCTAATCTGGCTACAGGAGCAAAGGATTCTTCAAAATCTACACCAAATTCTTGATTATATCCTTTTGCAACGAGTCTAGCTTTATTTCTGACCACTTTTCCTTCTTCATTAAGTTTATTCCTAAACACCCATCTAGTTCCTATGATAGAAATTTCAGGGGTTCTAGGAACTAAACTCCATACATTATTTCTTTGAAATTGACCAAGTTCCTCATGCATAGCATCAATCCATGAGTTATCTTTTAAGGCTTCTTCAACATTTTTGGGTTCCACTTGAGAGACAAAAGCAAAAAGATCATGTTCAATTATTTGTCTAACTTGAGACCTTGTTTGAACAGAATCATTTAAACTACCTATCACATCATCAAGTGGGTGATCTTTGGAATACCTCACATTTGTGATTGTTGAAGGGCCGGGAGCATCTTGTCCTTGAGGAATTTGATCTTGTGAATGTTGTTCTTCAGGAGGTTCACCTTCTAGTGGATTTTCTTCATGTGTTTCATCTTGTTTTCTGAAGGATTTTCATCATCTTCATCATAGTCCTTGTGAAGATATCCACCTTTGGTCTTGGAACCTTCTTCAGATTTGTCTTTTGCTTTGACTGTAGGTCCTCAAGTGATGTTCCTTCATCTTCTTTTTCAGTTCTATTAACAGTCAAACTGTTAGATTTGGCATAAGTCTCATCAAAAATAACATGTGGAGTTTCTTCCACAGTGCGTGTTTTATTGTTAACACCCTATATGCCCTAGAGTGTTCTGAGTAGCCTAGAAAAACACCTTGATCACTTTTGGCTTCAAATTTATCTAAATCAGATTTATTATTGTTATGAATAAATACCTTTGAGCCAAATACTCGGAAGTACCCAAGGTTGGGTTTCTTACCTTTCAACAAATGGTAGGGGGTTTTCTTTATCACAGGTCTTACCATGGCTCTGTTTAGAATGTAGCATGAAGTGTTCACTGCTTCTGCCCAAAAGCTTCTGGAGAGTTGGCCTTCAACCTGAAGAGTGCGAGCCATTTCCACCAATGTTCTATTTTTCCTCTCCACTACTCCATTTTGTTCTGGAGTTCTTGGGGAGGAGAACAGATGTTCGATCCCTTGGTGCCGGTGCTTTGGATTTGAAAGACTTCCGGGTCTATTTTCCCTGTGCACATGCATCACAAAAACTTTCATTGTTGTTAAAAGAAATGTCAGGAAGTCCACTTACTAATTTGAGCTTCATGATCTTGTGCAATACGTTGTAGCTCGCATGGCCAAGCCTACGATGCCACAATGTCAATTCATCCTGTCTATTTGCAACAAGACACAAATTGTCATTTTCTGGATCATCTAAGTCAACTAAGTTGATGTTATTCACTCTTTTTCCAGAAAATTTTACACTTCCTGTTTCTTTATCAACAATTTGACATGAATTTGATTCAAAGATGACGTTGTGACCTCTATCACATAATTGACTTATGCTAAGCAAATTGTGATTAAGGCCATCAACTAACAGTACATTTTCAATTGAATTGGAGGGACACTTACCAACATTACCTGTGCCAATGATTTGGCCTTTGTTGTTACCTCCAAAAATAACTTGTCCTCCGTCTTTCTCCACTAGCAAACAGAATTTAGCTTTGTCGCCCGTCATGTGCCTCGAACAGCCGCTATCCAAGTACCATTTGTTTTGATGTTGGGCTGCTAGGCATTCCTGCATATGTGGATCAGACAAGAGGTTTTGGTACCCAAATTACTTTGGGTCCCAAAATTTCATTCATGCAACAAAGTAAATGCTTAGGAATCCAAACTTGTTTGAATTTCTGTTTCTTTGGATTATTCCAACATTGTTTTTCATCATGACCAATCTTTTTACACACATTGCATGAAGGAATTTTCTTTTCAATTTTTTGTTTCTTGATAGACTGTTTATTAGTTGAAGTTGTTCTTGCCTGTCGATAGGCACCATTCCATCTGTCGACAGGTGGCTTTTTCTTTTGTTTGTTGGGAACATTTTGTTTGGGTTGCAATACTTTGGTCTGAGGTTGACTTGTGTTATGCTTTGTGGGAACATGCTTGCTTGTGCTTGGGCTAGGATCAACAAAGGAAGTGATCAATGACTCTCCTATTTTCTTTTGTTTGACAGGTTGATATCCTAACCCGTGCTTGGTTACATGTATTTTAGCACCCAAAACCGCATCTAGATTTTGCTTTCCTTTTACAAATTTCATCAAGTCCTCAGATTTCTCTTTCAATTCTTTTTCAGTTTGTTCCAACTTTTTCCTTGTTTCTAGATGTTCTTCTTGAAGGAATTCAAGAGAATGGCTTAAACAGTCCTTTCCTTTTGTGTTTCTTGTAATTTCATTTTCAAGCAATCCATCTCTTCACTATGAGTCTTTTCATCAATTTTCATCATTTCTATTTCTTTTGTCAGGAATGCAATTCGTTCATCGTGATTTTTATCATGCACAAGGGAGTTGCATTTCTTTTTCAATGCCTTATTTTCAGATCTATATTCACAAAATTTTTCAAATAGAGTAGTGTATGCTTCCTCCCATTCACTTGCAGTGTAATTATCAAATGAGAAGTTTACCTCGGTGGAGTCATCACTCCTTGCCATTAAGCATTTTACTTCTTCATCATCGGATGTTTCTTGTGCATCTTCATCTTCATCTTCATCACTCCAGGTTGCCAACATTGCTTTGGCTTTCTTGAGGATGAATTTTTCTTTCTTCAGCTTCTTCTTGAGTTTCGGGCATTCTCCTCTCATGTGCCCCTGTTTCTTGCATTCATAACAAACAATATCAGATTTTTTGTTGGACTCATATTTCTGTGAAAATTTTTCTTTTGAAAAGGTTTGGAGTTACCTGTGTCTCTCCTTTTGAACTTCAGAAATTTCTTGAATTGTCTAGTGAGCATTGCCATTTCATCATTATCACTCTCACTAGATGCTTCTTGCTCATCACTATCTTGTTGAATGGATTTCTTGGAGCTTGTTGATGTTTTGTTGGATGCTTTTAAAGCAATTGACTTCTTAGGATTTTCTTCTAATTCTTTTCTTTTGATGTTGATTTCATATGTCATTAAGGAGCCAATTAGTTCATCCAATTTCATTTTGAAAGGTCTTTGGAATCCTCAATGACAGTGGCCTTAGTATTCCAAGATGAAGTAAGAGATCGAAGTATCTTTCTTACTAAGTCACTTTCAGAGTATTCCTTTTGAAGACCTTTTAGCCCGTTAACTATTAGCATGAATCTTGCAAACATGTCTGATATGTTTTCATCTTGAACATTTCATATTCAGACACTAACATGCTAACTTTGGTTTCCCTTACCTCGGACGTACCTTCGTAGATGAGTTCAAGTTTGTCCCACATCTCTTTTGCTGTTGAGCATGTGGAGACTCTTGAGAACTCCTTTGGATGCACCGCACATTGCATCATGTTTAGTGCGCTCCAGTTGAGAGTTCCTTTAGCATTTGGTCTTTCGTCCAGGTGTCTTCGTCCTCGGGCAACACATATGGTCCCTTGCTGACTATCTTCCACAGCTCGTAATTTTGAGCTCTCAAAAATACCTGCATACGATTTTTCCAATAAGATAGTCAGTGCCATCAAAATAGGGTGGCCTGGTTACTGAATGTCCCTCGGCCATATACCCTTTGCTAGAATCCATAAGATCGAAAATCTCCTGATCGCTAGATCAAATTACGAAAATGTAAATCGGAGAAACTTGCTCTGATACCAATTGAAGGGTTATGCGGAATAACACAATATGGTAATCTAGAAGGGGGGTTGAATAGATTACGGCAATTTCTAATTACTGATGGCTTCTTTTCGGTGCTACAGCGATCTTAATGAAACTTGATTAGAATTCGATTGAGTATAAGAAAGCTTGAGTTGATATAAATGAGAATGGGTATCAAACGTGCGTATGAACAACGTGCCTACCAATCATCTATCGCAAAACGCGAACAAACCACATGACACGATGATTTAAGGTGGTTCGGAGTACACAACTCGTGTATCCTACATCCACCGTCCACACACACACGCAGAAACGACTGCTTATGAGCGAGTTCAACACAACAACTCACACACACACACATTGTCTGATGAACCACGATCAGAACAACCACAATTTCGTGGATCAAGCACAAGGGATGCTTGAAACACAACCACACACACACAATTGAATGGAAATTGTGAAATGGAGAAGAATTTAGAGTTGGGGAACAAATCCAGTTGGAATTCTTCTCGTGGATCGTCCAGACGCTCTTCAAACTTCGATTGGATGTAGACTGATCGATGTAGAAGGTTGAATTGACGATGATCCGGCTTCAACTTCGCATGGATGGTGATTCCACGACGATCTGGGTGGAAGATTGAAGCAGAGCAGCAAATTGGGGCTTTTCCTCTTGGTCCCTTGGAGGCTCTTGGTTGGGAGGCTGCTCTATGTGAATTTTGCTCCAAAAGGATGCTTATATAGTGTTAGGTAAAGGTGGGGGTCGTGGAGGAAGGAAACACCCAAATGGGGCCGGAATTAGAATTTCTGAATTTCATGTTTCCGTCGTCTGTCGACAGATGCACTTGCATCTGTCGACAGATGCACTCAGTCTGAGAACTGGGTTTCAGAAATCTGAATTTCTGAGTGTATCTATCGACAGGTAATTTCTATCTGTCGACAGATGCACTCAGGGATACAAAGACTGAAGTCTGTCTTGGGTTGTCTGTGTGTATCTGTCGACACATACCCTGGGCCTGTCGACAGATACACTTCTTTGACATTTCCTTGGTCTGTTTCCTCATCTCTTTGATGCTCCATCTTTCATACTTGTGCACCTACATGTAAATACATTGTTAGTGATATACATTGTATGATTTAGCAATATTTAACACAATCACTTTCATGGTGTTTTTCATGTTAGTTAACACATCAATTTTGCATTAAATCAACGTTCAAGAATATTAATGTGATCATCAAAAACATGATATATTGAAAACCGAACAACTGTTGCTTGGGACCCCCGTCCCCCCGTGCCTGTTGAGGGAGTACTTCGGGCGGCGGGCATGCTCGAGTCACAAACTCTGGAGTGGAGTGGAAATGGTGGTTAGGAAAACGACGTTGATTCATTTGCAGAGCTCTCGTAGTTGGTCTGGGACGCCGAGGTCGTTTTGAGGAGTTCTTCCTGGAATAGTCTAGCTAGTCCTTTTCTCACTGCCTCGCTCTTTGTGGCCCCGAAACTGCTTAGAGAGGCCAGGCGTGGGACTGCCGTTCGGCCAGACTATGGCATTTACTATTGTGTTACTTGTGTCCTGCCTCACTCTGACGAGACGTGGAGGTTTGGACCTGGGTTGAGGATAAGACGTCGGTGGACGCATATGACCGGTTGAGTAGTGGTAGTGCTTTTTGTGGCTAGTGTTTCTTGTCTAGGTGGGGTTCCCCCTGTCTATGTTGCTAGCCGTGTGGTGGTCACAACGAGCAGTCGTACGGAGTTTCTGACTGTGGTGTACGTCCGTACCATTACTAGTTAGTAGCTTTGTTATTTTAATTAATTATATATTCTTCTACCTGTTAGAGCCAGTAGGAGATTGGTAGTCCCTACCGAGCTTCTGTTATGAACCTCATCCCTCCTTTTTCCCAAGTGAGACTTCTCAGCAGCGGCAGGGCGCGCGCCGGGCGGAGGAGACGGGGTGGTAGTCATGGTCCCTATAGCTAGCAGTGGTTTCCCCCTCTCAGTGTACGTCACCCTTAGGTATGCCCCTAAGGGACATGTTATCCCCTGGCTTTACTTGTAGTAGTTGTGTGTGTTGGGAGTGTACTTAGAGCGGCACGCAGTGGTCTCGCTCTTCTTTCTGTTTACGCGTGTGCGCTTCTAGTTTAGCAGTTGGTGTTTACTTCCATTACATATTCTGTTAGATTTATATTATAGCCCTTCTGGGTCTCCAGATCCGTAGGCAGCGACCGCGAAAATCGGGTCCTAGGCGTGGGTCGAGGGTCGGGTTCTCGGGGTCATTATAGTGGGTTTCGTCCCTAGACCTATGACCTAGAGTTTAGGTATTTTTCTAGGTTTTTAATTCGTGTCCTAAACCCCCAAATTCTGTGTTTTTTCTGTCTTCAGTCTGCACTTTTTGCGACAGGAGGTTGATGGAAACCTTATTGCCGCCAAGTTCCTGAGTTAAGGGCAATCGATTGTACTATAACCCACCCTGACGGCAAGCCCCTTGCTGTCAAGTTCATCGGGTTTTTACAGAACTGTGAATTTAATCTGTGTGATGTGATTTTCGGGGATTTCTGGATATTTGCATATGTTATAAAATTTATGGTTGGTCAAGTATGTTATTAGGTCAAATCATAAATTTCTGTAAATTGTTTGATAATAATTACAAATTATAGAATTGTTGTTAAGGGAAAAAATTGTATGTTTTGATAGGTCTAAACTTAGATTAAATAGATATGATATATGATATTGATACATGAAATTGTCATGAACTTAGGGTTACTGTATACATGTTTTGAGACTGTTAGGTCCGTTTATTCACTGTCTATCATGTTAAATTGCATGAGACCTATATTAAATGTTAAAAATAAATATACTATCAGGAAAATTTGAAAAATTAATCATGTGATATGTTTCATGCGTAGAGTTTATGGTTACAATTTGAGACTTTTCTGATATCTGTAAGTACTATTTTCAATTGTAAGGCATTAAAAGTCATATTAAGCATGATTATCCAAGAAATAGTATTTTTAGAGATTAGTAGTATGTTTAGGTACTATTATACATGTTTAATACTATTAGATAGCCATGATAGGTTCTGTAAACTTAAATATGTGTTTGAATGGTATGCATGTGAATGGACCAATAAGTGCATGTAAAATGATGTTAATCATGTGATTAAATTGTGATAATGTGATTAAGTGAATGTGTGCCGAAATTGACAGTGCTACCATAGAAAGCTGTGGAGCCGTACTATAGAAAAGTCCCTATCGGAAGGCTCTATGTGTATGTGATATCCTGTGGGCATTAGGATGAAATTCTGGAGGTGGACAAGTACGACTGGTTAGGGTGGAGAGGGCTTCTCTCGGTTCTGTGTAGTTACCAGATTTGTCACTATAATATCTAGGTGACGGGTATGTGTTATGTGATATGTGTGTCCTTCTTTATGGTGGTTCGGACTATGTGTAGCAACCTGAATTTTTGAAAAAAATAAAAATTTACATAATCTTAAATTTTTGATTTATTAGAGAGTCTAATAAAAGAAAATAAATTAAATAGGAAATTAATGGAAAGAGAATTTACTAAAACCCATTAAAAGAAAAGAAGTGATGGGATTAATTAATTGATTGACCAATAGAATTTAGTGGGCCAAAATAGAGATTTTTAAAAGGGGAATAAGGGAAAAATACCCTAAATTCGTAACTAAAATAATACTTAATTATAAAAGAGATATTTAATGCATTAAATTAGCAATTTGAGTTAAATTTGGATTCTTAAACCTACCCAAATAGGTTGCCCACGAAATTAGCTCCCATCCTAACCCAATTAGGAGATCTCATGCCTAAAAAGGGAGAGGGAAATAGGAAATTCGGAATAAATAGGAACTAGAGTCATAATAGGAAATAGATTGGGGAGATGCTTAAATACTCCTCTAAAACCCTCATGGCCGGCCCTAGCTCGTGCCAAGGGTTTTCTAGACGTGGGAAGGAGCCAAAGGGAAGGAGAATTCGTGGAGAAGAAGGATCCCTCAAGTTCTTCCCCGAGTTCTTCAAGTTCAAACCCTAGAAGAGAAAAAACATTAAAGGTAAGCATTCTCACGAGCAAAACTAATGAGATTTTGATTATAGATCGTTCAATGTACCAGGAACAATACCCTCAAGTTTCATGATTTATCATCGAGTCAATAATTACTTCTTACTTTCGAAGTTCTGCACACATCCTGACCCCGAACCCCCTTGTTAAATCTTATTCTACTTGTACAATTGATCTCAGGCCACAAAATTTTTATTGGAGATTCTGATGGTTGTTAGGCATCTTTTGCCCTTGATAGCCCTAATTTCCATCCATCCTATCATGCGAATTAATTCGTTGATCTCATCTGTGTATTGTTCTAAGTTCTTCATGATTACCATGACCAAAGTATGTCGAAACACTGTTTGTTTTCAAATTCCTATTTACTGTAAGTACCCATGCATGTGTAGAACAATTCACAATTGGTTTCACAAATTTTCATCGCCTGTACAATTAGATATGTTTTTTTGAATCACCCTGTGTCAAATAGGGTAAGTCTGGCCCGCAACCCAATGAACTGTTCTTTCCCTGTCAGACTCGGGCTCAGACCCTCTAAATGTGATGGACCGATAGGTCGTGCTCACAGGGGCATCGCGACAGAGCATTCTGCGGTGATCTGATCGTGATAAGGACTGTCGTCGCGATCTACTGCTCGTCTGCCTGAGCCCGCCACGACCCTCACATTACCCTGTCGTGACCTGCCTGCCCGAAAAGACAAGCCCGCCGCGACCCCCATCGCGATCTCAGTGGATCATGTCGCGACCCTCATTAGGGTGTGTCGCGATCTGACTTTTTGCAGGATAACCCATCTTTTTGCAAGTCTTGTTGTTCTTCGGCAATTCCCATATCTTGTTAACTATTTAAACACTGAAAAATGAAGTTGTAAATATGGAATATATTTTAATTAATTTAAGTCAACACATGATCTATCTTGTCCATGATTTACTTATTCTTATGCAGACACACTTTGAACCATCCAAATATGGCTTAATTGGCATGAACATGCTACATAATTTATCTGGTAATTTATGTCATTAAATTGTCTCATTCTTGAATATACTTGTGTACGTTTTCTCGCGATGTTTTGGAACACCGATACCGACGCTCCACTGTTCTAGAACTCCTCTAGAACGTCGAGCACTTGTTTCCATATAGACACTTTCTTGATTTGGACGAACTCTCCGTCGGATACTCCTTCTACCAGACTAGTAAGTCTATGTTCAATGCCTCCGTAAGTCTCCTCTATCCATGGATTCTCACATGGTCGATGAGCCGGTTGTACCCTAACACCTATGATACCCTTAAGGGACCAACTTGATCCAAACGGCTATCAGAAGTTCGCTCTTATCTTGAATCACGCTAGACCTCTAGACCCGTGCTTAACATAGCCAGTGGAAGGGTAGTGAGTTCCACCTAACTACAAACACCACGTGTGCGTGTTGTGCAACTGTTACTATCGCCTGTTTACTCACGTGTTACGTGCAATGTCCACGAGCTCTCATCTATACTCTATTCGCTCATTTATTCACGTTCTCTCTACTATCTCGTCTATTCATCTAGTGCTCTCATCTATTTCTTGGTACTCTATGTTGGCCATTGACTGATTGTCTAAAGATAAACAATATAACCAATGCCTGGCAATATATAAAGGGCCCGATCTGGTCCTGGGATGTGCGCCTGGAAGTGCTAGTGCCTATGGGAGTTAAATGATCAGAGTGTTTGGCATTACACTCGAGTGCTATCTATCTCGACTATCTAAATGAAAATAAAAAAGTGCTATGTTCTCTTGTTGTCTATGGACAAAAGTGCTATACTATACTCGTTGTGCTATTGCTATACTTTGTGCTATGGCCATCTTGCTATTTTGTGCTATACTCGACACTCTTACTATTTGGAAAGTTGTGCTATTTCGCTCACATGCTATCATGCTATCTTTTACTTGACTCTCTCGCTCTATCATCAGTTACTCTGCCATTTAATACATTAATCATTTAAAGCCTACATGACTATTGAGATTTAAGTCTTACTGGGCGTTATCGCTCACCCTGTGTTATTTGTCGTTGTGCTCTCCGGTGAGACCGAGGATGACACATACACTCAAGAGGACGGGAACGACCAGGAGTGACATCATGAGTACCCTAGCGTCCTAGCAATGTGTTAGAGTCTTAGTTAGTCTTTTGTTATTGTTTCAATGTAATTGGGCCCTATAGAACAGCTCTGATAGTAGTGGTTGTAACTAGACATTTAAAGGATTATTAATGAAATGAATTTTCTTTAGTATTATTCATTGTGTAATGGTTTGATGTCTAGTACTCGCTCTATACCCGTTTAATTGCAACTGCCTCGCGTTCCGATATTCCGCATCGGGGCGTGACAGTTTTGTGGTATTAGAGCCTAGGTTGTTCTTAAGTATAGGATGATCAAGGTTAACCTGCCTCGACTAGCGTCAATTATCCTACCTATGTGAGTTGTGGTTAGAGCCAAGGGTAACTAGCTAAACATAAACTCACACACGCACGAATTAAATTCCACATCAATATCATGACAATAAGTTATTTTGTAGGAACTAAGCAATCAAGATGACTGCTGAAAGTGCTCAAATGAGGGGCATGCAATAGATCATCCAAGACTGACGCGCGCGATTGTGCAAGCTACCCAAGGAGGTGGCAATCATGGTGCAGGCGACCTGCATCGCAACTTTAGAAGTCTGAACCCACCTAGGTTCAGTGGATCCACAGATCTGAATGAAGCTGAGCACTGGCTCAAAGAGACGGAAAGAATTTTCCACGTCATGCAATGTGCAGCAGGGGATAAGCTGCTACTAGCCACGTTCCAACTTGAAAAGGACACCCGTGCTTGGTGGGAGTCTGTTGAAGCGACTAGAGCTAATGGTCAGTTCAAGGAAGCTTTTAATTCAAAATACTTCTCGGAGCATGTCCAAGAAAGGAAGGCTGCGGAATTCGCTGCTCTGAAATAGCAGAGCTCGACTGTGGCCGAGTATGAAGCCCTGTTTTCAAGATTGGCACGATATGTTGAACACCTAGTGAACATGGAGAGAATGAAGGCTAAGCACTTCCTCAACGGCCTTAAGCCTCAATACATTACTCAACTGGCACCTCTTGACATCCAGACCTACGTCGAGATGGTAAAGAAAGCTCAGCTATTGGAAGATGCTACGGACTTCACCGATCATATGAAAGGGAAGTTCGTGAAAAAGGAAATGACCTCGGGTCAGTCATCTGCTAAGCCTACCAATGGCAAGAAGAGTCCCTTCAACATCACGAAGGGATCCAGCAAAGAAAGGAAACCGAAGGTCTTCATAACCAACACTCCAGTCAAGAACGCTGCAATCATTGTGACAAGACAGGTCACAGCTGACGAATGCTGGAGGAAAGTCGGCGCATGTTTGCGCTGCAGAAGTCACGAGCACCGCAACACCGAGTGCCCGCTACTGAAAGAGAATGAAAGGGCCCTAATGCGCCTAAGAAACAGGGAAGACTGCAAGCCCTGCATGAGGAGGAACCCGCTGCGGATGGTGGCGTGGTAGAAGGTACCCTACCAGTTTTCTCCTTATCAGCATTTGTCTTACTTGATACTGGAGCAACTCATTCATTTATATCTCAACACTTTGCTGATACCCTGATTGCAAAACCTATATCCTTGGGTTGTGAGTTCTTTGTCACAACGCCACTAGGGGAAAAGGAGAAATTAAACAAATACTTTCCATCTGTCGACGTAATGATCAGAGACCATAATCTAAAAGCCGACCTGGTGTGTATGTCCATGGAAGGCTATGATGTAATTTTGAGAGTCAACTGGTTGTCCACATATAGGGCAAGTGTCGACTGTAAGAAAGGGAAGGTTACCATTAGTGACTTTCCTAAATTGTCATTCTCTAGGATTAGACAAAAAGACAGATGTCTCTAATCTCCACCATAAAAGCCCACAACATGACAAGGAAAGGATGCATTGCTTTCCTAGCAGCCGTAGTTGTTGAAAAGAAGGGTTCTAAGATAGAAGACATCCACATAGTCCAGGATTACCCCGATGTGTTTCCTGAGGATCTGCCAGGGATTCCCTCGGATGTGATGTCAACTTTGCCATAGAGTTGATCCCTGAAGCTGCCCCGGTATCCCGTCAACCATACCAGATGTCACCTACTGAGCTAAAGGAGTTGAAGATGCAGCTGATGGAGTTATTAGAGAAGGGGTTCATTAGACTGAGTACTTCCCCATGGGGAGCACCCGTGCTATTCGTCAAGAAGAAAGATGGATCGATGAGACTATGCATCGACTATCATCAACTCAATCAGCTTACCATCAAGAACAGCACCCATTGCCTACAGTCGATGAGCTATTCGACCAAATATCCGGAGCTCAATATTTCTCCAAGATCAATCTTTGATCTGGCTATCATCAAATGAGGATCAAGGATGACGATATCTTCAAAACGGCTTTCAGAAGCAGGTATGGACACTATGAATTCATCGTTACGCCTTTTGGTCTAACCAATTCTCTTGCAGCCTTTATACAACTCATGAACAACATATATTGACCATACCTTGACAAGTTCGTGGTCATCTTCATCGACTATATCCTCATATATTCAAAACCAAGAAGAGCATGAAGAACACCTGAAGATTGCATTGCAAGTCTTGCGAGACAACAAACTGTATGCAAAGCTTAGCATGTTTGAATTCTGGCTTGAAGAAGTGTCCTTCTTGGGACATGTCTTCTTAAGGACGGCATCTCGGTTGATCCCTCCAAAGTCGAAGCTGTACTCAACTGGGAGAAAACAACCAACGTCACTAAAATCCGAAGCTTCCTAGGACTGGCTGGCTACTACATGCAGTTCATCAAGGATTTTTCCAAGATCGTCGTTCCTCTCACGTGACTAACACCAAAGGAGAATCCATACTCCTAGAGTAAAGAGTGTGAGAAAAGTTTTCAAACTCTTAAATATTGCCTGACCTCAGCACCTGTTCTCGCTCTGCCAATGGAGGGAGAAGGTTTCTCTGTCTACACCGATGCCTCGGGAATTGGGATAGGTTGGTATTGATGCAAAAGGAAAAGGTTATTGCTTATTCTTCAAGACAACTGAAGACTCATGAAGTCAACTACCTCGTGCATGATCTAGAGTTGGCTGCAGTGGTCTTCGCCTTGAAAATCTGGAGACATTACCTCTATGGGGAGAAGTTCACTATCTACTCAGACCATAAAAGCCTGAAGTACTTATTCTCCCAGAAGAAACTCAACATGAGGTAGAGAAGATGGTTAGAATACCTAAAAATTTCGATTTCAACATCCAATACCATTCAGGCAAGGGAAATGTCGTGGCTGATGCTCTTAGTAGAAAGCCGATGGCATCTGTTTCAAGTCTAGTCCTTGGCGAGATGCAACTACTAGAACAATTTGCAAGGTTAGACTTAAATATTGAACATAGGGATGATCGAGTCTTGGTTGCCAATATCAAGATTCAATCTGATCTGCTAGAGGAGATCAAAGCTCAACAAGATGATGATCCATTTGTAGTTCGTGTCAAGGAAACTCTAGCTGAAAGACCGGACTTTGCAATGACAGAAGATGGAGGGCTTGTCATTCAAGGAAGGACATGCGTTCTCGACAATGAAGAACTGAAGAGAAGATTAATGGATGAGGCTCACAAGACGAAGTACACTATTCATCCTAGAGGTACCAAAATGTACTAAGACATGAAAAGAACTTTTGGGGCCGAACATAAAGAGAGAGGTAGCCAAGATGCTGCTCACTGCCTTACTTGCCAACAAGTAAAGTGGAACACCTGCGCCCTGCTGGTGTACTCATACTGCTAGATATCCCGGAATGGAAATGGGAGAGCATTGACATGGACTTCATCATGGGTTTACCCACGACTCGTGGTGGACTCGACGCCATATGGGTCATTGTGGACTGTCTAACCAAATCCACCCATTTTCTGCGTATAAAGAGTAAGTGGTCGGTGGAGGTACAAGCTGCTCTATATGTCAAAGAGATAGTGAGACTGCACGGAGTTCCATCATCCATAGTCTCGGATCGAGATCCGAGATTCACATCTCATTTTTGGAAAGGACTGCAAGGTGCACTGGGTACTAAAGTCAACTTTAGTACTGCATTCCATCCATAAACTGATGGGTAAACTGAAAGAACAACCAAATAGTGGAAGACATGTTGAGAGCTTGCACTATAGACTTCCAAGAATATTGGAACGAGCATCTATCCCTTATTGAGTTATCCTATAACAACAGTTACCAGGCGAGCATCAAGATGGCACCGTTCGAAGCACTCTATGGAAGTAATTGTTGATCTTCTGCATGCTGGAATGAGGTGGGAGAATAGCAATGGCTAGGCCCAGATATGGTACAACTACCACAAAGGACATACAAGTGATTAGAGATCGGCTTAAGACTGCTCAGTCTAGACAAAGAGGTATGCCGACAAAAGAAGGCGAGACTTAGAATTCCAAGTTGGTGATCATGTATTCTTAAAGGTGTCACCTACACGTGGCATCAAAAGATTTGGAGTGAAGGAAAGCTCAGTCCTAGATTCATTGGTCATTTTGAAGTACTCGAAAGGATTGGTGAGGTTGCATACCGCTGGCATTGCCACCGGATTTGGCATGTGTACACAATGTGTTTCCATGTCTCCATGCTCAGGAAATATGTATATGATCCTACCCATATCATTCGCCATGAAAAGCTGGTGCTAAACAAGGATGTGACATATGAAGAGAGACCAATCAAGATACTGGAACGGAAGGTACAACAGCTCAGGAACCGTCCATCCACGTGGTTAAGTCTTATGGAATAACCGCGGTGTGGAAGAAGCCACATGGGAACTAGAAGGAATCATCAGACGGAACTACCCCTGATCTTTTTGGTAAAACATTTCATCCTTTATAATCATATGAATTTAGGGACCAAATTCTTTTAAGAGGGGGAGGATGTAGCAACCTGAATCTTTGAGAAAAATAAAATTTACATAATCTTAAAATTTTGATTTATTAGATAGTCAAATAAAAGAAAATAAATTAAATAGGAAATTAATGGAAAGAGAATTTACTAAACCCATTAAAAGAAAAGAAGTGATGAGCTTTATTAAATTGACCCAATAGAATTTAGTGGGTCAAAATAGAGATTTTTAAAAGGGGAATAATGGAAAATACCCTAAAATCGTAACTAAAATAATACTTAATTATAAAAGAAGTATTTAATGCATTAAATTAGCAATTTGAGTTTTATTTGGATTCCTAAACCTACCGAAATAGTTGCCCACGAAATAAGCAACCATCCTAACCCAATTAGGAGATCTCATGCCTAAAAAGGGGAGAGGGAATAGGAAATTCAGAATAAATAGGAATTAGAGTCATAATAGGAAATAGAATGGGGAGATGCTTAGATACTCCTCTAAAACCCCTCATGGCCAGCACTAGCTCGTGCCAAGGGTTTGCTGGACGTGGGAAGGAGCCAAAGGGAAGGAATTCGTGGAGAAGAAGGATCCCTCAAGTTCATCACCGAGTTCTTCAAGTTCAAACCCTAGAAGAGAAAAACCATTAAAGGTAGGCATTCTCATGAGCGAAACTAATGAGATTTTGACTGTAGATCGTTCCATGTACCAGGAACAATACCCTCATGTTTCATGATTTATCATAGAGTCAATAATTACTCTTACTTTCGAAGTTCTGCACTCATCCTGACCCCGAACCCCCTTGTTAAATCTCTTTTCCACTTGTATAATTGATCTCAAGTCATGAAATTTTTATTGGAGATTTTGATGGTCATTAGGGTTCTTTTGCCCCTGAAAGTCCATTTCCATGTATCCTATCATGCGAATTAATTCGTTGATCTCATCTGTGTACTGTTCCAAGTTCTTCATGATTACCATGACCAAAGCATGTCGAAACCCTGTTTGTTTTCAAATTCCTATTTACTGTAAGTACCCTGCATGTCTAGAACAATTCACAATTGGTTTCATGATTTTTCATAACCGATACAATTAGATATGTTTTTCGGAATCACCCTGTGTCAAATAGGATAAGTCTGGCCGGCAACCCAATGAACTGTTCTTTCCCTGTCAGACTCGGGCTCAGACCCTGTGAATGAGACGGCCCGATAGGTCGCGTTCACAGGGGCATCGCGATAGAGCATTCTGTCATGATCTGGTTGCGACAGGGACTGTCGTCACGATCTGGTACATGGTCTGCCTGAGCCCATCGCGACCCTCACATGACCCCGTCGTGACCTGCCTGCCCGAACCGACAAGCCCGTCGCGACCTATACAAGATCCTGTCGCGATCTCAGTGGACCCTGTCGCGACCCTCATTAGGGTGTGTCGCGATCTGACTTTTTTCAGGAAAACCCATCTTTTTGCAAGTCCTGTTGTTTCTTCAGCTATTCCCATATCTTGTAACTTTTTAAACACTGAAAAACGAATTTTGTAAATATGGAATATGTTTTAATTATTTAAGTCAAACACATGATCTATCTTGTCCATGATTTTCTTATTCACATGTACACACACTTTGAACCATCCAATATGGCTTAATTGGCATGAACATGCTACATAATTTATCTTGTAATTTATGTCATTAAATTGCCCCATTCTTGAATATACTTGTGTATGTTTTCTCGCGATGTTTTGGAACACCGATACCGATGCTCCACTGTTCTAGAACTCCTCTAGAATGTCGAGCACTTGTTTCCATATACACACTCTCTTGACTGACGAACTCTCTGTCGGATAATCCTTCTGCCGGACTAGTGAGTCTATGTTCAAGGCCACCGTAAGTCTCCTCTATCCATGGATTCCCCACATGGTCGACGAGCCAGTTGTACCCTAACACCTATGATACACTTTAGGGATCAACCTGATCCAAATGGCTATTAGAAGTTCGCTCTTATCTTGAATCACGCCGGACCTCTAGACCTATGCTTAACATGGCCAGTGGAAGGGTAGTGAGTTCCACCTGACCGCCAACACCACGTGCTTATGTTGTGCAACTGTTACTATCGCCTGTTTACTCGACGTGTTTACGTGCAATGTCTACTAGCTCTCATCTATACTCGATTCGCTCATCTATTCACGTTCTCTCTACTATCTCATCTATTCATCTAGTGCTCTCATCTATTTCTTGGTACTCTATATTGGCCATTGACTGATTGTCTAAAGATAAACAATATACCAATGCCTGGCAATATATAAAGGCCCGATCTAGTCCCTGGGATTTGCGCCCGAAAGTGCTAGTGCCTATGGGAGTTAAATGATCAGAGTGTTTTTGCATTACACTCGAGTTGTAACGACCCTCCTCATACTGTACGATTATACCAATTCCCATCGGTATAAAGAGCGTCATTACAGTGGGATAAAACCCAACACTAGCCGATAGGTTGAAACGTACGTAGATAGCAATTTAGTACAGCGGAATAAAATAATAATTCAACTTTAATCCATCACCATCACACATTCCACAATCTAATAGCGAAATAAAATGACAATGTCCACATTATTACATAATGAAAGAACTACATGTCCCAAATATTGTCCATACAATATTTTATTCAAGCTATGCAAAGAAAAGTACAACTGAAAATTTGCTCCTCAAAATCTACTCCTCCAAGAGATCAACCTTCGCTATGCCTTCCTTCAAAATAGTAACTCCTGTCTCACCTGTACGCCGAAGCAAGGGTGAGTCCAAAGACTCAGCAAGTAAACAAAGAATTAATCTTAAACATATCATATTCACATTAATCTTTTAAACACTGAAGAATACATACGATTATTTAAACTACAAGAATATACATGGAACATACTCTTATCTATCAACACATTCCTAAATCACTTAGACATGCTTTGTTCTATCACATGTTTATTCTAAATCATGGATACTACTATTATACACTTGTACATATTCTCTACACCTAACATGTAACATGAATCATTCACACATTAATTCATTTCATGATTTATTTCTACCATTAGAATAGAGAATTAGGCATAGAGAAAAGAACAGCCTAACATGATGACTATTCATTTTTCACATGCACTTTTCATATTAAATTTCACATCTTGCTTGCTGGTTTAATGTACTGAATTTCATATGCATGGTTTTTCATATTTTATAGCATGATTGTATAATCTAGATCATAGTCAAGTTGATTGGCAATACTAAACATTTCAACATGGAACTCTATACTAAGTACCATCACATCTAGCATGAATCTAAACATTCTTCCTTATGCTTACACACATTCATACCTATATTTTACTTGCTGTTTTGACATGGAATAAACTCAATTACATAGAATTAGATCTATTTACACTTTATCTTATTTCTTTAGCAAATTCACTTTTTCCATCTTTCTGTGTTACATAATTCGCATGTTTACACATATATATATACTCACATACATTATTCCAAGAGATTAATGAATACATGACATGATATTAATCATGACATTGTAATTTAAATATAATACATGATAGTATGAACATATGCACTATCATATTATTTTCACATGAAATCACATTCTCATTACCTTAATTTTTTTCTTACATATCTCTTCACAAAATCTTCATATCATCTACTCTTTTATTTTTACTTATCACATATTTGCATTCATCACATGCCATATTCACATATTATCTTACACTTTACTCATATTCCAATAACTTAAAATCCATGACACATAGTCCTAACTACCTATTAGAGGACACAAAACAATATCTCTACTCATACTCATTGCATAACACATAAACTCAATAACACAACTCATATCACATACCCACCACCTAGGCAATGAAGTGGTGAATCTTGGTAACTGCGTAAACCGGAGAAGCTCCTCCACCCTATCCGTGGTACTTGTCCCCCTCCAGGTTTTTCCATAATTCCTTTAGACAACTTTTACAATGTAGAGCTTTCCATAGGGACTTTTCTATG